>CATKVR010000002.1:1200000-1800000 GCA_949820135.1 Sylvilagus floridanus | reverse complement strand
CTTCTGGACCCCTGGCTCTAGGAGGCTGCCCAGCCAGCACTGCCAACCGGCCCCAGGTGTTAGCTAGAGGCAGCAGCCGGCCTCAGGAGCACACCTGCGGGCGGCCCTGGGCCGCACACACCTTCTCTGAGGGAAGCTGGCGCCCCAGGCAGCGTCCTGCTGTGGCTTGCTGGCTGCCTGGCTCGGCTGGCGCATGCGCCATCCAGCATTCCCTGCTGCAGTCAGGGCTTGTAGGGCGGGGCCGATCCCCAGGGCGGCGGCTGCTGGGACACACCCACTGCTGACGCCCACTGGGGCGGTCCACACACCAGCTGAGCTCGGAGCTGGGCACCTGCGGGCTGTGCCACGATGGTCCCCTGAGCCTGAGTGCACACACGTGGGCCCTCTCGTGTTGCCTTGCAGGACCGGCGTCTGGGCACTCCTGCGTTCCTGGGCGCCTCCCACGTTCCGCCCACCTCCCTGGGCCGGGGCCAGGCGCAGCCCCAGGAAAGCCCGTGCCACCTTGCCTGTGGAGGCCCCGCCCACGCGCAGGGCAGCAAGCTCCATAGGCCCATAGGCCCACGGCCGCGGCGCACGACCCTGCAGCCTGCCTGGGCAGCTGCAGCCACAGAGACGGGAGGTCTCCCGGCCAAGCCAAGCGTGCACAGCGTGCACCCCCAAAGCCTGCGCTGGCAGTTCCCGGGAGGATGGACCTGGCTGCGCCTCGGCTGGCTCCCTCCCTCTGGTTGGGCATTGGAAACCCACAGCCACTCCTGTGCCCTGTGTTCCTGGCCTCCAGGGCGCGCTTAGGAGCGGATGGGCGGGCCCGCCTCGGCTTCGGCATGCCATTTGCCACGGAGCCTTCTGGACCCCCGGCTCTAGGAGGCTGCCCAGCCAGCGCCGCCCACCGGCCCCAGGTGCTAGCTAGAGGCAGCAGCCGGCCTCAGGAGCACACCTGCGGGCGGCCCTGGGCCGCACACACAGTCTCTGAGGGAAGCTGGCGCCCCAGGCGGCGTCCTGCTGTGGCTTGCTGGCTGCCTGGCTCGGCTCGCGCATGCGCCATCCAGCATTCCCTGCTGCAGTCAGGGCTTGTAGGGCGGGTCCTATCCCCAGGGCTGCAGCTGCTGGGACACACCCAATGCTGCTGACGCCCACTGGGGCGGTCCACACACCAGGTGAGCTCAGAGCTGGGCACCTGCGGGCTGTCCCACGATGGTCCCCTGAGCCTGAGTGCACACACGTGGCCCCTGTCGTGTTGCCCTGCAGGACCGGCGTCTGGGCACTCCTGCGTTCCTGGGCGCCTCCCAGGTTCCCCCCTGCTCCCTGGGCCAGGGCGAGGCACAGCCCCAGGTAAGCCTGTGCCACCTTGCGTGTGGAGGCCCCGCCCACGCACAGGGCAGCAAGCTCCATGGGTCCATAGGCCCACAGCCGCATCGCCCAACCCTGCAGCCTACCTGGGCGGCTGGAGCCACAGAGACGGGAGGTCTCCCGGCCAAGCCAAGAGTGGACAGCGTGCACCCCCAAAGCCTCCGCTGGCAGTTCCCGGGAGGATGGACCTGGCTGCGCCTCGGCTGGCTCCCTCCCTCTGGTCGGGCATTGCAAACCCAGACCCACTTGTGTGCCCTGTGTTGCTGGCCTCCAGGGCGCGCTTAGGAGCGCATGGGCGGGCCCCCCTCGGCTTCCATATGCCATTTGCCACGGAGCCTTCTGGACCCCTGGCTCTAGGAGGCTGCCCAGCCAGCGCTGCCAACCGGCCCCAGGTGTTAGCTAGAGGCAGCAGCCGGCCTCAGGAGCACACCTGCGGGCGGCCCTGGGCCGCACACACCTTCTCTGAGGGAAGCTGGCGCCCCAGGCAGCGTCCTGCTGTGGCTTGCTGGCTGCCTGGCTCGGCTGGTGCATGCGCCATCCAGCATTCCCTGCTGCAGTCAGGGCTTGTAGGGCGGGGCCGATCCCCAGGGCGGCGGCTGCTGGGACACACCCACTGCTGACGCCCACTGGGGCGGTCCACACACCAGCTGAGCTCGGAGCTGGGCACCTGCGGGCTGTGCCACGATGGTCCCCTGAGCCTGAGTGCACACACGTGGGCCCTCTCGTGTTGCCTTGCAGGACCGGCGTCTGGGCACTCCTGCGTTCCTGGGCGCCTCCCACGTTCCGCCCACCTCCCTGCGCCGGGGCCAGGCGCAGCCCCAGGAAAGCCCGTGCCACCTTGCCTGTGGAGGCCCCGCCCACGCGCAGGGCAGCAAGCTCCATAGGCCCATAGGCCCACGGCCGCGGCGCACGACCCTGCAGCCTGCCTGGGCAGCTGCAGCCACAGAGACGGGAGGTCTCCCGGCCAAGCCAAGCGTGCACAGCGTGCACCCCCAAAGCCTGCGCTGGCAGTTCCCGGGAGGATGGACCTGGCTGCGCCTCGGCTGGCTCCCTCCCTCTGGTTGGGCATTGGAAACCCACAGCCACTCCTGTGCCCTGTGTTCCTGGCCTCCAGGGCGCGCTTAGGAGCGGATGGGCGGGCCCGCCTCGGCTTCGGCATGCCATTTGCCACGGAGCCTTCTGGACCCCCGGCTCTAGGAGGCTGCCCAGCCAGCGCCGCCCACCGGCCCCAGGTGCTAGCTAGAGGCAGCAGCCGGCCTCAGGAGCACACCTGCGGGCGGCCCTGGGCCGCACACACAGTCTCTGAGGGAAGCTGGCGCCCCAGGCGGCGTCCTGCTGTGGCTTGCTGGCTGCCTGGCTCGGCTCGCGCATGCGCCATCCAGCATTCCCTGCTGCAGTCAGGGCTTGTAGGGCGGGTCCTATCCCCAGGGCTGCAGCTGCTGGGACACACCCAATGCTGCTGACGCCCACTGGGGCGGTCCACACACCAGGTGAGCTCAGAGCTGGGCACCTGCGGGCTGTCCCACGATGGTCCCCTGAGCCTGAGTGCACACACGTGGCCCCTGTCGTGTTGCCCTGCAGGACCGGCGTCTGGGCACTCCTGCGTTCCTGGGCGCCTCCCAGGTTCCCCCCTGCTCCCTGGGCCAGGGCGAGGCACAGCCCCAGGTAAGCCTGTGCCACCTTGCGTGTGGAGGCCCCGCCCACGCACAGGGCAGCAAGCTCCATGGGTCCATAGGCCCACAGCCGCATCGCCCAACCCTGCAGCCTACCTGGGCGGCTGGAGCCACAGAGACGGGAGGTCTCCCGGCCAAGCCAAGAGTGGACAGCGTGCACCCCCAAAGCCTCCGCTGGCAGTTCCCGGGAGGATGGACCTGGCTGCGCCTCGGCTGGCTCCCTCCCTCTGGTCGGGCATTGCAAACCCAGACCCACTTGTGTGCCCTGTGTTGCTGGCCTCCAGGGCGCGCTTAGGAGCGCATGGGCGGGCCCCCCTCGGCTTCCATATGCCATTTGCCACGGAGCCTTCTGGACCCCTGGCTCTAGGAGGCTGCCCAGCCAGCGCTGCCAACCGGCCCCAGGTGTTAGCTAGAGGCAGCAGCCGGCCTCAGGAGCACACCTGCGGGCGGCCCTGGGCCGCACACACCTTCTCTGAGGGAAGCTGGCGCCCCAGGCAGCGTCCTGCTGTGGCTTGCTGGCTGCCTGGCTCGGCTGGTGCATGCGCCATCCAGCATTCCCTGCTGCAGTCAGGGCTTGTAGGGCGGGGCCGATCCCCAGGGCGGCGGCTGCTGGGACACACCCACTGCTGACGCCCACTGGGGCGGTCCACACACCAGCTGAGCTCGGAGCTGGGCACCTGCGGGCTGTGCCACGATGGTCCCCTGAGCCTGAGTGCACACACGTGGGCCCTCTCGTGTTGCCTTGCAGGACCGGCGTCTGGGCACTCCTGCGTTCCTGGGCGCCTCCCACGTTCCGCCCACCTCCCTGGGCCGGGGCCAGGCGCAGCCCCAGGAAAGCCCGTGCCACCTTGCCTGTGGAGGCCCCGCCCACGCGCAGGGCAGCAAGCTCCATAGGCCCATAGGCCCACGGCCGCGGCGCACGACCCTGCAGCCTGCCTGGGCAGCTGCAGCCACAGAGACGGGAGGTCTCCCGGCCAAGCCAAGCGTGCACAGCGTGCACCCCCAAAGCCTGCGCTGGCAGTTCCCGGGAGGATGGACCTGGCTGCGCCTCGGCTGGCTCCCTCCCTCTGGTTGGGCATTGGAAACCCACAGCCACTCCTGTGCCCTGTGTTCCTGGCCTCCAGGGCGCGCTTAGGAGCGGATGGGCGGGCCCGCCTCGGCTTCGGCATGCCATTTGCCACGGAGCCTTCTGGACCCCCGGCTCTAGGAGGCTGCCCAGCCAGCGCCGCCCACCGGCCCCAGGTGCTAGCTAGAGGCAGCAGCCGGCCTCAGGAGCACACCTGCGGGCGGCCCTGGGCCGCACACACAGTCTCTGAGGGAAGCTGGCGCCCCAGGCGGCGTCCTGCTGTGGCTTGCTGGCTGCCTGGCTCGGCTCGCGCATGCGCCATCCAGCATTCCCTGCTGCAGTCAGGGCTTGTAGGGCGGGTCCTATCCCCAGGGCTGCAGCTGCTGGGACACACCCAATGCTGCTGACGCCCACTGGGGCGGTCCACACACCAGGTGAGCTCAGAGCTGGGCACCTGCGGGCTGTCCCACGATGGTCCCCTGAGCCTGAGTGCACACACGTGGCCCCTGTCGTGTTGCCCTGCAGGACCGGCGTCTGGGCACTCCTGCGTTCCTGGGCGCATCCCAGGTTCCCCCCTGCTCCCTGGGCCGGGGCGAGGCACAGCCCCAGGTAAGCCTGTGCCACCTTGCGTGTGGAGGCCCCGCCCACGCACAGGGCAGCAAGCTCCATGGGTCCATAGGCCCACAGCCGCATCGCCCAACCCTGCAGCCTACCTGGGCGGCTGGAGCCACAGAGACGGGAGGTCTCCCGGCCAAGCCAAGAGTGGACAGCGTGCACCCCCAAAGCCTCCGCTGGCAGTTCCCGGGAGGATGGACCTGGCTGCGCCTCGGCTGGCTCCCTCCCTCTGGTCGGGCATTGCAAACCCAGACCCACTTGTGTGCCCTGTGTTGCTGGCCTCCATGGCGCGCTTAGGAGCGCATGGGCGGGCCCCCCTCGGCTTCCATATGCCATTTGCCACGGAGCCTTCTGGACCCCTGGCTCTAGGAGGCTGCCCAGCCAGCACTGCCAACCGGCCCCAGGTGTTAGCTAGAGGCAGCAGCCGGCCTCAGGAGCACACCTGCGGGCGGCCCTGGGCCGCACACACAGTCTCTGAGGGAAGCTGGCGCCCCAGGCAGCGTCCTGCTGTGGCTTGCTGGCTGCCTGGCTCGGCTGGCACATGCGCCATCCAGCATTCCCTGCTGCAGTCAGGGCTTGTAGGGCGGGTCCTATCCCCAGGGCTGCAGCTGCTGGGACACACCCAATGCTGCTGACGCCCACTTTGGCGGTCCACACACCAGGTGAGCTCAGAGCTGGGCACCTGCGGGCTGTCCCACGATGGTCCCCTGAGCCTGAGTGCACACACGTGGCCCCTGTCGTGTTGCCCTGCAGGACCGGCGTCTGGGCACTCCTGCGTTCCTGGGCGCCTCCCAGGTTCCCCCCTGCTCCCTGGGCCAGGGCGAGGCACAGCCCCAGGTAAGCCTGTGCCACCTTGCGTGTGGAGGCCCCGCCCACGCACAGGGCAGCAAGCTCCATGGGTCCATAGGCCCACAGCCGCATCGCCCAACCCTGCAGCCTACCTGGGCGGCTGGAGCCACAGAGACGGGAGGTCTCCCGGCCAAGCCAAGAGTGGACAGCGTGCACCCCCAAAGCCTCCGCTGGCAGTTCCCGGGAGGATGGACCTGGCTGCGCCTCGGCTGGCTCCCTCCCTCTGGTCGGGCATTGCAAACCCAGACCCACTTGTGTGCCCTGTGTTGCTGGCCTCCAGGGCGCGCTTAGGAGCGCATGGGCGGGCCCCCCTCGGCTTCCATATGCCATTTGCCACGGAGCCTTCTGGACCCCTGGCTCTAGGAGGCTGCCCAGCCAGCGCTGCCAACCGGCCCCAGGTGTTAGCTAGAGGCAGCAGCCGGCCTCAGGAGCACACCTGCGGGCGGCCCTGGGCCGCACACACCTTCTCTGAGGGAAGCTGGCGCCCCAGGCAGCGTCCTGCTGTGGCTTGCTGGCTGCCTGGCTCGGCTGGTGCATGCGCCATCCAGCATTCCCTGCTGCAGTCAGGGCTTGTAGGGCGGGGCCGATCCCCAGGGCGGCGGCTGCTGGGACACACCCACTGCTGACGCCCACTGGGGCGGTCCACACACCAGCTGAGCTCGGAGCTGGGCACCTGCGGGCTGTGCCACGATGGTCCCCTGAGCCTGAGTGCACACACGTGGGCCCTCTCGTGTTGCCTTGCAGGACCGGCGTCTGGGCACTCCTGCGTTCCTGGGCGCCTCCCACGTTCCGCCCACCTCCCTGGGCCGGGGCCAGGCGCAGCCCCAGGAAAGCCCGTGCCACCTTGCCTGTGGAGGCCCCGCCCACGCGCAGGGCAGCAAGCTCCATAGGCCCATAGGCCCACGGCCGCGGCGCACGACCCTGCAGCCTGCCTGGGCAGCTGCAGCCACAGAGACGGGAGGTCTCCCGGCCAAGCCAAGCGTGCACAGCGTGCACCCCCAAAGCCTGCGCTGGCAGTTCCCGGGAGGATGGACCTGGCTGCGCCTCGGCTGGCTCCCTCCCTCTGGTTGGGCATTGGAAACCCACAGCCACTCCTGTGCCCTGTGTTCCTGGCCTCCAGGGCGCGCTTAGGAGCGGATGGGCGGGCCCGCCTCGGCTTCGGCATGCCATTTGCCACGGAGCCTTCTGGACCCCCGGCTCTAGGAGGCTGCCCAGCCAGCGCCGCCCACCGGCCCCAGGTGCTAGCTAGAGGCAGCAGCCGGCCTCAGGAGCACACCTGCGGGCGGCCCTGGGCCGCACACACAGTCTCTGAGGGAAGCTGGCGCCCCAGGCGGCGTCCTGCTGTGGCTTGCTGGCTGCCTGGCTCGGCTGGCGCATGCGCCATCCAGCATTCCCTGCTGCAGTCAGGGCTTGTAGGGCGGGGCCGATCCCCAGGGCGGCGGCTGCTGGGACACACCCACTGCTGACGCCCACTGGGGCGGTCCACACACCAGGTGAGCTCAGAGCTGGGCACCTGCGGGCTGTGCCACGATGGTCCCCTGAGCCTGAGTGCACACACGTGGGCCCTCTCGTGTTGCCTTGCAGGACCGGCGTCTGGGCACTCCTGCGTTCCTGGGCGCCTCCCACGTTCCGCCCACCTCCCTGGGCCGGGGCCAGGCGCAGCCCCAGGAAAGCCCGTGCCACCTTGCCTGTGGAGGCCCCGCCCACGCGCAGGGCAGCAAGCTCCATAGGCCCATAGGCCCACGGCCGCGGCGCACGACCCTGCAGCCTGCCTGGGCAGCTGCAGCCACAGAGACGGGAGGTCTCCCGGCCAAGCCAAGCGTGCACAGCGTGCACCCCCAAAGCCTGCGCTGGCAGTTCCCGGGAGGATGGACCTGGCTGCGCCTCGGTTGGCTCCCTCCCTCTGGTTGGGCATTGGAAACCCACAGCCACTCCTGTGCCCTGTGTTCCTGGCCTCCAGGGCGCGCTTAGGAGCGGATGGGCGGGCCCGCCTCGGCTTCGGCATGCCATTTGCCACGGAGCCTTCTGGACCCCCGGCTCTAGGAGGCTGCCCAGCCAGCGCCGCCCACCGGCCCCAGGTGCTAGCTAGAGGCAGCAGCCGGCCTCAGGAGCACACCTGCGGGCGGCCCTGGGCCGCACACACAGTCTCTGAGGGAAGCTGGCGCCCCAGGCGGCGTCCTGCTGTGGCTTGCTGGCTGCCTGGCTCGGCTGGCGCATGCGCCATCCAGCATTCCCTGCTGCAGTCAGGGCTTGTAGGGCGGGTCCTATCCCCAGGGCTGCAGCTGCTGGGACACACCCAATGCTGCTGACGCCCACTGGGGCGGTCCACACACCAGGTGAGCTCAGAGCTGGGCACCTGCGGGCTGTCCCACGATGGTCCCCTGAGCCTGAGTGCACACACGTGGCCCCTGTCGTGTTGCCCTGCAGGACCGGCGTCTGGGCACTCCTGCGTTCCTGGGCGCCTCCCAGGTTCCCCCCTGCTCCCTGGGCCGGGGCGAGGCACAGCCCCAGGTAAGCCTGTGCCACCTTGCGTGTGGAGGCCCCGCCCACGCACAGGGCAGCAAGCTCCATGGGTCCATAGGCCCACAGCCGCATCGCCCAACCCTGCAGCCTACCTGGGCGGCTGGAGCCACAGAGACGGGAGGTCTCCCGGCCAAGCCAAGAGTGGACAGCGTGCACCCCCAAAGCCTCCGCTGGCAGTTCCCGGGAGGATGGACCTGGCTGCGCCTCGGCTGGCTCCCTCCCTCTGGTCGGGCATTGCAAACCCAGACCCACTTGTGTGCCCTGTGTTGCTGGCCTCCATGGCGCGCTTAGGAGCGCATGGGCGGGCCCCCCTCGGCTTCCATATGCCATTTGCCACGGAGCCTTCTGGACCCCTGGCTCTAGGAGGCTGCCCAGCCAGCGCTGCCAACCGGCCCCAGGTGTTAGCTAGAGGCAGCAGCCGGCCTCAGGAGCACACCTGCGGGCGGCCCTGGGCCGCACACACCTTCTCTGAGGGAAGCTGGCGCCCCAGGCAGCGTCCTGCTGTGGCTTGCTGGCTGCCTGGCTCGGCTGGCGCATGCGCCATCCAGCATTCCCTGCTGCAGTCAGGGCTTGTAGGGCGGGGCCGATCCCCAGGGCGGCGGCTGCTGGGACACACCCACTGCTGACGCCCACTGGGGCGGTCCACACACCAGCTGAGCTCGGAGCTGGGCACCTGCGGGCTGTGCCACGATGGTCCCCTGAGCCTGAGTGCACACACGTGGGCCCTCTCGTGTTGCCTTGCAGGACCGGCGTCTGGGCACTCCTGCGTTCCTGGGCGCCTCCCACGTTCCGCCCACCTCCCTGGGCCGGGGCCAGGCGCAGCCCCAGGAAAGCCCGTGCCACCTTGCCTGTGGAGGCCCCGCCCACGCGCAGGGCAGCAAGCTCCATAGGCCCATAGGCCCACGGCCGCGGCGCACGACCCTGCAGCCTGCCTGGGCAGCTGCAGCCACAGAGACGGGAGGTCTCCCGGCCAAGCCAAGCGTGCACAGCGTGCACCCCCAAAGCCTGCGCTGGCAGTTCCCGGGAGGATGGACCTGGCTGCGCCTCGGCTGGCTCCCTCCCTCTGGTTGGGCATTGGAAACCCACAGCCACTCCTGTGCCCTGTGTTCCTGGCCTCCAGGGCGCGCTTAGGAGCGGATGGGCGGGCCCGCCTCGGCTTCGGCATGCCATTTGCCACGGAGCCTTCTGGACCCCCGGCTCTAGGAGGCTGCCCAGCCAGCGCCGCCCACCGGCCCCAGGTGCTAGCTAGAGGCAGCAGCCGGCCTCAGGAGCACACCTGCGGGCGGCCCTGGGCCGCACACACAGTCTCTGAGGGAAGCTGGCGCCCCAGGCGGCGTCCTGCTGTGGCTTGCTGGCTGCCTGGCTCGGCTGGCGCATGCGCCATCCAGCATTCCCTGCTGCAGTCAGGGCTTGTAGGGCGGGTCCTATCCCCAGGGCTGCAGCTGCTGGGACACACCCAATGCTGCTGACGCCCACTGGGGCGGTCCACACACCAGGTGAGCTCAGAGCTGGGCACCTGCGGGCTGTCCCACGATGGTCCCCTGAGCCTGAGTGCACACACGTGGCCCCTGTCGTGTTGCCCTGCAGGACCGGCGTCTGGGCACTCCTGCGTTCCTGGGCGCCTCCCAGGTTCCCCCCTGCTCCCTGGGCCGGGGCGAGGCACAGCCCCAGGTAAGCCTGTGCCACCTTGCGTGTGGAGGCCCCGCCCACGCACAGGGCAGCAAGCTCCATGGGTCCATAGGCCCACAGCCGCATCGCCCAACCCTGCAGCCTACCTGGGCGGCTGGAGCCACAGAGACGGGAGGTCTCCCGGCCAAGCCAAGAGTGGACAGCGTGCACCCCCAAAGCCTCCGCTGGCAGTTCCCGGGAGGATGGACCTGGCTGCGCCTCGGCTGGCTCCCTCCCTCTGGTCGGGCATTGCAAACCCAGACCCACTTGTGTGCCCTGTGTTGCTGGCCTCCATGGCGCGCTTAGGAGCGCATGGGCGGGCCCCCCTCGGCTTCCATATGCCATTTGCCACGGAGCCTTCTGGACCCCTGGCTCTAGGAGGCTGCCCAGCCAGCGCTGCCAACCGGCCCCAGGTGTTAGCTAGAGGCAGCAGCCGGCCTCAGGAGCACACCTGCGGGCGGCCCTGGGCCGCACACACCTTCTCTGAGGGAAGCTGGCGCCCCAGGCAGCGTCCTGCTGTGGCTTGCTGGCTGCCTGGCTCGGCTGGCGCATGCGCCATCCAGCATTCCCTGCTGCAGTCAGGGCTTGTAGGGCGGGGCCGATCCCCAGGGCGGCGGCTGCTGGGACACACCCACTGCTGACGCCCACTGGGGCGGTCCACACACCAGCTGAGCTCGGAGCTGGGCACCTGCGGGCTGTGCCACGATGGTCCCCTGAGCCTGAGTGCACACACGTGGGCCCTCTCGTGTTGCCTTGCAGGACCGGCGTCTGGGCACTCCTGCGTTCCTGGGCGCCTCCCACGTTCCGCCCACCTCCCTGGGCCGGGGCCAGGCGCAGCCCCAGGAAAGCCCGTGCCACCTTGCCTGTGGAGGCCCCGCCCACGCGCAGGGCAGCAAGCTCCATAGGCCCATAGGCCCACGGCCGCGGCGCACGACCCTGCAGCCTGCCTGGGCAGCTGCAGCCACAGAGACGGGAGGTCTCCCGGACAAGCCAAGCGTGCACAGCGTGCACCCCCAAAGCCTGCGCTGGCAGTTCCCGGGAGGATGGACCTGGCTGCGCCTCGGCTGGCTCCCTCCCTCTGGTTGGGCATTGGAAACCCACAGCCACTCCTGTGCCCTGTGTTCCTGGCCTCCAGGGCGCGCTTAGGAGCGGATGGGCGGGCCCGCCTCGGCTTCGGCATGACATTTGCCACGGAGCCTTCTGGACCCCCGGCTCTAGGAGGCTGCCCAGCCAGCGCCGCCCACCGGCCCCAGGTGCTAGCTAGAGGCAGCAGCCGGCCTCAGGAGCACACCTGCGGGCGGCCCTGGGCCGCACACACAGTCTCTGAGGGAAGCTGGCGCCCCAGGCGGCGTCCTGCTGTGGCTTGCTGGCTGCCTGGCTCGGCTCGCGCATGCGCCATCCAGCATTCCCTGCTGCAGTCAGGGCTTGTAGGGCGGGTCCTATCCCCAGGGCTGCAGCTGCTGGGACACACCCAATGCTGCTGACGCCCACTGGGGCGGTCCACACACCAGGTGAGCTCAGAGCTGGGCACCTGCGGGCTGTCCCACGATGGTCCCCTGAGCCTGAGTGCACACACGTGGCCCCTGTCGTGTTGCCCTGCAGGACCGGCGTCTGGGCACTCCTGCGTTCCTGGGCGCCTCCCAGGTTCCCCCCTGCTCCCTGGGCCGGGGCGAGGCACAGCCCCAGGTAAGCCTGTGCCACCTTGCGTGTGGAGGCCCCGCCCACGCACAGGGCAGCAAGCTCCATGGGTCCATAGGCCCACAGCCGCATCGCCCAACCCTGCAGCCTACCTGGGCGGCTGGAGCCACAGAGACGGGAGGTCTCCCGGCCAAGCCAAGAGTGGACAGCGTGCACCCCCAAAGCCTCCGCTGGCAGTTCCCGGGAGGATGGACCTGGCTGCGCCTCGGCTGGCTCCCTCCCTCTGGTCGGGCATTGCAAACCCAGACCCACTTGTGTGCCCTGTGTTGCTGGCCTCCATGGCGTGCTTAGGAGCGCATGGGCGGGCCCCCCTCGGCTTCCATATGCCATTTGCCACGGAGCCTTCTGGACCCCTGGCTCTAGGAGGCTGCCCAGCCAGCGCTGCCAACCGGCCCCAGGTGTTAGCTAGAGGCAGCAGCCGGCCTCAGGAGCACACCTGCGGGCGGCCCTGGGCCGCACACACCTTCTCTGAGGGAAGCTGGCGCCCCAGGCAGCGTCCTGCTGTGGCTTGCTGGCTGCCTGGCTCGGCTGGTGCATGCGCCATCCAGCATTCCCTGCTGCAGTCAGGGCTTGTAGGGCGGGGCCGATCCCCAGGGCGGCGGCTGCTGGGACACACCCACTGCTGACGCCCACTGGGGCGGTCCACACACCAGCTGAGCTCGGAGCTGGGCACCTGCGGGCTGTGCCACGATGGTCCCCTGAGCCTGAGTGCACACACGTGGGCCCTCTCGTGTTGCCTTGCAGGACCGGCGTCTGGGCACTCCTGCGTTCCTGGGCGCCTCCCACGTTCCGCCCACCTCCCTGGGCCAGGGCCAGGCGCAGCCCCAGGAAAGCCCGTGCCACCTTGCCTGTGGAGGCCCCGCCCACGCGCAGGGCAGCAAGCTCCATAGGCCCATAGGCCCACGGCCGCGGCGCACGACCCTGCAGCCTGCCTGGGCAGCTGCAGCCACAGAGACGGGAGGTCTCCCGGCCAAGCCAAGCGTGCACAGCGTGCACCCCCAAAGCCTGCGCTGGCAGTTCCCGGGAGGATGGACCTGGCTGCGCCTCGGCTGGCTCCCTCCCTCTGGTTGGGCATTGGAAACCCACAGCCACTCCTGTGCCCTGTGTTCCTGGCCTCCAGGGCGCGCTTAGGTGCGGATGGGCGGGCCCGCCTAGGCTTCGGCATGCCATTTGCCACGGAGCCTTCTGGACCCCCGGCTCTAGGAGGCTGCCCAGCCAGCGCCGCCCACCGGCCCCAGGTGCTAGCTAGAGGCAGCAGCCGGCCTCAGGAGCACACCTGCGGGCGGCCCTGGGCCGCACACACAGTCTCTGAGGGAAGCTGGCGCCCCAGGCGGCGTCCTGCTGTGGCTTGCTGGCTGCCTGGCTCGGCTCGCGCATGCGCCATCCAGCATTCCCTGCTGCAGTCAGGGCTTGTAGGGCGGGTCCTATCCCCAGGGCTGCAGCTGCTGGGACACACCCAATGCTGCTGACGCCCACTGGGGCGGTCCACACACCAGGTGAGCTCAGAGCTGGGCACCTGCGGGCTGTCCCACGATGGTCCCCTGAGCCTGAGTGCACACACGTGGCCCCTGTCGTGTTGCCCTGCAGGACCGGCGTCTGGGCACTCCTGCGTTCCTGGGCGCCTCCCAGGTTCCCCCCTGCTCCCTGGGCCGGGGCGAGGCACAGCCCCAGGTAAGCCTGTGCCACCTTGCGTGTGGAGGCCCCGCCCACGCACAGGGCAGCAAGCTCCATGGGTCCATAGGCCCACAGCCGCATCGCCCAACCCTGCAGCCTACCTGGGCGGCTGGAGCCACAGAGACGGGAGGTCTCCCGGCCAAGCCAAGAGTGGACAGCGTGCACCCCCAAAGCCTCCGCTGGCAGTTCCCGGGAGGATGGACCTGGCTGCGCCTCGGCTGGCTCCCTCCCTCTGGTCGGGCATTGCAAACCCAGACCCACTTGTGTGCCCTGTGTTCCTGGCCTCCAGGGCGCGCTTAGGAGCGGATGGTTGGGCCCGCCTCGGCTTCGGCATGCCATTTGCCACGGAGCCTTCTGGACCCCCGGCTCTAGGAGGCTGCCCAGCCAGCGCCGCCCACCGGCCCCAGGTGCTAGCTAGAGGCAGCAGCCGGCCTCAGGAGCACACCTGCGGGCGGCCCTGGGCCGCACACACAGTCTCTGAGGGAAGCTGGCGCCCCAGGCGGCGTCCTGCTGTGGCTTGCTGGCTGCCTGGCTCGGCTGGCGCATGCGCCATCCAGCATTCCCTGCTGCAGTCAGGGCTTGTAGGGCGGGGCCGATCCCCAGGGCGGCGGCTGCTGGGACACACCCACTGCTGACGCCCACTGGGGCGGTCCACACACCAGCTGAGCTCGGAGCTGGGCACCTGCGGGCTGTGCCACGATGGTCCCCTGAGCCTGAGTGCACACACGTGGGCCCTCTCGTGTTGCCTTGCAGGACCGGCGTCTGGGCACTCCTGCGTTCCTGGGCGCCTCCCACGTTCCACCCACCTCCCTGGGCCGGGGCCAGGCGCAGCCCCAGGAAAGCCCGTGCCACCTTGCCTGTGGAGGCCCCGCCCACGCGCAGGGCAGCAAGCTCCATAGGCCCATAGGCCCACGGCCGCGGCGCACGACCCTGCAGCCTGCCTGGGCAGCTGCAGCCACAGAGACGGGAGGTCTCCCGGCCAAGCCAAGCGTGCACAGCGTGCACCCCCAAAGCCTGCGCTGGCAGTTCCCGGGAGGATGGACCTGGCTGCGCCTCGGCTGGCTCCCTCCCTCTGGTCGGGCATTGCAAACCCAGACCCACTTGTGTGCCCTGTGTTGCTGGCCTCCATGGCGCGCTTAGGAGCGCATGGGCGGGCCCCCCTCGGCTTCCATATGCCATTTGCCACGGAGCCTTCTGGACCCCTGGATCTAGGAGGCTGCCCAGCCAGCGCTGCCAACCGGCCCCAGGTGTTAGCTAGAGGCAGCAGCCGGCCTCAGGAGCACACCTGCGGGCGGCCCTGGGCCGCACACACCTTCTCTGAGGGAAGCTGGCGCCCCAGGCAGCGTCCTGCTGTGGCTTGCTGGCTGCCTGGCTCGGCTGGTGCATGCGCCATCCAGCATTCCCTGCTGCAGTCAGGGCTTGTAGGGCGGGGCCGATCCCCAGGGCGGCGGCTGCTGGGACACACCCACTGCTGACGCCCACTGGGGCGGTCCACACACCAGCTGAGCTCGGAGCTGGGCACCTGCGGGCTGTGCCACGATGGTCCCCTGAGCCTGAGTGCACACACGTGGGCCCTCTCGTGTTGCCTTGCAGGACCGGCGTCTGGGCACTCCTGCGTTCCTGGGCGCCTCCCACGTTCCGCCCACCTCCCTGGGCCGGGGCCAGGCGCAGCCCCAGGAAAGCCCGTGCCACCTTGCCTGTGGAGGCCCCGCCCACGCGCAGGGCAGCAAGCTCCATAGGCCCATAGGCCCACGGCCGCGGCGCACGACCCTGCAGCCTGCCTGGGCAGCTGCAGCCACAGAGACGGGAGGTCTCCCGGCCAAGCCAAGCGTGCACAGCGTGCACCCCCAAAGCCTGCGCTGGCAGTTCCCGGGAGGATGGACCTGGCTGCGCCTCGGCTGGCTCCCTCCCTCTGGTTGGGCATTGGAAACCCACAGCCACTCCTGTGCCCTGTGTTCCTGGCCTCCAGGGCGCGCTTAGGAGCGGATGGGCGGGCCCGCCTCGGCTTCGGCATGCCATTTGCCACGGAGCCTTCTGGACCCCCGGCTCTAGGAGGCTGCCCAGCCAGCGCCGCCCACCGGCCCCAGGTGCTAGCTAGAGGCAGCAGCCGGCCTCAGGAGCACACCTGAGGGCGGCCCTGGGCCGCACACACAGTCTCTGAGGGAAGCTGGCGCCCCAGGCGGCGTCCTGCTGTGGCTTGCTGGCTGCCTGGCTCGGCTGGCGCATGCGCCATCCAGCATTCCCTGCTGCAGTCAGGGCTTGTAGGGCGGGGCCGATCCCCAGGGCGGCGGCTGCTGGGACACACCCACTGCTGACGCCCACTGGGGCGGTCCACACACCAGCTGAGCTCGGAGCTGGGCACCTGCGGGCTGTGCCACGATGGTCCCCTGAGCCTGAGTGCACACACGTGGGCCCTCTCGTGTTGCCTTGCAGGACCGGCGTCTGGGCACTCCTGCGTTCCTGGGCGCCTCCCACGTTCCGCCCACCTCCCTGGGCCGGGGCCAGGCGCAGCCCCAGGAAAGCCCGTGCCACCTTGCCTGTGGAGGCCCCGCCCACGCGCAGGGCAGCAAGCTCCATAGGCCCATAGGCCCACGGCCGCGGCGCATGACCCTGCAGCCTGCCTGGGCAGCTGCAGCCACAGAGACGGGAGGTCTCCCGGCCAAGCCAAGCGTGCACAGCGTGCACCCCCAAAGCCTGCGCTGGCAGTTCCCGGGAGGATGGACCTGGCTGCGCCTCGGCTGGCTCCCTCCCTCTGGTTGGGCATTGGAAACCCACAGCCACTCCTGTGCCCTGTGTTCCTGGCCTCCAGGACGCGCTTAGGAGCGGATGGGCGGGCCCGCCTCGGCTTCGGCATGCCATTTGCCACGGAGCCTTCTGGACCCCCGGCTCTAGGAGGCTGCCCAGCCAGCGCCGCCCACCGGCCCCAGGTGCTAGCTAGAGGCAGCAGCCGGCCTCAGGAGCACACCTGCGGGCGGCCCTGGGCCGCACACACAGTCTCTGAGGGAAGCTGGCGCCCCAGGCGGCGTCCTGCTGTGGCTTGCTGGCTGCCTGGCTCGGCTCGCGCATGCGCCATCCAGCATTCCCTGCTGCAGTCAGGGCTTGTAGGGCGGGTCCTATCCCCAGGGCTGCAGCTGCTGGGACACACCCAATGCTGCTGACGCCCACTGGGGCGGTCCACACACCAGGTGAGCTCAGAGCTGGGCACCTGCGGGCTGTCCCACGATGGTCCCCTGAGCCTGAGTGCACACACGTGGCCCCTGTCGTGTTGCCCTGCAGGACCGGCGTCTGGGCACTCCTGCGTTCCTGGGCGCCTCCCAGGTTCCCCCCTGCTCCCTGGGCCGGGGCGAGGCACAGCCCCAGGTAAGCCTGTGCCACCTTGCGTGTGGAGGCCCCGCCCACGCACAGGGCAGCAAGCTCCATGGGTCCATAGGCCCACAGCCGCATCGCCCAACCCTGCAGCCTACCTGGGCGGCTGGAGCCACAGAGACGGGAGGTCTCCCGGCCAAGCCAAGAGTGGACAGCGTGCACCCCCAAAGCCTCCGCTGGCAGTTCCCGGGAGGATGGACCTGGCTGCGCCTCGGCTGGCTCCCTCCCTCTGGTCGGGCATTGCAAACCCAGACCCACTTGTGTGCCCTGTGTTGCTGGCCTCCATGGCGCGCTTAGGAGCGCATGGGCGGGCCCCCCTCGGCTTCCATATGCCATTTGCCACGGAGCCTTCTGGACCCCTGGCTCTAGGAGGCTGCCCAGCCAGCGCTGCCCACCGGCCCCAGGTGTTAGCTAGAGGCAGCAGCCGGCCTCAGGAGCACACCTGCGGGCGGCCCTGGGCCGCACACACCTTCTCTGAGGGAAGCTGGCGCCCCAGGCAGCGTCCTGCTGTGGCTTGCTGGCTGCCTGGCTCGGCTGGCGCATGCGCCATCCAGCATTCCCTGCTGCAGTCAGGGCTTGTAGGGCGGGGCCGATCCCCAGGGCGGCGGCTGCTGGGACACACCCACTGCTGACGCCCACTGGGGCGGTCCACACACCAGCTGAGCTCGGAGCTGGGCACCTGCGGGCTGTGCCACGATGGTCCCCTGAGCCTGAGTGCACACACGTGGGCCCTCTCGTGTTGCCTTGCAGGACCGGCGTCTGGGCACTCCTGCGTTCCTGGGCGCCTCCCACGTTCCGCCCACCTCCCTGGGCCGGGGCCAGGCGCAGCCCCAGGAAAGCCCGTGCCACCTTTCCTGTGGAGGCCCCGCCCACGCGCAGGGCAGCAAGCTCCATAGGCCCATAGGCCCACGGCCGCGGCGCACGACCCTGCAGCCTGCCTGGGCAGCTGCAGCCACAGAGACGGGAGGTCTCCCGGCCAAGCCAAGCGTGCACAGCGTGCACCCCCAAAGCCTGCGCTGGCAGTTCCCGGGAGGATGGACCTGGCTGCGCCTCGGCTGGCTCCCTCCCTCTGGTTGGGCATTGGAAACCCACAGCCACTCCTGTGCCCTGTGTTCCTGGCCTCCAGGGCGCGCTTAGGAGCGGATGGGCGGGCCCGCCTCGGCTTCGGCATGCCATTTGCCACGGAGCCTTCTGGACCCCCGGCTCTAGGAGGCTGCCCAGCCAGCGCCGCCCACCGGCCCCAGGTGCTAGCTAGAGGCAGCAGCCGGCCTCAGGAGCACACCTGCGGGCGGCCCTGGGCCGCACACACAGTCTCTGAGGGAAGCTGGCGCCCCAGGCGGCGTCCTGCTGTGGCTTGCTGGCTGCCTGGCTCGGCTCGCGCATGCGCCATCCAGCATTCCCTGCTGCAGTCAGGGCTTGTAGGGCGGGTCCTATCCCCAGGGCTGCAGCTGCTGGGACACACCCAATGCTGCTGACGCCCACTGGGGCGGTCCACACACCAGGTGAGCTCAGAGCTGGGCACCTGCGGGCTGTCCCACGATGGTCCCCTGAGCCTGAGTGCACACACGTGGCCCCTGTCGTGTTGCCCTGCAGGACCGGCGTCTGGGCACTCCTGCGTTCCTGGGCGCCTCCCAGGTTCCCCCCTGCTCCCTGGGCCGGGGCGAGGCACAGCCCCAGGTAAGCCTGTGCCACCTTGCGTGTGGAGGCCCCGCCCACGCACAGGGCAGCAAGCTCCATGGGTCCATAGGCCCACAGCCGCATCGCCCAACCCTGCAGCCTACCTGGGCGGCTGGAGCCACAGAGACGGGAGGTCTCCCGGCCAAGCCAAGAGTGGACAGCGTGCACCCCCAAAGCCTCCGCTGGCAGTTCCCGGGAGGATGGACCTGGCTGCGCCTCGGCTGGCTCCCTCCCTCTGGTCGGGCATTGCAAACCCAGACCCACTTGTGTGCCCTGTGTTGCTGGCCTCCATGGCGCGCTTAGGAGCGCATGGGCGGGCCCCCCTCGGCTTCCATATGCCATTTGCCACGGAGCCTTCTGGACCCCTGGCTCTAGGAGGCTGCCCAGCCAGCGCTGCCCACCGGCCCCAGGTGTTAGCTAGAGGCAGCAGCCGGCCTCAGGAGCACACCTGCGGGCGGCCCTGGGCCGCACACACCTTCTCTGAGGGAAGCTGGCGCCCCAGGCAGCGTCCTGCTGTGGCTTGCTGGCTGCCTGGCTGGGCTGGCGCATGCGCCATCCAGCATTCCCTGCTGCAGTCAGGGCTTGTAGGGCGGGGCCGATCCCCAGGGCGGCGGCTGCTGGGACACACCCACTGCTGACGCCCACTGGGGCGGTCCACACACCAGCTGAGCTCGGAGCTGGGCACCTGCGGGCTGTGCCACGATGGTCCCCTGAGCCTGAGTGCACACACGTGGGCCCTCTCGTGTTGCCTTGCAGGACCGGCGTCTGGGCACTCCTGCGTTCCTGGGCGCCTCCCACGTTCCGCCCACCTCCCTGCGCCGGGGCCAGGCGCAGCCCCAGGAAAGCCCGTGCCACCTTGCCTGTGGAGGCCCCGCCCACGCGCAGGGCAGCAAGCTCCATAGGCCCATAGGCCCACGGCCGCGGCGCACGACCCTGCAGCCTGCCTGGGCAGCTGCAGCCACAGAGACGGGAGGTCTCCCGGCCAAGCCAAGCGTGCACAGCGTGCACCCCCAAAGCCTGCGCTGGCAGTTCCCGGGAGGATGGACCTGGCTGCGCCTCGGCTGGCTCCCTCCCTCTGGTTGGGCATTGGAAACCCACAGCCACTCCTGTGCCCTGTGTTCCTGGCCTCCAGGGCGCGCTTAGGAGCGGATGGGCGGGCCCGCCTCGGCTTCGGCATGCCATTTGCCACGGAGCCTTCTGGACCCCCGGCTCTAGGAGGCTGCCCAGCCAGCGCCGCCCACCGGCCCCAGGTGCTAGCTAGAGGCAGCAGCCGGCCTCAGGAGCACACCTGCGGGCGGCCCTGGGCCGCACACACCTTCTCTGAGGGAAGCTGGCGCCCCAGGCGGTGTCCTGCTGTGGCTTGCTGGCTGCCTGGCTCGGCTGGCGCATGCGCCATCCAGCATTCCCTGCTGCAGTCAGGGCTTGTAGGGCGGGGCCGATCCCCAGGGCGGCGGCTGCTGGGACACACCCACTGCTGACGCCCACTGGGGCGGTCCACACACCAGCTGAGCTCGGAGCTGGGCACCTGCGGGCTGTGCCACGATGGTCCCCTGAGCCTGAGTGCACACACGTGGGCCCTCTCGTGTTGCCTTGCAGGACCGGCGTCTGGGCACTCCTGCGTTCCTGGGCGCCTCCCACGTTCCGCCCACCTCCCTGGGCCGGGGCCAGGCGCAGCCCCAGGAAAGCCCGTGCCACCTTGCCTGTGGAGGCCCCGCCCACGCGCAGGGCAGCAAGCTCCATAGGCCCATAGGCCCACGGCCGCGGCGCACGACCCTGCAGCCTGCCTGGGCAGCTGCAGCCACAGAGACGGGAGGTCTCCCGGCCAAGCCAAGCGTGCACAGCGTGCACCCCCAAAGCCTGCGCTGGCAGTTCCCGGGAGGATGGACCTGGCTGCGCCTCGGCTGGCTCCCTCCCTCTGGTTGGGCATTGGAAACCCACAGCCACTCCTGTGCCCTGTGTTCCTGGCCTCCAGGGCGCGCTTAGGAGCGGATGGGCGGGCCCGCCTCGGCTTCGGCATGCCATTTGCCACGGAGCCTTCTGGACCCCCGGCTCTAGGAGGCTGCCCAGCCAGCGCCGCCCACCGGCCCCAGGTGCTAGCTAGAGGCAGCAGCCGGCCTCAGGAGCACACCTGCGGGCGGCCCTGGGCCGCACACACAGTCTCTGAGGGAAGCTGGCGCCCCAGGCAGCGTCCTGCTGTGGCTTGCTGGCTGCCTGGCTTGGCTGGCGCATGCGCCATCCAGCATTCCCTGCTGCAGTCAGGGCTTGTAGGGCGGGGCCGATCCCCAGGGCGGCGGCTGCTGGGACACACCCACTGCTGACGCCCACTGGGGCGGTCCACACACCAGCTGAGCTCGGAGCTGGGCACCTGCGGGCTGTGCCACGATGGTCCCCTGAGCCTGAGTGCACACACGTGGGCCCTCTCGTGTTGCCTTGCAGGACCGGCGTCTGGGCACTCCTGCGTTCCTGGGCGCCTCCCACGTTCCGCCCACCTCCCTGGGCCGGGGCCAGGCGCAGCCCCAGGAAAGCCCGTGCCACCTTGCCTGTGGAGGCCCCGCCCACGCGCAGGGCAGCAAGCTCCATAGGCCCATAGGCCCACGGCCGCGGCGCACGACCCTGCAGCCTGCCTGGGCAGCTGCAGCCACAGAGACGGGAGGTCTCCCGGCCAAGCCAAGCGTGCACAGCGTGCACCCCCAAAGCCTGCGCTGGCAGTTCCCGGGAGGATGGACCTGGCTGCGCCTCGGCTGGCTCCCTCCCTCTGGTTGGGCATTGGAAACCCACAGCCACTCCTGTGCCCTGTGTTCCTGGCCTCCAGGGCGCGCTTAGGAGCGGATGGGCGGGCCCGCCTCGGCTTCGGCATGCCATTTGCCACGGAGCCTTCTGGACCCCCGGCTCTAGGAGGCTGCCCAGCCAGCGCCGCCCACCGGCCCCAGGTGCTAGCTAGAGGCAGCAGCCGGCCTCAGGAGCACACCTGCGGGCGGCCCTGGGCCGCACACACAGTCTCTGAGGGAAGCTGGCGCCCCAGGCGGCGTCCTGCTGTGGCTTGCTGGCTGCCTGGCTTGGCTGGCGCATGCGCCATCCAGCATTCCCTGCTGCAGTCAGGGCTTGTAGGGCGGGGCTGATCCCCAGGGCTGCAGCTGCTGGGACACACCCAATGCTGCTGACGCCCACTGGGGCGGTCCACACACCAGGTGAGCTCAGAGCTGGGCACCTGCGGGCTGTCCCACGATGGTCCCCTGAGCCTGAGTGCACACACGTGGCCCCTGTCGTGTTGCCCTGCAGGACCGGCGTCTGGGCACTCCTGCGTTCCTGGGCGCCTCCCAGGTTCCCCCCTGCTCCCTGGGCCGGGGCGAGGCACAGCCCCAGGTAAGCCTGTGCCACCTTGCGTGTGGAGGCCCCGCCCACGCACAGGGCAGCAAGCTCCATGGGTCCATAGGCCCACAGCCGCATCGCCCAACCCTGCAGCCTACCTGGGCGGCTGGAGCCACAGAGACGGGAGGTCTCCCGGCCAAGCCAAGAGTGGACAGCGTGCACCCCCAAAGCCTCCGCTGGCAGTTCCCGGGAGGATGGACCTGGCTGCGCCTCGGCTGGCTCCCTCCCTCTGGTCGGGCATTGCAAACCCAGACCCACTTGTGTGCCCTGTGTTGCTGGCCTCCATGGCGCGCTTAGGAGCGCATGGGCGGGCCCCCCTCGGCTTCCATATGCCATTTGCCACGGAGCCTTCTGGACCCCTGGCTCTAGGAGGCTGCCCAGCCAGCGCTGCCCACCGGCCCCAGGTGTTAGCTAGAGGCAGCAGCCGGCCTCAGGAGCACACCTGCGGGCGGCCCTGGGCCGCACACACCTTCTCTGAGGGAAGCTGGCGCCCCAGGCAGCGTCCTGCTGTGGCTTGCTGGCTGCCTGGCTCGGCTGGCGCATGCGCCATCCAGCATTCCCTGCTGCAGTCAGGGCTTGTAGGGCGGGGCCGATCCCCAGGGCGGCGGCTGCTGGGACACACCCACTGCTGACGCCCACTGGGGCGGTCCACACACCAGCTGAGCTCGGAGCTGGGCACCTGCGGGCTGTGCCACGATGGTCCCCTGAGCCTGAGTGCACACACGTGGGCCCTCTCGTGTTGCCTTGCAGGACCGGCGTCTGGGCACTCCTGCGTTCCTGGGCGCCTCCCACGTTCCGCCCACCTCCCTGGGCCGGGGCCAGGCGCAGCCCCAGGAAAGCCCGTGCCACCTTGCCTGTGGAGGCCCCGCCCACGCGCAGGGCAGCAAGCTCCATAGGCCCATAGGCCCACGGCCGCGGCGCACGACCCTGCAGCCTGCCTGGGCAGCTGCAGCCACAGAGACGGGAGGTCTCCCGGCCAAGCCAAGCGTGCACAGCGTGCACCCCCAAAGCCTGCGCTGGCAGTTCCCGGGAGGATGGACCTGGCTGCGCCTCGGCTGGCTCCCTCCCTCTGGTTGGGCATTGGAAACCCACAGCCACTCCTGTGCCCTGTGTTCCTGGCCTCCAGGGCGCGCTTAGGAGCGGATGGGCGGGCCCGCCTCGGCTTCGGCATGCCATTTGCCACGGAGCCTTCTGGACCCCCGGCTCTAGGAGGCTGCCCAGCCAGCGCCGCCCACCGGCCCCAGGTGCTAGCTAGAGGCAGCAGCCGGCCTCAGGAGCACACCTGCGGGCGGCCCTGGGCCGCACACACAGTCTCTGAGGGAAGCTGGCGCCCCAGGCGGCGTCCTGCTGTGGCTTGCTGGCTGCCTGGCTCGGCTCGCGCATGCGCCATCCAGCATTCCCTGCTGCAGTCAGGGCTTGTAGGGCGGGGCCTATCCCCAGGGCTGCAGCTGCTGGGACACACCCAATGCTGCTGACGCCCACTGGGGCGGTCCACACACCAGGTGAGCTCAGAGCTGGGCACCTGCGGGCTGTCCCACGATGGTCCCCTGAGCCTGAGTGCACACACGTGGCCCCTGTCGTGTTGCCCTGCAGGACCGGCGTCTGGGCACTCCTGCGTTCCTGGGCGCCTCCCAGGTTCCCCCCTGCTCCCTGGGCCGGGGCGAGGCACAGCCCCAGGTAAGCCTGTGCAACCTTGCGTGTGGAGGCCCCGCCCACGCACAGGGCAGCAAGCTCCATGGGTCCATAGGCCCACAGCCGCATCGCCCAACCCTGCAGCCTACCTGGGCGGCTGGAGCCACAGAGACGGGAGGTCTCCCGGCCAAGCCAAGAGTGGACAGCGTGCACCCCCAAAGCCTCCGCTGGCAGTTCCCGGGAGGATGGACCTGGCTGCGCCTCGGCTGGCTCCCTCCCTCTGGTCGGGCATTGCAAACCCACAGCCACTCCTGTGCCCTGTGTTCCTGGCCTCCAGGGCGCGCTTAGGAGCGGATGGGCGGGCCCGCCTCGGCTTCGGCATGCCATTTGCCACGGAGCCTTCTGGACCCCCGGCTCTAGGAGGCTGCCCAGCCAGCGCCGCCCACCGGCCCCAGGTGCTAGCTAGAGGCAGCAGCCGGCCTCAGGAGCACACCTGCGGGCGGCCCTGGGCCGCACACACAGTCTCTGAGGGAAGCTGGCGCCCCAGGCGGCGTCCTGCTGTGGCTTGCTGGCTGCCTGGCTCGGCTGGCGCATGCGCCATCCAGCATTCCCTGCTGCAGTCAGGGCTTGTAGGGCGGGGCCGATCCCCAGGGCGGCGGCTGCTGGGACACACCCACTGCTGACGCCCACTGGGGCGGTCCACACACCAGCTGAGCTCGGAGCTGGGCACCTGCGGGCTGTGCCACGATGGTCCCCTGAGCCTGAGTGCACACACGTGGGCCCTCTCGTGTTGCCTTGCAGGACCGGCGTCTGGGCACTCCTGCGTTCCTGGGCGCCTCCCACGTTCCGCCCACCTCCCTGGGCCGGGGCCAGGCGCAGCCCCAGGAAAGCCCGTGCCACCTTGCCTGTGGAGGCCCCGCCCACGCGCAGGGCAGCAAGCTCCATAGGCCCATAGGCCCACGGCCGCGGCGCACGACCCTGCAGCCTGCCTGGGCAGCTGCAGCCACAGAGACGGGAGGTCTCCCGGCCAAGCCAAGCGTGCACAGCGTGCACCCCCAAAGCCTGCGCTGGCAGTTCCCGGGAGGATGGACCTGGCTGCGCCTCGGCTGGCTCCCTCCCTCTGGTCGGGCATTGCAAACCCAGACCCACTTGTGTGCCCTGTGTTGCTGGCCTCCATGGCGCGCTTAGGAGCGCATGGGCGGGCCCCCCTCGGCTTCCATATGCCATTTGCCACGGAGCCTTCTGGACCCCTGGCTCTAGGAGGCTGCCCAGCCAGCGCTGCCAACCGGCCCCAGGTGTTAGCTAGAGGCAGCAGCCGGCCTCAGGAGCACACCTGCGGGCGGCCCTGGGCCGCACACACCTTCTCTGAGGGAAGCTGGCGCCCCAGGCAGCGTCCTGCTGTGGCTTGCTGGCTGCCTGGCTCGGCTGGTGCATGCGCCATCCAGCATTCCCTGCTGCAGTCAGGGCTTGTAGGGCGGGGCCGATCCCCAGGGCGGCGGCTGCTGGGACACACCCACTGCTGACGCCCACTGGGGCGGTCCACACACCAGCTGAGCTCGGAGCTGGGCACCTGCGGGCTGTGCCACGATGGTCCCCTGAGCCTGAGTGCACACACGTGGGCCCTCTCGTGTTGCCTTGCAGGACCGGCGTCTGGGCACTCCTGCGTTCCTGGGCGCCTCCCACGTTCCGCCCACCTCCCTGGGCCGGGGCCAGGCGCAGCCCCAGGAAAGCCCGTGCCACCTTGCCTGTGGAGGCCCCGCCCACGCGCAGGGCAGCAAGCTCCATAGGCCCATAGGCCCACGGCCGCGGCGCACGACCCTGCAGCCTGCCTGGGCAGCTGCAGCCACAGAGACGGGAGGTCTCCCGGCCAAGCCAAGCGTGCACAGCGTGCACCCCCAAAGCCTGCGCTGGCAGTTCCCGGGAGGATGGACCTGGCTGCGCCTCGGCTGGCTCCCTCCCTCTGGTCGGGCATTGCAAACCCAGACCCACTTGTGTGCCCTGTGTTGCTGGCCTCCATGGCGCGCTTAGGAGCGCATGGGCGGGCCCCCCTCGGCTTCCATATGCCATTTGCCACGGAGCCTTCTGGACCCCTGGCTCTAGGAGGCTGCCCAGCCAGCGCTGCCAACCGGCCCCAGGTGTTAGCTAGAGGCAGCAGCCGGCCTCAGGAGCACACCTGCGGGCGGCCCTGGGCCGCACACACCTTCTCTGAGGGAAGCTGGCGCCCCAGGCAGCGTCCTGCTGTGGCTTGCTGGCTGCCTGGCTCGGCTGGTGCATGCGCCATCCAGCATTCCCTGCTGCAGTCAGGGCTTGTAGGGCGGGGCCGATCCCCAGGGCGGCGGCTGCTGGGACACACCCACTGCTGACGCCCACTGGGGCGGTCCACACACCAGCTGAGCTCGGAGCTGGGCACCTGCGGGCTGTGCCACGATGGTCCCCTGAGCCTGAGTGCACACACGTGGGCCCTCTCGTGTTGCCTTGCAGGACCGGCGTCTGGGCACTCCTGCGTTCCTGGGCGCCTCCCACGTTCCGCCCACCTCCCTGGGCCGGGGCCAGGCGCAGCCCCAGGAAAGCCCGTGCCACCTTGCCTGTGGAGGCCCCGCCCACGCGCAGGGCAGCAAGCTCCATAGGCCCATAGGCCCACGGCCGCGGCGCACGACCCTGCAGCCTGCCTGGGCAGCTGCAGCCACAGAGACGGGAGGTCTCCCGGCCAAGCCAAGCGTGCACAGCGTGCACCCCCAAAGCCTGCGCTGGCAGTTCCCGGGAGGATGGACCTGGCTGCGCCTCGGCTGGCTCCCTCCCTCTGGTCGGGCATTGCAAACCCAGACCCACTTGTGTGCCCTGTGTTGCTGGCCTCCATGGCGCGCTTAGGAGCGCATGGGCGGGCCCCCCTCGGCTTCCATATGCCATTTGCCACGGAGCCTTCTGGACCCCTGGCTCTAGGAGGCTGCCCAGCCAGCGCTGCCAACCGGCCCCAGGTGTTAGCTAGAGGCAGCAGCCGGCCTCAGGAGCACACCTGCGGGCGGCCCTGGGCCGCACACACCTTCTCTGAGGGAAGCTGGCGCCCCAGGCAGCGTCCTGCTGTGGCTTGCTGGCTGCCTGGCTCGGCTGGTGCATGCGCCATCCAGCATTCCCTGCTGCAGTCAGGGCTTGTAGGGCGGGGCCGATCCCCAGGGCGGCGGCTGCTGGGACACACCCACTGCTGACGCCCACTGGGGCGGTCCACACACCAGCTGAGCTCGGAGCTGGGCACCTGCGGGCTGTGCCACGATGGTCCCCTGAGCCTGAGTGCACACACGTGGGCCCTCTCGTGTTGCCTTGCAGGACCGGCGTCTGGGCACTCCTGCGTTCCTGGGCGCCTCCCACGTTCCGCCCACCTCCCTGGGCCGGGGCCAGGCGCAGCCCCAGGAAAGCCCGTGCCACCTTGCCTGTGGAGGCCCCGCCCACGCGCAGGGCAGCAAGCTCCATAGGCCCATAGGCCCACGGCCGCGGCGCACGACCCTGCAGCCTGCCTGGGCAGCTGCAGCCACAGAGACGGGAGGTCTCCCGGCCAAGCCAAGCGTGCACAGCGTGCACCCCCAAAGCCTGCGCTGGCAGTTCCCGGGAGGATGGACCTGGCTGCGCCTCGGCTGGCTCCCTCCCTCTGGTTGGGCATTGGAAACCCACAGCCACTCCTGTGCCCTGTGTTCCTGGCCTCCAGGGCGCGCTTAGGAGCGGATGGGCGGGCCCGCCTCGGCTTCGGCATGCCATTTGCCACGGAGCCTTCTGGACCCCCGGCTCTAGGAGGCTGCCCAGCCAGCGCCGCCCACCGGCCCCAGGTGCTAGCTAGAGGCAGCAGCCGGCCTCAGGAGCACACCTGCGGGCGGCCCTGGGCCGCACACACAGTCTCTGAGGGAAGCTGGCGCCCCAGGCGGCGTCCTGCTGTGGCTTGCTGGCTGCCTGGCTCGGCTCGCGCATGCGCCATCCAGCATTCCCTGCTGCAGTCAGGGCTTGTAGGGCGGGGCCTATCCCCAGGGCTGCAGCTGCTGGGACACACCCAATGCTGCTGACGCCCACTGGGGCGGTCCACACACCAGGTGAGCTCAGAGCTGGGCACCTGCGGGCTGTCCCACGATGGTCCCCTGAGCCTGAGTGCACACACGTGGCCCCTGTCGTGTTGCCCTGCAGGACCGGCGTCTGGGCACTCCTGCGTTCCTGGGCGCCTCCCAGGTTCCCCCCTGCTCCCTGGGCCGGGGCGAGGCACAGCCCCAGGTAAGCCTGTGCCACCTTGCGTGTGGAGGCCCCGCCCACGCACAGGGCAGCAAGCTCCATGGGTCCATAGGCCCACAGCCGCATCGCCCAACCCTGCAGCCTACCTGGGCGGCTGGAGCCACAGAGACGGGAGGTCTCCCGGCCAAGCCAAGAGTGGACAGCGTGCACCCCCAAAGCCTCCGCTGGCAGTTCCCGGGAGGATGGACCTGGCTGCGCCTCGGCTGGCTCCCTCCCTCTGGTCGGGCATTGCAAACCCAGACCCACTTGTGTGCCCTGTGTTCCTGGCCTCCAGGGCGCGCTTAGGAGCGGATGGGCGGGCCCGCCTCGGCTTCGGCATGCCATTTGCCACGGAGCCTTCTGGACCCCCGGCTCTAGGAGGCTGCCCAGCCAGCGCCGCCCACCGGCCCCAGGTGCTAGCTAGAGGCAGCAGCCGGCCTCAGGAGCATACCTGCGGGCGGCCCTGGGCCGCACACACAGTCTCTGAGGGAAGCTGGCGCCCCAGGCGGCGTCCTGCTGTGGCTTGCTGGCTGCCTGGCTCGGCTGGCGCATGCGCCATCCAGCATTGCCTGCTGCAGTCAGGGCTTGTAGGGCGGGGCCGATCCCCAGGGCGGCGGCTGCTGGGACACACCCACTGCTGACGCCCACTGGGGCGGTCCACACACCAGCTGAGCTCGGAGCTGGGCACCTGCGGGCTGTGCCACGATGGTCCCCTGAGCCTGAGTGCACACACGTGGGCCCTCTCGTGTTGCCTTGCAGGACCGGCGTCTGGGCACTCCTGCGTTCCTGGGCGCCTCCCACGTTCCGCCCACCTCCCTGGGCCGGGGCCAGGCGCAGCCCCAGGAAAGCCCGTGCCACCTTGCCTGTGGAGGCCCCGCCCACGCGCAGGGCAGCAAGCTCCATAGGCCCATAGGCCCACGGCCGCGGCGCACGACCCTGCAGCCTGCCTGGGCAGCTGCAGCCACAGAGACGGGAGGTCTCCCGGCCAAGCCAAGCGTGCACAGCGTGCACCCCCAAAGCCTGCGCTGGCAGTTCCCGGGAGGATGGACCTGGCTGCGCCTCGGCTGGCTCCCTCCCTCTGGTTGGGCATTGGAAACCCACAGCCACTCCTGTGCCCTGTGTTCCTGGCCTCCAGGGCGCGCTTAGGAGCGGATGGGCGGGCCCGCCTCGGCTTCGGCATGCCATTTGCCACGGAGCCTTCTGGACCCCCGGCTCTAGGAGGCTGCCCAGCCAGCGCCGCCCACCGGCCCCAGGTGCTAGCTAGAGGCAGCAGCCGGCCTCAGGAGCACACCTGCGGGCGGCCCTGGGCCGCACACACAGTCTCTGAGGGAAGCTGGCGCCCCAGGCGGCGTCCTGCTGTGGCTTGCTGGCTGCCTGGCTCGGCTCGCGCATGCGCCATCCAGCATTCCCTGCTGCAGTCAGGGCTTGTAGGGCGGGTCCTATCCCCAGGGCTGCAGCTGCTGGGACACACCCAATGCTGCTGACGCCCACTGGGGCGGTCCACACACCAGGTGAGCTCAGAGCTGGGCACCTGCGGGCTGTCCCACGATGGTCCCCTGAGCCTGAGTGCACACACGTGGCCCCTGTCGTGTTGCCCTGCAGGACCGGCGTCTGGGCACTCCTGCGTTCCTGGGCGCCTCCCAGGTTCCCCCCTGCTCCCTGGGCCGGGGCGAGGCACAGCCCCAGGTAAGCCTGTGCCACCTTGCGTGTGGAGGCCCCGCCCACGCACAGGGCAGCAAGCTCCATGGGTCCATAGGCCCACAGCCGCATCGCCCAACCCTGCAGCCTACCTGGGCGGCTGGAGCCACAGAGACGGGAGGTCTCCCGGCCAAGCCAAGAGTGGACAGCGTGCACCCCCAAAGCCTCCGCTGGCAGTTCCCGGGAGGATGGACCTGGCTGCGCCTCGGCTGGCTCCCTCCCTCTGGTCGGGCATTGCAAACCCAGACCCACTTGTGTGCCCTGTGTTGCTGGCCTCCATGGCGCGCTTAGGAGCGCATGGGCGGGCCCCCCTCGGCTTCCATATGCCATTTGCCACGGAGCCTTCTGGACCCCTGGCTCTAGGAGGCTGCCCAGCCAGCGCTGCCAACCGGCCCCAGGTGTTAGCTAGAGGCAGCAGCCGGCCTCAGGAGCACACCTGCGGGCGGCCCTGGGCCGCACACACAGTCTCTGAGGGAAGCTGGCGCCCCAGGCGGCGTCCTGCTGTGGCTTGCTGGCTGCCTGGCTCGGCTCGCGCATGCGCCATCCAGCATTCCCTGCTGCAGTCAGGGCTTGTAGGGCGGGGCCGATCCCCAGGGCGGCGGCTGCTGGGACACACCCACTGCTGACGCCCACTGGGGCGGTCCACACACCAGCTGAGCTCGGAGCTGGGCACCTGCGGGCTGTGCCACGATGGTCCCCTGAGCCTGAGTGCACACACGTGGGCCCTCTCGTGTTGCCTTGCAGGACCGGCGTCTGGGCACTCCTGCGTTCCTGGGCGCCTCCCACGTTCCGCCCACCTCCCTGGGCCGGGGCCAGGCGCAGCCCCAGGAAAGCCCGTGCCACCTTGCCTGTGGAGGCCCCGCCCACGCGCAGGGCAGCAAGCTCCATAGGCCATAGGCCCACGGCCGCGGCGCACGACCCTGCAGCCTGCCTGGGCAGCTGCAGCCACAGAGACGGGAGGTCTCCCGGCCAAGCCAAGCGTGCACAGCGTGCACCCCCAAAGCCTGCGCTGGCAGTTCCCGGGAGGATGGACCTGGCTGCGCCTCGGCTGGCTCCCTCCCTCTGGTCGGGCATTGCAAACCCAGACCCACTTGTGTGCCCTGTGTTGCTGGCCTCCATGGCGCGCTTAGGAGCGCATGGGCGGGCCCCCCTCGGCTTCCATATGCCATTTGCCACGGAGCCTTCTGGACCCCCGGCTCTAGGAGGCTGCCCAGCCAGCGCTGCCAACCGGCCCCAGGTGTTAGCTAGAGGCAGCAGCCGGCCTCAGGAGCACACCTGCGGGCGGCCCTGGGCCGCACACACCTTCTCTGAGGGAAGCTGGCGCCCCAGGCAGCGTCCTGCTGTGGCTTGCTGGCTGCCTGGCTCGGCTGGCGCATGCGCCATCCAGCATTCCCTGCTGCAGTCAGGGCTTGTAGGGCGGGGCCGATCCCCAGGGCGGCGGCTGCTGGGACACACCCACTGCTGACGCCCACTGGGGCGGTCCACACACCAGCTGAGCTCGGAGCTGGGCACCTGCGGGCTGTGCCACGATGGTCCCCTGAGCCTGAGTGCACACACGTGGGCCCTCTCGTGTTGCCTTGCAGGACCGGCGTCTGGGCACTCCTGCGTTCCTGGGCGCCTCCCACGTTCCGCCCACCTCCCTGGGCCGGGGCCAGGCGCAGCCCCAGGAAAGCCCGTGCCACCTTGCCTGTGGAGGCCCCGCCCACGCGCAGGGCAGCAAGCTCCATAGGCCCATAGGCCCACGGCCGCGGCGCACGACCCTGCAGCCTGCCTGGGCAGCTGCAGCCACAGAGACGGGAGGGCTCCCGGCCAAGCCAAGCGTGCACAGCGTGCACCCCCAAAGCCTGCGCTGGCAGTTCCCGGGATGATGGACCTGGCTGCGCCTCGGCTGGCTCCCTCCCTCTGGTTGGGCATTGGAAACCCACAGCCACTCCTGTGCCCTGTGTTCCTGGCCTCCAGGGCGCGCTTAGGAGCGGATGGGCGGGCCCGCCTCGGCTTCGGCATGCCATTTGCCACGGAGCCTTCTGGACCCCCGGCTCTAGGAGGCTGCCCAGCCAGCGCCGCCCACCGGCCCCAGGTGCTAGCTAGAGGCAGCAGCCGGCCTCAGGAGCACACCTGCGGGCGGCCCTGGGCCGCACACACAGTCTCTGAGGGAAGCTGGCGCCCCAGGCGGCGTCCTGCTGTGGCTTGCTGGCTGCCTGGCTTGGCTCGCGCATGGGCCATCCAGCATTCCCTGCTGCAGTCAGGGCTTGTAGGGCGGGTCCTATCCCCAGGGCTGCAGCTGCTGGGACACACCCAATGCTGCTGACGCCCACTGGGGCGGTCCACACACCAGGTGAGCTCAGAGCTGGGCACCTGCGGGCTGTCCCACGATGGTCCCCTGAGCCTGAGTGCACACACGTGGCCCCTGTCGTGTTGCCCTGCAGGACCGGCGTCTGGGCACTCCTGCGTTCCTGGGCGCCTCCCAGGTTCCCCCCTGCTCCCTGGGCCGGGGCGAGGCACAGCCCCAGGTAAGCCTGTGCCACCTTGCGTGTGGAGGCCCCGCCCACGCACAGGGCAGCAAGCTCCATGGGTCCATAGGCCCACAGCCGCATCGCCCAACCCTGCAGCCTACCTGGGCGGCTGGAGCCACAGAGACGGGAGGTCTCCCGGCCAAGCCAAGAGTGGACAGCGTGCACCCCCAAAGCCTCCGCTGGCAGTTCCCGGGAGGATGGACCTGGCTGCGCCTCGGCTGGCTCCCTCCCTCTGGTCGGGCATTGCAAACCCAGACCCACTTGTGTGCCCTGTGTTCCTGGCCTCCAGGGCGCGCTTAGGAGCGGATGGGCGGGCCCGCCTCGGCTTCGGCATGCCATTTGCCACGGAGCCTTCTGGACCCCCGGCTCTAGGAGGCTGCCCAGCCAGCGCCGCCCACCGGCCCCAGGTGCTAGCTAGAGGCAGCAGCCGGCCTCAGGAGCACACCTGCGGGCGGCCCTGGGCCGCACACACAGTCTCTGAGGGAAGCTGGCGCCCCAGGCGGCGTCCTGCTGTGGCTTGCTGGCTGCCTGGCTCGGCTGGCGCATGCGCCATCCAGCATTCCCTGCTGCAGTCAGGGCTTGTAGGGCGGGGCCGATCCCCAGGGCGGCGGCTGCTGGGACACACCCACTGCTGACGCCCACTGGGGCGGTCCACACACCAGCTGAGCTCGGAGCTGGGCACCTGCGGGCTGTGCCACGATGGTCCCCTGAGCCTGAGTGCACACACGTGGGCCCTCTCGTGTTGCCTTGCAGGACCGGCGTCTGGGCACTCCTGCGTTCCTGGGCGCCTCCCACGTTCCGCCCACCTCCCTGGGCCGGGGCCAGGCGCAGCCCCAGGAAAGCCCGTGCCACCTTGCCTGTGGAGGCCCCGCCCACGCGCAGGGCAGCAAGCTCCATAGGCCCATAGGCCCACGGCCGCGGCGCACGACCCTGCAGCCTGCCTGGGCAGCTGCAGCCACAGAGACGGGAGGTCTCCAGGACAAGCCAAGCGTGCACAGCGTGCACCCCCAAAGCCTGCGCTGGCAGTTCCCGGGAGGATGGACCTGGCTGCGCCTCGGCTGGCTCCCTCCCTCTGGTTGGGCATTGGAAACCCACAGCCACTCCTGTGCCCTGTGTTCCTGGCCTCCAGGGCGCGCTTAGGAGCGGATGGGCGGGCCCGCCTCGGCTTCGGCATGCCATTTGCCACGGAGCCTTCTGGACCCCCGGCTCTAGGAGGCTGCCCAGCCAGCGCCGCCCACCGGCCCCAGGTGCTAGCTAGAGGCAGCAGCCGGCCTCAGGAGCACACCTGCGGGCGGCCCTGGGCCGCACACACAGTCTCTGAGGGAAGCTGGCGCCCCAGGCGGCGTCCTGCTGTGGCTTGCTGGCTGCCTGGCTCGGCTCGCGCATGCGCCATCCAGCATTCCCTGCTGCAGTCAGGGCTTGTAGGGCGGGTCCTATCCCCAGGGCTGCAGCTGCTGGGACACACCCAATGCTGCTGACGCCCACTGGGGCGGTCCACACACCAGGTGAGCTCAGAGCTGGGCACCTGCGGGCTGTCCCACGATGGTCCCCTGAGCCTGAGTGCACACACGTGGCCCCTGTCGTGTTGCCCTGCAGGACCGGCGTCTGGGCACTCCTGCGTTCCTGGGCGCCTCCCAGGTTCCCCCCTGCTCCCTGGGCCGGGGCGAGGCACAGCCCCAGGTAAGCCTGTGCCACCTTGCGTGTGGAGGCCCCGCCCACGCACAGGGCAGCAAGCTCCATGGGTCCATAGGCCCACAGCCGCATCGCCCAACCCTGCAGCCTACCTGGGCGGCTGGAGCCACAGAGACGGGAGGTCTCCCGGCCAAGCCAAGAGTGGACAGCGTGCACCCCCAAAGCCTCCGCTGGCAGTTCCCGGGAGGATGGACCTGGCTGCGCCTCGGCTGGCTCCCTCCCTCTGGTCGGGCATTGCAAACCCAGACCCACTTGTGTGCCCTGTGTTGCTGGCCTCCATGGCGCGCTTAGGAGCGCATGGGCGGGCCCCCCTCGGCTTCCATATGCCATTTGCCACGGAGCCTTCTGGACCCCTGGCTCTAGGAGGCTGCCCAGCCAGCGCTGCCAACCGGCCCCAGGTGTTAGCTAGAGGCAGCAGCCGGCCTCAGGAGCACACCTGCGGGCGGCCCTGGGCCACACACACAGTCTCTGAGGGAAGCTGGCGCCCCAGGCAGCGTCCTGCTGTGGCTTGCTGGCTGCCTGGCTCGGCTGGCGCATGCGCCAGCCAGCATTCCCTGCTGCAGTCAGGGCTTGTAGGGCGGGGCCGATCCCCAGGGCGGCGGCTGCTGGGACACACCCACTGCTGACGCCCACTGGGGCGGTCCACACACCAGCTGAGCTCGGAGCTGGGCACCTGCGGGCTGTGCCACGATGGTCCCCTGAGCCTGAGTGCACACACGTGGGCCCTCTCGTGTTGCCTTGCAGGACCGGCGTCTGGGCACTCCTGCGTTCCTGGGCGCCTCCCACGTTCCGCCCACCTCCCTGGGCCGGGGCCAGGCGCAGCCCCAGGAAAGCCCGTGCCACCTTGCCTGTGGAGGCCCCGCCCACGCGCAGGGCAGCAAGCTCCATAGGCCCATAGGCCCACGGCCGCGGCGCACGACCCTGCAGCCTGCCTGGGCAGCTGCAGCCACAGAGACGGGAGGTCTCCCGGCCAAGCCAAGCGTGCACAGCGTGCACCCCCAAAGCCTGCGCTGGCAGTTCCCGGGAGGATGGACCTGGCTGCGCCTCGGCTGGCTCCCTCCCTCTGGTTGGGCATTGGAAACCCACAGCCACTCCTGTGCCCTGTGTTCCTGGCCTCCAGGGTGCGCTTAGGAGCGGATGGGCGGGCCCGCCTCGGCTTCGGCATGCCATTTGCCACGGAGCCTTCTGGACCCCCGGCTCTAGGAGGCTGCCCAGCCAGCGCCGCCCACCGGCCCCAGGTGCTAGCTAGAGGCAGCAGCCGGCCTCAGGAGCACACCTGCGGGCGGCCCTGGGCCGCACACACAGTCTCTGAGGGAAGCTGGCGCCCCAGGCGGCGTCCTGCTGTGGCTTGCTGGCTGCCTGGCTCGGCTCGCGCATGCGCCATCCAGCATTCCCTGCTGCAGTCAGGGCTTGTAGGGCGGGTCCTATCCCCAGGGCTGCAGCTGCTGGGACACACCCAATGCTGCTGACGCCCACTGGGGCGGTCCACACACCAGGTGAGCTCAGAGCTGGGCACCTGCGGGCTGTCCCACGATGGTCCCCTGAGCCTGAGTGCACACACGTGGCCCCTGTCGTGTTGCCCAGCAGGACCGGCGTCTGGGCACTCCTGCGTTCCTGGGCGCCTCCCAGGTTCCCCCCTGCTCCCTGGGCCGGGGCGAGGCACAGCCCCAGGTAAGCCTGTGCCACCTTGCATGTGGAGGCCCCGCCCACGCACAGGGCAGCAAGCTCCATGGGTCCATAGGCCCACAGCCGCATCGCCCAACCCTGCAGCCTACCTGGGCGGCTGGAGCCACAGAGACGGGAGGTCTCCCGGCCAAGCCAAGAGTGGACAGCGTGCACCCCCAAAGCCTCCGCTGGCAGTTCCCGGGAGGATGGACCTGGCTGCGCCTCGGCTGGCTCCCTCCCTCTGGTCGGGCATTGCAAACCCAGACCCACTTGTGTGCCCTGTGTTGCTGGCCTCCATGGCGCGCTTAGGAGCGCATGGGCGGGCCCCCCTCGGCTTCCATATGCCATTTGCCACGGAGCCTTCTGGACCCCTGGCTCTAGGAGGCTGCCCAGCCAGCGCTGCCAACCGGCCCCAGGTGTTAGCTAGAGGCAGCAGCCGGCCTCAGGAGCACACCTGCGGGCGGCCCTGGGCCGCACACACAGTCTCTGAGGGAAGCTGGCGCCCCAGGCGGCGTCCTGCTGTGGCTTGCTGGCTGCCTGGCTCGGCTCGCGCATGCGCCAGCCAGCATTCCCTGCTGCAGTCAGGGCTTGTAGGGCGGGGCCGATCCCCAGGGCGGCGGCTGCTGGGACACACCCACTGCTGACGCCCACTGGGGCGGTCCACACACCAGCTGAGCTCGGAGCTGGGCACCTGCGGGCTGTGCCACGATGGTCCCCTGAGCCTGAGTGCACACACGTGGGCCCTCTCGTGTTGCCTTGCAGGACCGGCGTCTGGGCACTCCTGCGTTCCTGGGCGCCTCCCACGTTCCGCCCACCTCCCTGGGCCGGGGCCAGGCGCAGCCCCAGGAAAGCCCGTGCCACCTTGCCTGTGGAGGCCCCGCCCACGCGCAGGGCAGCAAGCTCCATAGGCCCATAGGCCCACGGCCGCGGCGCACGACCCTGCAGCCTGCCTGGGCAGCTGCAGCCACAGAGACGGGAGGTCTCCCGGCCAAGCCAAGCGTGCACAGCATGCACCCCCAAAGCCTGCGCTGGCAGTTCCCGGGAGGATGGACCTGGCTGCGCCTCGGCTGGCTCCCTCCCTCTGGTCGGGCATTGCAAACCCAGACCCACTTGTGTGCCCTGTGTTGCTGGCCTCCATGGCGCGCTTAGGAGCGCATGGGCGGGCCCCCCTCGGCTTCCATATGCCATTTGCCACGGAGCCTTCTGGACCCCCGGCTCTAGGAGGCTGCCCAGCCAGCGCTGCCAACCGGCCCCAGGTGTTAGCTAGAGGCAGCAGCCGGCCTCAGGAGCACACCTGCGGGCGGCCCTGGGCCGCACACACCTTCTCTGAGGGAAGCTGGCGCCCCAGGCAGCGTCCTGCTGTGGCTTGCTGGCTGCCTGGCTCGGCTGGCGCATGCGCCATCCAGCATTCCCTGCTGCAGTCAGGGCTTGTAGGGCGGGGCCGATCCCCAGGGCGGCGGCTGCTGGGACACACCCACTGCTGACGCCCACTGGGGCGGTCCACACACCAGCTGAGCTCGGAGCTGGGCACCTGCGGGCTGTGCCACGATGGTCCCCTGAGCCTGAGTGCACACACGTGGGCCCTCTCGTGTTGCCTTGCAGGACCGGCGTCTGGGCACTCCTGCGTTCCTGGGCGCCTCCCACGTTCCGCCCACCTCCCTGGGCCGGGGCCAGGCGCAGCCCCAGGAAAGCCCGTGCCACCTTGCCTGTGGAGGCCCCGCCCACGCGCAGGGCAGCAAGCTCCATAGGCCCATAGGCCCACGGCCGCGGCGCACGACCCTGCAGCCTGCCTGGGCAGCTGCAGCCACAGAGACGGGAGGTCTCCCGGCCAAGCCAAGCGTGCACAGCGTGCACCCCCAAAGCCTGCGCTGGCAGTTCCCGGGAGGATGGACCTGGCTGCGCCTCGGCTGGCTCCCTCCCTCTGGTTGGGCATTGGAAACCCACAGCCACTCCTGTGCCCTGTGTTCCTGGCCTCCAGGGCGCGCTTAGGAGCGGATGGGCGGGCCCGCCTCGGCTTCGGCATGCCATTTGCCACGGAGCCTTCTGGACCCCCGGCTCTAGGAGGCTGCCCAGCCAGCGCCGCCCACCGGCCCCAGGTGCTAGCTAGAGGCAGCAGCCGGCCTCAGGAGCACACCTGCGGGCGGCCCTGGGCCGCACACACAGTCTCTGAGGGAAGCTGGCGCCCCAGGCGGCGTCCTGCTGTGGCTTGCTGGCTGCCTGGCTCGGCTCGCGCATGCGCCATCCAGCATTCCCTGCTGCAGTCAGGGCTTGTAGGGCGGGTCCTATCCCCAGGGCTGCAGCTGCTGGGACACACCCAATGCTGCTGACGCCCACTGGGGCGGTCCACACACCAGGTGAGCTCAGAGCTGGGCACCTGCGGGCTGTCCCACGATGGTCCCCTGAGCCTGAGTGCACACACGTGGCCCCTGTCGTGTTGCCCTGCAGGACCGGCGTCTGGGCACTCCTGCGTTCCTGGGCGCCTCCCAGGTTCCCCCCTGCTCCCTGGGCCGGGGCGAGGCACAGCCCCAGGTAAGCCTGTGCCACCTTGCGTGTGGAGGCCCCGCCCACGCACAGGGCAGCAAGCTCCATGGGTCCATAGGCCCACAGCCGCATCGCCCAACCCTGCAGCCTACCTGGGCGGCTGGAGCCACAGAGACGGGAGGTCTCCCGGCCAAGCCAAGAGTGGACAGCGTGCACCCCCAAAGCCTCCGCTGGCAGTTCCCGGGAGGATGGACCTGGCTGCGCCTCGGCTGGCTCCCTCCCTCTGGTCGGGCATTGCAAACCCAGACCCACTTGTGTGCCCTGTGTTCCTGGCCTCCAGGGCGCGCTTAGGAGCGGATGGGCGGGCCCGCCTCGGCTTCGGCATGCCATTTGCCACGGAGCCTTCTGGACCCCCGGCTCTAGGAGGCTGCCCAGCCAGCGCCGCCCACCGGCCCCAGGTGCTAGCTAGAGGCAGCAGCCGGCCTCAGGAGCACACCTGCGGGCGGCCCTGGGCCGCACACACAGTCTCTGAGGGAAGCTGGCGCCCCAGGCGGCGTCCTGCTGTGGCTTGCTGGCTGCCTGGCTTGGCTGGCGCATGCGCCATCCAGCATTCCCTGCTGCAGTCAGGGCTTGTAGGGCGGGGCCGATCCCCAGGGCGGCGGCTGCTGGGACACACCCACTGCTGACGCCCACTGGGGCGGTCCACACACCAGCTGAGCTCGGAGCTGGGCACCTGCGGGCTGTGCCACGATGGTCCCCTGAGCCTGAGTGCACACACGTGGGCCCTCTCGTGTTGCCTTGCAGGACCGGCGTCTGGGCACTCCTGCGTTCCTGGGCGCCTCCCACGTTCCGCCCACCTCCCTGGGCCGGGGCCAGGCGCAGCCCCAGGAAAGCCCGTGCCACCTTGCCTGTGGAGGCCCCGCCCACGCGCAGGGCAGCAAGCTCCATAGGCCCATAGGCCCACGGCCGCGGCGCACGACCCTGCAGCCTGCCTGGGCAGCTGCAGCCACAGAGACGGGAGGTCTCCCGGCCAAGCCAAGCGTGCACAGCGTGCACCCCCAAAGCCTGCACTGGCAGTTCCCGGGAGGATGGACCTGGCTGCGCCTCGGCTGGCTCCCTCCCTCTGGTCGGGCATTGCAAACCCAGACCCACTTGTGTGCCCTGTGTTGCTGGCCTCCATGGCGCGCTTAGGAGCGCATGGGCGGGCCCCCCTCGGCTTCCATATGCCATTTGCCACGGAGCCTTCTGGACCCCTGGCTCTAGGAGGCTGCCCAGCCAGCGCTGCCAACCGGCCCCAGGTGTTAGCTAGAGGCAGCAGCCGGCCTCAGGAGCACACCTGCGGGCGGCCCTGGGCCGCACACACCTTCTCTGAGGGAAGCTGGCGCCCCAGGCAGCGTCCTGCTGTGGCTTGCTGGCTGCCTGGCTCGGCTGGTGCATGCGCCATCCAGCATTCCCTGCTGCAGTCAGGGCTTGTAGGGCGGGGCCGATCCCCAGGGCGGCGGCTGCTGGGACACACCCACTGCTGACGCCCACTGGGGCGGTCCACACACCAGCTGAGCTCGGAGCTGGGCACCTGCGGGCTGTGCCACGATGGTCCCCTGAGCCTGAGTGCACACACGTGGGCCCTCTCGTGTTGCCTTGCAGGACCGGCGTCTGGGCACTCCTGCGTTCCTGGGCGCCTCCCACGTTCCGCCCACCTCCCTGGGCCGGGGCCAGGCGCAGCCCCAGGAAATCCCGTGCCACCTTGCCTGTGGAGGCCCCGCCCACGCGCAGGGCAGCAAGCTCCATAGGCCCATAGGCCCACGGCCGCGGCGCACGACCCTGCAGCCTGCCTGGGCAGCTGCAGCCACAGAGACGGGAGGTCTCCCGGCCAAGCCAAGCGTGCACAGCGTGCACCCCCAAAGCCTGCGCTGGCAGTTCCCGGGAGGATGGACCTGGCTGCGCCTCGGCTGGCTCCCTCCCTCTGGTTGGGCATTGGAAACCCACAGCCACTCCTGTGCCCTGTGTTCCTGGCCTCCAGGGCGCGCTTAGGAGCGGATGGGCGGGCCCGCCTCGGCTTCGGCATGCCATTTGCCACGGAGCCTTCTGGACCCCCGGCTCTAGGAGGCTGCCCAGCCAGCGCCGCCCACCGGCCCCAGGTGCTAGCTAGAGGCAGCAGCCGGCCTCAGGAGCACACCTGCGGGCGGCCCTGGGCCGCACACACAGTCTCTGAGGGAAGCTGGCGCCCCAGGCGGCGTCCTGCTGTGGCTTGCTGGCTGCCTGGCTCGGCTCGCGCATGCGCCAGCCAGCATTCCCTGCTGCAGTCAGGGCTTGTAGGGCGGGTCCTATCCCCAGGGCTGCAGCTGCTGGGACACACCCAATGCTGCTGACGCCCACTGGGGCGGTCCACACACCAGGTGAGCTCAGAGCTGGGCACCTGCGGGCTGTCCCACGATGGTCCCCTGAGCCTGAGTGCACACACGTGGCCCCTGTCGTGTTGCCCAGCAGGACCGGCGTCTGGGCACTCCTGCGTTCCTGGGCGCCTCCCAGGTTCCCCCCTGCTCCCTGGGCCGGGGCGAGGCACAGCCCCAGGTAAGCCTGTGCCACCTTGCATGTGGAGGCCCCGCCCACGCACAGGGCAGCAAGCTCCATGGGTCCATAGGCCCACAGCCGCATCGCCCAACCCTGCAGCCTACCTGGGCGGCTGGAGCCACAGAGACGGGAGGTCTCCCGGCCAAGCCAAGAGTGGACAGCGTGCACCCCCAAAGCCTCCGCTGGCAGTTCCCGGGAGGATGGACCTGGCTGCGCCTCGGCTGGCTCCCTCCCTCTGGTCGGGCATTGCAAACCCAGACCCACTTGTGTGCCCTGTGTTGCTGGCCTCCATGGCGCGCTTAGGAGCGCATGGGCGGGCCCCCCTCGGCTTCCATATGCCATTTGCCACGGAGCCTTCTGGACCCCTGGCTCTAGGAGGCTGCCCAGCCAGCGCTGCCAACCGGCCCCAGGTGTTAGCTAGAGGCAGCAGCCGGCCTCAGGAGCACACCTGCGGGCGGCCCTGGGCCGCACACACAGTCTCTGAGGGAAGCTGGCGCCCCAGGCGGCGTCCTGCTGTGGCTTGCTGGCTGCCTGGCTCGGCTCGCGCATGCGCCAGCCAGCATTCCCTGCTGCAGTCAGGGCTTGTAGGGCGGGGCCGATCCCCAGGGCGGCGGCTGCTGGGACACACCCACTGCTGACGCCCACTGGGGCGGTCCACACACCAGCTGAGCTCGGAGCTGGGCACCTGCGGGCTGTGCCACGATGGTCCCCTGAGCCTGAGTGCACACACGTGGGCCCTCTCGTGTTGCCTTGCAGGACCGGCGTCTGGGCACTCCTGCGTTCCTGGGCGCCTCCCACGTTCCGCCCACCTCCCTGGGCCGGGGCCAGGCGCAGCCCCAGGAAAGCCCGTGCCACCTTGCCTGTGGAGGCCCCGCCCACGCGCAGGGCAGCAAGCTCCATAGGCCCATAGGCCCACGGCCGCGGCGCACGACCCTGCAGCCTGCCTGGGCAGCTGCAGCCACAGAGACGGGAGGTCTCCCGGCCAAGCCAAGCGTGCACAGCATGCACCCCCAAAGCCTGCGCTGGCAGTTCCCGGGAGGATGGACCTGGCTGCGCCTCGGCTGGCTCCCTCCCTCTGGTCGGGCATTGCAAACCCAGACCCACTTGTGTGCCCTGTGTTGCTGGCCTCCATGGCGCGCTTAGGAGCGCATGGGCGGGCCCCCCTCGGCTTCCATATGCCATTTGCCACGGAGCCTTCTGGACCCCCGGCTCTAGGAGGCTGCCCAGCCAGCGCTGCCAACCGGCCCCAGGTGTTAGCTAGAGGCAGCAGCCGGCCTCAGGAGCACACCTGCGGGCGGCCCTGGGCCGCACACACCTTCTCTGAGGGAAGCTGGCGCCCCAGGCAGCGTCCTGCTGTGGCTTGCTGGCTGCCTGGCTCGGCTGGCGCATGCGCCATCCAGCATTCCCTGCTGCAGTCAGGGCTTGTAGGGCGGGGCCGATCCCCAGGGCGGCGGCTGCTGGGACACACCCACTGCTGACGCCCACTGGGGCGGTCCACACACCAGCTGAGCTCGGAGCTGGGCACCTGCGGGCTGTGCCACGATGGTCCCCTGAGCCTGAGTGCACACACGTGGGCCCTCTCGTGTTGCCTTGCAGGACCGGCGTCTGGGCACTCCTGCGTTCCTGGGCGCCTCCCACGTTCCGCCCACCTCCCTGGGCCGGGGCCAGGCGCAGCCCCAGGAAAGCCCGTGCCACCTTGCCTGTGGAGGCCCCGCCCACGCGCAGGGCAGCAAGCTCCATAGGCCCATAGGCCCACGGCCGCGGCGCACGACCCTGCAGCCTGCCTGGGCAGCTGCAGCCACAGAGACGGGAGGTCTCCCGGCCAAGCCAAGCGTGCACAGCGTGCACCCCCAAAGCCTGCGCTGGCAGTTCCCGGGAGGATGGACCTGGCTGCGCCTCGGCTGGCTCCCTCCCTCTGGTTGGGCATTGGAAACCCACAGCCACTCCTGTGCCCTGTGTTCCTGGCCTCCAGGGCGCGCTTAGGAGCGGATGGGCGGGCCCGCCTCGGCTTCGGCATGCCATTTGCCACGGAGCCTTCTGGACCCCCGGCTCTAGGAGGCTGCCCAGCCAGCGCCGCCCACCGGCCCCAGGTGCTAGCTAGAGGCAGCAGCCGGCCTCAGGAGCACACCTGCGGGCGGCCCTGGGCCGCACACACAGTCTCTGAGGGAAGCTGGCGCCCCAGGCGGCGTCCTGCTGTGGCTTGCTGGCTGCCTGGCTCGGCTCGCGCATGCGCCATCCAGCATTCCCTGCTGCAGTCAGGGCTTGTAGGGCGGGGCCTATCCCCAGGGCTGCAGCTGCTGGGACACACCCAATGCTGCTGACGCCCACTGGGGCGGTCCACACACCAGGTGAGCTCAGAGCTGGGCACCTGCGGGCTGTCCCACGATGGTCCCCTGAGCCTGAGTGCACACACGTGGCCCCTGTCGTGTTGCCCTGCAGGACCGGCGTCTGGGCACTCCTGCGTTCCTGGGCGCCTCCCAGGTTCCCCCCTGCTCCCTGGGCCGGGGCGAGGCACAGCCCCAGGTAAGCCTGTGCCACCTTGCGTGTGGAGGCCCCGCCCACGCACAGGGCAGCAAGCTCCATGGGTCCATAGGCCCACAGCCGCATCGCCCAACCCTGCAGCCTACCTGGGCGGCTGGAGCCACAGAGACGGGAGGTCTCCCGGCCAAGCCAAGAGTGGACAGCGTGCACCCCCAAAGCCTCCGCTGGCAGTTCCCGGGAGGATGGACCTGGCTGCGCCTCGGCTGGCTCCCTCCCTCTGGTCGGGCATTGCAAACCCAGACCCACTTGTGTGCCCTGTGTTCCTGGCCTCCAGGGCGCGCTTAGGAGCGCATGGGCGGGCCCGCCTCGGCTTCGGCATGCCATTTGCCACGGAGCCTTCTGGACCCCCGGCTCTAGGAGGCTGCCCAGCCAGCGCCGCCCACCGGCCCCAGGTGCTAGCTAGAGGCAGCAGCCGGCCTCAGGAGCACACCTGCGGGCGGCCCTGGGCCGCACACACAGTCTCTGAGGGAAGCTGGCGCCCCAGGCGGCGTCCTGCTGTGGCTTGCTGGCTGCCTGGCTCGGCTGGCGCATGCGCCATCCAGCATTCCCTGCTGCAGTCAGGGCTTGTAGGGCGGGGCCGATCCCCAGGGCGGCGGCTGCTGGGACACACCCACTGCTGACGCCCACTGGGGCGGTCCACACACCAGCTGAGCTCGGAGCTGGGCACCTGCGGGCTGTGACACGATGGTCCCCTGAGCCTGAGTGCACACACGTGGGCCCTCTCGTGTTGCCTTGCAGGACCGGCGTCTGGGCACTCCTGCGTTCCTGGGCGCCTCCCACGTTCCGCCCACCTCCCTGGGCCGGGGCCAGGCGCAGCCCCAGGAAAGCCCGTGCCACCTTGCCTGTGGAGGCCCCGCCCACGCGCAGGGCAGCAAGCTCCATAGGCCCATAGGCCCACGGCCGCGGCGCACGACCCTGCAGCCTGCCTGGGCAGCTGCAGCCACAGAGACGGGAGGTCTCCCGGCCAAGCCAAGCGTGCACAGCGTGCACCCCCAAAGCCTGCGCTGGCAGTTCCCGGGAGGATGGACCTGGCTGCGCCTCGGCTGGCTCCCTCCCTCTTGTTGGGCATTGGAAACCCACAGCCACTCCTGTGCCCTGTGTTCCTGGCCTCCAGGGCGCGCTTAGGAGCGGATGGGCGGGCCCGCCTCGGCTTCGGCATGCCATTTGCCACGGAGCCTTCTGGACCCCCGGCTCTAGGAGGCTGCCCAGCCAGTGCCGCCCACCGGCCCCAGGTGCTAGCTAGAGGCAGCAGCCGGCCTCAGGAGCACACCTGCGGGCGGCCCTGGGCCGCACACACAGTCTCTGAGGGAAGCTGGCGCCCCAGGCGGCGTCCTGCTGTGGCTTGCTGGCTGCCTGGCTCGGCTCGCGCATGCGCCATCCAGCATTCCCTGCTGCAGTCAGGGCTTGTAGGGCGGGTCCTATCCCCAGGGCTGCAGCTGCTGGGACACACCCAATGCTGCTGACGCCCACTGGGGCGGTCCACACACCAGGTGAGCTCAGAGCTGGGCACCTGCGGGCTGTCCCACGATGGTCCCCTGAGCCTGAGTGCACACACGTGGCCCCTGTCGTGTTGCCCTGCAGGACCGGCGTCTGGGCACTCCTGCGTTCCTGGGCGCCTCCCAGATTCCCCCCTGCTCCCTGGGCCGGGGCGAGGCACAGCCCCAGGTAAGCCTGTGCCACCTTGCGTGTGGAGGCCCCGCCCACGCACAGGGCAGCAAGCTCCATGGGTCCATAGGCCCACAGCCGCATCGCCCAACCCTGCAGCCTACCTGGGCGGCTGGAGCCACAGAGACGGGAGGTCTCCCGGCCAAGCCAAGAGTGGACAGCGTGCACCCCCAAAGCCTCCGCTGGCAGTTCCCGGGAGGATGGACCTGGCTGCGCCTCGGCTGGCTCCCTCCCTCTGGTCGGGCATTGCAAACCCAGACCCACTTGTGTGCCCTGTGTTGCTGGCCTCCATGGCGCGCTTAGGAGCGCATGGGCGGGCCCCCCTCGGCTTCCATATGCCATTTGCCACGGAGCCTTCTGGACCCCTGGCTCTAGGAGGCTGCCCAGCCAGCGCTGCCAACCGGCCCCAGGTGTTAGCTAGAGGCAGCAGCCGGCCTCAGGAGCACACCTGCGGGCGGCCCTGGGCCGCACACACAGTCTCTGAGGGAAGCTGGCGCCCCAGGCGGCGTCCTGCTGTGGCTTGCTGGCTGCCTGGCTCGGCTCGCGCATGCGCCAGCCAGCATTCCCTGCTGCAGTCAGGGCTTGTAGGGCGGGGCCGATCCCCAGGGCGGCGGCTGCTGGGACACACCCACTGCTGACGCCCACTGGGGCGGTCCACACACCAGCTGAGCTCGGAGCTGGGCACCTGCGGGCTGTGCCACGATGGTCCCCTGAGCCTGAGTGCACACACGTGGGCCCTCTCGTGTTGCCTTGCAGGACCGGCGTCTGGGCACTCCTGCGTTCCTGGGCGCCTCCCACGTTCCGCCCACCTCCCTGGGCCGGGGCCAGGCGCAGCCCCAGGAAAGCCCGTGCCACCTTGCCTGTGGAGGCCCCGCCCACGCGCAGGGCAGCAAGCTCCATAGGCCCATAGGCCCACGGCCGCGGCGCACGACCCTGCAGCCTGCCTGGGCAGCTGCAGCCACAGAGACGGGAGGTCTCCCGGCCAAGCCAAGCGTGCACAGCGTGCACCCCCAAAGCCTGCGCTGGCAGTTCCCGGGAGGATGGACCTGGCTGCGCCTCGGCTGGCTCCCTCCCTCTGGTTGGGCATTGGAAACCCACAGCCACTCCTGTGCCCTGTGTTCCTGGCCTCCAGGGCGCGCTTAGGAGCGGATGGGCGGGCCCGCCTCGGCTTCGGCATGCCATTTGCCACGGAGCCTTCTGGACCCCCGGCTCTAGGAGGCTGCCCAGCCAGCGCCGCCCACCGGCCCCAGGTGCTAGCTAGAGGCAGCAGCCGGCCTCAGGAGCACACCTGCGGGCGGCCCTGGGCCGCACACACAGTCTCTGAGGGAAGCTGGCGCCCCAGGCGGCGTCCTGCTGTGGCTTGCTGGCTGCCTGGCTCGGCTCGCGCATGCGCCATCCAGCATTCCCTGCTGCAGTCAGGGCTTGTAGGGCGGGTCCTATCCCCAGGGCTGCAGCTGCTGGGACACACCCAATGCTGCTGACGCCCACTGGGGCGGTCCACACACCAGGTGAGCTCAGAGCTGGGCACCTGCGGGCTGTCCCACGATGGTCCCCTGAGCCTGAGTGCACACACGTGGCCCCTGTCGTGTTGCCCTGCAGGACCGGCGTCTGGGCACTCCTGCGTTCCTGGGCGCCTCCCAGGTTCCCCCCTGCTCCCTGGGCCGGGGCGAGGCACAGCCCCAGGTAAGCCTGTGCCACCTTGCGTGTGGAGGCCCCGCCCACGCACAGGGCAGCAAGCTCCATGGGTCCATAGGCCCACAGCCGCATCGCCCAACCCTGCAGCCTACCTGGGCGGCTGGAGCCACAGAGACGGGAGGTCTCCCGGCCAAGCCAAGAGTGGACAGCGTGCACCCCCAAAGCCTCCGCTGGCAGTTCCCGGGAGGATGGACCTGGCTGCGCCTCGGCTGGCTCCCTCCCTCTGGTCGGGCATTGCAAACCCAGACCCACTTGTGTGCCCTGTGTTGCTGGCCTCCATGGCGCGCTTAGGAGCGCATGGGCGGGCCCCCCTCGGCTTCCATATGCCATTTGCCACGGAGCCTTCTGGACCCCTGGCTCTAGGAGGCTGCCCAGCCAGCGCTGCCCACCGGCCCCAGGTGTTAGCTAGAGGCAGCAGCCGGCCTCAGGAGCACACCTGCGGGCGGCCCTGGGCCGCACACACCTTCTCTGAGGGAAGCTGGCGCCCCAGGCAGCGTCCTGCTGTGGCTTGCTGGCTGCCTGGCTCGGCTGGCGCATGCGCCATCCAGCATTCCCTGCTGCAGTCAGGGCTTGTAGGGCGGGGCCGATCCCCAGGGCGGCGGCTGCTGGGACACACCCACTGCTGACGCCCACTGGGGCGGTCCACACACCAGCTGAGCTCGGAGCTGGGCACCTGCGGGCTGTGCCACGATGGTCCCCTGAGCCTGAGTGCACACACGTGGGCCCTCTCGTGTTGCCTTGCAGGACCGGCGTCTGGGCACTCCTGCGTTCCTGGGCGCCTCCCACGTTCCGCCCACCTCCCTGGGCCGGGGCCAGGCGCAGCCCCAGGAAAGCCCGTGCCACCTTGCCTGTGGAGGCCCCGCCCACGCGCAGGGCAGCAAGCTCCATAGGCCCATAGGCCCACGGCCGCGGCGCACGACCCTGCAGCCTGCCTGGGCAGCTGCAGCCACAGAGACGGGAGGTCTCCCGGCCAAGCCAAGCGTGCACAGCGTGCACCCCCAAAGCCTGCGCTGGCAGTTCCCGGGAGGATGGACCTGGCTGCGCCTCGGCTGGCTCCCTCCCTCTGGTTGGGCATTGGAAACCCACAGCCACTCCTGTGCCCTGTGTTCCTGGCCTCCAGGGCGCGCTTAGGAGCGGATGGGCGGGCCCGCCTCGGCTTCGGCATGCCATTTGCCACGGAGCCTTCTGGACCCCCGGCTCTAGGAGGCTGCCCAGCCAGCGCCGCCCACCGGCCCCAGGTGCTAGCTAGAGGCAGCAGCCGGCCTCAGGAGCACACCTGCGGGCGGCCCTGGGCCGCACACACAGTCTCTGAGGGAAGCTGGCGCCCCAGGCGGCGTCCTGCTGTGGCTTGCTGGCTGCCTGGCTCGGCTCGCGCATGCGCCATCCAGCATTCCCTGCTGCAGTCAGGGCTTGTAGGGCGGGTCCTATCCCCAGGGCTGCAGCTGCTGGGACACACCCAATGCTGCTGACGCCCACTGGGGCGGTCCACACACCAGGTGAGCTCAGAGCTGGGCACCTGCGGGCTGTCCCACGATGGTCCCCTGAGCCTGAGTGCACACACGTGGCCCCTGTCGTGTTGCCCTGCAGGACCGGCGTCTGGGCACTCCTGCGTTCCTGGGCGCCTCCCAGGTTCCCCCCTGCTCCCTGGGCCGGGGCGAGGCACAGCCCCAGGTAAGCCTGTGCCACCTTGCGTGTGGAGGCCCCGCCCACGCACAGGGCAGCAAGCTCCATGGGTCCATAGGCCCACAGCCGCATCGCCCAACCCTGCAGCCTACCTGGGCGGCTGGAGCCACAGAGACGGGAGGTCTCCCGGCCAAGCCAAGAGTGGACAGCGTGCACCCCCAAAGCCTCCGCTGGCAGTTCCCGGGAGGATGGACCTGGCTGCGCCTCGGCTGGCTCCCTCCCTCTGGTCGGGCATTGCAAACCCAGACCCACTTGTGTGCCCTGTGTTGCTGGCCTCCATGGCGCGCTTAGGAGCGCATGGGCGGGCCCCCCTCGGCTTCCATATGCCATTTGCCACGGAGCCTTCTGGACCCCTGGCTCTAGGAGGCTGCCCAGCCAGCGCTGCCCACCGGCCCCAGGTGTTAGCTAGAGGCAGCAGCCGGCCTCAGGAGCACACCTGCGGGCGGCCCTGGGCCGCACACACCTTCTCTGAGGGAAGCTGGCGCCCCAGGCAGCGTCCTGCTGTGGCTTGCTGGCTGCCTGGCTCGGCTGGCGCATGCGCCATCCAGCATTCCCTGCTGCAGTCAGGGCTTGTAGGGCGGGGCCGATCCCCAGGGCGGCGGCTGCTGGGACACACCCACTGCTGACGCCCACTGGGGCGGTCCACACACCAGCTGAGCTCGGAGCTGGGCACCTGCGGGCTGTGCCACGATGGTCCCCTGAGCCTGAGTGCACACACGTGGGCCCTCTCGTGTTGCCTTGCAGGACCGGCGTCTGGGCACTCCTGCGTTCCTGGGCGCCTCCCACGTTCCGCCCACCTCCCTGGGCCGGGGCCAGGCGCAGCCCCAGGAAAGCCCGTGCCACCTTGCCTGTGGAGGCCCCGCCCACGCGCAGGGCAGCAAGCTCCATAGGCCCATAGGCCCACGGCCGCGGCGCACGACCCTGCAGCCTGCCTGGGCAGCTGCAGCCACAGAGACGGGAGGTCTCCCGGCCAAGCCAAGCGTGCACAGCGTGCACCCCCAAAGCCTGCGCTGGCAGTTCCCGGGAGGATGGACCTGGCTGCGCCTCGGCTGGCTCCCTCCCTCTGGTTGGGCATTGGAAACCCACAGCCACTCCTGTGCCCTGTGTTCCTGGCCTCCAGGGCGCGCTTAGGAGCGGATGGGCGGGCCCGCCTCGGCTTCGGCATGCCATTTGCCACGGAGCCTTCTGGACCCCCGGCTCTAGGAGGCTGCCCAGCCAGCGCCGCCCACCGGCCCCAGGTGCTAGCTAGAGGCAGCAGCCGGCCTCAGGAGCACACCTGCGGGCGGCCCTGGGCCGCACACACAGTCTCTGAGGGAAGCTGGCGCCCCAGGCGGCGTCCTGCTGTGGCTTGCTGGCTGCCTGGCTCGGCTCGCGCATGCGCCATCCAGCATTCCCTGCTGCAGTCAGGGCTTGTAGGGCGGGTCCTATCCCCAGGGCTGCAGCTGCTGGGACACACCCAATGCTGCTGACGCCCACTGGGGCGGTCCACACACCAGGTGAGCTCAGAGCTGGGCACCTGCGGGCTGTCCCACGATGGTCCCCTGAGCCTGAGTGCACACACGTGGCCCCTGTCGTGTTGCCCTGCAGGACCGGCGTCTGGGCACTCCTGCGTTCCTGGGCGCCTCCCAGGTTCCCCCCTGCTCCCTGGGCCGGGGCGAGGCACAGCCCCAGGTAAGCCTGTGCCACCTTGCGTGTGGAGGCCCCGCCCACGCACAGGGCAGCAAGCTCCATGGGTCCATAGGCCCACAGCCGCATCGCCCAACCCTGCAGCCTACCTGGGCGGCTGGAGCCACAGAGACGGGAGGTCTCCCGGCCAAGCCAAGAGTGGACAGCGTGCACCCCCAAAGCCTCCGCTGGCAGTTCCCGGGAGGATGGACCTGGCTGCGCCTCGGCTGGCTCCCTCCCTCTGGTCGGGCATTGCAAACCCAGACCCACTTGTGTGCCCTGTGTTGCTGGCCTCCATGGCGCGCTTAGGAGCGCATGGGCGGGCCCCCCTCGGCTTCCATATGCCATTTGCCACGGAGCCTTCTGGACCCCTGGCTCTAGGAGGCTGCCCAGCCAGCGCTGCCCACCGGCCCCAGGTGTTAGCTAGAGGCAGCAGCCGGCCTCAGGAGCACACCTGCGGGCGGCCCTGGGCCGCACACACCTTCTCTGAGGGAAGCTGGCGCCCCAGGCGGCGTCCTGCTGTGGCTTGCTGGCTGCCTGGCTCGGCTGGCGCATGCGCCATCCAGCATTCCCTGCTGCAGTCAGGGCTTGTAGGGCGGGGCCGATCCCCAGGGCGGCGGCTGCTGGGACACACCCACTGCTGACGCCCACTGGGGCGGTCCACACACCAGCTGAGCTCGGAGCTGGGCACCTGCGGGCTGTGCCACGATGGTCCCCTGAGCCTGAGTGCACACACGTGGGCCCTCTCGTGTTGCCTTGCAGGACCGGCGTCTGGGCACTCCTGCGTTCCTGGGCGCCTCCCACGTTCCGCCCACCTCCCTGCGCCGGGGCCAGGCGCAGCCCCAGGAAAGCCCGTGCCACCTTGCCTGTGGAGGCCCCGCCCACGCGCAGGGCAGCAAGCTCCATAGGCCCATAGGCCCACGGCCGCGGCGCACGACCCTGCAGCCTGCCTGGGCAGCTGCAGCCACAGAGACGGGAGGTCTCCCGGCCAAGCCAAGCGTGCACAGCGTGCACCCCCAAAGCCTGCGCTGGCAGTTCCCGGGAGGATGGACCTGGCTGCGCCTCGGCTGGCTCCCTCCCTCTGGTTGGGCATTGGAAACCCACAGCCACTCCTGTGCCCTGTGTTCCTGGCCTCCAGGGCGCGCTTAGGAGCGGATGGGCGGGCCCGCCTCGGCTTCGGCATGCCATTTGCCACGGAGCCTTCTGGACCCCCGGCTCTAGGAGGCTGCCCAGCCAGCGCCGCCCACCGGCCCCAGGTGCTAGCTAGAGGCAGCAGCCGGCCTCAGGAGCACACCTGCGGGCGGCCCTGGGCCGCACACACAGTCTCTGAGGGAAGCTGGCGCCCCAGGCGGCGTCCTGCTGTGGCTTGCTGGCTGCCTGGCTCGGCTCGCGCATGCGCCATCCAGCATTCCCTGCTGCAGTCAGGGCTTGTAGGGCGGGTCCTATCCCCAGGGCTGCAGCTGCTGGGACACACCCAATGCTGCTGACGCCCACTGGGGCGGTCCACACACCAGGTGAGCTCAGAGCTGGGCACCTGCGGGCTGTCCCACGATGGTCCCCTGAGCCTGAGTGCACACACGTGGCCCCTGTCGTGTTGCCCTGCAGGACCGGCGTCTGGGCACTCCTGCGTTCCTGGGCGCCTCCCAGGTTCCCCCCTGCTCCCTGGGCCGGGGCGAGGCACAGCCCCAGGTAAGCCTGTGCCACCTTGCGTGTGGAGGCCCCGCCCACGCACAGGGCAGCAAGCTCCATGGGTCCATAGGCCCACAGCCGCATCGCCCAACCCTGCAGCCTACCTGGGCGGCTGGAGCCACAGAGACGGGAGGTCTCCCGGCCAAGCCAAGAGTGGACAGCGTGCACCCCCAAAGCCTCCGCTGGCAGTTCCCGGGAGGATGGACCTGGCTGCGCCTCGGCTGGCTCCCTCCCTCTGGTCGGGCATTGCAAACCCAGACCCACTTGTGTGCCCTGTGTTGCTGGCCTCCATGGCGCGCTTAGGAGCGCATGGGCGGGCCCCCCTCGGCTTCCATATGCCATTTGCCACGGAGCCTTCTGGACCCCTGGCTCTAGGAGGCTGCCCAGCCAGCGCTGCCCACCGGCCCCAGGTGTTAGCTAGAGGCAGCAGCCGGCCTCAGGAGCACACCTGCGGGCGGCCCTGGGCCACACACACAGTCTCTGAGGGAAGCTGGCGCCCCAGGCGGCGTCCTGCTGTGGCTTGCTGGCTGCCTGGCTCGGCTGGCGCATGCGCCATCCAGCATTCCCTGCTGCAGTCAGGGCTTGTAGGGCGGGGCCGATCCCCAGGGCGGCGGCTGCTGGGACACACCCACTGCTGACGCCCACTGGGGCGGTCCACACACCAGCTGAGCTCGGAGCTGGGCACCTGCGGGCTGTGCCACGATGGTCCCCTGAGCCTGAGTGCACACACGTGGGCCCTCTCGTGTTGCCTTGCAGGACCGGCGTCTGGGCACTCCTGCGTTCCTGGGCGCCTCCCACGTTCCGCCCACCTCCCTGCGCCGGGGCCAGGCGCAGCCCCAGGAAAGCCCGTGCCACCTTGCCTGTGGAGGCCCCGCCCACGCGCAGGGCAGCAAGCTCCATAGGCCCATAGGCCCACGGCCGCGGCGCACGACCCTGCAGCCTGCCTGGGCAGCTGCAGCCACAGAGACGGGAGGTCTCCCGGCCAAGCCAAGCGTGCACAGCGTGCACCCCCAAAGCCTGCGCTGGCAGTTCCCGGGAGGATGGACCTGGCTGCGCCTCGGCTGGCTCCCTCCCTCTGGTTGGGCATTGGAAACCCACAGCCACTCCTGTGCCCTGTGTTCCTGGCCTCCAGGGCGCGCTTAGGAGCGGATGGGCGGGCCCGCCTCGGCTTCGGCATGCCATTTGCCACGGAGCCTTCTGGACCCCCGGCTCTAGGAGGCTGCCCAGCCAGCGCCGCCCACCGGCCCCAGGTGCTAGCTAGAGGCAGCAGCCGGCCTCAGGAGCACACCTGCGGGCGGCCCTGGGCCGCACACACAGTCTCTGAGGGAAGCTGGCGCCCCAGGCGGCGTCCTGCTGTGGCTTGCTGGCTGCCTGGCTCGGCTCGCGCATGCGCCATCCAGCATTCCCTGCTGCAGTCAGGGCTTGTAGGGCGGGGCCTATCCCCAGGGCTGCAGCTGCTGGGACACACCCAATGCTGCTGACGCCCACTGGGGCGGTCCACACACCAGGTGAGCTCAGAGCTGGGCACCTGCGGGCTGTCCCACGATGGTCCCCTGAGCCTGAGTGCACACACGTGGCCCCTGTCGTGTTGCCCTGCAGGACCGGCGTCTGGGCACTCCTGCGTTCCTGGGCGCCTCCCAGGTTCCCCCCTGCTCCCTGGGCCGGGGCGAGGCACAGCCCCAGGTAAGCCTGTGCCACCTTGCGTGTGGAGGCCCCGCCCACGCACAGGGCAGCAAGCTCCATGGGTCCATAGGCCCACAGCCGCATCGCCCAACCCTGCAGCCTACCTGGGCGGCTGGAGCCACAGAGACGGGAGGTCTCCCGGCCAAGCCAAGAGTGGACAGCGTGCACCCCCAAAGCCTCCGCTGGCAGTTCCCGGGAGGATGGACCTGGCTGCGCCTCGGCTGGCTCCCTCCCTCTGGTCGGGCATTGCAAACCCAGACCCACTTGTGTGCCCTGTGTTGCTGGCCTCCATGGCGCGCTTAGGAGCGCATGGGCGGGCCCCCCTCGGCTTCCATATGCCATTTGCCACGGAGCCTTCTGGACCCCTGGCTCTAGGAGGCTGCCCAGCCAGCGCTGCCCACCGGCCCCAGGTGTTAGCTAGAGGCAGCAGCCGGCCTCAGGAGCACACCTGCGGGCGGCCCTGGGCCGCACACACCTTCTCTGAGGGAAGCTGGCGCCCCAGGCAGCGTCCTGCTGTGGCTTGCTGGCTGCCTGGCTCGGCTGGCGCATGCGCCATCCAGCATTCCCTGCTGCAGTCAGGGCTTGTAGGGCGGGGCCGATCCCCAGGGCGGCGGCTGCTGGGACACACCCACTGCTGACGCCCACTGGGGCGGTCCACACACCAGCTGAGCTCGGAGCTGGGCACCTGCGGGCTGTGCCACGATGGTCCCCTGAGCCTGAGTGCACACACGTGGGCCCTCTCGTGTTGCCTTGCAGGACCGGCGTCTGGGCACTCCTGCGTTCCTGGGCGCCTCCCACGTTCCGCCCACCTCCCTGGGCCGGGGCCAGGCGCAGCCCCAGGAAAGCCCGTGCCACCTTGCCTGTGGAGGCCCCGCCCACGCGCAGGGCAGCAAGCTCCATAGGCCCATAGGCCCACGGCCGCGGCGCACGACCCTGCAGCCTGCCTGGGCAGCTGCAGCCACAGAGACGGGAGGTCTCCCGGCCAAGCCAAGCGTGCACAGCGTGCACCCCCAAAGCCTGCGCTGGCAGTTCCCGGGAGGATGGACCTGGCTGCGCCTCGGCTGGCTCCCTCCCTCTGGTTGGGCATTGGAAACCCACAGCCACTCCTGTGCCCTGTGTTCCTGGCCTCCAGGGCGCGCTTAGGAGCGGATGGGCGGGCCCGCCTCGGCTTCGGCATGCCATTTGCCACGGAGCCTTCTGGACCCCCGGCTCTAGGAGGCTGCCCAGCCAGCGCCGCCCACCGGCCCCAGGTGCTAGCTAGAGGCAGCAGCCGGCCTCAGGAGCACACCTGCGGGCGGCCCTGGGCCGCACACACAGTCTCTGAGGGAAGCTGGCGCCCCAGGCGGCGTCCTGCTGTGGCTTGCTGGCTGCCTGGCTCGGCTCGCGCATGCGCCATCCAGCATTCCCTGCTGCAGTCAGGGCTTGTAGGGCGGGTCCTATCCCCAGGGCTGCAGCTGCTGGGACACACCCAATGCTGCTGACGCCCACTGGGGCGGTCCACACACCAGGTGAGCTCAGAGCTGGGCACCTGCGGGCTGTCCCACGATGGTCCCCTGAGCCTGAGTGCACACACGTGGCCCCTGTCGTGTTGCCCTGCAGGACCGGCGTCTGGGCACTCCTGCGTTCCTGGGCGCCTCCCAGGTTCCCCCCTGCTCCCTGGGCCGGGGCGAGGCACAGCCCCAGGTAAGCCTGTGCCACCTTGCGTGTGGAGGCCCCGCCCACGCACAGGGCAGCAAGCTCCATGGGTCCATAGGCCCACAGCCGCATCGCCCAACCCTGCAGCCTACCTGGGCGGCTGGAGCCACAGAGACGGGAGGTCTCCCGGCCAAGCCAAGAGTGGACAGCGTGCACCCCCAAAGCCTCCGCTGGCAGTTCCCGGGAGGATGGACCTGGCTGCGCCTCGGCTGGCTCCCTCCCTCTGGTCGGGCATTGCAAACCCAGACCCACTTGTGTGCCCTGTGTTGCTGGCCTCCATGGCGCGCTTAGGAGCGCATGGGCGGGCCCCCCTCGGCTTCCATATGCCATTTGCCACGGAGCCTTCTGGACCCCTGGCTCTAGGAGGCTGCCCAGCCAGCGCTGCCCACCGGCCCCAGGTGTTAGCTAGAGGCAGCAGCCGGCCTCAGGAGCACACCTGCGGGCGGCCCTGGGCCGCACACACCTTCTCTGAGGGAAGCTGGCGCCCCAGGCAGCGTCCTGCTGTGGCTTGCTGGCTGCCTGGCTCGGCTGGCGCATGCGCCATCCAGCATTCCCTGCTGCAGTCAGGGCTTGTAGGGCGGGGCCGATCCCCAGGGCGGCGGCTGCTGGGACACACCCACTGCTGACGCCCACTGGGGCGGTCCACACACCAGCTGAGCTCGGAGCTGGGCACCTGCGGGCTGTGCCACGATGGTCCCCTGAGCCTGAGTGCACACACGTGGGCCCTCTCGTGTTGCCTTGCAGGACCGGCGTCTGGGCACTCCTGCGTTCCTGGGCGCCTCCCACGTTCCGCCCACCTCCCTGCGCCGGGGCCAGGCGCAGCCCCAGGAAAGCCCGTGCCACCTTGCCTGTGGAGGCCCCGCCCACGCGCAGGGCAGCAAGCTCCATAGGCCCATAGGCCCACGGCCGCGGCGCACGACCCTGCAGCCTGCCTGGGCAGCTGCAGCCACAGAGACGGGAGGTCTCCCGGCCAAGCCAAGCGTGCACAGCGTGCACCCCCAAAGCCTGCGCTGGCAGTTCCCGGGAGGATGGACCTGGCTGCGCCTCGGCTGGCTCCCTCCCTCTGGTTGGGCATTGGAAACCCACAGCCACTCCTGTGCCCTGTGTTCCTGGCCTCCAGGGCGCGCTTAGGAGCGGATGGGCGGGCCCGCCTCGGCTTCGGCATGCCATTTGCCACGGAGCCTTCTGGACCCCCGGCTCTAGGAGGCTGCCCAGCCAGCGCCGCCCACCGGCCCCAGGTGCTAGCTAGAGGCAGCAGCCGGCCTCAGGAGCACACCTGCGGGCGGCCCTGGGCCGCACACACAGTCTCTGAGGGAAGCTGGCGCCCCAGGCGGCGTCCTGCTGTGGCTTGCTGGCTGCCTGGCTCGGCTCGCGCATGCGCCATCCAGCATTCCCTGCTGCAGTCAGGGCTTGTAGGGCGGGGCCTATCCCCAGGGCTGCAGCTGCTGGGACACACCCAATGCTGCTGACGCCCACTGGGGCGGTCCACACACCAGGTGAGCTCAGAGCTGGGCACCTGCGGGCTGTCCCACGATGGTCCCCTGAGCCTGAGTGCACACACGTGGCCCCTGTCGTGTTGCCCTGCAGGACCGGCGTCTGGGCACTCCTGCGTTCCTGGGCGCCTCCCAGGTTCCCCCCTGCTCCCTGGGCCGGGGCGAGGCACAGCCCCAGGTAAGCCTGTGCCACCTTGCGTGTGGAGGCCCCGCCCACGCACAGGGCAGCAAGCTCCATGGGTCCATAGGCCCACAGCCGCATCGCCCAACCCTGCAGCCTACCTGGGCGGCTGGAGCCACAGAGACGGGAGGTCTCCCGGCCAAGCCAAGAGTGGACAGCGTGCACCCCCAAAGCCTCCGCTGGCAGTTCCCGGGAGGATGGACCTGGCTGCGCCTCGGCTGGCTCCCTCCCTCTGGTCGGGCATTGCAAACCCAGACCCACTTGTGTGCCCTGTGTTGCTGGCCTCCATGGCGCGCTTAGGAGCGCATGGGCGGGCCCCCCTCGGCTTCCATATGCCATTTGCCACGGAGCCTTCTGGACCCCTGGCTCTAGGAGGCTGCCCAGCCAGCGCTGCCCACCGGCCCCAGGTGTTAGCTAGAGGCAGCAGCCGGCCTCAGGAGCACACCTGCGGGCGGCCCTGGGCCGCACACACCTTCTCTGAGGGAAGCTGGCGCCCCAGGCAGCGTCCTGCTGTGGCTTGCTGGCTGCCTGGCTCGGCTGGCGCATGCGCCATCCAGCATTCCCTGCTGCAGTCAGGGCTTGTAGGGCGGGGCCGATCCCCAGGGCGGCGGCTGCTGGGACACACCCACTGCTGACGCCCACTGGGGCGGTCCACACACCAGCTGAGCTCGGAGCTGGGCACCTGCGGGCTGTGCCACGATGGTCCCCTGAGCCTGAGTGCACACACGTGGGCCCTCTCGTGTTGCCTTGCAGGACCGGCGTCTGGGCACTCCTGCGTTCCTGGGCGCCTCCCACGTTCCGCCCACCTCCCTGGGCCGGGGCCAGGCGCAGCCCCAGGAAAGCCCGTGCCACCTTGCCTGTGGAGGCCCCGCCCACGCGCAGGGCAGCAAGCTCCATAGGCCCATAGGCCCACGGCCGCGGCGCACGACCCTGCAGCCTGCCTGGGCAGCTGCAGCCACAGAGACGGGAGGTCTCCCGGCCAAGCCAAGCGTGCACAGCGTGCACCCCCAAAGCCTGCGCTGGCAGTTCCCGGGAGGATGGACCTGGCTGCGCCTCGGCTGGCTCCCTCCCTCTGGTTGGGCATTGGAAACCCACAGCCACTCCTGTGCCCTGTGTTCCTGGCCTCCAGGGCGCGCTTAGGAGCGGATGGGCGGGCCCGCCTCGGCTTCGGCATGCCATTTGCCACGGAGCCTTCTGGACCCCCGGCTCTAGGAGGCTGCCCAGCCAGCGCCGCCCACCGGCCCCAGGTGCTAGCTAGAGGCAGCAGCCGGCCTCAGGAGCACACCTGCGGGCGGCCCTGGGCCGCACACACAGTCTCTGAGGGAAGCTGGCGCCCCAGGCGGCGTCCTGCTGTGGCTTGCTGGCTGCCTGGCTCGGCTCGCGCATGCGCCATCCAGCATTCCCTGCTGCAGTCAGGGCTTGTAGGGCGGGGCCGATCCCCAGGGCTGCAGCTGCTGGGACACACCCAATGCTGCTGACGCCCACTGGGGCGGTCCACACACCAGGTGAGCTCAGAGCTGGGCACCTGCGGGCTGTCCCACGATGGTCCCCTGAGCCTGAGTGCACACACGTGGCCCCTGTCGTGTTGCCCTGCAGGACCGGCGTCTGGGCACTCCTGCGTTCCTGGGCGCCTCCCAGGTTCCCCCCTGCTCCCTGGGCCGGGGCGAGGCACAGCCCCAGGTAAGCCTGTGCCACCTTGCGTGTGGAGGCCCCGCCCACGCACAGGGCAGCAAGCTCCATGGGTCCATAGGCCCACAGCCGCATCGCCCAACCCTGCAGCCTACCTGGGCGGCTGGAGCCACAGAGACGGGAGGTCTCCCGGCCAAGCCAAGAGTGGACAGCGTGCACCCCCAAAGCCTCCGCTGGCAGTTCCCGGGAGGATGGACCTGGCTGCGCCTCGGCTGGCTCCCTCCCTCTGGTCGGGCATTGCAAACCCAGACCCACTTGTGTGCCCTGTGTTGCTGGCCTCCATGGCGCGCTTAGGAGCGCATGGGCGGGCCCCCCTCGGCTTCCATATGCCATTTGCCACGGAGCCTTCTGGACCCCTGGCTCTAGGAGGCTGCCCAGCCAGCGCTGCCAACCGGCCCCAGGTGTTAGCTAGAGGCAGCAGCCGGCCTCAGGAGCACACCTGCGGGCGGCCCTGGGCCGCACACACAGTCTCTGAGGGAAGCTGGCGCCCCAGGCGGCGTCCTGCTGTGGCTTGCTGGCTGCCTGGCTCGGCTCGCGCATGCGCCAGCCAGCATTCCCTGCTGCAGTCAGGGCTTGTAGGGCGGGGCCGATCCCCAGGGCGGCGGCTGCTGGGACACACCCACTGCTGACGCCCACTGGGGCGGTCCACACACCAGCTGAGCTCGGAGCTGGGCACCTGCGGGCTGTGCCACGATGGTCCCCTGAGCCTGAGTGCACACACGTGGGCCCTCTCGTGTTGCCTTGCAGGACCGGCGTCTGGGCACTCCTGCGTTCCTGGGCGCCTCCCACGTTCCGCCCACCTCCCTGCGCCGGGGCCAGGCGCAGCCCCAGGAAAGCCCGTGCCACCTTGCCTGTGGAGGCCCCGCCCACGCGCAGGGCAGCAAGCTCCATAGGCCCATAGGCCCACGGCCGCGGCGCACGACCCTGCAGCCTGCCTGGGCAGCTGCAGCCACAGAGACGGGAGGTCTCCCGGCCAAGCCAAGCGTGCACAGCGTGCACCCCCAAAGCCTGCGCTGGCAGTTCCCGGGAGGATGGACCTGGCTGCGCCTCGGCTGGCTCCCTCCCTCTGGTTGGGCATTGGAAACCCACAGCCACTCCTGTGCCCTGTGTTCCTGGCCTCCAGGGCGCGCTTAGGAGCGGATGGGCGGGCCCGCCTCGGCTTCGGCATGCCATTTGCCACGGAGCCTTCTGGACCCCCGGCTCTAGGAGGCTGCCCAGCCAGCGCCGCCCACCGGCCCCAGGTGCTAGCTAGAGGCAGCAGCCGGCCTCAGGAGCACACCTGCGGGCGGCCCTGGGCCGCACACACAGTCTCTGAGGGAAGCTGGCGCCCCAGGCGGCGTCCTGCTGTGGCTTGCTGGCTGCCTGGCTCGGCTCGCGCATGCGCCATCCAGCATTCCCTGCTGCAGTCAGGGCTTGTAGGGCGGGGCCTATCCCCAGGGCTGCAGCTGCTGGGACACACCCAATGCTGCTGACGCCCACTGGGGCGGTCCACACACCAGGTGAGCTCAGAGCTGGGCACCTGCGGGCTGTCCCACGATGGTCCCCTGAGCCTGAGTGCACACACGTGGCCCCTGTCGTGTTGCCCTGCAGGACCGGCGTCTGGGCACTCCTGCGTTCCTGGGCGCCTCCCAGGTTCCCCCCTGCTCCCTGGGCCGGGGCGAGGCACAGCCCCAGGTAAGCCTGTGCCACCTTGCGTGTGGAGGCCCCGCCCACGCACAGGGCAGCAAGCTCCATGGGTCCATAGGCCCACAGCCGCATCGCCCAACCCTGCAGCCTACCTGGGCGGCTGGAGCCACAGAGACGGGAGGTCTCCCGGCCAAGCCAAGAGTGGACAGCGTGCACCCCCAAAGCCTCCGCTGGCAGTTCCCGGGAGGATGGACCTGGCTGCGCCTCGGCTGGCTCCCTCCCTCTGGTCGGGCATTGCAAACCCAGACCCACTTGTGTGCCCTGTGTTGCTGGCCTCCATGGCGCGCTTAGGAGCGCATGGGCGGGCCCCCCTCGGCTTCCATATGCCATTTGCCACGGAGCCTTCTGGACCCCTGGCTCTAGGAGGCTGCCCAGCCAGCGCTGCCCACCGGCCCCAGGTGTTAGCTAGAGGCAGCAGCCGGCCTCAGGAGCACACCTGCGGGCGGCCCTGGGCCGCACACACCTTCTCTGAGGGAAGCTGGCGCCCCAGGCAGCGTCCTGCTGTGGCTTGCTGGCTGCCTGGCTCGGCTGGCGCATGCGCCATCCAGCATTCCCTGCTGCAGTCAGGGCTTGTAGGGCGGGGCCGATCCCCAGGGCGGCGGCTGCTGGGACACACCCACTGCTGACGCCCACTGGGGCGGTCCACACACCAGCTGAGCTCGGAGCTGGGCACCTGCGGGCTGTGCCACGATGGTCCCCTGAGCCTGAGTGCACACACGTGGGCCCTCTCGTGTTGCCTTGCAGGACCGGCGTCTGGGCACTCCTGCGTTCCTGGGCGCCTCCCACGTTCCGCCCACCTCCCTGGGCCGGGGCCAGGCGCAGCCCCAGGAAAGCCCGTGCCACCTTGCCTGTGGAGGCCCCGACACGCGCAGGGCAGCAAGCTCCATAGGCCCATAGGCCCACGGCCGCGGCGCACGACCCTGCAGCCTGCCTGGGCAGCTGCAGCCACAGAGACGGGAGGTCTCCCGGCCAAGCCAAGCGTGCACAGCGTGCACCCCCAAAGCCTGCGCTGGCAGTTCCCGGGAGGATGGACCTGGCTGCGCCTCGGCTGGCTCCCTCCCTCTGGTTGGGCATTGGAAACCCACAGCCACTCCTGTGCCCTGTGTTCCTGGCCTCCAGGGCGCGCTTAGGAGCGGATGGGCGGGCCCGCCTCGGCTTCGGCATGCCATTTGCCACGGAGCCTTCTGGACCCCCGGCTCTAGGAGGCTGCCCAGCCAGCGCCGCCCACCGGCCCCAGGTGCTAGCTAGAGGCAGCAGCCGGCCTCAGGAGCACACCTGCGGGCGGCCCTGGGCCGCACACACAGTCTCTGAGGGAAGCTGGCGCCCCAGGCGGCGTCCTGCTGTGGCTTGCTGGCTGCCTGGCTAGGCTCGCGCATGCGCCATCCAGCATTCCCTGCTGCAGTCAGGGCTTGTAGGGCGGGTCCTATCCCCAGGGCTGCAGCTGCTGGGACACACCCAATGCTGCTGACGCCCACTGGGGCGGTCCACACACCAGGTGAGCTCAGAGCTGGGCACCTGCGGGCTGTCCCACGATGGTCCCCTGAGCCTGAGTGCACACACGTGGCCCCTGTCGTGTTGCCCTGCAGGACCGGCGTCTGGGCACTCCTGCGTTCCTGGGCGCCTCCCAGGTTCCCCCCTGCTCCCTGGGCCGGGGCGAGGCACAGCCCCAGGTAAGCCTGTGCCACCTTGCGTGTGGAGGCCCCGCCCACGCACAGGGCAGCAAGCTCCATGGGTCCATAGGCCCACAGCCGCATCGCCCAACCCTGCAGCCTACCTGGGCGGCTGGAGCCACAGAGACGGGAGGTCTCCCGGCCAAGCCAAGAGTGGACAGCGTGCACCCCCAAAGCCTCCGCTGGCAGTTCCCGGGAGGATGGACCTGGCTGCGCCTCGGCTGGCTCCCTCCCTCTGGTCGGGCATTGCAAACCCAGACCCACTTGTGTGCCCTGTGTTGCTGGCCTCCATGGCGCGCTTAGGAGCGCATGGGCGGGCCCCCCTCGGCTTCCATATGCCATTTGCCACGGAGCCTTCTGGACCCCTGGCTCTAGGAGGCTGCCCAGCCAGCGCTGCCCACCGGCCCCAGGTGTTAGCTAGAGGCAGCAGCCGGCCTCAGGAGCACACCTGCGGGCGGCCCTGGGCCGCACACACCTTCTCTGAGGGAAGCTGGCGCCCCAGGCAGCGTCCTGCTGTGGCTTGCTGGCTGCCTGGCTCGGCTGGCGCATGCGCCATCCAGCATTCCCTGCTGCAGTCAGGGCTTGTAGGGCGGGGCCGATCCCCAGGGCGGCGGCTGCTGGGACACACCCACTGCTGACGCCCACTGGGGCGGTCCACACACCAGCTGAGCTCGGAGCTGGGCACCTGCGGGCTGTGCCACGATGGTCCCCTGAGCCTGAGTGCACACACGTGGGCCCTCTCGTGTTGCCTTGCAGGACCGGCGTCTGGGCACTCCTGCGTTCCTGGGTGCCTCCCACGTTCCGCCCACCTCCCTGGGCCGGGGCCAGGCGCAGCCCCAGGAAAGCCCGTGCCACCTTGCCTGTGGAGGCCCCGCCCACGCGCAGGGCAGCAAGCTCCATAGGCCCATAGGCCCACGGCCGCGGCGCACGACCCTGCAGCCTGCCTGGGCAGCTGCAGCCACAGAGACGGGAGGTCTCCCGGCCAAGCCAAGCGTGCACAGCGTGCACCCCCAAAGCCTGCGCTGGCAGTTCCCGGGAGGATGGACCTGGCTGCGCCTCGGCTGGCTCCCTCCCTCTGGTCGGGCATTGGAAACCCACAGCCACTCCTGTGCCCTGTGTTCCTGGCCTCCAGGGCGCGCTTAGGAGCGGATGGGCGGGCCCGCCTCGGCTTCGGCATGCCATTTGCCACGGAGCCTTCTGGACCCCCGGCTCTAGGAGGCTGCCCAGCCAGCGCCGCCCACCGGCCCCAGGTGCTAGCTAGAGGCAGCAGCCGGCCTCAGGAGCACACCTGCGGGCGGCCCTGGGCCGCACACACAGTCTCTGAGGGAAGCTGGCGCCCCAGGCGGCGTCCTGCTGTGGCTTGCTGGCTGCCTGGCTCGGCTGGCGCATGCGCCATCCAGCATTCCCTGCTGCAGTCAGGGCTTGTAGGGCGGGGCCGATCCCCAGGGCGGCGGCTGCTGGGACACACCCACTGCTGACGCCCACTGGGGCGGTCCACACACCAGCTGAGCTCGGAGCTGGGCACCTGCGGGCTGTGCCACGATGGTCCCCTGAGCCTGAGTGCACACACGTGGGCCCTCTCGTGTTGCCTTGCAGGACCGGCGTCTGGGCACTCCTGCGTTCCTGGGCGCCTCCCACGTTCCGCCCACCTCCCTGGGCCGGGGCCAGGCGCAGCCCCAGGAAAGCCCGTGCCACCTTGCCTGTGGAGGCCCCGCCCACGCGCAGGGCAGCAAGCTCCATAGGCCCATAGGCCCACGGCCGCGGCGCACGACCCTGCAGCCTGCCTGGGCAGCTGCAGCCACAGAGACGGGAGGTCTCCCGGCCAAGCCAAGCGTGCACAGCGTGCACCCCCAAAGCCTGCGCTGGCAGTTCCCGGGAGGATGGACCTGGCTGCGCCTCGGCTGGCTCCCTCCCTCTGGTTGGGCATTGGAAACCCACAGCCACTCCTGTGCCCTGTGTTCCTGGCCTCCAGGGCGCGCTTAGGAGCGGATGGGCGGGCCCGCCTCGGCTTCGGCATGCCATTTGCCACGGAGCCTTCTGGACCCCCGGCTCTAGGAGGCTGCCCAGCCAGCGCCGCCCACCGGCCCCAGGTGCTAGCTAGAGGCAGCAGCCGGCCTCAGGAGCACACCTGCGGGCGGCCCTGGGCCGCACACACAGTCTCTGAGGGAAGCTGGCGCCCCAGGCGGCGTCCTGCTGTGGCTTGCTGGCTGCCTGGCTCGGCTCGCGCATGCGCCATCCAGCATTCCCTGCTGCAGTCAGGGCTTGTAGGGCGGGTCCTATCCCCAGGGCTGCAGCTGCTGGGACACACCCAATGCTGCTGACGCCCACTGGGGCGGTCCACACACCAGGTGAGCTCAGAGCTGGGCACCTGCGGGCTGTCCCACGATGGTCCCCTGAGCCTGAGTGCACACACGTGGCCCCTGTCGTGTTGCCCTGCAGGACCGGCGTCTGGGCACTCCTGCGTTCCTGGGCGCCTCCCAGGTTCCCCCCTGCTCCCTGGGCCGGGGCGAGGCACAGCCCCAGGTAAGCCTGTGCCACCTTGCGTGTGGAGGCCCCGCCCACGCACAGGGCAGCAAGCTCCATGGGTCCATAGGCCCACAGCCGCATCGCCCAACCCTGCAGCCCACCTGGGCGGCTGGAGCCACAGAGACGGGAGGTCTCCCGGCCAAGCCAAGAGTGGACAGCGTGCACCCCCAAAGCCTCCGCTGGCAGTTCCCGGGAGGATGGACCTGGCTGCGCCTCGGCTGGCTCCCTCCCTCTGGTCGGGCATTGCAAACCCAGACCCACTTGTGTGCCCTGTGTTGCTGGCCTCCATGGCGCGCTTAGGAGCGCATGGGCGGGCCCCCCTCGGCTTCCATATGCCATTTGCCACGGAGCCTTCTGGACCCCTGGCTCTAGGAGGCTGCCCAGCCAGCGCTGCCAACCGGCCCCAGGTGTTAGCTAGAGGCAGCAGCCGGCCTCAGGAGCACACCTGCGGGCAGCCCTGGGCCGCACACACAGTCTCTGAGGGAAGCTGGCGCCCCAGGCGGCGTCCTGCTGTGGCTTGCTGGCTGCCTGGCTCGGCTCGCGCATGCGCCAGCCAGCATTCCCTGCTGCAGTCAGGGCTTGTAGGGCGGGGCCGATCCCCAGGGCTGCAGCTGCTGGGACACACCCACTGCTGATGCCCACTGGGGCGGTCCACACACCAGCTGAGCTCGGAGCTGGGCACCTGCGGGCTGTGCCACGATGGTCCCCTGAGCCTGAGTGCACACACGTGGGCCCTCTCGTGTTGCCTTGCAGGACCGGCGTCTGGGCACTCCTGCGTTCCTGGGCGCCTCCCACGTTCCGCCCACCTCCCTGGGCCGGGGCCAGGCGCAGCCCCAGGAAAGCCCGTGCCACCTTGCCTGTGGAGGCCCCGCCCACGCGCAGGGCAGCAAGCTCCATAGGCCCATAGGCCCACGGCCGCGGCGCACGACCCTGCAGCCTGCCTGGGCAGCTGCAGCCACAGAGACGGGAGGTCTCCCGGCCAAGCCAAGCGTGCACAGCGTGCACCCCCAAAGCCTGCGCTGGCAGTTCCCGGGAGGATGGACCTGGCTGCGCCTCGGCTGGCTCCCTCCCTCTGGTTGGGCATTGGAAACCCACAGCCACTCCTGTGCCCTGTGTTCCTGGCCTCCAGGGCGCGCTTAGGAGCGGATGGGCGGGCCCGCCTCGGCTTCGGCATGCCATTTGCCACGGAGCCTTCTGGACCCCCGGCTCTAGGAGGCTGCCCAGCCAGCGCCGCCCACCGGCCCCAGGTGCTAGCTAGAGGCAGCAGCCGGCCTCAGGAGCACACCTGCGGGCGGCCCTGGGCCGCACACACAGTCTCTGAGGGAAGCTGGCGCCCCAGGCGGCGTCCTGCTGTGGCTTGCTGGCTGCCTGGCTCGGCTCGCGCATGCGCCATCCAGCATTCCCTGCTGCAGTCAGGGCTTGTAGGGCGGGTCCTATCCCCAGGGCTGCAGCTGCTGGGACACACCCAATGCTGCTGACGCCCACTGGGGCGGTCCACACACCAGGTGAGCTCAGAGCTGGGCACCTGCGGGCTGTCCCACGATGGTCCCCTGAGCCTGAGTGCACACACGTGGCCCCTGTCGTGTTGCCCTGCAGGACCGGCGTCTGGGCACTCCTGCGTTCCTGGGCGCCTCCCAGGTTCCCCCCTGCTCCCTGGGCCGGGGCGAGGCACAGCCCCAGGTAAGCCTGTGCCACCTTGCGTGTGGAGGCCCCGCCCACGCACAGGGCAGCAAGCTCCATGGGTCCATAGGCCCACAGCCGCATCGCCCAACCCTGCAGCCTACCTGGGCGGCTGGAGCCACAGAGACGGGAGGTCTCCCGGCCAAGCCAAGAGTGGACAGCGTGCACCCCCAAAGCCTCCGCTGGCAGTTCCCGGGAGGATGGACCTGGCTGCGCCTCGGCTGGCTCCCTCCCTCTGGTCGGGCATTGCAAACCCAGACCCACTTGTGTGCCCTGTGTTGCTGGCCTCCAGGGCGCGCTTAGGAGCGGATGGGCGGGCCCGCCTCGGCTTCGGCATGCCATTTGCCACGGAGCCTTCTGGACCCCCGGCTCTAGGAGGCTGCCCAGCCAGCGCCGCCCACCGGCCCCAGGTGCTAGCTAGAGGCAGCAGCCGGCCTCAGGAGCACACCTGCGGGCGGCCCTGGGCCGCACACACAGTCTCTGAGGGAAGCTGGCGCCCCAGGCGGCGTCCTGCTGTGGCTTGCTGGCTGCCTGGCTCGGCTGGCGCATGCGCCATCCAGCATTCCCTGCTGCAGTCAGGGCTTGTAGGGCGGGGCCGATCCCCAGGGCGGCGGCTGCTGGGACACACCCACTGCTGACGCCCACTGGGGCGGTCCACACACCAGCTGAGCTCGGAGCTGGGCACCTGCGGGCTGTGCCACGATGGTCCCCTGAGCCTGAGTGCACACACGTGGGCCCTCTCGTGTTGCCTTGCAGGACCGGCGTCTGGGCACTCCTGCGTTCCTGGGCGCCTCCCACGTTCCGCCCACCTCCCTGGGCCGGGGCCAGGCGCAGCCCCAGGAAAGCCCGTGCCACCTTGCCTGTGGAGGCCCCGCCCACGCGCAGGGCAGCAAGCTCCATAGGCCCATAGGCCCACGGCCGCGGCGCACGACCCTGCAGCCTGCCTGGGCAGCTGCAGCCACAGAGACGGGAGGTCTCCCGGCCAAGCCAAGCGTGCACAGCGTGCACCCCCAAAGCCTGCGCTGGCAGTTCCCGGGAGGATGGACCTGGCTGCGCCTCGGCTGGCTCCCTCCCTCTGGTTGGGCATTGGAAACCCACAGCCACTCCTGTGCCCTGTGTTCCTGGCCTCCAGGGCGCGCTTAGGAGCGGATGGGCGGGCCCGCCTCGGCTTCGGCATGCCATTTGCCACGGAGCCTTCTGGACCCCCGGCTCTAGGAGGCTGCCCAGCCAGCGCCGCCCACCGGCCCCAGGTGCTAGCTAGAGGCAGCAGCCGGCCTCAGGAGCACACCTGCGGGCGGCCCTGGGCCGCACACACCTTCTCTGAGGGAAGCTGGCGCCCCAGGCAGCGTCCTGCTGTGGCTTGCTGGCTGCCTGGCTCGGCTGGCGCATGCGCCATCCAGCATTCCCTGCTGCAGTCAGGGCTTGTAGGGCGGGGCCGATCCCCAGGGCGGCGGCTGCTGGGACACACCCACTGCTGACGCCCACTGGGGCGGTCCACACACCAGCTGAGCTCGGAGCTGGGCACCTGCGGGCTGTGCCACGATGGTCCCCTGAGCCTGAGTGCACACACGTGGGCCCTCTCGTGTTGCCTTGCAGGACCGGCGTCTGGGCACTCCTGCGTTCCTGGGCGCCTCCCACGTTCCGCCCACCTCCCTGGGCCGGGGCCAGGCGCAGCCCCAGGAAAGCCCGTGCCACCTTGCCTGTGGAGGCCCCGCCCACGCGCAGGGCAGCAAGCTCCATAGGCCCATAGGCCCACGGCCGCGGCGCACGACCCTGCAGCCTGCCTGGGCAGCTGCAGCCACAGAGACGGGAGGTCTCCCGGCCAAGCCAAGCGTGCACAGCGTGCACCCCCAAAGCCTGCGCTGGCAGTTCCCGGGAGGATGGACCTGGCTGCGCCTCGGCTGGCTCCCTCCCTCTGGTTGGGCATTGGAAACCCACAGCCACTCCTGTGCCCTGTGTTCCTGGCCTCCAGGGCGCGCTTAGGAGCGGATGGGCGGGCCCGCCTCGGCTTCGGCATGCCATTTGCCACGGAGCCTTCTGGACCCCCGGCTCTAGGAGGCTGCCCAGCCAGCGCCGCCCACCGGCCCCAGGTGCTAGCTAGAGGCAGCAGCCGGCCTCAGGAGCACACCTGCGGGCGGCCCTGGGCCGCACACACAGTCTCTGAGGGAAGCTGGCGCCCCAGGCGGCGTCCTGCTGTGGCTTGCTGGCTGCCTGGCTCGGCTCGCGCATGCGCCATCCAGCATTCCCTGCTGCAGTCAGGGCTTGTAGGGCGGGTCCTATCCCCAGGGCTGCAGCTGCTGGGACACACCCAATGCTGCTGACGCCCACTGGGGCGGTCCACACACCAGGTGAGCTCAGAGCTGGGCACCTGCGGGCTGTCCCACGATGGTCCCCTGAGCCTGAGTGCACACACGTGGCCCCTGTCGTGTTGCCCTGCAGGACCGGCGTCTGGGCACTCCTGCGTTCCTGGGCGCCTCCCAGGTTCCCCCCTGCTCCCTGGGCCGGGGCGAGGCACAGCCCCAGGTAAGCCTGTGCCACCTTGCGTGTGGAGGCCCCGCCCACGCACAGGGCAGCAAGCTCCATGGGTCCATAGGCCCACAGCCGCATCGCCCAACCCTGCAGCCTACCTGGGCGGCTGGAGCCACAGAGACGGGAGGTCTCCCGGCCAAGCCAAGAGTGGACAGCGTGCACCCCCAAAGCCTCCGCTGGCAGTTCCCGGGAGGATGGACCTGGCTGCGCCTCGGCTGGCTCCCTCCCTCTGGTCGGGCATTGCAAACCCAGACCCACTTGTGTGCCCTGTGTTGCTGGCCTCCATGGCGCGCTTAGGAGCGCATGGGCGGGCCCCCCTCGGCTTCCATATGCCATTTGCCACGGAGCCTTCTGGACCCCTGGCTCTAGGAGGCTGCCCAGCCAGCGCTGCCCACCGGCCCCAGGTGTTAGCTAGAGGCAGCAGCCGGCCTCAGGAGCACACCTGCGGGCGGCCCTGGGCCGCACACACCTTCTCTGAGGGAAGCTGGCGCCCCAGGCAGCGTCCTGCTGTGGCTTGCTGGCTGCCTGGCTCGGCTGGCGCATGCGCCATCCAGCATTCCCTGCTGCAGTCAGGGCTTGTAGGGCGGGGCCGATCCCCAGGGCGGCGGCTGCTGGGACACACCCACTGCTGACGCCCACTGGGGCGGTCCACACACCAGCTGAGCTCGGAGCTGGGCACCTGCGGGCTGTGCCACGATGGTCCCCTGAGCCTGAGTGCACACACGTGGGCCCTCTCGTGTTGCCTTGCAGGACCGGCGTCTGGGCACTCCTGCGTTCCTGGGCGCCTCCCACGTTCCGCCCACCTCCCTGGGCCGGGGCCAGGCGCAGCCCCAGGAAAGCCCGTGCCACCTTGCCTGTGGAGGCCCCGCCCACGCGCAGGGCAGCAAGCTCCATAGGCCCATAGGCCCACGGCCGCGGCGCACGACCCTGCAGCCTGCCTGGGCAGCTGCAGCCACAGAGACGGGAGGTCTCCCGGCCAAGCCAAGCGTGCACAGCGTGCACCCCCAAAGCCTGCGCTGGCAGTTCCCGGGAGGATGGACCTGGCTGCGCCTCGGCTGGCTCCCTCCCTCTGGTTGGGCATTGGAAACCCACAGCCACTCCTGTGCCCTGTGTTCCTGGCCTCCAGGGCGCGCTTAGGAGCGGATGGGCGGGCCCGCCTCGGCTTCGGCATGCCATTTGCCACGGAGCCTTCTGGACCCCCGGCTCTAGGAGGCTGCCCAGCCAGCGCCGCCCACCGGCCCCAGGTGCTAGCTAGAGGCAGCAGCCGGCCTCAGGAGCACACCTGCGGGCGGCCCTGGGCCGCACACACAGTCTCTGAGGGAAGCTGGCGCCCCAGGCGGCGTCCTGCTGTGGCTTGCTGGCTGCCTGGCTCGGCTCGCGCATGCGCCATCCAGCATTCCCTGCTGCAGTCAGGGCTTGTAGGGCGGGTCCTATCCCCAGGGCTCCAGCTGCTGGGACACACCCAATGCTGCTGACGCCCACTGGGGCGGTCCACACACCAGGTGAGCTCAGAGCTGGGCACCTGCGGGCTGTCCCACGATGGTCCCCTGAGCCTGAGTGCACACACGTGGCCCCTGTCGTGTTGCCCTGCAGGACCGGCGTCTGGGCACTCCTGCGTTCCTGGGCGCCTCCCAGGTTCCCCCCTGCTCCCTGGGCCGGGGCGAGGCACAGCCCCAGGTAAGCCTGTGCCACCTTGCGTGTGGAGGCCCCGCCCACGCACAGGGCAGCAAGCTCCATGGGTCCATAGGCCCACAGCCGCATCGCCCAACCCTGCAGCCTACCTGGGCGGCTGGAGCCACAGAGACGGGAGGTCTCCCGGCCAAGCCAAGAGTGGACAGCGTGCACCCCCAAAGCCTCCGCTGGCAGTTCCCGGGAGGATGGACCTGGCTGCGCCTCGGCTGGCTCCCTCCCTCTGGTCGGGCATTGCAAACCCAGACCCACTTGTGTGCCCTGTGTTCCTGGCCTCCAGGGCGCGCTTAGGAGCGGATGGGCGGGCCCGCCTCGGCTTCGGCATGCCATTTGCCACGGAGCCTTCTGGACCCCCGGCTCTAGGAGGCTGCCCAGCCAGCGCCGCCCACCGGCCCCAGGTGCTAGCTAGAGGCAGCAGCCGGCCTCAGGAGCACACCTGCGGGCGGCCCTGGGCCGCACACACAGTCTCTGAGGGAAGCTGGCGCCCCAGGCGGCGTCCTGCTGTGGCTTGCTGGCTGCCTGGCTCGGCTGGCGCATGCGCCATCCAGCATTCCCTGCTGCAGTCAGGGCTTGTAGGGCGGGGCCGATCCCCAGGGCGGCGGCTGCTGGGACACACCCACTGCTGACGCCCACTGGGGCGGTCCACACACCAGCTGAGCTCGGAGCTGGGCACCTGCGGGCTGTGCCACGATGGTCCCCTGAGCCTGAGTGCACACACGTGGGCCCTCTCGTGTTGCCTTGCAGGACCGGCGTCTGGGCACTCCTGCGTTCCTGGGCGCCTCCCACGTTCCGCCCACCTCCCTGGGCCGGGGCCAGGCGCAGCCCCAGGAAAGCCCGTGCCACCTTGCCTGTGGAGGCCCCGCCCACGCGCAGGGCAGCAAGCTCCATAGGCCCATAGGCCCACGGCCGCGGCGCACGACCCTGCAGCCTGCCTGGGCAGCTGCAGCCACAGAGACGGGAGGTCTCCCGGCCAAGCCAAGCGTGCACAGCGTGCACCCCCAAAGCCTGCGCTGGCAGTTCCCGGGAGGATGGACCTGGCTGCGCCTCGGCTGGCTCCCTCCCTCTGGTTGGGCATTGGAAACCCACAGCCACTCCTGTGCCCTGTGTTCCTGGCCTCCAGGGCGCGCTTAGGAGCGGATGGGCGGGCCCGCCTCGGCTTCGGCATGCCATTTGCCACGGAGCCTTCTGGACCCCCGGCTCTAGGAGGCTGCCCAGCCAGCGCCGCCCACCGGCCCCAGGTGCTAGCTAGAGGCAGCAGCCGGCCTCAGGAGCACACCTGCGGGCGGCCCTGGGCCGCACACACAGTCTCTGAGGGAAGCTGGCGCCCCAGGCGGCGTCCTGCTGTGGCTTGCTGGCTGCCTGGCTCGGCTCGCGCATGCGCCATCCAGCATTCCCTGCTGCAGTCAGGGCTTGTAGGGCGGGTCCTATCCCCAGGGCTGCAGCTGCTGGGACACACCCAATGCTGCTGACGCCCACTGGGGCGGTCCACACACCAGGTGAGCTCAGAGCTGGGCACCTGCGGGCTGTCCCACGATGGTCCCCTGAGCCTGAGTGCACACACGTGGCCCCTGTCGTGTTGCCCTGCAGGACCGGCGTCTGGGCACTCCTGCGTTCCTGGGCGCCTCCCAGGTTCCCCCCTGCTCCCTGGGCCGGGGCGAGGCACAGCCCCAGGTAAGCCTGTGCCACCTTGCGTGTGGAGGCCCCGCCCACGCACAGGGCAGCAAGCTCCATGGGTCCATAGGCCCACAGCCGCATCGCCCAACCCTGCAGCCTACCTGGGCGGCTGGAGCCACAGAGACGGGAGGTCTCCCGGCCAAGCCAAGAGTGGACAGCGTGCACCCCCAAAGCCTCCGCTGGCAGTTCCCGGGAGGATGGACCTGGCTGCGCCTCGGCTGGCTCCCTCCCTCTGGTCGGGCATTGCAAACCCAGACCCACTTGTGTGCCCTGTGTTGCTGGCCTCCATGGCGCGCTTAGGAGCGCATGGGCGGGCCCCCCTCGGCTTCCATATGCCATTTGCCACGGAGCCTTCTGGACCCCTGGCTCTAGGAGGCTGCCCAGCCAGCGCTGCCAACCGGCCCCAGGTGTTAGCTAGAGGCAGCAGCCGGCCTCAGGAGCACACCTGCGGGCGGCCCTGGGCCACACACACAGTCTCTGAGGGAAGCTGGCGCCCCAGGCGGCGTCCTGCTGTGGCTTGCTGGCTGCCTGGCTCGGCTCGCGCATGCGCCAGCCAGCATTCCCTGCTGCAGTCAGGGCTTGTAGGGCGGGGCCGATCCCCAGGGCGGCGGCTGCTGGGACACACCCACTGCTGACGCCCACTGGGGCGGTCCACACACCAGCTGAGCTCGGAGCTGGGCACCTGCGGGCTGTGCCACGATGGTCCCCTGAGCCTGAGTGCACACACGTGGGCCCTCTCGTGTTGCCTTGCAGGACCGGCGTCTGGGCACTCCTGCGTTCCTGGGCGCCTCCCACGTTCCGCCCACCTCCCTGGGCCGGGGCCAGGCGCAGCCCCAGGAAAGCCCGTGCCACCTTGCCTGTGGAGGCCCCGCCCACGCGCAGGGCAGCAAGCTCCATAGGCCCATAGGCCCACGGCCGCGGCGCACGACCCTGCAGCCTGCCTGGGCAGCTGCAGCCACAGAGACGGGAGGTCTCCCGGCCAAGCCAAGCGTGCACAGCGTGCACCCCCAAAGCCTGCGCTGGCAGTTCCCGGGAGGATGGACCTGGCTGCGCCTCGGCTGGCTCCCTCCCTCTGGTTGGGCATTGGAAACCCACAGCCACTCCTGTGCCCTGTGTTCCTGGCCTCCAGGGCGCGCTTAGGAGCGGATGGGCGGGCCCGCCTCGGCTTCGGCATGCCATTTGCCACGGAGCCTTCTGGACCCCCGGCTCTAGGAGGCTGCCCAGCCAGCGCCGCCCACCGGCCCCAGGTGCTAGCTAGAGGCAGCAGCCGGCCTCAGGAGCACACCTGCGGGCGGCCCTGGGCCGCACACACCTTCTCTGAGGGAAGCTGGCGCCCCAGGCAGCGTCCTGCTGTGGCTTGCTGGCTGCCTGGCTCGGCTGGCGCATGCGCCATCCAGCATTCCCTGCTGCAGTCAGGGCTTGTAGGGCGGGGCCGATCCCCAGGGCGGCGGCTGCTGGGACACACCCACTGCTGACGCCCACTGGGGCGGTCCACACACCAGCTGAGCTCGGAGCTGGGCACCTGCGGGCTGTGCCACGATGGTCCCCTGAGCCTGAGTGCACACACGTGGGCCCTCTCGTGTTGCCTTGCAGGACCGGCGTCTGGGCACTCCTGCGTTCCTGGGCGCCTCCCACGTTCCGCCCACCTCCCTGGGCCGGGGCCAGGCGCAGCCCCAGGAAAGCCCGTGCCACCTTGCCTGTGGAGGCCCCGCCCACGCGCAGGGCAGCAAGCTCCATAGGCCCATAGGCCCACGGCCGCGGCGCACGACCCTGCAGCCTGCCTGGGCAGCTGCAGCCACAGAGACGGGAGGTCTCCCGGCCAAGCCAAGCGTGCACAGCGTGCACCCCCAAAGCCTGCGCTGGCAGTTCCCGGGAGGATGGACCTGGCTGCGCCTCGGCTGGCTCCCTCCCTCTGGTTGGGCATTGGAAACCCACAGCCACTCCTGTGCCCTGTGTTCCTGGCCTCCAGGGCGCGCTTAGGAGCGGATGGGCGGGCCCGCCTTGGCTTCGGCATGCCATTTGCCACGGAGCCTTCTGGACCCCCGGCTCTAGGAGGCTGCCCAGCCAGCGCCGCCCACCGGCCCCAGGTGCTAGCTAGAGGCAGCAGCCGGCCTCAGGAGCACACCTGCGGGCGGCCCTGGGCCGCACACACCTTCTCTGAGGGAAGCTGGCGCCCCAGGCAGCGTCCTGCTGTGGCTTGCTGGCTGCCTGGCTCGGCTGGCGCATGCGCCATCCAGCATTCCCTGCTGCAGTCAGGGCTTGTAGGGCGGGGCCGATCCCCAGGGCGGCGGCTGCTGGGACACACCCACTGCTGACGCCCACTGGGGCGGTCCACACACCAGCTGAGCTCGGAGCTGGGCACCTGCGGGCTGTGCCACGATGGTCCCCTGAGCCTGAGTGCACACACGTGGGCCCTCTCGTGTTGCCTTGCAGGACCGGCGTCTGGGCACTCCTGCGTTCCTGGGCGCCTCCCACGTTCCGCCCACCTCCCTGGGCCGGGGCCAGGCGCAGCCCCAGGAAAGCCCGTGCCACCTTGCCTGTGGAGGCCCCGCCCACGCGCAGGGCAGCAAGCTCCATAGGCCCATAGGCCCACGGCCGCGGCGCACGACCCTGCAGCCTGCCTGGGCAGCTGCAGCCACAGAGACGGGAGGTCTCCCGGCCAAGCCAAGCGTGCACAGCGTGCACCCCCAAAGCCTGCGCTGGCAGTTCCCGGGAGGATGGACCTGGCTGCGCCTCGGCTGGCTCCCTCCCTCTGGTTGGGCATTGGAAACCCACAGCCACTCCTGTGCCCTGTGTTCCTGGCCTCCAGGGCGCGCTTAGGAGCGGATGGGCGGGCCCGCCTCGGCTTCGGCATGCCATTTGCCACGGAGCCTTCTGGACCCCCGGCTCTAGGAGGCTGCCCAGCCAGCGCCGCCCACCGGCCCCAGGTGCTAGCTAGAGGCAGCAGCCGGCCTCAGGAGCACACCTGCGGGCGGCCCTGGGCCGCACACACAGTCTCTGAGGGAAGCTGGCGCCCCAGGCGGCGTCCTGCTGTGGCTTGCTGGCTGCCTGGCTCGGCTGGCGCATGCGCCATCCAGCATTCCCTGCTGCAGTCAGGGCTTGTAGGGCGGGTCCTATCCCCAGGGCTGCAGCTGCTGGGACACACCCAATGCTGCTGACGCCCACTGGGGCGGTCCACACACCAGGTGAGCTCAGAGCTGGGCACCTGCGGGCTGTCCCACGATGGTCCCCTGAGCCTGAGTGCACACACGTGGCCCCTGTCGTGTTGCCCTGCAGGACCGGCGTCTGGGCACTCCTGCGTTCCTGGGCGCCTCCCAGGTTCCCCCCTGCTCCCTGGGCCGGGGCGAGGCACAGCCCCAGGTAAGCCTGTGCCACCTTGCGTGTGGAGGCCCCGCCCACGCACAGGGCAGCAAGCTCCATGGGTCCATAGGCCCACAGCCGCATCGCCCAACCCTGCAGCCTACCTGGGCGGCTGGAGCCACAGAGACGGGAGGTCTCCCGGCCAAGCCAAGAGTGGACAGCGTGCACCCCCAAAGCCTCCGCTGGCAGTTCCCGGGAGGATGGACCTGGCTGCGCCTCGGCTGGCTCCCTCCCTCTGGTCGGGCATTGCAAACCCAGACCCACTTGTGTGCCCTGTGTTCCTGGCCTCCAGGGCGCGCTTAGGAGCGGATGGGCGGGCCCGCTTCGGCTTCGGCATGCCATTTGCCACGGAGCCTTCTGGACCCCCGGCTCTAGGAGGCTGCCCAGCCAGCGCCGCCCACCGGCCCCAGGTGCTAGCTAGAGGCAGCAGCCGGCCTCAGGAGCACACCTGCGGGCGGCCCTGGGCCGCACACACAGTCTCTGAGGGAAGCTGGCGCCCCAGGCGGCGTCCTGCTGTGGCTTGCTGGCTGCCTGGCTCGGCTGGCGCATGCGCCATCCAGCATTCCCTGCTGCAGTCAGGGCTTGTAGGGCGGGGCCGATCCCCAGGGCGGCGGCTGCTGGGACACACCCACTGCTGACGCCCACTGGGGCGGTCCACACACCAGCTGAGCTCGGAGCTGGGCACCTGCGGGCTGTGCCACGATGGTCCCCTGAGCCTGAGTGCACACACGTGGGCCCTCTCGTGTTGCCTTGCAGGACCGGCGTCTGGGCACTCCTGCGTTCCTGGGCGCCTCCCACGTTCCGCCCACCTCCCTGGGCCGGGGCCAGGCGCAGCCCCAGGAAAGCCCGTGCCACCTTGCCTGTGGAGGCCCCGCCCACGCGCAGGGCAGCAAGCTCCATAGGCCCATAGGCCCACGGCCGCGGCGCACGACCCTGCAGCCTGCCTGGGCAGCTGCAGCCACAGAGACGGGAGGTCTCCCGGCCAAGCCAAGCGTGCACAGCGTGCACCCCCAAAGCCTGCGCTGGCAGTTCCCGGGAGGATGGACCTGGCTGCGCCTCGGCTGGCTCCCTCCCTCTGGTTGGGCATTGGAAACCCACAGCCACTCCTGTGCCCTGTGTTCCTGGCCTCCAGGGCGCGCTTAGGAGCGGATGGGCGGGCCCGCCTCGGCTTCGGCATGCCATTTGCCACGGAGCCTTCTGGACCCCCGGCTCTAGGAGGCTGCCCAGCCAGCGCCGCCCACCGGCCCCAGGTGCTAGCTAGAGGCAGCAGCCGGCCTCAGGAGCACACCTGCGGGCGGCCCTGGGCCGCACACACAGTCTCTGAGGGAAGCTGGCGCCCCAGGCGGCGTCCTGCTGTGGCTTGCTGGCTGCCTGGCTGGCTCGCGCATGCGCCATCCAGCATTCCCTGCTGCAGTCAGGGCTTGTAGGGCGGGTCCTATCCCCAGGGCTGCAGCTGCTGGGACACACCCAATGCTGCTGACGCCCACTGGGGCGGTCCACACACCAGGTGAGCTCAGAGCTGGGCACCTGCGGGCTGTCCCACGATGGTCCCCTGAGCCTGAGTGCACACACGTGGCCCCTGTCGTGTTGCCCTGCAGGACCGGCGTCTGGGCACTCCTGCGTTCCTGGGCGCCTCCCAGGTTCCCCCCTGCTCCCTGGGCCGGGGCGAGGCACAGCCCCAGGTAAGCCTGTGCCACCTTGCGTGTGGAGGCCCCGCCCACGCACAGGGCAGCAAGCTCCATGGGTCCATAGGCCCACAGCCGCATCGCCCAACCCTGCAGCCTACCTGGGCGGCTGGAGCCACAGAGACGGGAGGTCTCCCGGCCAAGCCAAGAGTGGACAGCGTGCACCCCCAAAGCCTCCGCTGGCAGTTCCCGGGAGGATGGACCTGGCTGCGCCTCGGCTGGCTCCCTCCCTCTGGTCGGGCATTGCAAACCCAGACCCACTTGTGTGCCCTGTGTTGCTGGCCTCCATGGCGCGCTTAGGAGCGCATGGGCGGGCCCCCCTCGGCTTCCATATGCCATTTGCCACGGAGCCTTCTGGACCCCTGGCTCTAGGAGGCTGCCCAGCCAGCGCTGCCAACCGGCCCCAGGTGTTAGCTAGAGGCAGCAGCCGGCCTCAGGAGCACACCTGCGGGCGGCCCTGGGCCGCACACACAGTCTCTGAGGGAAGCTGGCGCCCCAGGCGGCGTCCTGCTGTGGCTTGCTGGCTGCCTGGCTCGGCTCGCGCATGCGCCAGCCAGCATTCCCTGCTGCAGTCAGGGCTTGTAGGGCGGGGCCGATCCCCAGGGCGGCGGCTGCTGGGACACACCCACTGCTGACGCCCACTGGGGCGGTCCACACACCAGCTGAGCTCGGAGCTGGGCACCTGCGGGCTGTGCCACGATGGTCCCCTGAGCCTGAGTGCACACACGTGGGCCCTCTCGTGTTGCCTTGCAGGACCGGCGTCTGGGCACTCCTGCGTTCCTGGGCGCCTCCCACGTTCCGCCCACCTCCCTGGGCCGGGGCCAGGCGCAGCCCCAGGAAAGCCCGTGCCACCTTGCCTGTGGAGGCCCCGCCCACGCGCAGGGCAGCAAGCTCCATAGGCCCATAGGCCCACGGCCGCGGCGCACGACCCTGCAGCCTGCCTGGGCAGCTGCAGCCACAGAGACGGGAGGTCTCCCGGCCAAGCCAAGCGTGCACAGCGTGCACCCCCAAAGCCTGCGCTGGCAGTTCCCGGGAGGATGGACCTGGCTGCGCCTCGGCTGGCTCCCTCCCTCTGGTTGGGCATTGGAAACCCACAGCCACTCCTGTGCCCTGTGTTCCTGGCCTCCAGGGCGCGCTTAGGAGCGGATGGGCGGGCCCGCCTCGGCTTCGGCATGCCATTTGCCACGGAGCCTTCTGGACCCCCGGCTCTAGGAGGCTGCCCAGCCAGCGCCGCCCACCGGCCCCAGGTGCTAGCTAGAGGCAGCAGCCGGCCTCAGGAGCACACCTGCGGGCGGCCCTGGGCCGCACACACAGTCTCTGAGGGAAGCTGGCGCCCCAGGCGGCGTCCTGCTGTGGCTTGCTGGCTGCCTGGCTCGGCTCGCGCATGCGCCATCCAGCATTCCCTGCTGCAGTCAGGGCTTGTAGGGCGGGGCCTATCCCCAGGGCTGCAGCTGCTGGGACACACCCAATGCTGCTGACGCCCACTGGGGCGGTCCACACACCAGGTGAGCTCAGAGCTGGGCACCTGCGGGCTGTCCCACGATGGTCCCCTGAGCCTGAGTGCACACACGTGGCCCCTGTCGTGTTGCCCTGCAGGACCGGCGTCTGGGCACTCCTGCGTTCCTGGGCGCCTCCCAGGTTCCCCCCTGCTCCCTGGGCCGCGGCGAGGCACAGCCCCAGGTAAGCCTGTGCCACCTTGCGTGTGGAGGCCCCGCCCACGCACAGGGCAGCAAGCTCCATGGGTCCATAGGCCCACAGCCGCATCGCCCAACCCTGCAGCCTACCTGGGCGGCTGGAGCCACAGAGACGGGAGGTCTCCCGGCCAAGCCAAGAGTGGACAGCGTGCACCCCCAAAGCCTCCGCTGGCAGTTCCCGGGAGGATGGACCTGGCTGCGCCTCGGCTGGCTCCCTCCCTCTGGTCGGGCATTGCAAACCCAGACCCACTTGTGTGCCCTGTGTTGCTGGCCTCCATGGCGCGCTTAGGAGCGCATGGGCGGGCCCCCCTCGGCTTCCATATGCCATTTGCCACGGAGCCTTCTGGACCCCTGGCTCTAGGAGGCTGCCCAGCCAGCGCTGCCAACCGGCCCCAGGTGTTAGCTAGAGGCAGCAGCCGGCCTCAGGAGCACACCTGCGGGCGGCCCTGGGCCGCACACACCTTCTCTGAGGGAAGCTGGCGCCCCAGGCAGCGTCCTGCTGTGGCTTGCTGGCTGCCTGGCTCGGCTGGCGCATGCGCCATCCAGCATTCCCTGCTGCAGTCAGGGCTTGTAGGGCGGGGCCGATCCCCAGGGCGGCGGCTGCTGGGACACACCCACTGCTGACGCCCACTGGGGCGGTCCACACACCAGCTGAGCTCGGAGCTGGGCACCTGCGGGCTGTGCCACGATGGTCCCCTGAGCCTGAGTGCACACACGTGGGCCCTCTCGTGTTGCCTTGCAGGACCGGCGTCTGGGCACTCCTGCGTTCCTGGGCGCCTCCCACGTTCCGCCCACCTCCCTGGGCCGGGGCCAGGCGCAGCCCCAGGAAAGCCCGTGCCACCTTGCCTGTGGAGGCCCCGCCCACGCGCAGGGCAGCAAGCTCCATAGGCCCATAGGCCCACGGCCGCGGCGCACGACCCTGCAGCCTGCCTGGGCAGCTGCAGCCACAGAGACGGGAGGTCTCCCGGCCAAGCCAAGCGTGCACAGCGTGCACCCCCAAAGCCTGCGCTGGCAGTTCCCGGGAGGATGGACCTGGCTGCGCCTCGGCTGGCTCCCTCCCTCTGGTTGGGCATTGGAAACCCACAGCCACTCCTGTGCCCTGTGTTCCTGGCCTCCAGGGCGCGCTTAGGAGCGGATGGGCGGGCCCGCCTCGGCTTCGGCATGCCATTTGCCACGGAGCCTTCTGGACCCCCGGCTCTAGGAGGCTGCCCAGCCAGCGCCGCCCACCGGCCCCAGGTGCTAGCTAGAGGCAGCAGCCGGCCTCAGGAGCACACCTGCGGGCGGCCCTGGGCCGCACACACAGTCTCTGAGGGAAGCTGGCGCCCCAGGCGGCGTCCTGCTGTGGCTTGCTGGCTGCCTGGCTCAGCTCGCGCATGCGCCATCCAGCATTCCCTGCTGCAGTCAGGGCTTGTAGGGCGGGGCCTATCCCCAGGGCTGCAGCTGCTGGGACACACCCAATGCTGCTGACGCCCACTGGGGCGGTCCACACACCAGGTGAGCTCAGAGCTGGGCACCTGCGGGCTGTCCCACGATGGTCCCCTGAGCCTGAGTGCACACACGTGGCCCCTGTCGTGTTGCCCTGCAGGACCGGCGTCTGGGCACTCCTGCGTTCCTGGGCGCCTCCCAGGTTCCCCCCTGCTCCCTGGGCCGCGGCGAGGCACAGCCCCAGGTAAGCCTGTGCCACCTTGCGTGTGGAGGCCCCGCCCACGCACAGGGCAGCAAGCTCCATGGGTCCATAGGCCCACAGCCGCATCGCCCAACCCTGCAGCCTACCTGGGCGGCTGGAGCCACAGAGACGGGAGGTCTCCCGGCCAAGCCAAGAGTGGACAGCGTGCACCCCCAAAGCCTCCGCTGGCAGTTCCCGGGAGGATGGACCTGGCTGCGCCTCGGCTGGCTCCCTCCCTCTGGTCGGGCATTGCAAACCCAGACCCACTTGTGTGCCCTGTGTTGCTGGCCTCCATGGCGCGCTTAGGAGCGCATGGGCGGGCCCCCCTCGGCTTCCATATGCCATTTGCCACGGAGCCTTCTGGACCCCTGGCTCTAGGAGGCTGCCCAGCCAGCGCTGCCAACCGGCCCCAGGTGTTAGCTAGAGGCAGCAGCCGGCCTCAGGAGCACACCTGCGGGCGGCCCTGGGCCGCACACACCTTCTCTGAGGGAAGCTGGCGCCCCAGGCAGCGTCCTGCTGTGGCTTGCTGGCTGCCTGGCTCGGCTGGCGCATGCGCCATCCAGCATTCCCTGCTGCAGTCAGGGCTTGTAGGGCGGGGCCGATCCCCAGGGCGGCGGCTGCTGGGACACACCCACTGCTGACGCCCACTGGGGCGGTCCACACACCAGCTGAGCTCGGAGCTGGGCACCTGCGGGCTGTGCCACGATGGTCCCCTGAGCCTGAGTGCACACACGTGGGCCCTCTCGTGTTGCCTTGCAGGACCGGCGTCTGGGCACTCCTGCGTTCCTGGGCGCCTCCCACGTTCCGCCCACCTCCCTGGGCCGGGGCCAGGCGCAGCCCCAGGAAAGCCCGTGCCACCTTGCCTGTGGAGGCCCCGCCCACGCGCAGGGCAGCAAGCTCCATAGGCCCATAGGCCCACGGCCGCGGCGCACGACCCTGCAGCCTGCCTGGGCAGCTGCAGCCACAGAGACGGGAGGTCTCCCGGCCAAGCCAAGCGTGCACAGCGTGCACCCCCAAAGCCTGCGCTGGCAGTTCCCGGGAGGATGGACCTGGCTGCGCCTCGGCTGGCTCCCTCCCTCTGGTTGGGCATTGGAAACCCACAGCCACTCCTGTGCCCTGTGTTCCTGGCCTCCAGGGCGCGCTTAGGAGCGGATGGGCGGGCCCGCCTCGGCTTCGGCATGCCATTTGCCACGGAGCCTTCTGGACCCCCGGCTCTAGGAGGCTGCCCAGCCAGCGCCGCCCACCGGCCCCAGGTGCTAGCTAGAGGCAGCAGCCGGCCTCAGGAGCACACCTGCGGGCGGCCCTGGGCCGCACACACAGTCTCTGAGGGAAGCTGGCGCCCCAGGCGGCGTCCTGCTGTGGCTTGCTGGCTGCCTGGCTCGGCTGGCGCATGCGCCATCCAGCATTCCCTGCTGCAGTCAGGGCTTGTAGGGCGGGTCCTATCCCCAGGGCTGCAGCTGCTGGGACACACCCAATGCTGCTGACGCCCACTGGGGCGGTCCACACACCAGGTGAGCTCAGAGCTGGGCACCTGCGGGCTGTCCCACGATGGTCCCCTGAGCCTGAGTGCACACACGTGGCCCCTGTCGTGTTGCCCTGCAGGACCGGCGTCTGGGCACTCCTGCGTTCCTGGGCGCCTCCCAGGTTCCCCCCTGCTCCCTGGGCCGGGGCGAGGCACAGCCCCAGGTAAGCCTGTGCCACCTTGCGTGTGGAGGCCCCGCCCACGCACAGGGCAGCAAGCTCCATGGGTCTATAGGCCCACAGCCGCATCGCCCAACCCTGCAGCCTACCTGGGCGGCTGGAGCCACAGAGACGGGAGGTCTCCCGGCCAAGCCAAGAGTGGACAGCGTGCACCCCCAAAGCCTCCGCTGGCAGTTCCCGGGAGGATGGACCTGGCTGCGCCTCGGCTGGCTCCCTCCCTCTGGTCGGGCATTGCAAACCCAGACCCACTTGTGTGCCCTGTGTTGCTGGCCTCCATGGCGCGCTTAGGAGCGCATGGGCGGGCCCCCCTCGGCTTCCGTATGCCATTTGCCACGGAGCCTTCTGGACCCCTGGCTCTAGGAGGCTGCCCAGCCAGCGCTGCCAACCGGCCCCAGGTGTTAGCTAGAGGCAGCAGCCGGCCTCAGGAGCACACCTGCGGGCGGCCCTGGGCCGCACACACCTTCTCTGAGGGAAGCTGGCGCCCCAGGCAGCGTCCTGCTGTGGCTTGCTGGCTGCCTGGCTCGGCTGGCGCATGCGCCATCCAGCATTCCCTGCTGCAGTCAGGGCTTGTAGGGCGGGGCCGATCCCCAGGGCGGCGGCTGCTGGGACACACCCACTGCTGACGCCCACTGGGGCGGTCCACACACCAGCTGAGCTCGGAGCTGGGCACCTGCGGGCTGTGCCACGATGGTCCCCTGAGCCTGAGTGCACACACGTGGGCCCTCTCGTGTTGCCTTGCAGGACCGGCGTCTGGGCACTCCTGCGTTCCTGGGCGCCTCCCACGTTCCGCCCACCTCCCTGGGCCGGGGCCAGGCGCAGCCCCAGGAAAGCCCGTGCCACCTTGCCTGTGGAGGCCCCGCCCACGCGCAGGGCAGCAAGCTCCATAGGCCCATAGGCCCACGGCCGCGGCGCACGACCCTGCAGCCTGCCTGGGCAGCTGCAGCCACAGAGACGGGAGGTCTCCCGGCCAAGCCAAGCGTGCACAGCGTGCACCCCCAAAGCCTGCGCTGGCAGTTCCCGGGAGGATGGACCTGGCTGCGCCTCGGCTGGCTCCCTCCCTCTGGTTGGGCATTGGAAACCCACAGCCACTCCTGTGCCCTGTGTTCCTGGCCTCCAGGGCGCGCTTAGGAGCGGATGGGCGGGCCCGCCTCGGCTTCGGCATGCCATTTGCCACGGAGCCTTCTGGACCCCCGGCTCTAGGAGGCTGCCCAGCCAGCGCCGCCCACCGGCCCCAGGTGCTAGCTAGAGGCAGCAGCCGGCCTCAGGAGCACACCTGCGGGCGGCCCTGGGCCGCACACACAGTCTCTGAGGGAAGCTGGCGCCCCAGGCGGCGTCCTGCTGTGGCTTGCTGGCTGCCTGGCTCGGCTCGCGCATGCGCCATCCAGCATTCCCTGCTGCAGTCAGGGCTTGTAGGGCGGGTCCTATCCCCAGGGCTGCAGCTGCTGGGACACACCCAATGCTGCTGACGCCCACTGGGGCGGTCCACACACCAGGTGAGCTCAGAGCTGGGCACCTGCGGGCTGTCCCACGATGGTCCCCTGAGCCTGAGTGCACACACGTGGCCCCTGTCGTGTTGCCCTGCAGGACCGGCGTCTGGGCACTCCTGCGTTCCTGGGCGCCTCCCAGGTTCCCCCCTGCTCCCTGGGCCGGGGCGAGGCACAGCCCCAGGTAAGCCTGTGCCACCTTGCGTGTGGAGGCCCCGCCCACGCACAGGGCAGCAAGCTCCATGGGTCCATAGGCCCACAGCCGCATCGCCCAACCCTGCAGCCTACCTGGGCGGCTGGAGCCACAGAGACGGGAGGTCTCCCGGCCAAGCCAAGAGTGGACAGCGTGCACCCCCAAAGCCTCCGCTGGCAGTTCCCGGGAGGATGGACCTGGCTGCGCCTCGGCTGGCTCCCTCCCTCTGGTCGGGCATTGCAAACCCAGACCCACTTGTGTGCCCTGTGTTGCTGGCCTCCATGGCGCGCTTAGGAGCGCATGGGCGGGCCCCCCTCGGCTTCCATATGCCATTTGCCACGGAGCCTTCTGGACCCCTGGCTCTAGGAGGCTGCCCAGCCAGCGCTGCCCACCGGCCCCAGGTGTTAGCTAGAGGCAGCAGCCGGCCTCAGGAGCACACCTGCGGGCGGCCCTGGGCCGCACACACCTTCTCTGAGGGAAGCTGGCGCCCCAGGCAGCGTCCTGCTGTGGCTTGCTGGCTGCCTGGCTCGGCTGGCGCATGCGCCATCCAGCATTCCCTGCTGCAGTCAGGGCTTGTAGGGCGGGGCCGATCCCCAGGGCGGCGGCTGCTGGGACACACCCACTGCTGACGCCCACTGGGGGCGGTCCACACACCAGCTGAGCTCGGAGCTGGGCACCTGCGGGCTGTGCCACGATGGTCCCCTGAGCCTGAGTGCGCACACGTGGGCCCTCTCGTGTTGCCTTGCAGGACCGGCGTCTGGGCACTCCTGCGTTCCTGGGCGCCTCCCACGTTCCGCCCACCTCCCTGGGCCGGGGCCAGGCGCAGCCCCAGGAAAGCCCGTGCCACCTTGCCTGTGGAGGCCCCGCCCACGCGCAGGGCAGCAAGCTCCATAGGCCCATAGGCCCACGGCCGCGGCGCACGACCCTGCAGCCTGCCTGGGCAGCTGCAGCCACAGAGACGGGAGGTCTCCCGGCCAAGCCAAGCGTGCACAGCGTGCACCCCCAAAGCCTGCGCTGGCAGTTCCCGGGAGGATGGACCTGGCTGCGCCTCGGCTGGCTCCCTCCCTCTGGTTGGGCATTGGAAACCCACAGCCACTCCTGTGCCCTGTGTTCCTGGCCTCCAGGGCGCGCTTAGGAGCGGATGGGCGGGCCCGCCTCGGCTTCGGCATGCCATTTGCCACGGAGCCTTCTGGACCCCCGGCTCTAGGAGGCTGCCCAGCCAGCGCCGCCCACCGGCCCCAGGTGCTAGCTAGAGGCAGCAGCCGGCCTCAGGAGCACACCTGCGGGCGGCCCTGGGCCGCACACACAGTCTCTGAGGGAAGCTGGCGCCCCAGGCGGCGTCCTGCTGTGGCTTGCTGGCTGCCTGGCTCGGCTGGCGCATGCGCCATCCAGCATTCCCTGCTGCAGTCAGGGCTTGTAGGGCGGGTCCTATCCCCAGGGCTGCAGCTGCTGGGACACACCCAATGCTGCTGACGCCCACTGGGGCGGTCCACACACCAGGTGAGCTCAGAGCTGGGCACCTGCGGGCTGTCCCACGATGGTCCCCTGAGCCTGAGTGCACACACGTGGCCCCTGTCGTGTTGCCCTGCAGGACCGGCGTCTGGGCACTCCTGCGTTCCTGGGCGCCTCCCAGGTTCCCCCCTGCTCCCTGGGCCGGGGCGAGGCACAGCCCCAGGTAAGCCTGTGCCACCTTGCGTGTGGAGGCCCCGCCCACGCACAGGGCAGCAAGCTCCATGGGTCCATAGGCCCACAGCCGCATCGCCCAACCCTGCAGCCTACCTGGGCGGCTGGAGCCACAGAGACGGGAGGTCTCCCGGCCAAGCCAAGAGTGGACAGCGTGCACCCCCCAAAGCCTCCGCTGCAGTTCCCGGGAGGATGGACCTGGCTGCGCCTCGGCTGGCTCCCTCCCTCTGGTCGGGGCATTGCAAACCCAGACCCACTTGTGTGCCCTGTGTTGCTGGCCTCCATGGCGCGCTTAGGAGCGCATGGGCGGGCCCCCCTCGGCTTCCATATGCCATTTGCCACGGAGCCTTCTGGACCCCTGGCTCTAGGAGGCTGCCCAGCCAGCGCTGCCCACCGGCCCCAGGTGTTAGCTAGAGGCAGCAGCCGGCCTCAGGAGCACACCTGCGGGCGGCCCTGGGCCGCACACACCTTCTCTGAGGAAGCTGGCGCCCCAGGCAGCGTCCTGCTGTGGCTTGCTGGCTGCCTGGCTCGGCTGGCGCATGCGCCATCCAGCATTCCCTGCTGCAGTCAGGGCTTGTAGGGCGGGGCCGATCCCCAGGGCGGCGGCTGCTGGGACACACCCACTGCTGACGCCCACTGGGGCGGTCCACACACCAGCTGAGCTCGGAGCTGGGCACCTGCGGGCTGTGCCACGATGGTCCCCTGAGCCTGAGTGCGCACACGTGGGCCCTCTCGTGTTGCCTTGCAGGACCGGCGTCTGGGCACTCCTGCGTTCCTGGCGCCTCCCACGTTCCGCCCACCTCCCTGGGCCGGGGCCAGGCGCAGCCCCAGGAAAGCCCGTGCCACCTTGCCTGTGGAGGCCCCGCCCACGCGCAGGGCAGCAAGCTCCATAGGCCCATAGGCCCACGGCCGCGGCGCACGACCCTGCAGCCTGCCTGGGCAGCTGCAGCCACAGAGACGGGAGGTCTCCCGGCCAAGCCAAGCGTGCACAGCGTGCACCCCCAAAGCCTGCGCTGGCAGTTCCCGGGAGGATGGACCTGGCTGCGCCTCGGCTGGCTCCCTCCCTCTGGTTGGGCATTGGAAACCCACAGCCACGTCCTGTGCCCTGTGTTCCTGGCCTCCAGGGCGCGCTTAGGAGCGGATGGGCGGGCCCGCCTCGGCTTCGGCATGCCATTTGCCACGGAGCCTTCTGGGACCCCGGCTCTAGGAGGCTGCCCAGCCAGCGCCGCCCACCGGCCCCAGGTGCTAGCTAGAGGCAGCAGCCGGCCTCAGGAGCACACCTGCGGGCGGCCCTGGGCCGCACACACAGTCTCTGAGGGAAGCTGGCGCCCCAGGCGGCGTCCTGCTGTGGCTTGCTGGCTGCCTGGCTCGGCTGGCGCATGCGCCATCCAGCATTGCCTGCTGCAGTCAGGGCTTGTAGGGCGGGTCCTATCCCCAGGGCTGCAGCTGCTGGGACACACCCAATGCTGCTGACGCCCACTGGGGCGGTCCACACACCAGGTGAGCTCAGAGCTGGGCACCTGCGGGCTGTCCCACGATGGTCCCCTGAGCCTGAGTGCACACACGTGGCCCCTGTCGTGTTGCCCTGCAGGACCGGCGTCTGGGCACTCCTGCGTTCCTGGGCGCCTCCCAGGTTCCCCCCTGCTCCCTGGGCCGGGGCGAGGCACAGCCCCAGGTAAGCCTGTGCCACCTTGCGTGTGGAGGCCCCGCCCACGCACAGGGCAGCAAGCTCCATGGGTCCATAGGCCCACAGCCGCATCGCCCAACCCTGCAGCCTACCTGGGCGGCTGGAGCCACAGAGACGGGAGGTCTCCCGGCCAAGCCAAGAGTGGACAGCGTGCACCCCCAAAGCCTCCGCTGGCAGTTCCCGGGAGGATGGACCTGGCTGCGCCTCGGCTGGCTCCCTCCCTCTGGTCGGGCATTGCAAACCCAGACCCACTTGTGTGCCCTGTGTTGCTGGCCTCCATGGCGCGCTTAGGAGCGCATGGGCGGGCCCCCCTCGGCTTCCATATGCCATTTGCCACGGAGCCTTCTGGACCCCTGGCTCTAGGAGGCTGCCCAGCCAGCGCTGCCCACCGGCCCCAGGTGTTAGCTAGAGGCAGCAGCCGGCCTCAGGAGCACACCTGCGGGCGGCCCTGTGCCGCACACACCTTCTCTGAGGGAAGCTGGCGCCCCAGGCAGCGTCCTGCTGTGGCTTGCTGGCTGCCTGGCTCGGCTGGCGCATGCGCCATCCAGCATTCCCTGCTGCAGTCAGGGCTTGTAGGGCGGGGCCAATCCCCAGGGCGGCGGCTGCTGGGACACACCCACTGCTGACGCCCACTGGGGCGGTCCACACACCAGCTGAGCTCGGAGCTGGGCACCTGCGGGCTGTGCCACGATGGTCCCCTGAGCCTGAGTGCACACACGTGGGCCCTCTCGTGTTGCCTTGCAGGACCGGCGTCTGGGCACTCCTGCGTTCCTGGGCGCCTCCCACGTTCCGCCCACCTCCCTGGGCCGGGGCCAGGCGCAGCCCCAGGAAAGCCCGTGCCACCTTGCCTGTGGAGGCCCCGCCCACGCGCAGGGCAGCAAGCTCCATAGGCCCATAGGCCCACGGCCGCGGCGCACGACCCTGCAGCCTGCCTGGGCAGCTGCAGCCACAGAGACGGGAGGTCTCCCGGCCAAGCCAAGCGTGCACAGCGTGCACCCCCAAAGCCTGCGCTGGCAGTTCCCGGGAGGATGGACCTGGCTGCGCCTCGGCTGGCTCCCTCCCTCTGGTTGGGCATTGGAAACCCACAGCCACTCCTGTGCCCTGTGTTCCTGGCCTCCAGGGCGCGCTTAGGAGCGGATGGGCGGGCCCGCCTCGGCTTCGGCATGCCATTTGCCACGGAGCCTTCTGGACCCCCGGCTCTAGGAGGCTGCCCAGCCAGCGCCGCCCACCGGCCCCAGGTGCTAGCTAGAGGCAGCAGCCGGCCTCAGGAGCACACCTGCGGGCGGCCCTGGGCCGCACACACAGTCTCTGAGGGAAGCTGGCGCCCCAGGCGGCGTCCTGCTGTGGCTTGCTGGCTGCCTGGCTCGGCTGGCGCATGCGCCATCCAGCATTGCCTGCTGCAGTCAGGGCTTGTAGGGCGGGTCCTATCCCCAGGGCTGCAGCTGCTGGGACACACCCAATGCTGCTGACGCCCACTGGGGCGGTCCACACACCAGGTGAGCTCAGAGCTGGGCACCTGCGGGCTGTCCCACGATGGTCCCCTGAGCCTGAGTGCACACACGTGGCCCCTGTCGTGTTGCCCTGCAGGACCGGCGTCTGGGCACTCCTGCGTTCCTGGGCGCCTCCCAGGTTCCCCCCTGCTCCCTGGGCCGGGGCGAGGCACAGCCCCAGGTAAGCCTGTGCCACCTTGCGTGTGGAGGCCGCGCCCACGCACAGGGCAGCAAGCTCCATGGGTCCATAGGCCCACAGCCGCATCGCCCAACCCTGCAGCCTACCTGGGCGGCTGGAGCCACAGAGACGGGAGGTCTCCCGGCCAAGCCAAGAGTGGACAGCGTGCACCCCCAAAGCCTCCGCTGGCAGTTCCCGGGAGGATGGACCTGGCTGCGCCTCGGCTGGCTCCCTCCCTCTGGTCGGGCATTGCAAACCCAGACCCACTTGTGTGCCCTGTGTTGCTGGCCTCCATGGCGCGCTTAGGAGCGCATGGGCGGGCCCCCCTCGGCTTCCATATGCCATTTGCCACGGAGCCTTCTGGACCCCTGGCTCTAGGAGGCTGCCCAGCCAGCGCTGCCCACCGGCCCCAGGTGTTAGCTAGAGGCAGCAGCCGGCCTCAGGAGCACACCTGCGGGCGGCCCTGGGCCGCACACACAGTCTCTGAGGGAAGCTGGCGCCCCAGGCAGCGTCCTGCTGTGGCTTGCTGGCTGCCTGGCTCGGCTGGCGCATGCGCCATCCAGCATTCCCTGCTGCAGTCAGGGCTTGTAGGGCGGGGCCGATCCCCAGGGCGGCGGCTGCTGGGACACACCCACTGCTGACCGCCCACTGGGGCGGTCCACACACCAGCTGAGCTCGGAGCTGGGCACCTGCGGGCTGTGCCACGATGGTCCCCTGAGCCTGAGTGCGCACACGTGGGCCCTCTCGTGTTGCCTTGCAGGACCGGCGTCTGGGCACCTCCTGCGTTCCTGGGCGCCTCCCACGTTCCGCCCACCTCCCTGGGCCGGGGCCAGGCGCAGGCCCCAGGAAAGCCCGTGCCACCTTGCCTGTGGAGGCCCCGCCCACGCGCAGGGCAGCAAGCTCCATAGGCCCATAGGCCCACGGCCGCGGCGCACGACCCTGCAGGCCTGCCTGGGCAGCTGCAGCCACAGAGACGGGAGGTCTCCCGGCCAAGCCAAGCGTGCACAGCGTGCACCCCCAAAGCCTGCGCTGGCAGTTCCCGGGAGGATGGACCTGGCTGCGCCTCGGCTGGCTCCCTCCCTCTGGTTGGGCATTGGAAACCCACAGCCACTCCTGTGCCCTGTGTTCCTGGCCTCCAGGGCGCGCTTAGGAGCGGATGGCGGGCCCGCCTCGGCTTCGGCATGCCATTTGCCACGGAGCCTTCTGGACCCCCGGCTCTAGGAGGCTGCCCAGCCAGCGCCGCCCACCGGCCCCAGGTGCTAGCTAGAGGCAGCAGCCGGCCTCAGGAGCACACCTGCGGGCGGCCCTGGGCCGCACACACAGTCTCTGAGGGAAGCTGGCGCCCCAGGCGGCGTCCTGCTGTGGCTTGCTGGCTGCCTGGCTCGGCTGGCGCATGCGCCATCCAGCATTCCCTGCTGCAGTCAGGGCTTGTAGGGCGGGGTCCTATCCCCAGGGCTGCAGCTGCTGGGACACACCCAATGCTGCTGACGGCCCACTGGGGCGGTCCACACACCAGGTGAGCTCAGAGCTGGGCACCTGCGGGCTGTCCCACGATGGTCCCCTGAGCCTGAGTGCACACACGTGGCCCCTGTCGTGTTGCCCTGCAGGACCGGCGTCTGGGCACTCCTGCGTTCCTGGGCGCCTCCCAGGTTCCCCCCTGCTCCCTGGGCCGGGGCGAGGCACAGCCCCAGGTAAGCCTGTGCCACCTTGCGTGTGGAGGCCCCGCCCACGCACAGGGCAGCAAGCTCCATGGGTCCATAGGCCCACAGCCGCATCGCCCAACCCTGCAGCCTACCTGGGCGGGCTGGAGCCACAGAGACGGGAGGTCTCCCGGCCAAGCCAAGAGTGGACAGCGTGCACCCCCAAAGCCTCCGCTGGCAGTTCCCGGGAGGATGGACCTGGCTGCGCCTCGGCTGGCTCCCTCCCTCTGGTCGGGCATTGCAAACCCAGACCCACTTGTGTGCCCTGTGTTGCTGGCCTCCATGGCGCGCTTAGGAGCGCATGGGCGGGCCCCCCTCGGCTTCCATATGCCATTTGCCACGGAGCCTTCTGGACCCCTGGCTCTAGGAGGCTGCCCAGCCAGCGCTGCCCACCGGCCCCAGGTGTTAGCTAGAGGCAGCAGCCGGCCTCAGGAGCACACCTGCGGGCGGCCCTGGGCCGCACACACCTTCTCTGAGGGAAGCTGGCGCCCCAGGCAGCGTCCTGCTGTGGCTTGCTGGCTGCCTGGCTCGGCTGGCGCATGCGCCATCCAGCATTCCCTGCTGCAGTCAGGGCTTGTAGGGCGGGGCCGATCCCCCAGGGCGGCGGCTGCTGGGACACACCCACTGCTGACGCCCACTGGGGCGGTCCACACACCAGCTGAGCTCGGAGCTGGGCACCTGCGGGCTGTGCCACGATGGTCCCCTGAGCCTGAGTGCGCACACGTGGGCCCTCTCGTGTTGCCTTGCAGGACCGGCGTCTGGGCACTCCTGCGTTCCTGGGCGCCTCCCACGTTCCGCCCACCTCCCTGGGCCGGGGCCAGGCGCAGCCCCAGGAAAGCCCGTGCCACCTTGCCTGTGGAGGCCCCGCCCACGCGCAGGGCAGCAAGCTCCATAGGCCCATAGGCCCACGGCCGCGGCGCACGACCCTGCAGCCTGCCTGGGCAGCTGCAGCCACAGAGACGGGAGGTCTCCCGGCCAAGCCAAGCGTGCACAGCGTGCACCCCCAAAGCCTGCGCTGGCAGTTCCCGGAGGATGGACCTGGCTGCGCCTCGGCTGGCTCCCTCCCTCTGGTTGGGCATTGGAAACCCACAGCCACTCCTGTGCCCTGTGTTCCTGGCCTCCAGGGCGCGCTTAGGAGCGGATGGGCGGGCCCGCCTCGGCTTCGGCATGCCATTTGCCACGGAGCCTTCTGGACCCCCGGCTCTAGGAGGCTGCCCAGCCAGCGCCGCCCACCGGCCCCAGGTGCTAGCTAGAGGCAGCAGCCGGCCTCAGGAGCACACCTGCGGGCGGCCCTGGGCCGCACACACAGTCTCTGAGGGAAGCTGGCGCCCCAGGCGGCGTCCTGCTGTGGCTTGCTGGCTGCCTGGCTCGGCTCGCGCATGCGCCATCCAGCATTGCCTGCTGCAGTCAGGGCTTGTAGGGCGGGTCCTATCCCCAGGGCTGCAGCTGCTGGGACACACCCAATGCTGCTGACGCCCACTGGGGCGGTCCACACACCAGGTGAGCTCAGAGCTGGGCACCTGCGGGCTGTCCCACGATGGTCCCCTGAGCCTGAGTGCACACACGTGGCCCCTGTCGTGTTGCCCTGCAGGACCGGCGTCTGGGCACTCCTGCGTTCCTGGGCGCCTCCCAGGTTCCCCCCTGCTCCTGGGCCGGGGCGAGGCACAGCCCCAGGTAAGCCTGTGCCACCTTGCGTGTGGAGGCCCCGCCCACGCACAGGGCAGCAAGCTCCATGGGTCCATAGGCCCCACAGCCGCATCGCCCAACCCTGCAGCCTACCTGGGCGGCTGGAGCCACAGAGACGGGAGGTCTCCCGGCCAAGCCAAGAGTGGACAGCGTGCACCCCCAAAGCCTCCGCTGGCAGTTCCCGGAGGATGGACCTGGCTGCGCCTCGGCTGGCTCCTCCCTCTGGTCGGGCATTGCAAACCCAGACCCACTTGTGTGCCCTGTGTTGCTGGCCTCCATGGCGCGCTTAGGAGCGCATGGGCGGGCCCCCCTCGGCTTCCATATGCCATTTGCCACGGAGCCTTCTGGACCCCTGGCTCTAGGAGGCTGCCCAGCCAGCGCTGCCAACCGGCCCCAGGTGTTAGCTAGAGGCAGCAGCCGGCCTCAGGAGCACACCTGCGGGCGGCCCTGGGCCGCACACACCTTCTCTGAGGGAAGCTGGCGCCCCAGGCAGCGTCCTGCTGTGGCTTGCTGGCTGCCTGGCTCGGCTGGCGCATGCGCCATCCAGCATTCCCTGCTGCAGTCAGGGCTTGTAGGGCGGGGCCGATCCCCAGGGCGGCGGCTGCTGGGACACACCCCACTGCTGACGCCCACTGGGGCGGTCCACACACCAGCTGAGCTCGGAGCTGGGGCGGGCTGTGCCACGATGGTCCCCTGAGCCTGAGTGCACACACGTGGGCCCTCTCGTGTTGCCTTGCAGGACCGGCGTCTGGGCACTCCTGCGTTCCTGGGCGCCTCCCACGTTCCGCCCACCTCCCTGGGCCGGGGCCAGGCGCAGCCCCAGGAAAGCCCGTGCCACCTTGCCTGTGGAGGCCCCGCCCACGCGCAGGGCAGCAAGCTCCATAGGCCCATAGGCCCACGGCCGCGGCGCACGACCCTGCAGCCTGCCTGGGCAGCTGCAGCCACAGAGACGGGAGGTCTCCCGGCCAAGCCAAGCGTGCACAGCGTGCACCCCCAAAGCCTGCGCTGGCAGTTCCCGGGAGGATGGACCTGGCTGCGCCTCGGCTGGCTCCCTCCCTCTGGTTGGGCATTGGAAACCCACAGCCACTCCTGTGCCCTGTGTTCCTGGCCTCCAGGGCGCGCTTAGGAGCGGATGGGCGGGCCCGCCTCGGCTTCGGCATGCCATTTGCCACGGAGCCTTCTGGACCCCCGGCTCTAGGAAGCTGCCCAGCCAGCGCCGCCCACCGGCCCCAGGTGCTAGTTAGAGGCAGCAGCCGGCCTCAGGAGCACACCTGCGGGCGGCCCTGGGCCGCACACACAGTCTCTGAGGGAAGCTGGCGCCCCAGGCGGCGTCCTGCTGTGGCTTGCTGGCTGCCTGGCTCGGCTGGCGCATGCGCCATCCAGCATTCCCTGCTGCAGTCAGGGCTTGTAGGGCGGGTCCTATCCCCAGGGCTGCAGCTGCTGGGACACACCCAATGCTGCTGACGCCCACTGGGGCGGTCCACACACCAGGTGAGCTCAGAGCTGGGCACCTGCGGGCTGTCCCACGATGGTCCCCTGAGCCTGAGTGCACACACGTGGCCCCTGTCGTGTTGCCCTGCAGGACCGGCGTCTGGGCACTCCTGCGTTCCTGGGCGCCTCCCAGGTTCCCCCCTGCTCCCTGGGCCGGGGCGAGGCACAGCCCCAGGTAAGCCTGTGCCACCTTGCGTGTGGAGGCCCCGCCCACACACAGGGCAGCAAGCTCCATGGGTCCATAGGCCCACAGCCGCATCGCCCAACCCTGCAGCCTACCTGGGCGGCTGGAGCCACAGAGACGGGAGGTCTCCCGGCCAAGCCAAGAGTGGACAGCGTGCACCCCCAAAGCCTCCGCTGGCAGTTCCCGGGAGGATGGACCTGGCTGCGCCTCGGCTGGCTCCCTCCCTCTGGTCGGGCATTGCAAACCCAGACCCACTTGTGTGCCCTGTGTTCCTGGCCTCCATGGCGCGCTTAGGAGCGCATGGGCGGGCCCCCCTCGGCTTCCATATGCCATTTGCCACGGAGCCTTCTGGACCCCTGGCTCTAGGAGGCTGCCCAGCCAGCGCTGCCAACCGGCCCCAGGTGTTAGCTAGAGGCAGCAGCCGGCCTCAGGAGCACACCTGCGGGCGGCCCTGGGCCGCACACACCTTCTCTGAGGGAAGCTGGCGCCCCAGGCAGCGTCCTGCTGTGGCTTGCTGGCTGCCTGGCTCGGCTGGCGCATGCGCCATCCAGCATTCCCTGCTGCAGTCAGGGCTTGTAGGGCGGGGCCGATCCCCAGGGCGGCGGCTGCTGGGACACACCCACTGCTGACGCCCACTGGGGCGGTCCACACACCAGCTGAGCTCGGAGCTGGGCACCTGCGGGCTGTGCCACGATGGTCCCCTGAGCCTGAGTGCACACACGTGGGCCCTCTCGTGTTGCCTTGCAGGACCGGCGTCTGGGCACTCCTGCGTTCCTGGGCGCCTCCCACGTTCCGCCCACCTCCCTGGGCCGGGGCCATGCGCAGCCCCAAGAAAGCCCGTGCCACCTTGCCTGTGGAGGCCCCGCCCACGCGCAGGGCAGCAAGCTCCATAGGCCCATAGGCCCACGGCCGCGGCGCACGACCCTGCAGCCTGCCTGGGCAGCTGCAGCCACAGAGACGGGAGGTCTCCCGGCCAAGCCAAGCGTGCACAGCGTGCACCCCCAAAGCCTGCGCTGGCAGTTCCCGGGAGGATGGACCTGGCTGCGCCTCGGCTGGCTCCCTCCCTCTGGTTGGGCATTGGAAACCCACAGCCACTCCTGTGCCCTGTGTTCCTGGCCTCCAGGGCGCGCTTAGGAGCGGATGGGCGGGCCCGCCTCGGCTTCGGCATGCCATTTGCCACGGAGCCTTCTGGACCCCCGGCTCTAGGAGGCTGCCCAGCCAGCGCCGCCCACCGGCCCCAGGTGCTAGCTAGAGGCAGCAGCCGGCCTCAGGAGCACACCTGCGGGCAGCCCTGGGCCGCACACACAGTCTCTGAGGGAAGCTGGCGCCCCAGGCGGCGTCCTGCTGTGGCTTGCTGGCTGCCTGGCTCGGCTGGCGCATGCGCCATCCAGCATTCCCTGCTGCAGTCAGGGCTTGTAGGGCGGGTCCTATCCCCAGGGCTGCAGCTGCTGGGACACACCCAATGCTGCTGACGCCCACTGGGGCGGTCCACACACCAGGTGAGCTCAGAGCTGGGCACCTGCGGGCTGTCCCACGATGGTCCCCTGAGCCTGAGTGCACACACGTGGCCCCTGTCGTGTTGCCCTGCAGGACCGGCGTCTGGGCACTCCTGCGTTCCTGGGCGCCTCCCAGGTTCCCCCCCTGCTCCCTGGGCCGGGGCGAGGCACAGCCCCAGGTAAGCCTGTGCCACCTTGCGTGTGGAGGCCCCGCCCACGCACAGGGCAGCAAGCTCCATGGGTCCATAGGCCCACAGCCGCATCGCCCAACCCTGCAGCCTACCTGGGCGGCTGGAGCCACAGAGACGGGAGGTCTCCCGGCCAAGCCAAGAGTGGACAGCGTGCACCCCCAAAGCCTCCGCTGGCAGTTCCCGGGAGGATGGACCTGGCTGCGCCTCGGCTGGCTCCCTCCCTCTGGTCGGGCATTGCAAACCCAGACCCACTTGTGTGCCCTGTGTTGCTGGCCTCCATGGCGCGCTTAGGAGCGCATGGGCGAGCCCCCATCGGCTTCCATATGCCATTTGCCACGGAGCCTTCTGGACCCCTGGCTCTAGGAGGCTGCCCAGCCAGCGCTGCCAACCGGCCCCAGGTGTTAGCTAGAGGCAGCAGCCGGCCTCAGGAGCACACCTGCGGGCGGCCCTGGGCCGCACACACCTTCTCTGAGGGAAGCTGGCGCCCCAGGCAGCGTCCTGCTGTGGCTTGCTGGCTGCCTGGCTCGGCTGGCGCATGCGCCATCCAGCATTCCCTGCTGCAGTCAGGGCTTGTAGGGCGGGGCCGATCCCCAGGGCGGCGGCTGCTGGGACACACCCACTGCTGACGCCCACTGGGGCGGTCCACACACCAGCTGAGCTCGGAGCTGGGCACCTGCGGGCTGTGCCACGATGGTCCCCTGAGCCTGAGTGCACACACGTGGGCCCTCTCGTGTTGCCTTGCAGGACCGGCGTCTGGGCACTCCTGCGTTCCTGGGCGCCTCCCACGTTCCGCCCACCTCCCTGGGCCGGGGCCAGGCGCAGCCCCAGGAAAGCCCGTGCCACCTTGCCTGTGGAGGCCCCGCCCACGCGCAGGGCAGCAAGCTCCATAGGCCCATAGGCCCACGGCCGCGGCGCACGACCCTGCAGCCTGCCTGGGCAGCTGCAGCCACAGAGACGGGAGGTCTCCCGGCCAAGCCAAGCGTGCACAGCGTGCACCCCCAAAGCCTGCGCTGGCAGTTCCCGGGAGGATGGACCTGGCTGCGCCTCGGCTGGCTCCCTCCCTCTGGTTGGGCATTGGAAACCCACAGCCACTCCTGTGCCCTGTGTTCCTGGCCTCCAGGGCGCGCTTAGGAGCGGATGGGCGGGCCCGCCTCGGCTTCGGCATGCCATTTGCCACGGAGCCTTCTGGACCCCCGGCTCTAGGAGGCTGCCCAGCCAGCGCCGCCCACCGGCCCCAGGTGCTAGCTAGAGGCAGCAGCCGGCCTCAGGAGCACACCTGCGGGCGGCCCTGGGCCGCACACACAGTCTCTGAGGGAAGCTGGCGCCCCAGGCGGCGTCCTGCTGTGGCTTGCTGGCTGCCTGGCTCGGCTGGCGCATGCGCCATCCAGCATTCCCTGCTGCAGTCAGGGCTTGTAGGGCGGGTCCTATCCCCAGGGCTGCAGCTGCTGGGACACACCCAATGCTGCTGACGCCCACTGGGGCGGTCCACACACCAGGTGAGCTCAGAGCTGGGCACCTGCGGGCTGTCCCACGATGGTCCCCTGAGCCTGAGTGCACACACGTGGCCCCTGTCGTGTTGCCCTGCAGGACCGGCGTCTGGGCACTCCTGCGTTCCTGGGCGCCTCCCAGGTTCCCCCCTGCTCCCTGGGCCGGGGCGAGGCACAGCCCCAGGTAAGCCTGTGCCACCTTGCGTGTGGAGGCCCCGCCCACGCACAGGGCAGCAAGCTCCATGGGTCCATAGGCCCACAGCCGCATCGCCCAACCCTGCAGCCTACCTGGGCGGCTGGAGCCACAGAGACGGGAGGTCTCCCGGCCAAGCCAAGAGTGGACAGCGTGCACCCCCAAAGCCTCCGCTGGCAGTTCCCGGGAGGATGGACCTGGCTGCGCCTCGGCTGGCTCCCTCCCTCTGGTCGGGCATTGCAAACCCAGACCCACTTGTGTGCCCTGTGTTGCTGGCCTCCATGGCGCGCTTAGGAGCGCATGGGCGGGCCCCCCTCGGCTTCCATATGCCATTTGCCACGGAGCCTTCTGGACCCCTGGCTCTAGGAGGCTGCCCAGCCAGCGCTGCCAACCGGCCCCAGGTGTTAGCTAGAGGCAGCAGCCGGCCTCAGGAGCACACCTGCGGGCGGCCCTGGGCCGCACACACCTTCTCTGAGGGAAGCTGGCGCCCCAGGCAGTGTCCTGCTGTGGCTTGCTGGCTGCCTGGCTCGGCTGGCGCATGCGCCATCCAGCATTCCCTGCTGCAGTCAGGGCTTGTAGGGCGGGGCCGATCCCCAGGGCGGCGGCTGCTGGGACACACCCACTGCTGACGCCCACTGGGGCGGTCCACACACCAGCTGAGCTCGGAGCTGGGCACCTGCGGGCTGTGCCACGATGGTCCCCTGAGCCTGAGTGCGCACACGTGGGCCCTCTCGTGTTGCCTTGCAGGACCGGCGTCTGGGCACTCCTGCGTTCCTGGGCGCCTCCCACGTTCCGCCCACCTCCCTGGGCCGGGGCCAGGCGCAGCCCCAGGAAAGCCCGTGCCACCTTGCCTGTGGAGGCCCCGCCCACGCGCAGGGCAGCAAGCTCCATAGGCCCATAGGCCCACGGCCGCGGCGCACGACCCTGCAGCCTGCCTGGGCAGCTGCAGCCACAGAGACGGGAGGTCTCCCGGCCAAGCCAAGCGTGCACAGCGTGCACCCCCAAAGCCTGCGCTGGCAGTTCCCGGGAGGATGGACCTGGCTGCGCCTCGGCTGGCTCCCTCCCTCTGGTTGGGCATTGGAAACCCACAGCCACTCCTGTGCCCTGTGTTCCTGGCCTCCAGGGCGCGCTTAGGAGCGGATGGGCGGGCCCGCCTCGGCTTCGGCATGCCATTTGCCACGGAGCCTTCTGGACCCCCGGCTCTAGGAGGCTGCCCAGCCAGCGCCGCCCACCGGACCCAGGTGCTAGCTAGAGGCAGCAGCCGGCCTCAGGAGCACACCTGCGGGCGGCCCTGGGCCGCACACACAGTCTCTGAGGGAAGCTGGCGCCCCAGGCGGCGTCCTGCTGTGGCTTGCTGGCTGCCTGGCTCGGCTCGCGCATGCGCCATCCAGCATTCCCTGCTGCAGTCAGGGCTTGTAGGGCGGGTCCTATCCCCAGGGCTGCAGCTGCTGGGACACACCCAATGCTGCTGACGCCCACTGGGGCGGTCCACACACCAGGTGAGCTCAGAGCTGGGCACCTGCGGGCTGTCCCACGATGGTCCCCTGAGCCTGAGTGCACACACGTGGCCCCTGTCGTGTTGCCCTGCAGGACCGGCGTCTGGGCACTCCTGCGTTCCTGGGCGCCTCCCAGGTTCCCCCCTGCTCCCTGGGCCGGGGCGAGGCACAGCCCCAGGTAAGCCTGTGCCACCTTGTGTGTGGAGGCCCCGCCCACGCACAGGGCAGCAAGCTCCATGGGTCCATAGGCCCACAGCCGCATCGCCCAACCCTGCAGCCTACCTGGGCGGCTGGAGCCACAGAGACGGGAGGTCTCCCGGCCAAGCCAAGAGTGGACAGCGTGCACCCCCAAAGCCTCCGCTGGCAGTTCCCGGGAGGATGGACCTGGCTGCGCCTCGGCTGGCTCCCTCCCTCTGGTCGGGCATTGCAAACCCAGACCCACTTGTGTGCCCTGTGTTGCTGGCCTCCATGGCGCGCTTAGGAGCGCATGGGCGGGCCCCCCTCGGCTTCCATATGCCATTTGCCACGGAGCCTTCTGGACCCCTGGCTCTAGGAGGCTGCCCAGCCAGCGCTGCCAACCGGCCCCAGGTGTTAGCTAGAGGCAGCAGCCGGCCTCAGGAGCACACCTGCGGGCGGCCCTGGGCCGCACACACCTTCTCTGAGGGAAGCTGGCGCCCCAGGCAGCGTCCTGCTGTGGCTTGCTGGCTGCCTGGCTCGGCTGGCGCATGCGCCATCCAGCATTCCCTGCTGCAGTCAGGGCTTGTAGGGCGGGGCCGATCCCCAGGGCGGCGGCTGCTGGGACACACCCACTGCTGACGCCCACTGGGGCGGTCCACACACCAGCTGAGCTCGGAGCTGGGCACCTGCGGGCTGTGCCACGATGGTCCCCTGAGCCTGAGTGCACACACGTGGGCCCTCTCGTGTTGCCTTGCAGGACCGGCGTCTGGGCACTCCTGCGTTCCTGGGCGCCTCCCACGTTCCGCCCACCTCCCTGGGCCGGGGCCAGGCGCAGCCCCAGGAAAGCCCGTGCCACCTTGCCTGTGGAGGCCCCGCCCACGCGCAGGGCAGCAAGCTCCATAGGCCCATAGGCCCACGGCCGCGGCGCACGACCCTGCAGCCTGCCTGGGCAGCTGCAGCCACAGAGACGGGAGGTCTCCCGGCCAAGCCAAGCGTGCACAGCGTGCACCCCCAAAGCCTGCGCTGGCAGTTCCCGGGAGGATGGACCTGGCTGCGCCTCGGCTGGCTCCCTCCCTCTGGTTGGGCATTGGAAACCCACAGCCACTCCTGTGCCCTGTGTTCCTGGCCTCCAGGGCGCGCTTAGGAGCGGATGGGCGGGCCCGCCTCGGCTTCGGCATGCCATTTGCCACGGAGCCTTCTGGACCCCCGGCTCTAGGAGGCTGCCCAGCCAGCGCCGCCCACCGGACCCAGGTGCTAGCTAGAGGCAGCAGCCGGCCTCAGGAGCACACCTGCGGGCGGCCCTGGGCCGCACACACAGTCTCTGAGGGAAGCTGGCGCCCCAGGCGGCGTCCTGCTGTGGCTTGCTGGCTGCCTGGCTCGGCTCGCGCATGCGCCATCCAGCATTCCCTGCTGCAGTCAGGGCTTGTAGGGCGGGTCCTATCCCCAGGGCTGCAGCTGCTGGGACACACCCAATGCTGCTGACGCCCACTGGGGCGGTCCACACACCAGGTGAGCTCAGAGCTGGGCACCTGCGGGCTGTCCCACGATGGTCCCCTGAGCCTGAGTGCACACACGTGGCCCCTGTCGTGTTGCCCTGCAGGACCGGCGTCTGGGCACTCCTGCGTTCCTGGGCGCCTCCCAGGTTCCCCCCTGCTCCCTGGGCCGGGGCGAGGCACAGCCCCAGGTAAGCCTGTGCCACCTTGCGTGTGGAGGCCCCGCCCACGCACAGGGCAGCAAGCTCCATGGGTCCATAGGCCCACAGCCGCATCGCCCAACCCTGCAGCCTACCTGGGCGGCTGGAGCCACAGAGACGGGAGGTCTCCCGGCCAAGCCAAGAGTGGACAGCGTGCACCCCCAAAGCCTCCGCTGGCAGTTCCCGGGAGGATGGACCTGGCTGCGCCTCGGCTGGCTCCCTCCCTCTGGTCGGGCATTGCAAACCCAGACCCACTTGTGTGCCCTGTGTTGCTGGCCTCCATGGCGCGCTTAGGAGCGCATGGGCGGGCCCCCCTCGGCTTCCATATGCCATTTGCCACGGAGCCTTCTGGACCCCTGGCTCTAGGAGGCTGCCCAGCCAGCGCTGCCCACCGGCCCCAGGTGTTAGCTAGAGGCAGCAGCCGGCCTCAGGAGCACACCTGCGGGCGGCCCTGGGCCGCACACACCTTCTCTGAGGGAAGCTGGCGCCCCAGGCAGCGTCCTGCTGTGGCTTGCTGGCTGCCTGGCTCGGCTGGCGCATGCGCCATCCAGCATTCCCTGCTGCAGTCAGGGCTTGTAGGGCGGGGCCGATCCCCAGGGCGGCGGCTGCTGGGACACACCCACTGCTGACGCCCACTGGGGCGGTCCACACACCAGCTGAGCTCGGAGCTGGGCACCTGCGGGCTGTGCCACGATGGTCCCCTGAGCCTGAGTGCACACACGTGGGCCCTCTCGTGTTGCCTTGCAGGACCGGCGTCTGGGCACTCCTGCGTTCCTGGGCGCCTCCCACGTTCCGCCCACCTCCCTGGGCCGGGGCCAGGCGCAGCCCCAGGAAAGCCCGTGCCACCTTGCCTGTGGAGGCCCCGCCCACGCGCAGGGCAGCAAGCTCCATAGGCCCATAGGCCCACGGCCGCGGCGCACGACCCTGCAGCCTGCCTGGGCAGCTGCAGCCACAGAGACGGGAGGTCTCCCGGCCAAGCCAAGCGTGCACAGCGTGCACCCCCAAAGCCTGCGCTGGCAGTTCCCGGGAGGATGGACCTGGCTGCGCCTCGGCTGGCTCCCTCCCTCTGGTTGGGCATTGGAAACCCACAGCCACTCCTGTGCCCTGTGTTCCTGGCCTCCAGGGCGCGCTTAGGAGCGGATGGGCGGGCCCGCCTCGGCTTCGGCATGCCATTTGCCACGGAGCCTTCTGGACCCCCGGCTCTAGGAGGCTGCCCAGCCAGCGCCGCCCACCGGCCCCAGGTGCTAGCTAGAGGCAGCAGCCGGCCTCAGGAGCACACCTGCGGGCGGCCCTGGGCCGCACACACAGTCTCTGAGGGAAGCTGGCGCCCCAGGCGGCGTCCTGCTGTGGCTTGCTGGCTGCCTGGCTCGGCTGGCGCATGCGCCATCCAGCATTGCCTGCTGCAGTCAGGGCTTGTAGGGCGGGTCCTATCCCCAGGGCTGCAGCTGCTGGGACACACCCAATGCTGCTGACGCCCACTGGGGCGGTCCACACACCAGGTGAGCTCAGAGCTGGGCACCTGCGGGCTGTCCCACGATGGTCCCCTGAGCCTGAGTGCACACACGTGGCCCCTGTCGTGTTGCCCTGCAGGACCGGCGTCTGGGCACTCCTGCGTTCCTGGGCGCCTCCCAGGTTCCCCCCTGCTCCCTGGGCCGGGGCGAGGCACAGCCCCAGGTAAGCCTGTGCCACCTTGTGTGTGGAGGCCCCGCCCACGCACAGGGCAGCAAGCTCCATGGGTCCATAGGCCCACAGCCGCATCGCCCAACCCTGCAGCCTACCTGGGCGGCTGGAGCCACAGAGACGGGAGGTCTCCCGGCCAAGCCAAGAGTGGACAGCGTGCACCCCCAAAGCCTCCGCTGGCAGTTCCCGGGAGGATGGACCTGGCTGCGCCTCGGCTGGCTCCCTCCCTCTGGTCGGGCATTGCAAACCCAGACCCACTTGTGTGCCCTGTGTTGCTGGCCTCCATGGCGCGCTTAGGAGCGCATGGGCGGGCCCCCCTCGGCTTCCATATGCCATTTGCCACGGAGCCTTCTGGACCCCTGGCTCTAGGAGGCTGCCCAGCCAGCGCTGCCAACCGGCCCCAGGTGTTAGCTAGAGGCAGCAGCCGGCCTCAGGAGCACACCTGCGGGCGGCCCTGGGCCGCACACACCTTCTCTGAGGGAAGCTGGCGCCCCAGGCAGCGTCCTGCTGTGGCTTGCTGGCTGCCTGGCTCGGCTGGCGCATGCGCCATCCAGCATTCCCTGCTGCAGTCAGGGCTTGTAGGGCGGGGCCGATCCCCAGGGCGGCGGCTGCTGGGACACACCCACTGCTGACGCCCACTGGGGCGGTCCACACACCAGCTGAGCTCGGAGCTGGGCACCTGCGGGCTGTGCCACGATGGTCCCCTGAGCCTGAGTGCACACACGTGGGCCCTCTCGTGTTGCCTTGCAGGACCGGCGTCTGGGCACTCCTGCGTTCCTGGGCGCCTCCCACGTTCCGCCCACCTCCCTGGGCCGGGGCCAGGCGCAGCCCCAGGAAAGCCCGTGCCACCTTGCCTGTGGAGGCCCCGCCCACGCGCAGGGCAGCAAGCTCCATAGGCCCATAGGCCCACGGCCGCGGCGCACGACCCTGCAGCCTGCCTGGGCAGCTGCAGCCACAGAGACGGGAGGTCTCCCGGCCAAGCCAAGCGTGCACAGCGTGCACCCCCAAAGCCTGCGCTGGCAGTTCCCGGGAGGATGGACCTGGCTGCGCCTCGGCTGGCTCCCTCCCTCTGGTTGGGCATTGGAAACCCACAGCCACTCCTGTGCCCTGTGTTCCTGGCCTCCAGGGCGCGCTTAGGAGCGGATGGGCGGGCCCGCCTCGGCTTCGGCATGCCATTTGCCACGGAGCCTTCTGGACCCCCGGCTCTAGGAGGCTGCCCAGCCAGCGCCGCCCACCGGACCCAGGTGCTAGCTAGAGGCAGCAGCCGGCCTCAGGAGCACACCTGCGGGCGGCCCTGGGCCGCACACACAGTCTCTGAGGGAAGCTGGCGCCCCAGGCGGCGTCCTGCTGTGGCTTGCTGGCTGCCTGGCTCGGCTCGCGCATGCGCCATCCAGCATTCCCTGCTGCAGTCAGGGCTTGTAGGGCGGGTCCTATCCCCAGGGCTGCAGCTGCTGGGACACACCCAATGCTGCTGACGCCCACTGGGGCGGTCCACACACCAGGTGAGCTCAGAGCTGGGCACCTGCGGGCTGTCCCACGATGGTCCCCTGAGCCTGAGTGCACACACGTGGCCCCTGTCGTGTTGCCCTGCAGGACCGGCGTCTGGGCACTCCTGCGTTCCTGGGCGCCTCCCAGGTTCCCCCCTGCTCCCTGGGCCGGGGCGAGGCACAGCCCCAGGTAAGCCTGTGCCACCTTGCGTGTGGAGGCCCCGCCCACGCACAGGGCAGCAAGCTCCATGGGTCCATAGGCCCACAGCCGCATCGCCCAACCCTGCAGCCTACCTGGGCGGCTGGAGCCACAGAGACGGGAGGTCTCCCGGCCAAGCCAAGAGTGGACAGCGTGCACCCCCAAAGCCTCCGCTGGCAGTTCCCGGGAAGATGGACCTGGCTGCGCCTCGGCTGGCTCCCTCCCTCTGGTCGGGCATTGCAAACCCAGACCCACTTGTGTGCCCTGTGTTCCTGGCCTCCAGGGCGCGCTTAGGAGCGGATGGGCGGGCCCGCCTCGGCTTCGGCATGCCATTTGCCACGGAGCCTTCTGGACCCCCGGCTCTAGGAGGCTGCCCAGCCAGCGCCGCCCACCGGACCCAGGTGCTAGCTAGAGGCAGCAGCCGGCCTCAGGAGCACACCTGCGGGCGGCCCTGGGCCGCACACACAGTCTCTGAGGGAAGCTGGCGCCCCAGGCGGCGTCCTGCTGTGGCTTGCTGGCTGCCTGGCTCGGCTGGCGCATGCGCCATCCAGCATTCCCTGCTGCAGTCAGGGCTTGTAGGGCGGGTCCTATCCCCAGGGCTGCAGCTGCTGGGACACACCCAATGCTGCTGACGCCCACTGGGGCGGTCCACACACCAGGTGAGCTCAGAGCTGGGCACCTGCGGGCTGTCCCACGATGGTCCCCTGAGCCTGAGTGCACACACGTGGCCCCTGTCGTGTTGCCCTGCAGGACCGGCGTCTGGGCACTCCTGCGTTCCTGGGCGCCTCCCAGGTTCCCCCCTGCTCCCTGGGCCGGGGCGAGGCACAGCCCCAGGTAAGCCTGTGCCACCTTGCGTGTGGAGGCCCCGCCCACGCACAGGGCAGCAAGCTCCATGGGTCCATAGGCCCACAGCCGCATCGCCCAACCCTGCAGCCTACCTGGGCGGCTGGAGCCACAGAGACGGGAGGTCTCCCGGCCAAGCCAAGAGTGGACAGCGTGCACCCCCAAAGCCTCCGCTGGCAGTTCCCGGGAGGATGGACCTGGCTGCGCCTCGGCTGGCTCCCTCCCTCTGGTCGGGCATTGCAAACCCAGACCCACTTGTGTGCCCTGTGTTGCTGGCCTCCATGGCGCGCTTAGGAGCGCATGGGCGGGCCCCCCTCGGCTTCCATATGCCATTTGCCACGGAGCCTTCTGGACCCCTGGCTCTAGGAGGCTGCCCAGCCAGCGCTGCCAACCGGCCCCAGGTGTTAGCTAGAGGCAGCAGCCGGCCTCAGGAGCACACCTGCGGGCGGCCCTGGGCCGCACACACCTTCTCTGAGGGAAGCTGGCGCCCCAGGCAGTGTCCTGCTGTGGCTTGCTGGCTGCCTGGCTCGGCTGGCGCATGCGCCATCCAGCATTCCCTGCTGCAGTCAGGGCTTGTAGGGCGGGGCCGATCCCCAGGGCGGCGGCTGCTGGGACACACCCACTGCTGACGCCCACTGGGGCGGTCCACACACCAGCTGAGCTCGGAGCTGGGCACCTGCGGGCTGTGCCACGATGGTCCCCTGAGCCTGAGTGCGCACACGTGGGCCCTCTCGTGTTGCCTTGCAGGACCGGCGTCTGGGCACTCCTGCGTTCCTGGGCGCCTCCCACGTTCCGCCCACCTCCCTGGGCCGGGGCCAGGCGCAGCCCCAGGAAAGCCCGTGCCACCTTGCCTGTGGAGGCCCCGCCCACGCGCAGGGCAGCAAGCTCCATAGGCCCATAGGCCCACGGCCGCGGCGCACGACCCTGCAGCCTGCCTGGGCAGCTGCAGCCACAGAGACGGGAGGTCTCCCGGCCAAGCCAAGCGTGCACAGCGTGCACCCCCAAAGCCTGCGCTGGCAGTTCCCGGGAGGATGGACCTGGCTGCGCCTCGGCTGGCTCCCTCCCTCTGGTTGGGCATTGGAAACCCACAGCCACTCCTGTGCCCTGTGTTCCTGGCCTCCAGGGCGCGCTTAGGAGCGGATGGGCGGGCCCGCCTCGGCTTCGGCATGCCATTTGCCACGGAGCCTTCTGGACCCCCGGCTCTAGGAGGCTGCCCAGCCAGCGCCGCCCACCGGACCCAGGTGCTAGCTAGAGGCAGCAGCCGGCCTCAGGAGCACACCTGCGGGCGGCCCTGGGCCGCACACACAGTCTCTGAGGGAAGCTGGCGCCCCAGGCGGCGTCCTGCTGTGGCTTGCTGGCTGCCTGGCTCGGCTCGCGCATGCGCCATCCAGCATTCCCTGCTGCAGTCAGGGCTTGTAGGGCGGGTCCTATCCCCAGGGCTGCAGCTGCTGGGACACACCCAATGCTGCTGACGCCCACTGGGGCGGTCCACACACCAGGTGAGCTCAGAGCTGGGCACCTGCGGGCTGTCCCACGATGGTCCCCTGAGCCTGAGTGCACACACGTGGCCCCTGTCGTGTTGCCCTGCAGGACCGGCGTCTGGGCACTCCTGCGTTCCTGGGCGCCTCCCAGGTTCCCCCCTGCTCCCTGGGCCGGGGCGAGGCACAGCCCCAGGTAAGCCTGTGCCACCTTGTGTGTGGAGGCCCCGCCCACGCACAGGGCAGCAAGCTCCATGGGTCCATAGGCCCACAGCCGCATCGCCCAACCCTGCAGCCTACCTGGGCGGCTGGAGCCACAGAGACGGGAGGTCTCCCGGCCAAGCCAAGAGTGGACAGCGTGCACCCCCAAAGCCTCCGCTGGCAGTTCCCGGGAGGATGGACCTGGCTGCGCCTCGGCTGGCTCCCTCCCTCTGGTCGGGCATTGCAAACCCAGACCCACTTGTGTGCCCTGTGTTGCTGGCCTCCATGGCGCGCTTAGGAGCGCATGGGCGGGCCCCCCTCGGCTTCCATATGCCATTTGCCACGGAGCCTTCTGGACCCCTGGCTCTAGGAGGCTGCCCAGCCAGCGCTGCCAACCGGCCCCAGGTGTTAGCTAGAGGCAGCAGCCGGCCTCAGGAGCACACCTGCGGGCGGCCCTGGGCCGCACACACCTTCTCTGAGGGAAGCTGGCGCCCCAGGCAGCGTCCTGCTGTGGCTTGCTGGCTGCCTGGCTCGGCTGGCGCATGCGCCATCCAGCATTCCCTGCTGCAGTCAGGGCTTGTAGGGCGGGGCCGATCCCCAGGGCGGCGGCTGCTGGGACACACCCACTGCTGACGCCCACTGGGGCGGTCCACACACCAGCTGAGCTCGGAGCTGGGCACCTGCGGGCTGTGCCACGATGGTCCCCTGAGCCTGAGTGCACACACGTGGGCCCTCTCGTGTTGCCTTGCAGGACCGGCGTCTGGGCACTCCTGCGTTCCTGGGCGCCTCCCACGTTCCGCCCACCTCCCTGGGCCGGGGCCAGGCGCAGCCCCAGGAAAGCCCGTGCCACCTTGCCTGTGGAGGCCCCGCCCACGCGCAGGGCAGCAAGCTCCATAGGCCCATAGGCCCACGGCCGCGGCGCACGACCCTGCAGCCTGCCTGGGCAGCTGCAGCCACAGAGACGGGAGGTCTCCCGGCCAAGCCAAGCGTGCACAGCGTGCACCCCCAAAGCCTGCGCTGGCAGTTCCCGGGAGGATGGACCTGGCTGCGCCTCGGCTGGCTCCCTCCCTCTGGTTGGGCATTGGAAACCCACAGCCACTCCTGTGCCCTGTGTTCCTGGCCTCCAGGGCGCGCTTAGGAGCGGATGGGCGGGCCCGCCTCGGCTTCGGCATGCCATTTGCCACGGAGCCTTCTGGACCCCCGGCTCTAGGAGGCTGCCCAGCCAGCGCCGCCCACCGGACCCAGGTGCTAGCTAGAGGCAGCAGCCGGCCTCAGGAGCACACCTGCGGGCGGCCCTGGGCCGCACACACAGTCTCTGAGGGAAGCTGGCGCCCCAGGCGGCGTCCTGCTGTGGCTTGCTGGCTGCCTGGCTCGGCTCGCGCATGCGCCATCCAGCATTCCCTGCTGCAGTCAGGGCTTGTAGGGCGGGTCCTATCCCCAGGGCTGCAGCTGCTGGGACACACCCAATGCTGCTGACGCCCACTGGGGCGGTCCACACACCAGGTGAGCTCAGAGCTGGGCACCTGCGGGCTGTCCCACGATGGTCCCCTGAGCCTGAGTGCACACACGTGGCCCCTGTCGTGTTGCCCTGCAGGACCGGCGTCTGGGCACTCCTGCGTTCCTGGGCGCCTCCCAGGTTCCCCCCTGCTCCCTGGGCCGGGGCGAGGCACAGCCCCAGGTAAGCCTGTGCCACCTTGCGTGTGGAGGCCCCGCCCACGCACAGGGCAGCAAGCTCCATGGGTCCATAGGCCCACAGCCGCATCGCCCAACCCTGCAGCCTACCTGGGCGGCTGGAGCCACAGAGACGGGAGGTCTCCCGGCCAAGCCAAGAGTGGACAGCGTGCACCCCCAAAGCCTCCGCTGGCAGTTCCCGGGAGGATGGACCTGGCTGCGCCTCGGCTGGCTCCCTCCCTCTGGTCGGGCATTGCAAACCCAGACCCACTTGTGTGCCCTGTGTTGCTGGCCTCCATGGCGCGCTTAGGAGCGCATGGGCGGGCCCCCCTCGGCTTCCATATGCCATTTGCCACGGAGCCTTCTGGACCCCTGGCTCTAGGAGGCTGCCCAGCCAGCGCTGCCCACCGGCCCCAGGTGTTAGCTAGAGGCAGCAGCCGGCCTCAGGAGCACACCTGCGGGCGGCCCTGGGCCGCACACACCTTCTCTGAGGGAAGCTGGCGCCCCAGGCAGCGTCCTGCTGTGGCTTGCTGGCTGCCTGGCTCGGCTGGCGCATGCGCCATCCAGCATTCCCTGCTGCAGTCAGGGCTTGTAGGGCGGGGCCGATCCCCAGGGCGGCGGCTGCTGGGACACACCCACTGCTGACGCCCACTGGGGCGGTCCACACACCAGCTGAGCTCGGAGCTGGGCACCTGCGGGCTGTGCCACGATGGTCCCCTGAGCCTGAGTGCACACACGTGGGCCCTCTCGTGTTGCCTTGCAGGACCGGCGTCTGGGCACTCCTGCGTTCCTGGGCGCCTCCCACGTTCCGCCCACCTCCCTGGGCCGGGGCCAGGCGCAGCCCCAGGAAAGCCCGTGCCACCTTGCCTGTGGAGGCCCCGCCCACGCGCAGGGCAGCAAGCTCCATAGGCCCATAGGCCCACGGCCGCGGCGCACGACCCTGCAGCCTGCCTGGGCAGCTGCAGCCACAGAGACGGGAGGTCTCCCGGCCAAGCCAAGCGTGCACAGCGTGCACCCCCAAAGCCTGCGCTGGCAGTTCCCGGGAGGATGGACCTGGCTGCGCCTCGGCTGGCTCCCTCCCTCTGGTTGGGCATTGGAAACCCACAGCCACTCCTGTGCCCTGTGTTCCTGGCCTCCAGGGCGCGCTTAGGAGCGGATGGGCGGGCCCGCCTCGGCTTCGGCATGCCATTTGCCACGGAGCCTTCTGGACCCCCGGCTCTAGGAGGCTGCCCAGCCAGCGCCGCCCACCGGCCCCAGGTGCTAGCTAGAGGCAGCAGCCGGCCTCAGGAGCACACCTGCGGGCGGCCCTGGGCCGCACACACAGTCTCTGAGGGAAGCTGGCGCCCCAGGCGGCGTCCTGCTGTGGCTTGCTGGCTGCCTGGCTCGGCTGGCGCATGCGCCATCCAGCATTGCCTGCTGCAGTCAGGGCTTGTAGGGCGGGTCCTATCCCCAGGGCTGCAGCTGCTGGGACACACCCAATGCTGCTGACGCCCACTGGGGCGGTCCACACACCAGGTGAGCTCAGAGCTGGGCACCTGCGGGCTGTCCCACGATGGTCCCCTGAGCCTGAGTGCACACACGTGGCCCCTGTCGTGTTGCCCTGCAGGACCGGCGTCTGGGCACTCCTGCGTTCCTGGGCGCCTCCCAGGTTCCCCCCTGCTCCCTGGGCCGGGGCGAGGCACAGCCCCAGGTAAGCCTGTGCCACCTTGTGTGTGGAGGCCCCGCCCACGCACAGGGCAGCAAGCTCCATGGGTCCATAGGCCCACAGCCGCATCGCCCAACCCTGCAGCCTACCTGGGCGGCTGGAGCCACAGAGACGGGAGGTCTCCCGGCCAAGCCAAGAGTGGACAGCGTGCACCCCCAAAGCCTCCGCTGGCAGTTCCCGGGAGGATGGACCTGGCTGCGCCTCGGCTGGCTCCCTCCCTCTGGTCGGGCATTGCAAACCCAGACCCACTTGTGTGCCCTGTGTTGCTGGCCTCCATGGCGCGCTTAGGAGCGCATGGGCGGGCCCCCCTCGGCTTCCATATGCCATTTGCCACGGAGCCTTCTGGACCCCTGGCTCTAGGAGGCTGCCCAGCCAGCGCTGCCAACCGGCCCCAGGTGTTAGCTAGAGGCAGCAGCCGGCCTCAGGAGCACACCTGCGGGCGGCCCTGGGCCGCACACACCTTCTCTGAGGGAAGCTGGCGCCCCAGGCAGCGTCCTGCTGTGGCTTGCTGGCTGCCTGGCTCGGCTGGCGCATGCGCCATCCAGCATTCCCTGCTGCAGTCAGGGCTTGTAGGGCGGGGCCGATCCCCAGGGCGGCGGCTGCTGGGACACACCCACTGCTGACGCCCACTGGGGCGGTCCACACACCAGCTGAGCTCGGAGCTGGGCACCTGCGGGCTGTGCCACGATGGTCCCCTGAGCCTGAGTGCACACACGTGGGCCCTCTCGTGTTGCCTTGCAGGACCGGCGTCTGGGCACTCCTGCGTTCCTGGGCGCCTCCCACGTTCCGCCCACCTCCCTGGGCCGGGGCCAGGCGCAGCCCCAGGAAAGCCCGTGCCACCTTGCCTGTGGAGGCCCCGCCCACGCGCAGGGCAGCAAGCTCCATAGGCCCATAGGCCCACGGCCGCGGCGCACGACCCTGCAGCCTGCCTGGGCAGCTGCAGCCACAGAGACGGGAGGTCTCCCGGCCAAGCCAAGCGTGCACAGCGTGCACCCCCAAAGCCTGCGCTGGCAGTTCCCGGGAGGATGGACCTGGCTGCGCCTCGGCTGGCTCCCTCCCTCTGGTTGGGCATTGGAAACCCACAGCCACTCCTGTGCCCTGTGTTCCTGGCCTCCAGGGCGCGCTTAGGAGCGGATGGGCGGGCCCGCCTCGGCTTCGGCATGCCATTTGCCACGGAGCCTTCTGGACCCCCGGCTCTAGGAGGCTGCCCAGCCAGCGCCGCCCACCGGACCCAGGTGCTAGCTAGAGGCAGCAGCCGGCCTCAGGAGCACACCTGCGGGCGGCCCTGGGCCGCACACACAGTCTCTGAGGGAAGCTGGCGCCCCAGGCGGCGTCCTGCTGTGGCTTGCTGGCTGCCTGGCTCGGCTCGCGCATGCGCCATCCAGCATTCCCTGCTGCAGTCAGGGCTTGTAGGGCGGGTCCTATCCCCAGGGCTGCAGCTGCTGGGACACACCCAATGCTGCTGACGCCCACTGGGGCGGTCCACACACCAGGTGAGCTCAGAGCTGGGCACCTGCGGGCTGTCCCACGATGGTCCCCTGAGCCTGAGTGCACACACGTGGCCCCTGTCGTGTTGCCCTGCAGGACCGGCGTCTGGGCACTCCTGCGTTCCTGGGCGCCTCCCAGGTTCCCCCCTGCTCCCTGGGCCGGGGCGAGGCACAGCCCCAGGTAAGCCTGTGCCACCTTGCGTGTGGAGGCCCCGCCCACGCACAGGGCAGCAAGCTCCATGGGTCCATAGGCCCACAGCCGCATCGCCCAACCCTGCAGCCTACCTGGGCGGCTGGAGCCACAGAGACGGGAGGTCTCCCGGCCAAGCCAAGAGTGGACAGCGTGCACCCCCAAAGCCTCCGCTGGCAGTTCCCGGGAAGATGGACCTGGCTGCGCCTCGGCTGGCTCCCTCCCTCTGGTCGGGCATTGCAAACCCAGACCCACTTGTGTGCCCTGTGTTCCTGGCCTCCAGGGCGCGCTTAGGAGCGGATGGGCGGGCCCGCCTCGGCTTCGGCATGCCATTTGCCACGGAGCCTTCTGGACCCCCGGCTCTAGGAGGCTGCCCAGCCAGCGCCGCCCACCGGCCCCAGGTGCTAGCTAGAGGCAGCAGCCGGCCTCAGGAGCACACCTGCGGGCGGCCCTGGGCCGCACACACAGTCTCTGAGGGAAGCTGGCGCCCCAGGCGGCGTCCTGCTGTGGCTTGCTGGCTGCCTGGCTCGGCTGGCGCATGCGCCATCCAGCATTCCCTGCTGCAGTCAGGGCTTGTAGGGCGGGTCCTATCCCCAGGGCTGCAGCTGCTGGGACACACCCAATGCTGCTGACGCCCACTGGGGCGGTCCACACACCAGGTGAGCTCAGAGCTGGGCACCTGCGGGCTGTCCCACGATGGTCCCCTGAGCCTGAGTGCACACACGTGGCCCCTGTCGTGTTGCCCTGCAGGACCGGCGTCTGGGCACTCCTGCGTTCCTGGGCGCCTCCCAGGTTCCCCCCTGCTCCCTGGGCCGGGGCGAGGCACAGCCCCAGGTAAGCCTGTGCCACCTTGCGTGTGGAGGCCCCGCCCACGCACAGGGCAGCAAGCTCCATGGGTCCATAGGCCCACAGCCGCATCGCCCAACCCTGCAGCCTACCTGGGCGGCTGGAGCCACAGAGACGGGAGGTCTCCCGGCCAAGCCAAGAGTGGACAGCGTGCACCCCCAAAGCCTCCGCTGGCAGTTCCCGGGAGGATGGACCTGGCTGCGCCTCGGCTGGCTCCCTCCCTCTGGTCGGGCATTGCAAACCCAGACCCACTTGTGTGCCCTGTGTTCCTGGCCTCCAGGGCGCGCTTAGGAGCGGATGGGCGGGCCCGCCTCGGCTTCGGCATGCCATTTGCCACGGAGCCTTCTGGACCCCCGGCTCTAGGAGGCTGCCCAGCCAGCGCCGCCCACCGGACCCAGGTGCTAGCTAGAGGCAGCAGCCGGCCTCAGGAGCACACCTGCGGGCGGCCCTGGGCCGCACACACCTTCTCTGAGGGAAGCTGGCGCCCCAGGCAGCGTCCTGCTGTGGCTTGCTGGCTGCCTGGCTCGGCTGGCGCATGCGCCATCCAGCATTCCCTGCTGCAGTCAGGGCTTGTAGGGCGGGGCCGATCCCCAGGGCGGCGGCTGCTGGGACACACCCACTGCTGACGCCCACTGGGGCGGTCCACACACCAGCTGAGCTCGGAGCTGGGCACCTGCGGGCTGTGCCACGATGGTCCCCTGAGCCTGAGTGCACACACGTGGGCCCTCTCGTGTTGCCTTGCAGGACCGGCGTCTGGGCACTCCTGCGTTCCTGGGCGCCTCCCACGTTCCGCCCACCTCCCTGGGCCGGGGCCAGGCGCAGCCCCAGGAAAGCCCGTGCCACCTTGCCTGTGGAGGCCCCGCCCACGCGCAGGGCAGCAAGCTCCATAGGCCCATAGGCCCACGGCCGCGGCGCACGACCCTGCAGCCTGCCTGGGCAGCTGCAGCCACAGAGACGGGAGGTCTCCCGGCCAAGCCAAGCGTGCACAGCGTGCACCCCCAAAGCCTGCGCTGGCAGTTCCCGGGAGGATGGACCTGGCTGCGCCTCGGCTGGCTCCCTCCCTCTGGTTGGGCATTGGAAACCCACAGCCACTCCTGTGCCCTGTGTTCCTGGCCTCCAGGGCGCGCTTAGGAGCGGATGGGCGGGCCCGCCTCGGCTTCGGCATGCCATTTGCCACGGAGCCTTCTGGACCCCCGGCTCTAGGAGGCTGCCCAGCCAGCGCCGCCCACCGGCCCCAGGTGCTAGCTAGAGGCAGCAGCCGGCCTCAGGAGCACACCTGCGGGCGGCCCTGGGCCGCACACACCTTCTCTGAGGGAAGCTGGCGCCCCAGGCAGCGTCCTGCTGTGGCTTGCTGGCTGCCTGGCTCGGCTGGCGCATGCGCCATCCAGCATTCCCTGCTGCAGTCAGGGCTTGTAGGGCGGGTCCTATCCCCAGGGCGGCGATGCTGGGACACACCCACTGCTGACGCCCACTGGGGCGGTCCACACACCAGCTGAGCTCGGAGCTGGGCACCTGCGGGCTGTGCCACGATGGTCCCCTGAGCCTGAGTGCACACACGTGGGCCCTCTCGTGTTGCCTTGCAGGACCGGCGTCTGGGCACTCCTGCGTTCCTGGGCGCCTCCCACGTTCCGCCCACCTCCCTGGGCCGGGGCCAGGCGCAGCCCCAGGAAAGCCCGTGCCACCTTGCCTGTGGAGGCCCCGCCCACGCGCAGGGCAGCAAGCTCCATAGGCCCATAGGCCCACGGCCGCGGCGCACGACCCTGCAGCCTGCCTGGGCAGCTGCAGCCACAGAGACGGGAGGTCTCCCGGCCAAGCCAAGCGTGCACAGCGTGCACCCCCAAAGCCTGCGCTGGCAGTTCCCGGGAGGATGGACCTGGCTGCGCCTCGGCTGGCTCCCTCCCTCTGGTTGGGCATTGGAAACCCACAGCCACTCCTGTGCCCTGTGTTCCTGGCCTCCAGGGCGCGCTTAGGAGCGGATGGGCGGGCCCGCCTCGGCTTCGGCATGCCATTTGCCACGGAGCCTTCTGGACCCCCGGCTCTAGGAGGCTGCCCAGCCAGCGCCGCCCACCGGACCCAGGTGCTAGCTAGAGGCAGCAGCCGGCCTCAGGAGCACACCTGCGGGCGGCCCTGGGCCGCACACACAGTCTCTGAGGGAAGCTGGCGCCCCAGGCGGCGTCCTGCTGTGGCTTGCTGGCTGCCTGGCTCGGCTCGCGCATGCGCCATCCAGCATTCCCTGCTGCAGTCAGGGCTTGTAGGGCGGGTCCTATCCCCAGGGCTGCAGCTGCTGGGACACACCCAATGCTGCTGACGCCCACTGGGGCGGTCCACACACCAGGTGAGCTCAGAGCTGGGCACCTGCGGGCTGTCCCACGATGGTCCCCTGAGCCTGAGTGCACACACGTGGCCCCTGTCGTGTTGCCCTGCAGGACCGGCGTCTGGGCACTCCTGCGTTCCTGGGCGCCTCCCAGGTTCCCCCCTGCTCCCTGGGCCGGGGCGAGGCACAGCCCCAGGTAAGCCTGTGCCACCTTGCGTGTGGAGGCCCCGCCCACGCACAGGGCAGCAAGCTCCATGGGTCCATAGGCCCACAGCCGCATCGCCCAACCCTGCAGCCTACCTGGGCGGCTGGAGCCACAGAGACGGGAGGTCTCCCGGCCAAGCCAAGAGTGGACAGCGTGCACCCCCAAAGCCTCCGCTGGCAGTTCCCGGGAAGATGGACCTGGCTGCGCCTCGGCTGGCTCCCTCCCTCTGGTCGGGCATTGCAAACCCAGACCCACTTGTGTGCCCTGTGTTCCTGGCCTCCAGGGCGCGCTTAGGAGCGGATGGGCGGGCCCGCCTCGGCTTCGGCATGCCATTTGCCACGGAGCCTTCTGGACCCCCGGCTCTAGGAGGCTGCCCAGCCAGCGCCGCCCACCGGACCCAGGTGCTAGCTAGAGGCAGCAGCCGGCCTCAGGAGCACACCTGCGGGCGGCCCTGGGCCGCACACACAGTCTCTGAGGGAAGCTGGCGCCCCAGGCGGCGTCCTGCTGTGGCTTGCTGGCTGCCTGGCTCGGCTGGCGCATGCGCCATCCAGCATTCCCTGCTGCAGTCAGGGCTTGTAGGGCGGGTCCTATCCCCAGGGCTGCAGCTGCTGGGACACACCCAATGCTGCTGACGCCCACTGGGGCGGTCCACACACCAGGTGAGCTCAGAGCTGGGCACCTGCGGGCTGTCCCACGATGGTCCCCTGAGCCTGAGTGCACACACGTGGCCCCTGTCGTGTTGCCCTGCAGGACCGGCGTCTGGGCACTCCTGCGTTCCTGGGCGCCTCCCAGGTTCCCCCCTGCTCCCTGGGCCGGGGCGAGGCACAGCCCCAGGTAAGCCTGTGCCACCTTGCGTGTGGAGGCCCCGCCCACGCACAGGGCAGCAAGCTCCATGGGTCCATAGGCCCACAGCCGCATCGCCCAACCCTGCAGCCTACCTGGGCGGCTGGAGCCACAGAGACGGGAGGTCTCCCGGCCAAGCCAAGAGTGGACAGCGTGCACCCCCAAAGCCTCCGCTGGCAGTTCCCGGGAGGATGGACCTGGCTGCGCCTCGGCTGGCTCCCTCCCTCTGGTCGGGCATTGCAAACCCAGACCCACTTGTGTGCCCTGTGTTCCTGGCCTCCAGGGCGCGCTTAGGAGCGGATGGGCGGGCCCGCCTCGGCTTCGGCATGCCATTTGCCACGGAGCCTTCTGGACCCCCGGCTCTAGGAGGCTGCCCAGCCAGCGCCGCCCACCGGACCCAGGTGCTAGCTAGAGGCAGCAGCCGGCCTCAGGAGCACACCTGCGGGCGGCCCTGGGCCGCACACACCTTCTCTGAGGGAAGCTGGCGCCCCAGGCAGCGTCCTGCTGTGGCTTGCTGGCTGCCTGGCTCGGCTGGCGCATGCGCCATCCAGCATTCCCTGCTGCAGTCAGGGCTTGTAGGGCGGGGCCGATCCCCAGGGCGGCGGCTGCTGGGACACACCCACTGCTGACGCCCACTGGGGCGGTCCACACACCAGCTGAGCTCGGAGCTGGGCACCTGCGGGCTGTGCCACGATGGTCCCCTGAGCCTGAGTGCACACACGTGGGCCCTCTCGTGTTGCCTTGCAGGACCGGCGTCTGGGCACTCCTGCGTTCCTGGGCGCCTCCCACGTTCCGCCCACCTCCCTGGGCCGGGGCCAGGCGCAGCCCCAGGAAAGCCCGTGCCACCTTGCCTGTGGAGGCCCCGCCCACGCGCAGGGCAGCAAGCTCCATAGGCCCATAGGCCCACGGCCGCGGCGCACGACCCTGCAGCCTGCCTGGGCAGCTGCAGCCACAGAGACGGGAGGTCTCCCGGCCAAGCCAAGCGTGCACAGCGTGCACCCCCAAAGCCTGCGCTGGCAGTTCCCGGGAGGATGGACCTGGCTGCGCCTCGGCTGGCTCCCTCCCTCTGGTTGGGCATTGGAAACCCACAGCCACTCCTGTGCCCTGTGTTCCTGGCCTCCAGGGCGCGCTTAGGAGCGGATGGGCGGGCCCGCCTCGGCTTCGGCATGCCATTTGCCACGGAGCCTTCTGGACCCCCGGCTCTAGGAGGCTGCCCAGCCAGCGCCGCCCACCGGCCCCAGGTGCTAGCTAGAGGCAGCAGCCGGCCTCAGGAGCACACCTGCGGGCGGCCCTGGGCCGCACACACCTTCTCTGAGGGAAGCTGGCGCCCCAGGCAGCGTCCTGCTGTGGCTTGCTGGCTGCCTGGCTCGGCTGGCGCATGCGCCATCCAGCATTCCCTGCTGCAGTCAGGGCTTGTAGGGCGGGTCCTATCCCCAGGGCGGCGATGCTGGGACACACCCACTGCTGACGCCCACTGGGGCGGTCCACACACCAGCTGAGCTCGGAGCTGGGCACCTGCGGGCTGTGCCACGATGGTCCCCTGAGCCTGAGTGCACACACGTGGGCCCTCTCGTGTTGCCTTGCAGGACCGGCGTCTGGGCACTCCTGCGTTCCTGGGCGCCTCCCACGTTCCGCCCACCTCCCTGGGCCGGGGCCAGGCGCAGCCCCAGGAAAGCCCGTGCCACCTTGCCTGTGGAGGCCCCGCCCACGCGCAGGGCAGCAAGCTCCATAGGCCCATAGGCCCACGGCCGCGGCGCACGACCCTGCAGCCTGCCTGGGCAGCTGCAGCCACAGAGACGGGAGGTCTCCCGGCCAAGCCAAGCGTGCACAGCGTGCACCCCCAAAGCCTGCGCTGGCAGTTCCCGGGAGGATGGACCTGGCTGCGCCTCGGCTGGCTCCCTCCCTCTGGTTGGGCATTGGAAACCCACAGCCACTCCTGTGCCCTGTGTTCCTGGCCTCCAGGGCGCGCTTAGGAGCGGATGGGCGGGCCCGCCTCGGCTTCGGCATGCCATTTGCCACGGAGCCTTCTGGACCCCCGGCTCTAGGAGGCTGCCCAGCCAGCGCCGCCCACCGGACCCAGGTGCTAGCTAGAGGCAGCAGCCGGCCTCAGGAGCACACCTGCGGGCGGCCCTGGGCCGCACACACAGTCTCTGAGGGAAGCTGGCGCCCCAGGCGGCGTCCTGCTGTGGCTTGCTGGCTGCCTGGCTGGGCTCGCGCATGCGCCATCCAGCATTCCCTGCTGCAGTCAGGGCTTGTAGGGCGGGTCCTATCCCCAGGGCTGCAGCTGCTGGGACACACCCAATGCTGCTGACGCCCACTGGGGCGGTCCACACACCAGGTGAGCTCAGAGCTGGGCACCTGCGGGCTGTCCCACGATGGTCCCCTGAGCCTGAGTGCACACACGTGGCCCCTGTCGTGTTGCCCTGCAGGACCGGCGTCTGGGCACTCCTGCGTTCCTGGGCGCCTCCCAGGTTCCCCCCTGCTCCCTGGGCCGGGGCGAGGCACAGCCCCAGGTAAGCCTGTGCCACCTTGCGTGTGGAGGCCCCGCCCACGCACAGGGCAGCAAGCTCCATGGGTCCATAGGCCCACAGCCGCATCGCCCAACCCTGCAGCCTACCTGGGCGGCTGGAGCCACAGAGACGGGAGGTCTCCCGGCCAAGCCAAGAGTGGACAGCGTGCACCCCCAAAGCCTCCGCTGGCAGTTCCCGGGAGGATGGACCTGGCTGCGCCTCGGCTGGCTCCCTCCCTCTGGTCGGGCATTGCAAACCCAGACCCACTTGTGTGCCCTGTGTTCCTGGCCTCCAGGGCGCGCTTAGGAGCGGATGGGCGGGCCCGCCTCGGCTTCGGCATGCCATTTGCCACGGAGCCTTCTGGACCCCCGGCTCTAGGAGGCTGCCCAGCCAGCGCCGCCCACCGGCCCCAGGTGCTAGCTAGAGGCAGCAGCCGGCCTCAGGAGCACACCTGCGGGCGGCCCTGGGCCGCACACACCTTCTCTGAGGGAAGCTGGCGCCCCAGGCAGCGTCCTGCTGTGGCTTGCTGGCTGCCTGGCTCGGCTGGCGCATGCGCCATCCAGCATTCCCTGCTGCAGTCAGGGCTTGTAGGGCGGGTCCTATCCCCAAGGCGGCGATGCTGGGACACACCCACTGCTGACGCCCACTGGGGCGGTCCACACACCAGCTGAGCTCGGAGCTGGGCACCTGCGGGCTGTGCCACGATGGTCCCCTGAGCCTGAGTGCACACACGTGGGCCCTCTCGTGTTGCCTTGCAGGACCGGCGTCTGGGCACTCCTGCGTTCCTGGGCGCCTCCCACGTTCCGCCCACCTCCCTGGGCCGGGGCCAGGCGCAGCCCCAGGAAAGCCCGTGCCACCTTGCCTGTGGAGGCCCCGCCCACGCGCAGGGCAGCAAGCTCCATAGGCCCATAGGCCCACGGCCGCGGCGCACGACCCTGCAGCCTGCCTGGGCAGCTGCAGCCACAGAGACGGGAGGTCTCCCGGCCAAGCCAAGCGTGCACAGCGTGCACCCCCAAAGCCTGCGCTGGCAGTTCCCGGGAGGATGGACCTGGCTGCGCCTCGGCTGGCTCCCTCCCTCTGGTTGGGCATTGGAAACCCACAGCCACTCCTGTGCCCTGTGTTCCTGGCCTCCAGGGCGCGCTTAGGAGCGGATGGGCGGGCCCGCCTCGGCTTCGGCATGCCATTTGCCACGGAGCCTTCTGGACCCCCGGCTCTAGGAGGCTGCCCAGCCAGCGCCGCCCACCGGCCCCAGGTGCTAGCTAGAGGCAGCAGCCGGCCTCAGGAGCACACCTGCGGGCGGCCCTGGGCCGCACACACAGTCTCTGAGGGAAGCTGGCGCCCCAGGCGGCGTCCTGCTGTGGCTTGCTGGCTGCCTGGCTCGGCTCGCGCATGCGCCATCCAGCATTCCCTGCTGCAGTCAGGGCTTGTAGGGCGGGGCCTATCCCCAGGGCTGCAGCTGCTGGGACACACCCAATGCTGCTGACGCCCACTGGGGCGGTCCACACACCAGGTGAGCTCAGAGCTGGGCACCTGCGGGCTGTCCCACGATGGTACCCTGAGCCTGAGTGCACACACGTGGCCCCTGTCGTGTTGCCCTGCAGGACCGGCGTCTGGGCACTCCTGCGTTCCTGGGCGCCTCCCAGGTTCCCCCCTGCTCCCTGGGCCGGGGCGAGGCACAGCCCCAGGTAAGCCTGTGCCACCTTGCGTGTGGAGGCCCCGCCCACGCACAGGGCAGCAAGCTCCATGGGTCCATAGGCCCACAGCCGCATCGCCCAACCCTGCAGCCTACCTGGGCGGCTGGAGCCACAGAGACGGGAGGTCTCCCGGCCAAGCCAAGAGTGGACAGCGTGCACCCCCAAAGCCTCCGCTGGCAGTTCCCTGGAGGATGGACCTGGCTGCGCCTCGGCTGGCTCCCTCCCTCTGGTCGGGCATTGCAAACCCAGACCCACTTGTGTGCCCTGTGTTGCTGGCCTCCATGGCGCGCTTAGGAGCGCATGGGCGGGCCCCCCTCGGCTTCCATATGCCATTTGCCACGGAGCCTTCTGGACCCCTGGCTCTAGGAGGCTGCCCAGCCAGCGCTGCCAACCGGCCCCAGGTGTTAGCTAGAGGCAGCAGCCGGCCTCAGGAGCACACCTGCGGGCGGCCCTGGGCCGCACACACCTTCTCTGAGGGAAGCTGGCGCCCCAGGCAGCGTCCTGCTGTGGCTTGCTGGCTGCCTGGCTCGGCTGGCGCATGCGCCATCCAGCATTCCCTGCTGCAGTCAGGGCTTGTAGGGCGGGGCCGATCCCCAGGGCAGCGGCTGCTGGGACACACCCACTGCTGACGCCCACTGGGGCGGTCCACACACCAGCTGAGCTCGGAGCTGGGCACCTGCGGGCTGTGCCACGATGGTCCCCTGAGCCTGAGTGCACACACGTGGGCCCTCTCGTGTTGCCTTGCAGGACCGGCGTCTGGGCACTCCTGCGTTCCTGGGCGCCTCCCACGTTCCGCCCACCTCCCTGGGCCGGGGCCAGGCGCAGCCCCAGGAAAGCCCGTGCCACCTTGCCTGTGGAGGCCCCGCCCACGCGCAGGGCAGCAAGCTCCATAGGCCCATAGGCCCACGGCCGCGGCGCACGACCCTGCAGCCTGCCTGGGCAGCAGCAGCCACAGAGACGGGAGGTCTCCCGGCCAAGCCAAGCGTGCACAGCGTGCACCCCCAAAGCCTGCGCTGGCAGTTCCCGGGAGGATGGACCTGGCTGCGCCTCGGCTGGCTCCCTCCCTCTGGTTGGGCATTGGAAACCCACAGCCACTCCTGTGCCCTGTGTTCCTGGCCTCCAGGGCGCGCTTAGGAGCGGATGGGCGGGCCCGCCTCGGCTTAGGCATGCCATTTGCCACGGAGCCTTCTGGACCCCCGGCTCTAGGAGGCTGCCCAGCCAGCGCCGCCCACCGGACCCAGGTGCTAGCTAGAGGCAGCAGCCGGCCTCAGGAGCACACCTGCGGGCGGCCCTGGGCCGCACACACAGTCTCTGAGGGAAGCTGGCGCCCCAGGCGGCGTCCTGCTGTGGCTTGCTGGCTGCCTGGCTGGGCTCGCGCATGCGCCATCCAGCATTCCCTGCTGCAGTCAGGGCTTGTAGGGCGGGTCCTATCCCCAGGGCTGCAGCTGCTGGGACACACCCAATGCTGCTGACGCCCACTGGGGCGGTCCACACACCAGGTGAGCTCAGAGCTGGGCACCTGCGGGCTGTCCCACGATGGTCCCCTGAGCCTGAGTGCACACACGTGGCCCCTGTCGTGTTGCCCTGCAGGACCGGCGTCTGGGCACTCCTGCGTTCCTGGGCGCCTCCCAGGTTCCCCCCTGCTCCCTGGGCCGGGGCGAGGCACAGCCCCAGGTAAGCCTGTGCCACCTTGCGTGTGGAGGCCCCGCCCACGCACAGGGCAGCAAGCTCCATGGGTCCATAGGCCCACAGCCGCATCGCCCAACCCTGCAGCCTACCTGGGCGGCTGGAGCCACAGAGACGGGAGGTCTCCCGGCCAAGCCAAGAGTGGACAGCGTGCACCCCCAAAGCCTCCGCTGGCAGTTCCCGGGAGGATGGACCTGGCTGCGCCTCGGCTGGCTCCCTCCCTCTGGTCGGGCATTGCAAACCCAGACCCACTTGTGTGCCCTGTGTTCCTGGCCTCCAGGGCGCGCTTAGGAGCGGATGGGCGGGCCCGCCTCGGCTTCGGCATGCCATTTGCCACGGAGCCTTCTGGACCCCCGGCTCTAGGAGGCTGCCCAGCCAGCGCCGCCCACCGGCCCCAGGTGCTAGCTAGAGGCAGCAGCCGGCCTCAGGAGCACACCTGCGGGCGGCCCTGGGCCGCACACACCTTCTCTGAGGGAAGCTGGCGCCCCAGGCAGCGTCCTGCTGTGGCTTGCTGGCTGCCTGGCTCGGCTGGCGCATGCGCCATCCAGCATTCCCTGCTGCAGTCAGGGCTTGTAGGGCGGGGCCGATCCCCAGGGCGGCGGCTGCTGGGACACACCCACTGCTGACGCCCACTGGGGCGGTCCACACACCAGCTGAGCTCGGAGCTGGGCACCTGCGGGCTGTGCCACGATGGTCCCCTGAGCCTGAGTGCACACACGTGGGCCCTCTCGTGTTGCCTTGCAGGACCGGCGTCTGGGCACTCCTGCGTTCCTGGGCGCCTCCCACGTTCCGCCCACCTCCCTGGGCCGGGGCCAGGCGCAGCCCCAGGAAAGCCCGTGCCACCTTGCCTGTGGAGGCCCCGCCCACGCGCAGGGCAGCAAGCTCCATAGGCCCATAGGCCCACGGCCGCGGCGCACGACCCTGCAGCCTGCCTGGGCAGCTGCAGCCACAGAGACGGGAGGTCTCCCGGCCAAGCCAAGCGTGCACAGCGTGCACCCCCAAAGCCTGCGCTGGCAGTTCCCGGGAGGATGGACCTGGCTGCGCCTCGGCTGGCTCCCTCCCTCTGGTTGGGCATTGGAAACCCACAGCCACTCCTGTGCCCTGTGTTCCTGGCCTCCAGGGCGCGCTTAGGAGCGGATGGGCGGGCCCGCCTCGGCTTCGGCATGCCATTTGCCACGGAGCCTTCTGGACCCCCGGCTCTAGGAGGCTGCCCAGCCAGCGCCGCCCACCGGCCCCAGGTGCTAGCTAGAGGCAGCAGCCGGCCTCAGGAGCACACCTGCGGGCGGCCCTGGGCCGCACACACCTTCTCTGAGGGAAGCTGGCGCCCCAGGCAGCGTCCTGCTGTGGCTTGCTGGCTGCCTGGCTCGGCTGGCGCATGCGCCATCCAGCATTCCCTGCTGCAGTCAGGGCTTGTAGGGCGGGGCCGATCCCCAGGGCGGCGGCTGCTGGGACACACCCACTGCTGACGCCCACTGGGGCGGTCCACACACCAGCTGAGCTCGGAGCTGGGCACCTGCGGGCTGTGCCACGATGGTCCCCTGAGCCTGAGTGCACACACGTGGGCCCTCTCGTGTTGCCTTGCAGGACCGGCGTCTGGGCACTCCTGCGTTCCTGGGCGCCTCCCACGTTCCGCCCACCTCCCTGGGCCGGGGCCAGGCGCAGCCCCAGGAAAGCCCGTGCCACCTTGCCTGTGGAGGCCCCGCCCACGCGCAGGGCAGCAAGCTCCATAGGCCCATAGGCCCACGGCCGCGGCGCACGACCCTGCAGCCTGCCTGGGCAGCTGCAGCCACAGAGACGGGAGGTCTCCCGGCCAAGCCAAGCGTGCACAGCGTGCACCCCCAAAGCCTGCGCTGGCAGTTCCCGGGAGGATGGACCTGGCTGCGCCTCGGCTGGCTCCCTCCCTCTGGTTGGGCATTGGAAACCCACAGCCACTCCTGTGCCCTGTGTTCCTGGCCTCCAGGGCGCGCTTAGGAGCGGATGGGCGGGCCCGCCTCGGCTTCGGCATGCCATTTGCCACGGAGCCTTCTGGACCCCCGGCTCTAGGAGGCTGCCCAGCCAGCGCCGCCCACCGGCCCCAGGTGCTAGCTAGAGGCAGCAGCCGGCCTCAGGAGCACACCTGCGGGCGGCCCTGGGCCGCACACACCTTCTCTGAGGGAAGCTGGCGCCCCAGGCAGCGTCCTGCTGTGGCTTGCTGGCTGCCTGGCTCGGCTGGCGCATGCGCCATCCAGCATTCCCTGCTGCAGTCAGGGCTTGTAGGGCGGGGCCGATCCCCAGGGCGGCGGCTGCTGGGACACACCCACTGCTGACGCCCACTGGGGCGGTCCACACACCAGCTGAGCTCGGAGCTGGGCACCTGCGGGCTGTGCCACGATGGTCCCCTGAGCCTGAGTGCACACACGTGGGCCCTCTCGTGTTGCCTTGCAGGACCGGCGTCTGGGCACTCCTGCGTTCCTGGGCGCCTCCCACGTTCCGCCCACCTCCCTGGGCCGGGGCCAGGCGCAGCCCCAGGAAAGCCCGTGCCACCTTGCCTGTGGAGGCCCCGCCCACGCGCAGGGCAGCAAGCTCCATAGGCCCATAGGCCCACGGCCGCGGCGCACGACCCTGCAGCCTGCCTGGGCAGCTGCAGCCACAGAGACGGGAGGTCTCCCGGCCAAGCCAAGCGTGCACAGCGTGCACCCCCAAAGCCTGCGCTGGCAGTTCCCGGGAGGATGGACCTGGCTGCGCCTCGGCTGGCTCCCTCCCTCTGGTTGGGCATTGGAAACCCACAGCCACTCCTGTGCCCTGTGTTCCTGGCCTCCAGGGCGCGCTTAGGAGCGGATGGGCGGGCCCGCCTCGGCTTCGGCATGCCATTTGCCACGGAGCCTTCTGGACCCCCGGCTCTAGGAGGCTGCCCAGCCAGCGCCGCCCACCGGCCCCAGGTGCTAGCTAGAGGCAGCAGCCGGCCTCAGGAGCACACCTGCGGGCGGCCCTGGGCCGCACACACAGTCTCTGAGGGAAGCTGGCGCCCCAGGCGGCGTCCTGCTGTGGCTTGCTGGCTGCCTGGCTCGGCTGGCGCATGCGCCATCCAGCATTCCCTGCTGCAGTCAGGGCTTGTAGGGCGGGGCCTATCCCCAGGGCTGCAGCTGCTGGGACACACCCAATGCTGCTGACGCCCACTGGGGCGGTCCACACACCAGGTGAGCTCAGAGCTGGGCACCTGCGGGCTGTCCCACGATGGTCCCCTGAGCCTGAGTGCACACACGTGGCCCCTGTCGTGTTGCCCTGCAGGACCGGCGTCTGGGCACTCCTGCGTTCCTGGGCGCCTCCCAGGTTCCCCCCTGCTCCCTGGGCCGGGGCGAGGCACAGCCCCAGGTAAGCCTGTGCCACCTTGCGTGTGGAGGCCCCGCCCACGCACAGGGCAGCAAGCTCCATGGGTCCATAGGCCCACAGCCGCATCGCCCAACCCTGCAGCCTACCTGGGCGGCTGGAGCCACAGAGACGGGAGGTCTCCCGGCCAAGCCAAGAGTGGACAGCGTGCACCCCCAAAGCCTCCGCTGGCAGTTCCCGGGAGGATGGACCTGGCTGCGCCTCGGCTGGCTCCCTCCCTCTGGTCGGGCATTGCAAACCCAGACCCACTTGTGTGCCCTGTGTTGCTGGCCTCCAGGGCGCGCTTAGGAGCGGATGGGCGGGCCCGCCTCGGCTTCGGCATGCCATTTGCCACGGAGCCTTCTGGACCCCCGGCTCTAGGAGGCTGCCCAGCCAGCGCCGCCCACCGGCCCCAGGTGCTAGCTAGAGGCAGCAGCCGGCCTCAGGAGCACACCTGCGGGCGGCCCTGGGCCGCACACACCTTCTCTGAGGGAAGCTGGCGCCCCAGGCAGCGTCCTGCTGTGGCTTGCTGGCTGCCTGGCTCGGCTGGCGCATGCGCCATCCAGCATTCCCTGCTGCAGTCAGGGCTTGTAGGGCGGGGCCGATCCCCAGGGCGGCGGCTGCTGGGACACACCCACTGCTGACGCCCACTGGGGCGGTCCACACACCAGCTGAGCTCGGAGCTGGGCACCTGCGGGCTGTGCCACGATGGTCCCCTGAGCCTGAGTGCACACACGTGGGCCCTCTCGTGTTGCCTTGCAGGACCGGCGTCTGGGCACTCCTGCGTTCCTGGGCGCCTCCCACGTTCCGCCCACCTCCCTGGGCCGGGGCCAGGCGCAGCCCCAGGAAAGCCCGTGCCACCTTGCCTGTGGAGGCCCCGCCCACGCGCAGGGCAGCAAGCTCCATAGGCCCATAGGCCCACGGCCGCGGCGCACGACCCTGCAGCCTGCCTGGGCAGCTGCAGCCACAGAGACGGGAGGTCTCCCGGCCAAGCCAAGCGTGCACAGCGTGCACCCCCAAAGCCTGCGCTGGCAGTTCCCGGGAGGATGGACCTGGCTGCGCCTCGGCTGGCTCCCTCCCTCTGGTTGGGCATTGGAAACCCACAGCCACTCCTGTGCCCTGTGTTCCTGGCCTCCAGGGCGCGCTTAGGAGCGGATGGGCGGGCCCGCCTCGGCTTCGGCATGCCATTTGCCACGGAGCCTTCTGGACCCCCGGCTCTAGGAGGCTGCCCAGCCAGCGCCGCCCACCGGCCCCAGGTGCTAGCTAGAGGCAGCAGCCGGCCTCAGGAGCACACCTGCGGGCGGCCCTGGGCCGCACACACAGTCTCTGAGGGAAGCTGGCGCCCCAGGCGGCGTCCTGCTGTGGCTTGCTGGCTGCCTGGCTCGGCTGGCGCATGCGCCATCCAGCATTCCCTGCTGCAGTCAGGGCTTGTAGGGCGGGTCCTATCCCCAGGGCTGCAGCTGCTGGGACACACCCAATGCTGCTGACGCCCACTGGGGCGGTCCACACACCAGGTGAGCTCAGAGCTGGGCACCTGCGGGCTGTCCCACGATGGTCCCCTGAGCCTGAGTGCACACACGTGGCCCCTGTCGTGTTGCCCTGCAGGACCGGCGTCTGGGCACTCCTGCGTTCCTGGGCGCCTCCCAGGTTCCCCCCTGCTCCCTGGGCCGGGGCGAGGCACAGCCCCAGGTAAGCCTGTGCCACCTTGCGTGTGGAGGCCCCGCCCACGCACAGGGCAGCAAGCTCCATGGGTCCATAGGCCCACAGCCGCATCGCCCAACCCTGCAGGCTACCTGGGCGGCTGGAGCAACAGAGACGGGAGTTCTCCCGGCCAAGCCAAGAGTGGACAGCGTGCACCCCCAAAGCCTCCGCTGGCAGTTCCCGGGAGGATGGACCTGGCTGCGCCTCGGCTGGCTCCCTCCCTCTGGTCGGGCATTGCAAACCCAGACCCACTTGTGTGCCCTGTGTTGCTGGCCTCCATGGCGCGCTTAGGAGCGCATGGGCGGGCCCCCCTCGGCTTCCATATGCCATTTGCCACGGAGCCTTCTGGACCCCTGGCTCTAGGAGGCTGCCCAGCCAGCGCTGCCAACCGGCCCCAGGTGTTAGCTAGAGGCAGCAGCCGGCCTCAGGAGCACACCTGCGGGCGGCCCTGGGCCGCACACACCTTCTCTGAGGGAAGCTGGCGCCCCAGGCAGCGTCCTGCTGTGGCTTGCTGGCTGCCTGGCTCGGCTGGCGCATGCGCCATCCAGCATTCCCTGCTGCAGTCAGGGCTTGTAGGGCGGGGCCGATCCCCAGGGCGGCGGCTGCTGGGACACACCCACTGCTGACGCCCACTGGGGCGGTCCACACACCAGCTGAGCTCGGAGCTGGGCACCTGCGGGCTGTGCCACGATGGTCCCCTGAGCCTGAGTGCACACACGTGGGCCCTCTCGTGTTGCCTTGCAGGACCGGCGTCTGGGCACTCCTGCGTTCCTGGGCGCCTCCCACGTTCCGCCCACCTCCCTGGGCCGGGGCCAGGCGCAGCCCCAGGAAAGCCCGTGCCACCTTGCCTGTGGAGGCCCCGCCCACGCGCAGGGCAGCAAGCTCCATAGGCCCATAGGCCCACGGCCGCGGCGCACGACCCTGCAGCCTGCCTGGGCAGCTGCAGCCACAGAGACGGGAGGTCTCCCGGCCAAGCCAAGCGTGCACAGCGTGCACCCCCAAAGCCTGCGCTGGCAGTTCCCGGGAGGATGGACCTGGCTGCGCCTCGGCTGGCTCCCTCCCTCTGGTTGGGCATTGGAAACCCACAGCCACTCCTGTGCCCTGTGTTCCTGGCCTCCAGGGCGCGCTTAGGAGCGGATGGGCGGGCCCGCCTCGGCTTCGGCATGCCATTTGCCACGGAGCCTTCTGGACCCCCGGCTCTAGGAGGCTGCCCAGCCAGCGCCGCCCACCGGCCCCAGGTGCTAGCTAGAGGCAGCAGCCGGCCTCAGGAGCACACCTGCGGGCGGCCCTGGGCCGCACACACAGTCTCTGAGGGAAGCTGGCGCCCCAGGCGGCGTCCTGCTGTGGCTTGCTGGCTGCCTGGCTCGGCTGGCGCATGCGCCATCCAGCATTCCCTGCTGCAGTCAGGGCTTGTAGGGCGGGTCCTATCCCCAGGGCTGCAGCTGCTGGGACACACCCAATGCTGCTGACGCCCACTGGGGCGGTCCACACACCAGGTGAGCTCAGAGCTGGGCACCTGCGGGCTGTCCCACGATGGTCCCCTGAGCCTGAGTGCACACACGTGGCCCCTGTCGTGTTGCCCTGCAGGACCGGCGTCTGGGCACTCCTGCGTTCCTGGGCGCCTCCCAGGTTCCCCCCTGCTCCCTGGGCCGGGGCGAGGCACAGCCCCAGGTAAGCCTGTGCCACCTTGCGTGTGGAGGCCCCGCCCACGCACAGGGCAGCAAGCTCCATGGGTCCATAGGCCCACAGCCGCATCGCCCAACCCTGCAGCCTACCTGGGCGGCTGGAGCCACAGAGACGGGAGGTCTCCCGGCCAAGCCAAGAGTGGACAGCGTGCACCCCCAAAGCCTCCGCTGGCAGTTCCCGGGAGGATGGACCTGGCTGCGCCTCGGCTGGCTCCCTCCCTCTGGTCGGGCATTGCAAACCCAGACCCACTTGTGTGCCCTGTGTTGCTGGCCTCCATGGCGCGCTTAGGAGCGCATGGGCGGGCCCCCCTCGGCTTCCATATGCCATTTGCCACGGAGCCTTCTGGACCCCTGGCTCTAGGAGGCTGCCCAGCCAGCGCTGCCAACCGGCCCCAGGTGTTAGCTAGAGGCAGCAGCCGGCCTCAGGAGCACACCTGCGGGCGGCCCTGGGCCGCACACACCTTCTCTGAGGGAAGCTGGCGCCCCAGGCAGCGTCCTGCTGTGGCTTGCTGGCTGCCTGGCTCGGCTGGCGCATGCGCCATCCAGCATTCCCTGCTGCAGTCAGGGCTTGTAGGGCGGTGCCGATCCCCAGGGCGGCGGCTGCTGGGACACACCCACTGCTGACGCCCACTGGGGCGGTCCACACACCAGCTGAGCTCGGAGCTGGGCACCTGCGGGCTGTGCCACGATGGTCCCCTGAGCCTGAGTGCGCACACGTGGGCCCTCTCGTGTTGCCTTGCAGGACCGGCGTCTGGGCACTCCTGCGTTCCTGGGCGCCTCCCACGTTCCGCCCACCTCCCTGGGCCGGGGCCAGGCGCAGCCCCAGGAAAGCCCGTGCCACCTTGCCTGTGGAGGCCCCGCCCACGCGCAGGGCAGCAAGCTCCATAGGCCCATAGGCCCACGGCCGCGGCGCACGACCCTGCAGCCTGCCTGGGCAGCTGCAGCCACAGAGACGGGAGGTCTCCCGGCCAAGCCAAGCGTGCACAGCGTGCACCCCCAAAGCCTGCGCTGGCAGTTCCCGGGAGGATGGACCTGGCTGCGCCTCGGCTGGCTCCCTCCCTCTGGTTGGGCATTGGAAACCCACAGCCACTCCTGTGCCCTGTGTTCCTGGCCTCCAGGGCGCGCTTAGGAGCGGATGGGCGGGCCCGCCTCGGCTTCGGCATGCCATTTGCCACGGAGCCTTCTGGACCCCCGGCTCTAGGAGGCTGCCCAGCCAGCGCCGCCCACCGGCCCCAGGTGCTAGCTAGAGGCAGCAGCCGGCCTCAGGAGCACACCTGCGGGCGGCCCTGGGCCGCACACACAGTCTCTGAGGGAAGCTGGCGCCCCAGGCGGCGTCCTGCTGTGGCTTGCTGGCTGCCTGGCTCGGCTCGCGCATGCGCCATCCAGCATTCCCTGCTGCAGTCAGGGCTTGTAGGGCGGGTCCTATCCCCAGGGCTGCAGCTGCTGGGACACACCCAATGCTGCTGACGCCCACTGGGGCGGTCCACACACCAGGTGAGCTCAGAGCTGGGCACCTGCGGGCTGTGCCACGATGGTCCCCTGAGCCTGAGTGCACACACGTGGGCCCTCTCGTGTTGCCTTGCAGGACCGGCGTCTGGGCACTCCTGCGTTCCTGGGCGCCTCCCACGTTCCGCCCACCTCCCTGGGCCGGGGCCAGGCGCAGCCCCAGGAAAGCCCGTGCCACCTTGCCTGTGGAGGCCCCGCCCACGCGCAGGGCAGCAAGCTCCATAGGCCCATAGGCCCACGGCCGCGGCGCACGACCCTGCAGCCTGCCTGGGCAGCTGCAGCCACAGAGACGGGAGGTCTCCCGGCCAAGCCAAGCGTGCACAGCGTGCACCCCCAAAGCCTCCGCTGGCAGTTCCCGGGAGGATGGACCTGGCTGCGCCTCGGCTGGCTCCCTCCCTCTGGTCGGGCATTGCAAACCCAGACCCACTTGTGTGCCCTGTGTTGCTGGCCTCCATGGCGCGCTTAGGAGCGCATGGGCGGGCCCCCCTCGGCTTCCATATGCCATTTGCCACGGAGCCTTCTGGACCCCCGGCTCTAGGAGGCTGCCCAGCCAGCGCCGCCCACCGGCCCCAGGTGCTAGCTAGAGGCAGCAGCTGGCCTCAGGAGCACACCTGCGGGCGGCCCTGGGCCGCACACACAGTCTCTGAGGGAAGCTGGCGCCCCAGGCGGCGTCCTGCTGTGGCTTGCTGGCTGCCTGGCTCGGCTGGCGCATGCGCCATCCAGCATTGCCTGCTGCAGTCAGGGCTTGTAGGGCGGGTCCTATCCCCAGGGCTGCAGCTGCTGGGACGCACCCAATGCTGCTGACGCCCACTGGGGCGGTCCACACACCAGGTGAGCTCAGAGCTGGGCACCTGCGGGCTGTCCCACGATGGTCCCCTGAGCCTGAGTGCACACACGTGGCCCCTGTCGTGTTGCCCTGCAGGACCGGCGTCTGGGCACTCCTGCGTTCCTGGGCGCCTCCCAGGTTCCCCCCTGCTCCCTGGGCCGGGGCGAGGCACAGCCCCAGGTAAGCCTGTGCCACCTTGCGTGTGGAGGCCCCGCCCACGCACAGGGCAGCAAGCTCCATGGGTCCATAGGCCCACAGCCGCATCGCCCAACCCTGCAGCCTACCTGGGCGGCTGGAGCCACAGAGACGGGAGGTCTCCCGGCCAAGCCAAGAGTGGACAGCGTGCACCCCCAAAGCCTCCGCTGGCAGTTCCCGGGAGGATGGACCTGGCTGCGCCTCGGCTGGCTCCCTCCCTCTGGTCGGGCATTGCAAACCCAGACCCACTTGTGTGCCCTGTGTTGCTGGCCTCCATGGCGCGCTTAGGAGCGCATGGGCGGGCCCCCCTCGGCTTCCATATGCCATTTGCCACGGAGCCTTCTGGACCCCTGGCTCTAGGAGGCTGCCCAGCCAGCGCTGCCAACCGGCCCCAGGTGTTAGCTAGAGGCAGCAGCCGGCCTCAGGAGCACACCTGCGGGCGGCCCTGGGCCGCACACACCTTCTCTGAGGGAAGCTGGCGCCCCAGGCAGCGTCCTGCTGTGGCTTGCTGGCTGCCTGGCTCGGCTGGCGCATGCGCCATCCAGCATTCCCTGCTGCAGTCAGGGCTTGTAGGGCGGGGCCGATCCCCAGGGCAGCGGCTGCTGGGACACACCCACTGCTGACGCCCACTGGGGCGGTCCACACACCAGCTGAGCTCGGAGCTGGGCACCTGCGGGCTGTGCCACGATGGTCCCCTGAGCCTGAGTGCACACACGTGGGCCCTCTCGTGTTGCCTTGCAGGACCGGCGTCTGGGCACTCCTGCGTTCCTGGGCGCCTCCCACGTTCCGCCCACCTCCCTGGGCCGGGGCCAGGCGCAGCCCCAGGAAAGCCCGTGCCACCTTGCCTGTGGAGGCCCCGCCCACGCGCAGGGCAGCAAGCTCCATAGGCCCATAGGCCCACGGCCGCGGCGCACGACCCTGCAGCCTGCCTGGGCAGCTGCAGCCACAGAGACGGGAGGTCTCCCGGACAAGCCAAGCGTGCACAGCGTGCACCCCCAAAGCCTGCGCTGGCAGTTCCCGGGAGGATGGACCTGGCTGCGCCTCGGCTGGCTCCCTCCCTCTGGTTGGGCATTGGAAACCCACAGCCACTCCTGTGCCCTGTGTTCCTGGCCTCCAGGGCGCGCTTAGGAGCGGATGGGCGGGCCCGCCTCGGCTTCGGCATGCCATTTGCCACGGAGCCTTCTGGACCCCCGGCTCTAGGAGGCTGCCCAGCCAGCGCCGCCCACCGGCCCCAGGTGCTAGCTAGAGGCAGCAGCCGGCCTCAGGAGCACACCTGCGGGCGGCCCTGGGCCGCACACACAGTCTCTGAGGGAAGCTGGCGCCCCAGGCAGCGTCCTGCTGTGGCTTGCTGGCTGCCTGGCTCGGCTCGCGCATGCGCCATCCAGCATTCCCTGCTGCAGTCAGGGCTTGTAGGGCGGGGCCTTTCCCCAGGGCTGCAGCTGCTGGGACACACCCAATGCTGCTGACACCCACTGGGGCGGTCCACACACCAGGTGAGCTCAGAGCTGGGCACCTGCGGGCTGTCCCACGATGGTCCCCTGAGCCTGAGTGCACACACGTGGCCCCTGTCGTGTTGCCCTGCAGGACCGGCGTCTGGGCACTCCTGCGTTCCTGGGCGCCTCCCAGGTTCCCCCCTGCTCCCTGGGCCGGGGCGAGGCACAGCCCCAGGTAAGCCTGTGCCACCTTGCGTGTGGAGGCCCCGCCCACGCACAGGGCAGCAAGCTCCATGGGTCCATAGGCCCACAGCCGCATCGCCCAACCCTGCAGCCTACCTGGGCGGCTGGAGCCACAGAGACGGGAGGTCTCCCGGCCAAGCCAAGCGTGCACAGCGTGCACCCCCAAAGCCTCCGCTGGCAGTTCCCGGGAGGATGGACCTGGCTGCGCCTCGGCTGGCTCCCTCCCTCTGGTCGGGCATTGCAAACCCAGACCCACTTGTGTGCCCTGTGTTGCTGGCCTCCATGGCGCGCTTAGGAGCGCATGGGCGGGCCCCCCTCGGCTTCCATATGCCATTTGCCACGGAGCCTTCTGGACCCCTGGCTCTAGGAGGCTGCCCAGCCAGCGCTGCCAACCGGCCCCAGGTGTTAGCTAGAGGCAGCAGCCGGCCTCAGGAGCACACCTGCGGGCGGCCCTGGGCCGCACACACCTTCTCTGAGGGAAGCTGGCGCCCCAGGCAGCGTCCTGCTGTGGCTTGCTGGCTGCCTGGCTCGGCTGGCGCATGCGCCATCCAGCATTCCCTGCTGCAGTCAGGGCTTGTAGGGCGGGGCCGATCCCCAGGGCGGCGGCTGCTGGGACACACCCACTGCTGACGCCCACTGGGGCGGTCCACACACCAGCTGAGCTCGGAGCTGGGCACCTGCGGGCTGTGCCACGATGGTCCCCTGAGCCTGAGTGCACACACGTGGGCCCTCTCGTGTTGCCTTGCAGGACCGGCGTCTGGGCACTCCTGCGTTCCTGGGCGCCTCCCACGTTCCGCCCACCTCCCTGGGCCGGGGCCAGGCGCAGCCCCAGGAAAGCCCGTGCCACCTTGCCTGTGGAGGCCCCGCCCACGCGCAGGGCAGCAAGCTCCATAGGCCCATAGGCCCACGGCCGCGGCGCACGACCCTGCAGCCTGCCTGGGCAGCTGCAGCCACAGAGACGGGAGGTCTCCCGGCCAAGCCAAGCGTGCACAGCGTGCACCCCCAAAGCCTGCGCTGGCAGTTCCCGGGAGGATGGACCTGGCTGCGCCTCGGCTGGCTCCCTCCCTCTGGTTGGGCATTGGAAACCCACAGCCACTCCTGTGCCCTGTGTTCCTGGCCTCCAGGGCGCGCTTAGGAGCGGATGGGCGGGCCCACCTCGGCTTCGGCATGCCATTTGCCACGGAGCCTTCTGGACCCCCGGCTCTAGGAGGCTGCCCAGCCAGCGCCGCCCACCGGCCCCAGGTGCTAGCTAGAGGCAGCAGCCGGCCTCAGGAGCACACCTGCGGGCGGCCCTGGGCCGCACACACAGTCTCTGAGGGAAGCTGGCGCCCCAGGCGGCGTCCTGCTGTGGCTTGCTGGCTGCCTGGCTCGGCTCGCGCATGCGCCATCCAGCATTCCCTGCTGCAGTCAGGGCTTGTAGGGCGGGTCCTATCCCCAGGGCTGCAGCTGCTGGGACACACCCAATGCTGCTGACGCCCACTGGGGCGGTCCACACACCAGGTGAGCTCAGAGCTGGGCACCTGCGGGCTGTCCCACGATGGTCCCCTGAGCCTGAGTGCACACACGTGGCCCCTGTCGTGTTGCCCTGCAGGACCGGCGTCTGGGCACTCCTGCGTTCCTGGGCGCCTCCCAGGTTCCCCCCTGCTCCCTGGGCCGGGGCGAGGCACAGCCCCAGGTAAGCCTGTGCCACCTTGCGTGTGGAGGCCCCGCCCACGCACAGGGCAGCAAGCTCCATGGGTCCATAGGCCCACAGCCGCATCGCCCAACCCTGCAGCCTACCTGGGCGGCTGGAGCCACAGAGACGGGAGGTCTCCCGGCCAAGCCAAGAGTGGACAGCGTGCACCCCCAAAGCCTCCGCTGGCAGTTCCCGGGAGGATGGACCTGGCTGCGCCTCGGCTGGCTCCCTCCCTCTGGTCGGGCATTGCAAACCCAGACCCACTTGTGTGCCCTGTGTTGCTGGCCTCCATGGCGCGCTTAGGAGCGCATGGGCGGGCCCCCCTCGGCTTCCATATGCCATTTGCCATGGAGCCTTCTGGACCCCTGGCTCTAGGAGGCTGCCCAGCCAGCGCTGCCAACCGGCCCCAGGTGTTAGCTAGAGGCAGCAGCCGGCCTCAGGAGCACACCTGCGGGCGGCCCTGGGCCGCACACACCTTCTCTGAGGGAAGCTGGCGCCCCAGGCAGCGTCCTGCTGTGGCTTGCTGGCTGCCTGGCTCGGCTGGCGCATGCGCCATCCAGCATTCCCTGCTGCAGTCAGGGCTTGTAGGGCGGGGCCGATCCCCAGGGCGGCGGCTGCTGGGACACACCCACTGCTGACGCCCACTGGGGCGGTCCACACACCAGCTGAGCTCGGAGCTGGGCACCTGCGGGCTGTGCCACGATGGTCCCCTGAGCCTGAGTGCGCACACGTGGGCCCTCTCGTGTTGCCTTGCAGGACCGGCGTCTGGGCACTCCTGCGTTCCTGGGCGCCTCCCACGTTCCGCCCACCTCCCTGGGCCGGGGCCAGGCGCAGCCCCAGGAAAGCCCGTGCCACCTTGCCTGTGGAGGCCCCGCCCACGCGCAGGGCAGCAAGCTCCATAGGCCCATAGGCCCACGGCCGCGGCGCACGACCCTGCAGCCTGCCTGGGCAGCTGCAGCCACAGAGACGGGAGGTCTCCCGGACAAGCCAAGCGTGCACAGCGTGCACCCCCAAAGCCTGCGCTGGCAGTTCCCGGGAGGATGGACCTGGCTGCGCCTCGGCTGGCTCCCTCCCTCTGGTTGGGCATTGGAAACCCACAGCCACTCCTGTGCCCTGTGTTCCTGGCCTCCAGGGCGCGCTTAGGAGCGGATGGGCGGGCCCGCCTCGGCTTCGGCATGCCATTTGCCACGGAGCCTTCTGGACCCCCGGCTCTAGGAGGCTGCCCAGCCAGCGCCGCCCACCGGCCCCAGGTGCTAGCTAGAGGCAGCAGCCGGCCTCAGGAGCACACCTGCGGGCGGCCCTGGGCCGCACACACAGTCTCTGAGGGAAGCTGGCGCCCCAGGCGGCGTCCTGCTGTGGCTTGCTGGCTGCCTGGCTCGGCTGGCGCATGCGCCATCCAGCATTCCCTGCTGCAGTCAGGGCTTGTAGGGCGGGTCCTATCCCCAGGGCTGCAGCTGCTGGGACACACCCAATGCTGCTGACGCCCACTGGGGCGGTCCACACACCAGGTGAGCTCAGAGCTGGGCACCTGCGGGCTGTCCCACGATGGTCCCCTGAGCCTGAGTGCACACACGTGGCCCCTGTCGTGTTGCCCTGCAGGACCGGCGTCTGGGCACTCCTGCGTTCCTGGGCGCCTCCCAGGTTCCCCCCTGCTCCCTGGGCCGGGGCGAGGCACAGCCCCAGGTAAGCCTGTGCCACCTTGCGTGTGGAGGCCCCGCCCACGCACAGGGCAGCAAGCTCCATGGGTCCATAGGCCCACAGCCGCATCGCCCAACCCTGCAGCCTACCTGGGCGGCTGGAGCCACAGAGACGGGAGGTCTCCCGGCCAAGCCAAGAGTGGACAGCGTGCACCCCCAAAGCCTCCGCTGGCAGTTCCCGGGAGGATGGACCTGGCTGCGCCTCGGCTGGCTCCCTCCCTCTGGTCGGGCATTGCAAACCCAGACCCACTTGTGTGCCCTGTGTTGCTGGCCTCCATGGCGCGCTTAGGAGCGCATGGGCGGGCCCCCCTCGGCTTCCATATGCCATTTGCCACGGAGCCTTCTGGACCCCCGGCTCTAGGAGGCTGCCCAGCCAGCGCCGCCCACCGGCCCCAGGTGCTAGCTAGAGGCAGCAGCCGGCCTCAGGAGCACACCTGCGGGCGGCCCTGGGCCGCACACACAGTCTCTGAGGGAAGCTGGCGCCCCAGGCGGCGTCCTGCTGTGGCTTGCTGGCTGCCTGGCTCGGCTCGCGCATGCGCCATCCAGCATTCCCTGCTGCAGTCAGGGCTTGTAGGGCGGGTCCTATCCCCAGGGCTGCAGCTGCTGGGACACACCCAATGCTGCTGACGCCCACTGGGGCGGTCCACACACCAGGTGAGCTCAGAGCTGGGCACCTGCGGGCTGTCCCACGATGGTCCCCTGAGCCTGAGTGCACACACGTGGCCCCTGTCGTGTTGCCCTGCAGGACCGGCGTCTGGGCACTCCTGCGTTCCTGGGCGCCTCCCAGGTTCCCCCCTGCTCCCTGGGCCGGGGCGAGGCACAGCCCCAGGTAAGCCTGTGCCACCTTGCGTGTGGAGGCCCCGCCCACGCACAGGGCAGCAAGCTCCATGGGTCCATAGGCCCACAGCCGCATCGCCCAACCCTGCAGCCTACCTGGGCGGCTGGAGCCACAGAGACGGGAGGTCTCCCGGCCAAGCCAAGAGTGGACAGCGTGCACCCCCAAAGCCTCCGCTGGCAGTTCCCGGGAGGATGGACCTGGCTGCGCCTCGGCTGGCTCCCTCCCTCTGGTCGGGCATTGCAAACCCAGACCCACTTGTGTGCCCTGTGTTGCTGGCCTCCATGGCGCGCTTAGGAGCGCATGGGCGGGCCCCCCTCGGCTTCCATATGCCATTTGCCATGGAGCCTTCTGGACCCCTGGCTCTAGGAGGCTGCCCAGCCAGCGCTGCCAACCGGCCCCAGGTGTTAGCTAGAGGCAGCAGCCGGCCTCAGGAGCACACCTGCGGGCGGCCCTGGGCCGCACACACCTTCTCTGAGGGAAGCTGGCGCCCCAGGCAGCGTCCTGCTGTGGCTTGCTGGCTGCCTGGCTCGGCTGGCGCATGCGCCATCCAGCATTCCCTGCTGCAGTCAGGGCTTGTAGGGCGGGGCCGATCCCCAGGGCGGCGGCTGCTGGGACACACCCACTGCTGACGCCCACTGGGGCGGTCCACACACCAGCTGAGCTCGGAGCTGGGCACCTGCGGGCTGTGCCATGATGGTCCCCTGAGCCTGAGTGCACACACGTGGGCCCTCTCGTGTTGCCTTGCAGGACCGGCGTCTGGGCACTCCTGCGTTCCTGGGCGCCTCCCACGTTCCGCCCACCTCCCTGGGCCGGGGCCAGGCGCAGCCCCAGGAAAGCCCGTGCCACCTTGCCTGTGGAGGCCCCGCCCACGCGCAGGGCAGCAAGCTCCATAGGCCCATAGGCCCACGGCCGCGGCGCACGACCCTGCAGCCTGCCTGGGCAGCTGCAGCCACAGAGACGGGAGGTCTCCCGGCCAAGCCAAGCGTGCACAGCGTGCACCCCCAAAGCCTGCGCTGGCAGTTCCCGGGAGGATGGACCTGGCTGCGCCTCGGCTGGCTCCCTCCCTCTGGTTGGGCATTGGAAACCCACAGCCACTCCTGTGCCCTGTGTTCCTGGCCTCCAGGGCGCGCTTAGGAGCGGATGGGCGGGCCCGCCTCGGCTTCGGCATGCCATTTGCCATGGAGCCTTCTGGACCCCCGGCTCTAGGAGGCTGCCCAGCCAGCGCCGCCCACCGGACCCAGGTGCTAGCTAGAGGCAGCAGCCGGCCTCAGGAGCACACCTGCGGGCGGCCCTGGGCCGCACACACAGTCTCTGAGGGAAGCTGGCGCCCCAGGCGGCGTCCTGCTGTGGCTTGCTGGCTGCCTGGCTCGGCTGGCGCATGCGCCATCCAGCATTCCCTGCTGCAGTCAGGGCTTGTAGGGCGGGGCCGATCCCCAGGGCGGCGGCTGCTGGGACACACCCAATGCTGCTGACGCCCACTGGGGCGGTCCACACACCAGGTGAGCTCAGAGCTGGGCACCTGCGGGCTGTCCCACGATGGTCCCCTGAGCCTGAGTGCACACACGTGGCCCCTGTCGTGTTGCCCTGCAGGACCGGCGTCTGGGCACTCCTGCATTCCTGGGCGCCTCCCAGGTTCCCCCCTGCTCCCTGGGCCGGGGCGAGGCACAGCCCCAGGTAAGCCTGTGCCACCTTGCGTGTGGAGGCCCCGCCCACGCACAGGGCAGCAAGCTCCATGGGTCCATAGGCCCACAGCCGCATCGCCCAACCCTGCAGCCTACCTGGGCGGCTGGAGCCACAGAGACGGGAGGTCTCCCGGCCAAGCCAAGAGTGGACAGCGTGCACCCCCAAAGCCTCCGCTGGCAGTTCCCGGGAGGATGGACCTGGCTGCGCCTCGGCTGGCTCCCTCCCTCTGGTCGGGCATTGCAAACCCAGACCCACTTGTGTGCCCTGTGTTGCTGGCCTCCATGGCGCGCTTAGGAGCGCATGGGCGGGCCCCCCTCGGCTTCCATATGCCATTTGCCACGGAGCCTTCTGGACCCCCGGCTCTAGGAGGCTGCCCAGCCAGCGCCGCCCACCGGCCCCAGGTGCTAGCTAGAGGCAGCAGCCGGCCTCAGGAGCACACCTGCGGGCGGCCCTGGGCCGCACACACAGTCTCTGAGGGAAGCTGGCGCCCCAGGCGGCGTCCTGCTGTGGCTTGCTGGCTGCCTGGCTCGGCTCGCGCATGCGCCATCCAGCATTCCCTGCTGCAGTCAGGGCTTGTAGGGCGGGTCCTATCCCCAGGGCTGCAGCTGCTGGGACACACCCAATGCTGCTGACGCCCACTGGGGTGGTCCACACACCAGGTGAGCTCAGAGCTGGGCACCTGCGGGCTGTCCCACTATGGTCCCCTGAGCCTGAGTGCACACACGTGGCCCCTGTCGTGTTGCCCTGCAGGACCGGCGTCTGGGCACTCCTGCGTTCCTGGGCGCCTCCCAGGTTCCCCCCTGCTCCCTGGGCCGGGGCGAGGCACAGCCCCAGGTAAGCCTGTGCCACCTTGCGTGTGGAGGCCCCGCCCACGCACAGGGCAGCAAGCTCCATGGGTCCATAGGCCCACAGCCGCATCGCCCAACCCTGCAGCCTACCTGGGCGGCTGGAGCCACAGAGACGGGAGGTCTCCCGGCCAAGCCAAGAGTGGACAGCGTGCACCCCCAAAGCCTCCGCTGGCAGTTCCCGGGAGGATGGACCTGGCTGCGCCTCGGCTGGCTCCCTCCCTCTGGTCGGGCATTGCAAACCCAGACCCACTTGTGTGCCCTGTGTTGCTGGCCTCCATGGCGCGCTTAGGAGCGCATGGGCGGGCCCCCCTCGGCTTCCATATGCCATTTGCCATGGAGCCTTCTGGACCCCTGGCTCTAGGAGGCTGCCCAGCCAGCGCTGCCAACCGGCCCCAGGTGTTAGCTAGAGGCAGCAGCCGGCCTCAGGAGCACACCTGCGGGCGGCCCTGGGCCGCACACACCTTCTCTGAGGGAAGCTGGCGCCCCAGGCAGCGTCCTGCTGTGGCTTGCTGGCTGCCTGGCTCGGCTGGCGCATGCGCCATCCAGCATTCCCTGCTGCAGTCAGGGCTTGTAGGGCGGGGCCGATCCCCAGGGCGGCGGCTGCTGGGACACACCCACTGCTGACGCCCACTGGGGCGGTCCACACACCAGCTGAGCTCGGAGCTGGGCACCTGCGGGCTGTGCCACGATGGTCCCCTGAGCCTGAGTGCGCACACGTGGGCCCTCTCGTGTTGCCTTGCAGGACCGGCGTCTGGGCACTCCTGCGTTCCTGGGCGCCTCCCACGTTCCGCCCACCTCCCTGGGCCGGGGCCAGGCGCAGCCCCAGGAAAGCCCGTGCCACCTTGCCTGTGGAGGCCCCGCCCACGCGCAGGGCAGCAAGCTCCATAGGCCCATAGGCCCACGGCCGCGGCGCACGACCCTGCAGCCTGCCTGGGCAGCTGCAGCCACAGAGACGGGAGGTCTCCCGGACAAGCCAAGCGTGCACAGCGTGCACCCCCAAAGCCTGCGCTGGCAGTTCCCGGGAGGATGGACCTGGCTGCGCCTCGGCTGGCTCCCTCCCTCTGGTTGGGCATTGGAAACCCACAGCCACTCCTGTGCCCTGTGTTCCTGGCCTCCAGGGCGCGCTTAGGAGCGGATGGGCGGGCCCGCCTCGGCTTCGGCATGCCATTTGCCACGGAGCCTTCTGGACCCCCGGCTCTAGGAGGCTGCCCAGCCAGCGCCGCCCACCGGCCCCAGGTGCTAGCTAGAGGCAGCAGCCGGCCTCAGGAGCACACCTGCGGGCGGCCCTGGGCCGCACACACAGTCTCTGAGGGAAGCTGGCGCCCCAGGCGGCGTCCTGCTGTGGCTTGCTGGCTGCCTGGCTCGGCTGGCGCATGCGCCATCCAGCATTCCCTGCTGCAGTCAGGGCTTGTAGGGCGGGTCCTATCCCCAGGGCTGCAGCTGCTGGGACACACCCAATGCTGCTGACGCCCACTGGGGCGGTCCACACACCAGGTGAGCTCAGAGCTGGGCACCTGCGGGCTGTCCCACGATGGTCCCCTGAGCCTGAGTGCACACACGTGGCCCCTGTCGTGTTGCCCTGCAGGACCGGCGTCTGGGCACTCCTGCGTTCCTGGGCGCCTCCCAGGTTCCCCCCTGCTCCCTGGGCCGGGGCGAGGCACAGCCCCAGGTAAGCCTGTGCCACCTTGCGTGTGGAGGCCCCGCCCACGCACAGGGCAGCAAGCTCCATGGGTCCATAGGCCCACAGCCGCATCGCCCAACCCTGCAGCCTACCTGGGCGGCTGGAGCCACAGAGACGGGAGGTCTCCCGGCCAAGCCAAGAGTGGACAGCGTGCACCCCCAAAGCCTCCGCTGGCAGTTCCCGGGAGGATGGACCTGGCTGCGCCTCGGCTGGCTCCCTCCCTCTGGTCGGGCATTGCAAACCCAGACCCACTTGTGTGCCCTGTGTTGCTGGCCTCCATGGCGCGCTTAGGAGCGCATGGGCGGGCCCCCCTCGGCTTCCATATGCCATTTGCCACGGAGCCTTCTGGACCCCCGGCTCTAGGAGGCTGCCCAGCCAGCGCCGCCCACCGGCCCCAGGTGCTAGCTAGAGGCAGCAGCCGGCCTCAGGAGCACACCTGCGGGCGGCCCTGGGCCGCACACACAGTCTCTGAGGGAAGCTGGCGCCCCAGGCGGCGTCCTGCTGTGGCTTGCTGGCTGCCTGGCTCGGCTCGCGCATGCGCCATCCAGCATTCCCTGCTGCAGTCAGGGCTTGTAGGGCGGGTCCTATCCCCAGGGCTGCAGCTGCTGGGACACACCCAATGCTGCTGACGCCCACTGGGGCGGTCCACACACCAGGTGAGCTCAGAGCTGGGCACCTGCGGGCTGTCCCACGATGGTCCCCTGAGCCTGAGTGCACACACGTGGCCCCTGTCGTGTTGCCCTGCAGGACCGGCGTCTGGGCACTCCTGCGTTCCTGGGCGCCTCCCAGGTTCCCCCCTGCTCCCTGGGCCGGGGCGAGGCACAGCCCCAGGTAAGCCTGTGCCACCTTGCGTGTGGAGGCCCCGCCCACGCACAGGGCAGCAAGCTCCATGGGTCCATAGGCCCACAGCCGCATCGCCCAACCCTGCAGCCTACCTGGGCGGCTGGAGCCACAGAGACGGGAGGTCTCCCGGCCAAGCCAAGAGTGGACAGCGTGCACCCCCAAAGCCTCCGCTGGCAGTTCCCGGGAGGATGGACCTGGCTGCGCCTCGGCTGGCTCCCTCCCTCTGGTCGGGCATTGCAAACCCAGACCCACTTGTGTGCCCTGTGTTGCTGGCCTCCATGGCGCGCTTAGGAGCGCATGGGCGGGCCCCCCTCGGCTTCCATATGCCATTTGCCATGGAGCCTTCTGGACCCCTGGCTCTAGGAGGCTGCCCAGCCAGCGCTGCCAACCGGCCCCAGGTGTTAGCTAGAGGCAGCAGCCGGCCTCAGGAGCACACCTGCGGGCGGCCCTGGGCCGCACACACCTTCTCTGAGGGAAGCTGGCGCCCCAGGCAGCGTCCTGCTGTGGCTTGCTGGCTGCCTGGCTCGGCTGGCGCATGCGCCATCCAGCATTCCCTGCTGCAGTCAGGGCTTGTAGGGCGGGGCCGATCCCCAGGGCGGCGGCTGCTGGGACACACCCACTGCTGACGCCCACTGGGGCGGTCCACACACCAGCTGAGCTCGGAGCTGGGCACCTGCGGGCTGTGCCACGATGGTCCCCTGAGCCTGAGTGCACACACGTGGGCCCTCTCGTGTTGCCTTGCAGGACCGGCGTCTGGGCACTCCTGCGTTCCTGGGCGCCTCCCACGTTCCGCCCACCTCCCTGGGCCGGGGCCAGGCGCAGCCCCAGGAAAGCCCGTGCCACCTTGCCTGTGGAGGCCCCGCCCACGCGCAGGGCAGCAAGCTCCATAGGCCCATAGGCCCACGGCCGCGGCGCACGACCCTGCAGCCTGCCTGGGCAGCTGCAGCCACAGAGACGGGAGGTCTCCCGGCCAAGCCAAGCGTGCACAGCGTGCACCCCCAAAGCCTGCGCTGGCAGTTCCCGGGAGGATGGACCTGGCTGCGCCTCGGCTGGCTCCCTCCCTCTGGTTGGGCATTGGAAACCCACAGCCACTCCTGTGCCCTGTGTTCCTGGCCTCCAGGGCGCGCTTAGGAGCGGATGGGCGGGCCCGCCTCGGCTTCGGCATGCCATTTGCCACGGAGCCTTCTGGACCCCCGGCTCTAGGAGGCTGCCCAGCCAGCGCCGCCCACCGGCCCCAGGTGCTAGCTAGAGGCAGCAGCCGGCCTCAGGAGCACACCTGCGGGCGGCCCTGGGCCGCACACACAGTCTCTGAGGGAAGCTGGCGCCCCAGGCGGCGTCCTGCTGTGGCTTGCTGGCTGCCTGGCTCGGCTGGCGCATGCGCCATCCAGCATTCCCTGCTGCAGTCAGGGCTTGTAGGGCGGGTCCTATCCCCAGGGCTGCAGCTGCTGGGACACACCCAATGCTGCTGACGCCCACTGGGGCGGTCCACACACCAGGTGAGCTCAGAGCTGGGCACCTGCGGGCTGTCCCACGATGGTCCCCTGAGCCTGAGTGCACACACGTGGCCCCTGTCGTGTTGCCCTGCAGGACCGGCGTCTGGGCACTCCTGCGTTCCTGGGCGCCTCCCAGGTTCCCCCCTGCTCCCTGGGCCGGGGCGAGGCACAGCCCCAGGTAAGCCTGTGCCACCTTGCCTGTGGAGGCCCCGCCCACGCACAGGGCAGCAAGCTCCATGGGTCCATAGGCCCACAGCCGCATCGCCCAACCCTGCAGCCTACCTGGGCGGCTGGAGCCACAGAGACGGGAGGTCTCCCGGCCAAGCCAAGAGTGGACAGCGTGCACCCCCAAAGCCTCCGCTGGCAGTTCCCGGGAGGATGGACCTGGCTGCGCCTCGGCTGGCTCCCTCCCTCTGGTCGGGCATTGCAAACCCAGACCCACTTGTGTGCCCTGTGTTGCTGGCCTCCATGGCGCGCTTAGGAGCGCATGGGCGGGCCCCCCTCGGCTTCCATATGCCATTTGCCACGGAGCCTTCTGGACCCCTGGCTCTAGGAGGCTGCCCAGCCAGCGCTGCCAACCGGCCCCAGGTGTTAGCTAGAGGCAGCAGCCGGCCTCAGGAGCACACCTGCGGGCGGCCCTGGGCCGCACACACCTTCTCTGAGGGAAGCTGGCGCCCCAGGCAGCGTCCTGCTGTGGCTTGCTGGCTGCCTGGCTCGGCTGGCGCATGCGCCATCCAGCATTCCCTGCTGCAGTCAGGGCTTGTAGGGCGGGGCCGATCCCCAGGGCGGCGGCTGCTGGGACACACCCACTGCTGACGCCCACTGGGGCGGTCCACACACCAGCTGAGCTCGGAGCTGGGCACCTGCGGGCTGTGCCACGATGGTCCCCTGAGCCTGAGTGCGCACACGTGGGCCCTCTCGTGTTGCCTTGCAGGACCGGCGTCTGGGCACTCCTGCGTTCCTGGGCGCCTCCCACGTTCCGCCCACCTCCCTGGGCCGGGGCCAGGCGCAGCCCCAGGAAAGCCCGTGCCACCTTGCCTGTGGAGGCCCCGCCCACGCGCAGGGCAGCAAGCTCCATAGGCCCATAGGCCCACGGCCGCGGCGCACGACCCTGCAGCCTGCCTGGGCAGCTGCAGCCACAGAGACGGGAGGTCTCCCGGACAAGCCAAGCGTGCACAGCGTGCACCCCCAAAGCCTGCGCTGGCAGTTCCCGGGAGGATGGACCTGGCTGCGCCTCGGCTGGCTCCCTCCCTCTGGTTGGGCATTGGAAACCCACAGCCACTCCTGTGCCCTGTGTTCCTGGCCTCCAGGGCGCGCTTAGGAGCGGATGGGCGGGCCCGCCTCGGCTTCGGCATGCCATTTGCCACGGAGCCTTCTGGACCCCCGGCTCTAGGAGGCTGCCCAGCCAGCGCCGCCCACCGGCCCCAGGTGCTAGCTAGAGGCAGCAGCCGGCCTCAGGAGCACACCTGCGGGCGGCCCTGGGCCGCACACACAGTCTCTGAGGGAAGCTGGCGCCCCAGGCGGCGTCCTGCTGTGGCTTGCTGGCTGCCTGGCTCGGCTGGCGCATGCGCCATCCAGCATTCCCTGCTGCAGTCAGGGCTTGTAGGGCGGGTCCTATCCCCAGGGCTGCAGCTGCTGGGACACACCCAATGCTGCTGACGCCCACTGGGGCGGTCCACACACCAGGTGAGCTCAGAGCTGGGCACCTGCGGGCTGTCCCACGATGGTCCCCTGAGCCTGAGTGCACACACGTGGCCCCTGTCGTGTTGCCCTGCAGGACCGGCGTCTGGGCACTCCTGCGTTCCTGGGCGCCTCCCAGGTTCCCCCCTGCTCCCTGGGCCGGGGCGAGGCACAGCCCCAGGTAAGCCTGTGCCACCTTGCGTGTGGAGGCCCCGCCCACGCACAGGGCAGCAAGCTCCATGGGTCCATAGGCCCACAGCCGCATCGCCCAACCCTGCAGGCTACCTGGGCGGCTGGAGCAACAGAGACGGGAGGTCTCCCGGCCAAGCCAAGAGTGGACAGCGTGCACCCCCAAAGCCTCCGCTGGCAGTTCCCGGGAGGATGGACCTGGCTGCGCCTCGGCTGGCTCCCTCCCTCTGGTCGGGCATTGCAAACCCAGACCCACTTGTGTGCCCTGTGTTGCTGGCCTCCATGGCGCGCTTAGGAGCGCATGGGCGGGCCCCCCTCGGCTTCCATATGCCATTTGCCACGGAGCCTTCTGGACCCCTGGCTCTAGGAGGCTGCCCAGCCAGCGCTGCCAACCGGCCCCAGGTGTTAGCTAGAGGCAGCAGCCGGCCTCAGGAGCACACCTGCGGGCGGCCCTGGGCCGCACACACCTTCTCTGAGGGAAGCTGGCGCCCCAGGCAGCGTCCTGCTGTGGCTTGCTGGCTGCCTGGCTCGGCTGGCGCATGCGCCATCCAGCATTCCCTGCTGCAGTCAGGGCTTGTAGGGCGGAGCCGATCCCCAGGGCGGCGGCTGCTGGGACACACCCACTGCTGACGCCCACTGGGGCGGTCCACACACCAGCTGAGCTCGGAGCTGGGCACCTGCGGGCTGTGCCACGATGGTCCCCTGAGCCTGAGTGCACACACGTGGGCCCTCTCGTGTTGCCTTGCAGGACCGGCGTCTGGGCACTCCTGCGTTCCTGGGCGCCTCCCACGTTCCGCCCACCTCCCTGGGCCGGGGCCAGGCGCAGCCCCAGGAAAGCCCGTGCCACCTTGCCTGTGGAGGCCCCGCCCACGCGCAGGGCAGCAAGCTCCATAGGCCCATAGGCCCACGGCCGCGGCGCACGACCCTGCAGCCTGCCTGGGCAGCTGCAGCCACAGAGACGGGAGGTCTCCCGGCCAAGCCAAGCGTGCACAGCGTGCACCCCCAAAGCCTGCGCTGGCAGTTCCCGGGAGGATGGACCTGGCTGCGCCTCGGCTGGCTCCCTCCCTCTGGTTGGGCATTGGAAACCCACAGCCACTCCTGTGCCCTGTGTTCCTGGCCTCCAGGGCGCGCTTAGGAGCGGATGGGCGGGCCCGCCTCGGCTTCGGCATGCCATTTGCCACGGAGCCTTCTGGACCCCCGGCTCTAGGAGGCTGCCCAGCCAGCGCCGCCCACCGGCCCCAGGTGCTAGCTAGAGGCAGCAGCCGGCCTCAGGAGCACACCTGCGGGCGGCCCTGGGCCGCACACACAGTCTCTGAGGGAAGCTGGCGCCCCAGGCGGCGTCCTGCTGTGGCTTGCTGGCTGCCTGGCTCGGCTGGCGCATGCGCCATCCAGCATTCCCTGCTGCAGTCAGGGCTTGTAGGGCGGGTCCTATCCCCAGGGCTGCAGCTGCTGGGACACACCCAATGCTGCTGACGCCCACTGGGGCGGTCCACACACCAGGTGAGCTCAGAGCTGGGCACCTGCGGGCTGTCCCACGATGGTCCCCTGAGCCTGAGTGCACACACGTGGCCCCTGTCGTGTTGCCCTGCAGGACCGGCGTCTGGGCACTCCTGCGTTCCTGGGCGCCTCCCAGGTTCCCCCCTGCTCCCTGGGCCGGGGCGAGGCACAGCCCCAGGTAAGCCTGTGCCACCTTGCGTGTGGAGGCCCCGCCCACGCACAGGGCAGCAAGCTCCATGGGTCCATAGGCCCACAGCCGCATCGCCCAACCCTGCAGCCTACCTGGGCGGCTGGAGCCACAGAGACGGGAGGTCTCCCGGCCAAGCCAAGAGTGGACAGCGTGCACCCCCAAAGCCTCCGCTGGCAGTTCCCGGGAGGATGGACCTGGCTGCGCCTCGGCTGGCTCCCTCCCTCTGGTCGGGCATTGCAAACCCAGACCCACTTGTGTGCCCTGTGTTGCTGGCCTCCATGGCGCGCTTAGGAGCGCATGGGCGGGCCCCCCTCGGCTTCCATATGCCATTTGCCACGGAGCCTTCTGGACCCCTGGCTCTAGGAGGCTGCCCAGCCAGCGCTGCCAACCGGCCCCAGGTGTTAGCTAGAGGCAGCAGCCGGCCTCAGGAGCACACCTGCGGGCGGCCCTGGGCCGCACACACCTTCTCTGAGGGAAGCTGGCGCCCCAGGCAGCGTCCTGCTGTGGCTTGCTGGCTGCCTGGCTCGGCTGGCGCATGCGCCATCCAGCATTCCCTGCTGCAGTCAGGGCTTGTAGGGCGGGGCCGATCCCCAGGGCGGCGGCTGCTGGGACACACCCACTGCTGACGCCCACTGGGGCGGTCCACACACCAGCTGAGCTCGGAGCTGGGCACCTGCGGGCTGTGCCACGATGGTCCCCTGAGCCTGAGTGCGCACACGTGGGCCCTCTCGTGTTGCCTTGCAGGACCGGCGTCTGGGCACTCCTGCGTTCCTGGGCGCCTCCCACGTTCCGCCCACCTCCCTGGGCCGGGGCCAGGCGCAGCCCCAGGAAAGCCCGTGCCACCTTGCCTGTGGAGGCCCCGCCCACGCGCAGGGCAGCAAGCTCCATAGGCCCATAGGCCCACGGCCGCGGCGCACGACCCTGCAGCCTGCCTGGGCAGCTGCAGCCACAGAGACGGGAGGTCTCCCGGCCAAGCCAAGCGTGCACAGCGTGCACCCCCAAAGCCTGCGCTGGCAGTTCCCGGGAGGATGGACCTGGCTGCGCCTCGGCTGGCTCCCTCCCTCTGGTTGGGCATTGGAAACCCACAGCCACTCCTGTGCCCTGTGTTCCTGGCCTCCAGGGCGCGCTTAGGAGCGGATGGGCGGGCCCGCCTCGGCTTCGGCATGCCATTTGCCACGGAGCCTTCTGGACCCCCGGCTCTAGGAGGCTGCCCAGCCAGCGCCGCCCACCGGCCCCAGGTGCTAGCTAGAGGCAGCAGCCGGCCTCAGGAGCACACCTGCGGGCGGCCCTGGGCCGCACACACAGTCTCTGAGGGAAGCTGGCGCCCCAGGCGGCGTCCTGCTGTGGCTTGCTGGCTGCCTGGCTCGGCTGGCGCATGCGCCATCCAGCATTCCCTGCTGCAGTCAGGGCTTGTAGGGCGGGTCCTATCCCCAGGGCTGCAGCTGCTGGGACACACCCAATGCTGCTGACGCCCACTGGGGCGGTCCACACACCAGGTGAGCTCAGAGCTGGGCACCTGCGGGCTGTCCCACGATGGTCCCCTGAGCCTGAGTGCACACACGTGGCCCCTGTCGTGTTGCCCTGCAGGACCGGCGTCTGGGCACTCCTGCGTTCCTGGGCGCCTCCCAGGTTCCCCCCTGCTCCCTGGGCCGGGGCGAGGCACAGCCCCAGGTAAGCCTGTGCCACCTTGCGTGTGGAGGCCCCGCCCACGCACAGGGCAGCAAGCTCCATGGGTCCATAGGCCCACAGCCGCATCGCCCAACCCTGCAGCCTACCTGGGCGGCTGGAGCCACAGAGACGGGAGGTCTCCCGGCCAAGCCAAGAGTGGACAGCGTGCACCCCCAAAGCCTCCGCTGGCAGTTCCCGGGAGGATGGACCTGGCTGCGCCTCGGCTGGCTCCCTCCCTCTGGTCGGGCATTGCAAACCCAGACCCACTTGTGTGCCCTGTGTTGCTGGCCTCCATGGCGTGCTTAGGAGCGCATGGGCGGGCCCCCCTCGGCTTCCATATGCCATTTGCCACGGAGCCTTCTGGACCCCTGGCTCTAGGAGGCTGCCCAGCCAGCGCTGCCAACCGGCCCCAGGTGTTAGCTAGAGGCAGCAGCCGGCCTCAGGAGCACACCTGCGGGCGGCCCTGGGCCGCACACACCTTCTCTGAGGGAAGCTGGCGCCCCAGGCAGCGTCCTGCTGTGGCTTGCTGGCTGCCTGGCTCGGCTGGCGCATGCGCCATCCAGCATTCCCTGCTGCAGTCAGGGCTTGTAGGGCGGGGCCGATCCCCAGGGCGGCGGCTGCTGGGACACACCCACTGCTGACGCCCACTGGGGCGGTCCACACACCAGCTGAGCTCGGAGCTGGGCACCTGCGGGCTGTGCCACGATGGTCCCCTGAGCCTGAGTGCACACACGTGGGCCCTCTCGTGTTGCCTTGCAGGACCGGCGTCTGGGCACTCCTGCGTTCCTGGGCGCCTCCCACGTTCCGCCCACCTCCCTGGGCCGGGGCCAGGCGCAGCCCCAGGAAAGCCCGTGCCACCTTGCCTGTGGAGGCCCCGCCCACGCGCAGGGCAGCAAGCTCCATAGGCCCATAGGCCCACGGCCGCGGCGCACGACCCTGCAGCCTGCCTGGGCAGCTGCAGCCACAGAGACGGGAGGTCTCCCGGCCAAGCCAAGCGTGCACAGCGTGCACCCCCAAAGCCTGCGCTGGCAGTTCCCGGGAGGATGGACCTGGCTGCGCCTCGGCTGGCTCCCTCCCTCTGGTTGGGCATTGGAAACCCACAGCCACTCCTGTGCCCTGTGTTCCTGGCCTCCAGGGCGCGCTTAGGAGCGGATGGGCGGGCCCGCCTCGGCTTCGGCATGCCATTTGCCACGGAGCCTTCTGGACCCCCGGCTCTAGGAGGCTGCCCAGCCAGCGCCGCCCACCGGCCCCAGGTGCTAGCTAGAGGCAGCAGCCGGCCTCAGGAGCACACCTGCGGGCGGCCCTGGGCCGCACACACAGTCTCTGAGGGAAGCTGGCGCCCCAGGCGGCGTCCTGCTGTGGCTTGCTGGCTGCCTGGCTCGGCTGGCGCATGCGCCATCCAGCATTCCCTGCTGCAGTCAGGGCTTGTAGGGCGGGTCCTATCCCCAGGGCTGCAGCTGCTGGGACACACCCAATGCTGCTGACGCCCACTGGGGCGGTCCACACACCAGGTGAGCTCAGAGCTGGGCACCTGCGGGCTGTCCCACGATGGTCCCCTGAGCCTGAGTGCACACACGTGGCCCCTGTCGTGTTGCCCTGCAGGACCGGCGTCTGGGCACTCCTGCGTTCCTGGGCGCCTCCCAGGTTCCCCCCTGCTCCCTGGGCCGGGGCGAGGCACAGCCCCAGGTAAGCCTGTGCCACCTTGCGTGTGGAGGCCCCGCCCACGCACAGGGCAGCAAGCTCCATGGGTCCATAGGCCCACAGCCGCATCGCCCAACCCTGCAGCCTACCTGGGCGGCTGGAGCCACAGAGACGGGAGGTCTCCCGGCCAAGCCAAGAGTGGACAGCGTGCACCCCCAAAGCCTCCGCTGGCAGTTCCCGGGAGGATGGACCTGGCTGCGCCTCGGCTGGCTCCCTCCCTCTGGTCGGGCATTGCAAACCCAGACCCACTTGTGTGCCCTGTGTTGCTGGCCTCCATGGCGCGCTTAGGAGCGCATGGGCGGGCCCCCCTCGGCTTCCATATGCCATTTGCCACGGAGCCTTCTGGACCCCTGGCTCTAGGAGGCTGCCCAGCCAGCGCTGCCAACCGGCCCCAGGTGTTAGCTAGAGGCAGCAGCCGGCCTCAGGAGCACACCTGCGGGCGGCCCTGGGCCGCACACACCTTCTCTGAGGGAAGCTGGCGCCCCAGGCAGCGTCCTGCTGTGGCTTGCTGGCTGCCTGGCTCGGCTGGCGCATGCGCCATCCAGCATTCCCTGCTGCAGTCAGGGCTTGTAGGGCGGGGCCGATCCCCAGGGCGGCGGCTGCTGGGACACACCCACTGCTGACGCCCACTGGGGCGGTCCACACACCAGCTGAGCTCGGAGCTGGGCACCTGCGGGCTGTGCCACGATGGTCCCCTGAGCCTGAGTGCACACACGTGGGCCCTCTCGTGTTGCCTTGCAGGACCGGCGTCTGGGCACTCCTGCGTTCCTGGGCGCCTCCCACGTTCCGCCCACCTCCCTGGGCCGGGGCCAGGCGCAGCCCCAGGAAAGCCCGTGCCACCTTGCCTGTGGAGGCCCCGCCCACGCGCAGGGCAGCAAGCTCCATAGGCCCATAGGCCCACGGCCGCGGCGCACGACCCTGCAGCCTGCCTGGGCAGCAGCAGCCACAGAGACGGGAGGTCTCCCGGCCAAGCCAAGCGTGCACAGCGTGCACCCCCAAAGCCTGCGCTGGCAGTTCCCGGGAGGATGGACCTGGCTGCGCCTCGGCTGGCTCCCTCCCTCTGGTTGGGCATTGGAAACCCACAGCCACTCCTGTGCCCTGTGTTCCTGGCCTCCAGGGCGCGCTTAGGAGCGGATGGGCGGGCCCGCCTCGGCTTCGGCATGCCATTTGCCACGGAGCCTTCTGGACCCCCGGCTCTAGGAGGCTGCCCAGCCAGCGCCGCCCACCGGACCCAGGTGCTAGCTAGAGGCAGCAGCCGGCCTCAGGAGCACACCTGCGGGCGGCCCTGGGCCGCACACACAGTCTCTGAGGGAAGCTGGCGCCCCAGGCGGCGTCCTGCTGTGGCTTGCTGGCTGCCTGGCTGGGCTCGCGCATGCGCCATCCAGCATTCCCTGCTGCAGTCAGGGCTTGTAGGGCGGGTCCTATCCCCAGGGCTGCAGCTGCTGGGACACACCCAATGCTGCTGACGCCCACTGGGGCGGTCCACACACCAGGTGAGCTCAGAGCTGGGCACCTGCGGGCTGTCCCACGATGGTCCCCTGAGCCTGAGTGCACACACGTGGCCCCTGTCGTGTTGCCCTGCAGGACCGGCGTCTGGGCACTCCTGCGTTCCTGGGCGCCTCCCAGGTTCCCCCCTGCTCCCTGGGCCGGGGCGAGGCACAGCCCCAGGTAAGCCTGTGCCACCTTGCGTGTGGAGGCCCCGCCCACGCACAGGGCAGCAAGCTCCATGGGTCCATAGGCCCACAGCCGCATCGCCCAACCCTGCAGCCTACCTGGGCGGCTGGAGCCACAGAGACGGGAGGTCTCCCGGCCAAGCCAAGAGTGGACAGCGTGCACCCCCAAAGCCTCCGCTGGCAGTTCCCGGGAGGATGGACCTGGCTGCGCCTCGGCTGGCTCCCTCCCTCTGGTCGGGCATTGCAAACCCAGACCCACTTGTGTGCCCTGTGTTCCTGGCCTCCAGGGCGCGCTTAGGAGCGGATGGGCGGGCCCGCCTCGGCTTCGGCATGCCATTTGCCACGGAGCCTTCTGGACCCCCGGCTCTAGGAGGCTGCCCAGCCAGCGCCGCCCACCGGCCCCAGGTGCTAGCTAGAGGCAGCAGCCGGCCTCAGGAGCACACCTGCGGGCGGCCCTGGGCCGCACACACCTTCTCTGAGGGAAGCTGGCGCCCCAGGCAGCGTCCTGCTGTGGCTTGCTGGCTGCCTGGCTCGGCTGGCACATGCGCCATCCAGCATTCCCTGCTGCAGTCAGGGCTTGTAGGGCGGGTCCTATCCCCAGGGCGGCGGCTGCTGGGACACACCCACTGCTGACGCCCACTGGGGCGGTCCACACACCAGCTGAGCTCGGAGCTGGGCACCTGCGGGCTGTGCCACGATGGTCCCCTGAGCCTGAGTGCACACACGTGGGCCCTCTCGTGTTGCCTTGCAGGACCGGCGTCTGGGCACTCCTGCGTTCCTGGGCGCCTCCCACGTTCCGCCCACCTCCCTGGGCCGGGGCCAGGCGCAGCCCCAGGAAAGCCCGTGCCACCTTGCCTGTGGAGGCCCCGCCCACGCGCAGGGCAGCAAGCTCCATAGGCCCATAGGCCCACGGCCGCGGCGCACGACCCTGCAGCCTGCCTGGGCAGCTGCAGCCACAGAGACGGGAGGTCTCCCGGCCAAGCCAAGCGTGCACAGCGTGCACCCCCAAAGCCTGCGCTGGCAGTTCCCGGGAGGATGGACCTGGCTGCGCCTCGGCTGGCTCCCTCCCTCTGGTTGGGCATTGGAAACCCACAGCCACTCCTGTGCCCTGTGTTCCTGGCCTCCAGGGCGCGCTTAGGAGCGGATGGGCGGGCCCGCCTCGGCTTCGGCATGCCATTTGCCACGGAGCCTTCTGGACCCCCGGCTCTAGGAGGCTGCCCAGCCAGCGCCGCCCACCGGCCCCAGGTGCTAGCTAGAGGCAGCAGCCGGCCTCAGGAGCACACCTGCGGGCGGCCCTGGGCCGCACACACAGTCTCTGAGGGAAGCTGGCGCCCCAGGCGGCGTCCTGCTGTGGCTTGCTGGCTGCCTGGCTCGGCTCGCGCATGCGCCATCCAGCATTCCCTGCTGCAGTCAGGGCTTGTAGGGCGGGTCCTATCCCCAGGGCTGCAGCTGCTGGGACACACCCAATGCTGCTGACGCCCACTGGGGCGGTCCACACACCAGGTGAGCTCAGAGCTGGGCACCTGCGGGCTGTCCCACGATGGTCCCCTGAGCCTGAGTGCACACACGTGGCCCCTGTCGTGTTGCCCTGCAGGACCGGCGTCTGGGCACTCCTGCGTTCCTGGGCGCCTCCCAGGTTCCCCCCTGCTCCCTGGGCCGGGGCGAGGCACAGCCCCAGGTAAGCCTGTGCCACCTTGCGTGTGGAGGCCCCGCCCACGCACAGGGCAGCAAGCTCCATGGGTCCATAGGCCCACAGCCGCATCGCCCAACCCTGCAGCCTACCTGGGCGGCTGGAGCCACAGAGACGGGAGGTCTCCCGGCCAAGCCAAGAGTGGACAGCGTGCACCCCCAAAGCCTCCGCTGGCAGTTCCCGGGAGGATGGACCTGGCTGCGCCTCGGCTGGCTCCCTCCCTCTGGTCGGGCATTGCAAACCCAGACCCACTTGTGTGCCCTGTGTTGCTGGCCTCCATGGCGCGCTTAGGAGCGCATGGGCGGGCCCCCCTCGGCTTCCATATGCCATTTGCCACGGAGCCTTCTGGACCCCTGGCTCTAGGAGGCTGCCCAGCCAGCGCTGCCAACCGGCCCCAGGTGTTAGCTAGAGGCAGCAGCCGGCCTCAGGAGCACACCTGCGGGCGGCCCTGGGCCGCACACACCTTCTCTGAGGGAAGCTGGCGCCCCAGGCAGCGTCCTGCTGTGGCTTGCTGGCTGCCTGGCTCGGCTGGCGCATGCGCCATCCAGCATTCCCTGCTGCAGTCAGGGCTTGTAGGGCGGGGCCGATCCCCAGGGCGGCGGCTGCTGGGACACACCCACTGCTGACGCCCACTGGGGCGGTCCACACACCAGCTGAGCTAGGAGCTGGGCACCTGCGGGCTGTGCCACGATGGTCCCCTGAGCCTGAGTGCGCACACGTGGGCCCTCTCGTGTTGCCTTGCAGGACCGGCGTCTGGGCACTCCTGCGTTCCTGGGCGCCTCCCACGTTCCGCCCACCTCCCTGGGCCGGGGCCAGGCGCAGCCCCAGGAAAGCCCGTGCCACCTTGCCTGTGGAGGCCCCGCCCACGCGCAGGGCAGCAAGCTCCATAGGCCCATAGGCCCACGGCCGCGGCGCACGACCCTGCAGCCTGCCTGGGCAGCTGCAGCCACAGAGACGGGAGGTCTCCCGGCCAAGCCAAGCGTGCACAGCGTGCACCCCCAAAGCCTGCGCTGGCAGTTCCCGGGAGGATGGACCTGGCTGCGCCTCGGCTGGCTCCCTCCCTCTGGTTGGGCATTGGAAACCCACAGCCACTCCTGTGCCCTGTGTTCCTGGCCTCCAGGGCGCGCTTAGGAGCGGATGGGCGGGCCCGCCTCGGCTTCGGCATGCCATTTGCCACGGAGCCTTCTGGACCCCCGGCTCTAGGAGGCTGCCCAGCCAGCGCCGCCCACCGGCCCCAGGTGCTAGCTAGAGGCAGCAGCCGGCCTCAGGAGCACACCTGCGGGCGGCCCTGGGCCGCACACACAGTCTCTGAGGGAAGCTGGCGCCCCAGGCGGCGTCCTGCTGTGGCTTGCTGGCTGCCTGGCTCGGCTCGCGCATGCGCCATCCAGCATTCCCTGCTGCAGTCAGGGCTTGTAGGGCGGGTCCTATCCCCAGGGCTGCAGCTGCTGGGACACACCCAATGCTGCTGATGCCCACTGGGGCGGTCCACACACCAGGTGAGCTCAGAGCTGGGCACCTGCGGGCTGTGCCACGATGGTCCCCTGAGCCTGAGTGCACACACGTGGCCCCTGTCGTGTTGCCCTGCAGGACCGGCGTCTGGGCACTCCTGCGTTCCTGGGCGCCTCCCAGGTTCCCCCCTGCTCCCTGGGCCGGGGCGAGGCACAGCCCCAGGTAAGCCTGTGCCACCTTGCCTGTGGAGGCCCCGCCCACGCACAGGGCAGCAAGCTCCATGGGTCCATAGGCCCACAGCCGCATCGCCCAACCCTGCAGCCTACCTGGGCGGCTGGAGCCACAGAGACGGGAGGTCTCCCGGCCAAGCCAAGAGTGGACAGCGTGCACCCCCAAAGCCTCCGCTGGCAGTTCCCGGGAGGATGGACCTGGCTGCGCCTCGGCTGGCTCCCTCCCTCTGGTCGGGCATTGCAAACCCAGACCCACTTGTGTGCCCTGTGTTGCTGGCCTCCATGGCGCGCTTAGGAGCGCATGGGCGGGCCCCCCTCGGCTTCCATATGCCATTTGCCACGGAGCCTTCTGGACCCCTGGCTCTAGGAGGCTGCCCAGCCAGCGCTGCCAACCGGCCCCAGGTGTTAGCTAGAGGCAGCAGCCGGCCTCAGGAGCACACCTGCGGGCGGCCCTGGGCCGCACACACCTTCTCTGAGGGAAGCTGGCGCCCCAGGCAGCGTCCTGCTGTGGCTTGCTGGCTGCCTGGCTCGGCTGGCGCATGCGCCATCCAGCATTCCCTGCTGCAGTCAGGGCTTGTAGGGCGGGGCCGATCCCCAGGGCGGCGGCTGCTGGGACACACCCACTGCTGACGCCCACTGGGGCGGTCCACACACCAGCTGAGCTCGGAGCTGGGCACCTGCGGGCTGTGCCACGATGGTCCCCTGAGCCTGAGTGCACACACGTGGGCCCTCTCGTGTTGCCTTGCAGGACCGGCGTCTGGGCACTCCTGCGTTCCTGGGCGCCTCCCACGTTCCGCCCACCTCCCTGGGCCTGGGCCAGGCGCAGCCCCAGGAAAGCCCGTGCCACCTTGCCTGTGGAGGCCCCACCCACGCGCAGGGCAGCAAGCTCCATAGGCCCATAGGCCCACGGCCGCGGCGCACGACCCTGCAGCCTGCCTGGGCAGCTGCAGCCACAGAGACGGGAGGTCTCCCGGCCAAGCCAAGCGTGCACAGCGTGCACCCCCAAAGCCTGCGCTGGCAGTTCCCGGGAGGATGGACCTGGCTGCGCCTCGGCTGGCTCCCTCCCTCTGGTTGGGCATTGGAAACCCACAGCCACTCCTGTGCCCTGTGTTCCTGGCCTCCAGGGCGCGCTTAGGAGCGGATGGGCGGGCCCGCCTCGGCTTCGGCATGCCATTTGCCACGGAGCCTTCTGGACCCCCGGCTCTAGGAGGCTGCCCAGCCAGCGCCGCCCACCGGCCCCAGGTGCTAGCTAGAGGCAGCAGCCGGCCTCAGGAGCACACCTGCGGGCGGCCCTGGGCCGCACACACAGTCTCTGAGGGAAGCTGGCGCCCCAGGCGGCGTCCTGCTGTGGCTTGCTGGCTGCCTGGCTCGGCTCGCGCATGCGCCATCCAGCATTCCCTGCTGCAGTCAGGGCTTGTAGGGCGGGTCCTATCCCCAGGGCTGCAGCTGCTGGGACACACCCAATGCTGCTGACGCCCACTGGGGCGGTCCACACACCAGGTGAGCTCAGAGCTGGGCACCTGCGGGCTGTGCCACGATGGTCCCCTGAGCCTGAGTGCACACACGTGGCCCCTGTCGTGTTGCCCTGCAGGACCGGCGTCTGGGCACTCCTGCGTTCCTGGGCGCCTCCCAGGTTCCCCCCTGCTCCCTGGGCCGGGGCGAGGCACAGCCCCAGGTAAGCCTGTGCCACCTTGCGTGTGGAGGCCCCGCCCACGCACAGGGCAGCAAGCTCCATGGGTCCATAGGCCCACAGCCGCATCGCCCAACCCTGCAGCCTACCTGGGCGGCTGGAGCCACAGAGACGGGAGGTCTCCCGGCCAAGCCAAGAGTGGACAGCGTGCACCCCCAAAGCCTCCGCTGGCAGTTCCCGGGAGGATGGACCTGGCTGCGCCTCGGCTGGCTCCCTCCCTCTGGTCGGGCATTGCAAACCCAGACCCACTTGTGTGCCCTGTGTTGCTGGCCTCCATGGCGCGCTTAGGAGCGCATGGGCGGGCCCCCCTCGGCTTCCATATGCCATTTGCCACGGAGCCTTCTGGACCCCTGGCTCTAGGAGGCTGCCCAGCCAGCGCTGCCAACCGGCCCCAGGTGTTAGCTAGAGGCAGCAGCCGGCCTCAGGAGCACACCTGCGGGCGGCCCTGGGCCGCACACACCTTCTCTGAGGGAAGCTGGCGCCCCAGGCAGCGTCCTGCTGTGGCTTGCTGGCTGCCTGGCTCGGCTGGCGCATGCGCCATCCAGCATTCCCTGCTGCAGTCAGGGCTTGTAGGGCGGGGCCGATCCCCAGGGCGGCGGCTGCTGGGACACACCCACTGCTGACGCCCACTGGGGCGGTCCACACACCAGCTGAGCTCGGAGCTGGGCACCTGCGGGCTGTGCCACGATGGTCCCCTGAGCCTGAGTGCGCACACGTGGGCCCTCTCGTGTTGCCTTGCAGGACCGGCGTCTGGGCACTCCTGCGTTCCTGGGCGCCTCCCACGTTCCGCCCACCTCCCTGGGCCGGGGCCAGGCGCAGCCCCAGGAAAGCCCGTGCCACCTTGCCTGTGGAGGCCCCGCCCACGCGCAGGGCAGCAAGCTCCATAGGCCCATAGGCCCACGGCCGCGGCGCACGACCCTGCAGCCTGCCTGGGCAGCTGCAGCCACAGAGACGGGAGGTCTCCCGGCCAAGCCAAGCGTGCACAGCGTGCACCCCCAAAGCCTGCGCTGGCAGTTCCCGGGAGGATGGACCTGGCTGCGCCTCGGCTGGCTCCCTCCCTCTGGTTGGGCATTGGAAACCCACAGCCACTCCTGTGCCCTGTGTTCCTGGCCTCCAGGGCGCGCTTAGGAGCGGATGGGCGGGCCCGCCTCGGCTTCGGCATGCCATTTGCCACGGAGCCTTCTGGATCCCCGGCTCTAGGAGGCTGCCCAGCCAGCGCCGCCCACCGGCCCCAGGTGCTAGCTAGAGGCAGCAGCCGGCCTCAGGAGCACACCTGCGGGCGGCCCTGGGCCGCACACACAGTCTCTGAGGGAAGCTGGCGCCCCAGGCGGCGTCCTGCTGTGGCTTGCTGGCTGCCTGGCTCGGCTCGCGCATGCGCCATCCAGCATTCCCTGCTGCAGTCAGGGCTTGTAGGGCGGGTCCTATCCCCAGGGCTGCAGCTGCTGGGACACACCCAATGCTGCTGACGCCCACTGGGGCGGTCCACACACCAGGTGAGCTCAGAGCTGGGCACCTGCGGGCTGTCCCACGATGGTCCCCTGAGCCTGAGTGCACACACGTGGCCCCTGTCGTGTTGCCCTGCAGGACCGGCGTCTGGGCACTCCTGCGTTCCTGGGCGCCTCCCAGGTTCCCCCCTGCTCCCTGGGCCGGGGCGAGGCACAGCCCCAGGTAAGCCTGTGCCACCTTGCGTGTGGAGGCCCCGCCCACGCACAGGGCAGCAAGCTCCATGGGTCCATAGGCCCACAGCCGCATCGCCCAACCCTGCAGCCTACCTGGGCGGCTGGAGCCACAGAGACGGGAGGTCTCCCGGCCAAGCCAAGAGTGGACAGCGTGCACCCCCAAAGCCTCCGCTGGCAGTTCCCGGGAGGATGGACCTGGCTGCGCCTCGGCTGGCTCCCTCCCTCTGGTCGGGCATTGCAAACCCAGACCCACTTGTGTGCCCTGTGTTGCTGGCCTCCATGGCGCGCTTAGGAGCGCATGGGCGGGCCCCCCTCGGCTTCCATATGCCATTTGCCACGGAGCCTTCTGGACCCCTGGCTCTAGGAGGCTGCCCAGCCAGCGCTGCCAACCGGCCCCAGGTGTTAGCTAGAGGCAGCAGCCGGCCTCAGGAGCACACCTGCGGGCGGCCCTGGGCCGCACACACCTTCTCTGAGGGAAGCTGGAGCCCCAGGCAGCGTCCTGCTGTGGCTTGCTGGCTGCCTGGCTCGGCTGGCGCATGCGCCATCCAGCATTCCCTGCTGCAGTCAGGGCTTGTAGGGCGGGGCCGATCCCCAGGGCGGCGGCTGCTGGGACACACCCACTGCTGACGCCCACTGGGGCGGTCCACACACCAGCTGAGCTCGGAGCTGGGCACCTGCGGGCTGTGCCACGATGGTCCCCTGAGCCTGAGTGCGCACACGTGGGCCCTCTCGTGTTGCCTTGCAGGACCGGCGTCTGGGCACTCCTGCGTTCCTGGGCGCCTCCCACGTTCCGCCCACCTCCCTGGGCCGGGGCCAGGCGCAGCCCCAGGAAAGCCCGTGCCACCTTGCCTGTGGAGGCCCCGCCCACGCGCAGGGCAGCAAGCTCCATAGGCCCATAGGCCCACGGCCGCGGCGCACGACCCTGCAGCCTGCCTGGGCAGCTGCAGCCACAGAGACGGGAGGTCTCCCGGACAAGCCAAGCGTGCACAGCGTGCACCCCCAAAGCCTGCGCTGGCAGTTCCCGGGAGGATGGACCTGGCTGCGCCTCGGCTGGCTCCCTCCCTCTGGTTGGGCATTGGAAACCCACAGCCACTCCTGTGCCCTGTGTTCCTGGCCTCCAGGGCGCGCTTAGGAGCGGATGGGCGGGCCCGCCTCGGCTTCGGCATGCCATTTGCCACGGAGCCTTCTGGACCCCCGGCTCTAGGAGGCTGCCCAGCCAGCGCCGCCCACCGGCCCCAGGTGCTAGCTAGAGGCAGCAGCCGGCCTCAGGAGCACACCTGCGGGCGGCCCTGGGCCGCACACACAGTCTCTGAGGGAAGCTGGCGCCCCAGGCGGCGTCCTGCTGTGGCTTGCTGGCTGCCTGGCTCGGCTGGCGCATGCGCCATCCAGCATTCCCTGCTGCAGTCAGGGCTTGTAGGGCGGGTCCTATCCCCAGGGCTGCAGCTGCTGGGACACACCCAATGCTGCTGACGCCCACTGGGGCGGTCCACACACCAGGTGAGCTCAGAGCTGGGCACCTGCGGGCTGTCCCACGATGGTCCCCTGAGCCTGAGTGCACACACGTGGCCCCTGTCGTGTTGCCCTGCAGGACCGGCGTCTGGGCACTCCTGCGTTCCTGGGCGCCTCCCAGGTTCCCCCCTGCTCCCTGGGCCGGGGCGAGGCACAGCCCCAGGTAAGCCTGTGCCACCTTGCGTGTGGAGGCCCCGCCCACGCACAGGGCAGCAAGCTCCATGGGTCCATAGGCCCACAGCCGCATCGCCCAACCCTGCAGGCTACCTGGGCGGCTGGAGCAACAGAGACGGGAGGTCTCCCGGCCAAGCCAAGAGTGGACAGCGTGCACCCCCAAAGCCTCCGCTGGCAGTTCCCGGGAGGATGGACCTGGCTGCGCCTCGGCTGGCTCCCTCCCTCTGGTCGGGCATTGCAAACCCAGACCCACTTGTGTGCCCTGTGTTGCTGGCCTCCATGGCGCGCTTAGGAGCGCATGGGCGGGCCCCCCTCGGCTTCCATATGCCATTTGCCACGGAGCCTTCTGGACCCCTGGCTCTAGGAGGCTGCCCAGCCAGCGCTGCCAACCGGCCCCAGGTGTTAGCTAGAGGCAGCAGCCGGCCTCAGGAGCACACCTGCGGGCGGCCCTGGGCCGCACACACCTTCTCTGAGGGAAGCTGGCGCCCCAGGCAGCGTCCTGCTGTGGCTTGCTGGCTGCCTGGCTCGGCTGGCGCATGCGCCATCCAGCATTCCCTGCTGCAGTCAGGGCTTGTAGGGCGGGGCCGATCCCCAGGGCGGCGGCTGCTGGGACACACCCACTGCTGACGCCCACTGGGGCGGTCCACACACCAGCTGAGCTCGGAGCTGGGCACCTGCGGGCTGTGCCACGATGGTCCCCTGAGCCTGAGTGCACACACGTGGGCCCTCTCGTGTTGCCTTGCAGGACCGGCGTCTGGGCACTCCTGCGTTCCTGGGCGCCTCCCACGTTCCGCCCACCTCCCTGGGCCGGGGCCAGGCGCAGCCCCAGGAAAGCCCGTGCCACCTTGCCTGTGGAGGCCCCGCCCACGCGCAGGGCAGCAAGCTCCATAGGCCCATAGGCCCACGGCCGCGGCGCACGACCCTGCAGCCTGCCTGGGCAGCTGCAGCCACAGAGACGGGAGGTCTCCCGGCCAAGCCAAGCGTGCACAGCGTGCACCCCCAAAGCCTGCGCTGGCAGTTCCCGGGAGGATGGACCTGGCTGCGCCTCGGCTGGCTCCCTCCCTCTGGTTGGGCATTGGAAACCCACAGCCACTCCTGTGCCCTGTGTTCCTGGCCTCCAGGGCGCGCTTAGGAGCGGATGGGCGGGCCCGCCTCGGCTTCGGCATGCCATTTGCCACGGAGCCTTCTGGACCCCCGGCTCTAGGAGGCTGCCCAGCCAGCGCCGCCCACCGGCCCCAGGTGCTAGCTAGAGGCAGCAGCCGGCCTCAGGAGCACACCTGCGGGCGGCCCTGGGCCGCACACACAGTCTCTGAGGGAAGCTGGCGCCCCAGGCGGCGTCCTGCTGTGGCTTGCTGGCTGCCTGGCTCGGCTCGCGCATGCGCCATCCAGCATTCCCTGCTGCAGTCAGGGCTTGTAGGGCGGGTCCTATCCCCAGGGCTGCAGCTGCTGGGACACACCCAATGCTGCTGACGCCCACTGGGGCGGTCCACACACCAGGTGAGCTCAGAGCTGGGCACCTGCGGGCTGTCCCACGATGGTCCCCTGAGCCTGAGTGCACACACGTGGCCCCTATCGTGTTGCCCTGCAGGACCGGCGTCTGGGCACTCCTGCGTTCCTGGGCGCCTCCCAGGTTCCCCCCTGCTCCCTGGGCCGGGGCGAGGCACAGCCCCAGGTAAGCCTGTGCCACCTTGCGTGTGGAGGCCCCGCCCACGCACAGGGCAGCAAGCTCCATGGGTCCATAGGCCCACAGCCGCATCGTCCAACCCTGCAGCCTACCTGGGCGGCTGGAGCCACAGAGACGGGAGGTCTCCCGGCCAAGCCAAGAGTGGACAGCGTGCACCCCCAAAGCCTCCGCTGGCAGTTCCCGGGAGGATGGACCTGGCTGCGCCTCGGCTGGCTCCCTCCCTCTGGTCGGGCATTGCAAACCCAGACCCACTTGTGTGCCCTGTGTTGCTGGCCTCCATGGCGCGCTTAGGAGCGCATGGGCGGGCCCCCCTCGGCTTCCATATGCCATTTGCCACGGAGCCTTCTGGACCCCTGGCTCTAGGAGGCTGCCCAGCCAGCGCTGCCAACCGGCCCCAGGTGTTAGCTAGAGGCAGCAGCCGGCCTCAGGAGCACACCTGCGGGCGGCCCTGGGCCGCACACACCTTCTCTGAGGGAAGCTGGCGCCCCAGGCAGCGTCCTGCTGTGGCTTGCTGGCTGCCTGGCTCGGCTGGCGCATGCGCCATCCAGCATTCCCTGCTGCAGTCAGGGCTTGTAGGGCGGGGCCGATCCCCAGGGCGGCGGCTGCTGGGACACACCCACTGCTGACGCCCACTGGGGCGGTCCACACACCAGCTGAGCTCGGAGCTGGGCACCTGCGGGCTGTGCCACGATGGTCCCCTGAGCCTGAGTGCGCACACGTGGGCCCTCTCGTGTTGCCTTGCAGGACCGGCGTCTGGGCACTCCTGCGTTCCTGGGCGCCTCCCACGTTCCGCCCACCTCCCTGGGCCGGGGCCAGGCGCAGCCCCAGGAAAGCCCGTGCCACCTTGCCTGTGGAGGCCCCGCCCACGCGCAGGGCAGCAAGCTCCATAGGCCCATAGGCCCACGGCCGCGGCGCACGACCCTGCAGCCTGCCTGGGCAGCTGCAGCCACAGAGACGGGAGGTCTCCCGGACAAGCCAAGCGTGCACAGCGTGCACCCCCAAAGCCTGCGCTGGCAGTTCCCGGGAGGATGGACCTGGCTGCGCCTCGGCTGGCTCCCTCCCTCTGGTTGGGCATTGGAAACCCACAGCCACTCCTGTGCCCTGTGTTCCTGGCCTCCAGGGCGCGCTTAGGAGCGGATGGGCGGGCCCGCCTCGGCTTCGGCATGCCATTTGCCACGGAGCCTTCTGGACCCCCGGCTCTAGGAGGCTGCCCAGCCAGCGCCGCCCACCGGCCCCAGGTGCTAGCTAGAGGCAGCAGCCGGCCTCAGGAGCACACCTGCGGGCGGCCCTGGGCCGCACACACAGTCTCTGAGGGAAGCTGGCGCCCCAGGCGGCGTCCTGCTGTGGCTTGCTGGCTGCCTGGCTCGGCTGGCGCATGCGCCATCCAGCATTCCCTGCTGCAGTCAGGGCTTGTAGGGCGGGTCCTATCCCCAGGGCTGCAGCTGCTGGGACACACCCAATGCTGCTGACGCCCACTGGGGCGGTCCACACACCAGGTGAGCTCAGAGCTGGGCACCTGCGGGCTGTCCCACGATGGTCCCCTGAGCCTGAGTGCACACACGTGGCCCCTGTCGTGTTGCCCTGCAGGACCGGCGTCTGGGCACTCCTGCGTTCCTGGGCGCCTCCCAGGTTCCCCCCTGCTCCCTGGGCCGGGGCGAGGCACAGCCCCAGGTAAGCCTGTGCCACCTTGCGTGTGGAGGCCCCGCCCACGCACAGGGCAGCAAGCTCCATGGGTCCATAGGCCCACAGCCGCATCGCCCAACCCTGCAGCCTACCTGGGCGGCTGGAGCCACAGAGACGGGAGGTCTCCCGGCCAAGCCAAGAGTGGACAGCGTGCACCCCCAAAGCCTGCGCTGGCAGTTCCCGGGAGGATGGACCTGGCTGCGCCTCGGCTGGCTCCCTCCCTCTGGTCGGGCATTGCAAACCCAGACCCACTTGTGTGCCCTGTGTTGCTGGCCTCCATGGCGCGCTTAGGAGCGCATGGGCGGGCCCCCCTCGGCTTCCATATGCCATTTGCCACGGAGCCTTCTGGACCCCCGGCTCTAGGAGGCTGCCCAGCCAGCGCCGCCCACCGGCCCCAGGTGCTAGCTAGAGGCAGCAGCCGGCCTCAGGAGCACACCTGCGGGCGGCCCTGGGCCGCACACACAGTCTCTGAGGGAAGCTGGCGCCCCAGGCGGCGTCCTGCTGTGGCTTGCTGGCTGCCTGGCTCGGCTCGCGCATGCGCCATCCAGCATTCCCTGCTGCAGTCAGGGCTTGTAGGGCGGGTCCTATCCCCAGGGCTGCAGCTGCTGGGACACACCCAATGCTGCTGACGCCCACTGGGGCGGTCCACACACCAGGTGAGCTCAGAGCTGGGCACCTGCGGGCTGTCCCACGATGGTCCCCTGAGCCTGAGTGCACACACGTGGCCCCTGTCGTGTTGCCCTGCAGGACCGGCGTCTGGGCACTCCTGCGTTCCTGGGCGCCTCCCAGGTTCCCCCCTGCTCCCTGGGCCGGGGCGAGGCACAGCCCCAGGTAAGCCTGTGCCACCTTGCCTGTGGAGGCCCCGCCCACGCACAGGGCAGCAAGCTCCATGGGTCCATAGGCCCACAGCCGCATCGCCCAACCCTGCAGCCTACCTGGGCGGCTGGAGCCACAGAGACGGGAGGTCTCCCGGCCAAGCCAAGAGTGGACAGCGTGCACCCCCAAAGCCTCCGCTGGCAGTTCCCGGGAGGATGGACCTGGCTGCGCCTCGGCTGGCTCCCTCCCTCTGGTCGGGCATTGCAAACCCAGACCCACTTGTGTGCCCTGTGTTGCTGGCCTCCATGGCGCGCTTAGGAGCGCATGGGCGGGCCCCCCTCGGCTTCCATATGCCATTTGCCATGGAGCCTTCTGGACCCCTGGCTCTAGGAGGCTGCCCAGCCAGCGCCGCCCACCGGCCCCAGGTGCTAGCTAGAGGCAGCAGCCGGCCTCAGGAGCACACCTGCGGGCGGCCCTGGGCCGCACACACCTTCTCTGAGGGAAGCTGGCGCCCCAGGCGGCGTCCTGCTGTGGCTTGCTGGCTGCCTGGCTCGGCTGGCGCATGCGCCATCCAGCATTCCCTGCTGCAGTCAGGGCTTGTAGGGCGGGGCCGATCCCCAGGGCGGCGGCTGCTGGGACACACCCACTGCTGACGCCCACTGGGGCGGTCCACACACCAGCTGAGCTCGGAGCTGGGCACCTGCGGGCTGTGCCACGATGGTCCCCTGAGCCTGAGTGCACACACGTGGGCCCTCTCGTGTTGCCTTGCAGGACCGGCGTCTGGGCACTCCTGCGTTCCTGGGCGCCTCCCACGTTCCGCCCACCTCCCTGGGCCGGGGCCAGGCGCAGCCCCAGGAAAGCCCGTGCCACCTTGCCTGTGGAGGCCCCGCCCACGCGCAGGGCAGCAAGCTCCATAGGCCCATAGGCCCACGGCCGCGGCGCACGACCCTGCAGCCTGCCTGGGCAGCTGCAGCCACAGAGACGGGAGGTCTCCCGGCCAAGCCAAGCGTGCACAGCGTGCACCCCCAAAGCCTGCGCTGGCAGTTCCCGGGAGGATGGACCTGGCTGCGCCTCGGCTGGCTCCCTCCCTCTGGTTGGGCATTGGAAACCCACAGCCACTCCTGTGCCCTGTGTTCCTGGCCTCCAGGGCGCGCTTAGGAGCGGATGGGCGGGCCCGCCTCGGCTTCGGCATGCCATTTGCCACGGAGCCTTCTGGACCCCCGGCTCTAGGAGGCTGCCCAGCCAGCGCCGCCCACCGGCCCCAGGTGCTAGCTAGAGGCAGCAGCCGGCCTCAGGAGCACACCTGCGGGCGGCCCTGGGCCGCACACACAGTCTCTGAGGGAAGCTGGCGCCCCAGGCGGCGTCCTGCTGTGGCTTGCTGGCTGCCTGGCTCGGCTCGCGCATGCGCCATCCAGCATTCCCTGCTGCAGTCAGGGCTTGTAGGGCGGGTCCTATCCCCAGGGCTGCAGCTGCTGGGACACACCCAATGCTGCTGACGCCCACTGGGGCGGTCCACACACCAGGTGAGCTCAGAGCTGGGCACCTGCGGGCTGTCCCACGATGGTCCCCTGAGCCTGAGTGCACACACGTGGCCCCTGTCGTGTTGCCCTGCAGGACCGGCGTCTGGGCACTCCTGCGTTCCTGGGCGCCTCCCAGGTTCCCCCCTGCTCCCTGGGCCGGGGCGAGGCACAGCCCCAGGTAAGCCTGTGCCACCTTGCGTGTGGAGGCCCCGCCCACGCACAGGGCAGCAAGCTCCATGGGTCCATAGGCCCACAGCCGCATCGCCCAACCCTGCAGCCTACCTGGGCGGCTGGAGCCACAGAGACGGGAGGTCTCCCGGCCAAGCCAAGAGTGGACAGCGTGCACCCCCAAAGCCTCCGCTGGCAGTTCCCGGGAGGATGGACCTGGCTGCGCCTCGGCTGGCTCCCTCCCTCTGGTCGGGCATTGCAAACCCAGACCCACTTGTGTGCCCTGTGTTGCTGGCCTCCATGGCGCGCTTAGGAGCGCATGGGCGGGCCCCCCTCGGCTTCCATATGCCATTTGCCACGGAGCCTTCTGGACCCCTGGCTCTAGGAGGCTGCCCAGCCAGCGCTGCCAACCGGCCCCAGGTGTTAGCTAGAGGCAGCAGCCGGCCTCAGGAGCACACCTGCGGGCGGCCCTGGGCCGCACACACCTTCTCTGAGGGAAGCTGGCGCCCCAGGCAGCGTCCTGCTGTGGCTTGCTGGCTGCCTGGCTCGGCTGGCGCATGCGCCATCCAGCATTCCCTGCTGCAGTCAGGGCTTGTAGGGCGGGGCCGATCCCCAGGGCGGCGGCTGCTGGGACACACCCACTGCTGACGCCCACTGGGGCGGTCCACACACCAGCTGAGCTCGGAGCTGGGCACCTGCGGGCTGTGCCACGATGGTCCCCTGAGCCTGAGTGCGCACACGTGGGCCCTCTCGTGTTGCCTTGCAGGACCGGCGTCTGGGCACTCCTGCGTTCCTGGGCGCCTCCCACGTTCCGCCCACCTCCCTGGGCCGGGGCCAGGCGCAGCCCCAGGAAAGCCCGTGCCACCTTGCCTGTGGAGGCCCCGCCCACGCGCAGGGCAGCAAGCTCCATAGGCCCATAGGCCCACGGCCGCGGCGCACGACCCTGCAGCCTGCCTGGGCAGCTGCAGCCACAGAGACGGGAGGTCTCCCAGACAAGCCAAGCGTGCACAGCGTGCACCCCCAAAGCCTGCGCTGGCAGTTCCCGGGAGGATGGACCTGGCTGCGCCTCGGCTGGCTCCCTCCCTCTGGTTGGGCATTGGAAACCCACAGCCACTCCTGTGCCCTGTGTTCCTGGCCTCCAGGGCGCGCTTAGGAGCGGATGGGCGGGCCCGCCTCGGCTTCGGCATGCCATTTGCCACGGAGCCTTCTGGACCCCCGGCTCTAGGAGGCTGCCCAGCCAGCGCCGCCCACCGGCCCCAGGTGCTAGCTAGAGGCAGCAGCCGGCCTCAGGAGCACACCTGCGGGCGGCCCTGGGCCGCACACACAGTCTCTGAGGGAAGCTGGCGCCCCAGGCGGCGTCCTGCTGTGGCTTGCTGGCTGCCTGGCTCGGCTGGCGCATGCGCCATCCAGCATTCCCTGCTGCAGTCAGGGCTTGTAGGGCGGGTCCTATCCCCAGGGCTGCAGCTGCTGGGACACACCCAATGCTGCTGACGCCCACTGGGGCGGTCCACACACCAGGTGAGCTCAGAGCTGGGCACCTGCGGGCTGTCCCACGATGGTCCCCTGAGCCTGAGTGCACACACGTGGCCCCTGTCGTGTTGCCCTGCAGGACCGGCGTCTGGGCACTCCTGCGTTCCTGGGCGCCTCCCAGGTTCCCCCCTGCTCCCTGGGCCGGGGCGAGGCACAGCCCCAGGTAAGCCTGTGCCACCTTGCGTGTGGAGGCCCCGCCCACGCACAGGGCAGCAAGCTCCATGGGTCCATAGGCCCACAGCCGCATCGCCCAACCCTGCAGCCTACCTGGGCGGCTGGAGCCACAGAGACGGGAGGTCTCCCGGCCAAGCCAAGAGTGGACAGCGTGCACCCCCAAAGCCTGCGCTGGCAGTTCCCGGGAGGATGGACCTGGCTGCGCCTCGGCTGGCTCCCTCCCTCTGGTCGGGCATTGCAAACCCAGACCCACTTGTGTGCCCTGTGTTGCTGGCCTCCATGGCGCGCTTAGGAGCGCATGGGCGGGCCCCCCTCGGCTTCCATATGCCATTTGCCACGGAGCCTTCTGGACCCCTGGCTCTAGGAGGCTGCCCAGCCAGCGCTGCCAACCGGCCCCAGGTGTTAGCTAGAGGCAGCAGCCGGCCTCAGGAGCACACCTGCGGGCGGCCCTGGGCCGCACACACCTTCTCTGAGGGAAGCTGGCGCCCCAGGCAGCGTCCTGCTGTGGCTTGCTGGCTGCCTGGCTCGGCTGGCGCATGCGCCATCCAGCATTCCCTGCTGCAGTCAGGGCTTGTAGGGCGGGGCCGATCCCCAGGGCGGCGGCTGCTGGGACACACCCACTGCTGACGCCCACTGGGGCGGTCCACACACCAGCTGAGCTCGGAGCTGGGCACCTGCGGGCTGTGCCACGATGGTCCCCTGAGCCTGAGTGCGCACACGTGGGCCCTCTCGTGTTGCCTTGCAGGACCGGCGTCTGGGCACTCCTGCGTTCCTGGGCGCCTCCCACGTTCCGCCCACCTCCCTGGGCCGGGGCCAGGCGCAGCCCCAGGAAAGCCCGTGCCACCTTGCCTGTGGAGGCCCCGCCCACGCGCAGGGCAGCAAGCTCCATAGGCCCATAGGCCCATGGCCGCGGCGCACGACCCTGCAGCCTGCCTGGGCAGCTGCAGCCACAGAGACGGGAGGTCTCCCGGCCAAGCCAAGCGTGCACAGCGTGCACCCCCAAAGCCTGCGCTGGCAGTTCCCGGGAGGATGGACCTGGCTGCGCCTCGGCTGGCTCCCTCCCTCTGGTTGGGCATTGGAAACCCACAGCCACTCCTGTGCCCTGTGTTCCTGGCCTCCAGGGCGCGCTTAGGAGCGGATGGGCGGGCCCGCCTCGGCTTCGGCATGCCATTTGCCACGGAGCCTTCTGGACCCCCGGCTCTAGGAGGCTGCCCAGCCAGCGCCGCCCACCGGCCCCAGGTGCTAGCTAGAGGCAGCAGCCGGCCTCAGGAGCACACCTGCGGGCGGCCCTGGGCCGCACACACAGTCTCTGAGGGAAGCTGGCGCCCCAGGCGGCGTCCTGCTGTGGCTTGCTGGCTGCCTGGCTCGGCTGGCGCATGCGCCATCCAGCATTCCCTGCTGCAGTCAGGGCTTGTAGGGCGGGTCCTATCCCCAGGGCTGCAGCTGCTGGGACACACCCAATGCTGCTGACGCCCACTGGGGCGGTCCACACACCAGGTGAGCTCAGAGCTGGGCACCTGCGGGCTGTCCCACGATGGTCCCCTGAGCCTGAGTGCACACACGTGGCCCCTGTCGTGTTGCCCTGCAGGACCGGCGTCTGGGCACTCCTGCGTTCCTGGGCGCCTCCCAGGTTCCCCCCTGCTCCCTGGGCCGGGGCGAGGCACAGCCCCAGGTAAGCCTGTGCCACCTTGCGTGTGGAGGCCCCGCCCACGCACAGGGCAGCAAGCTCCATGGGTCCATAGGCCCACAGCCGCATCGCCCAACCCTGCAGCCTACCTGGGCGGCTGGAGCCACAGAGACGGGAGGTCTCCCGGCCAAGCCAAGAGTGGACAGCGTGCACCCCCAAAGCCTCCGCTGGCAGTTCCCGGGAGGATGGACCTGGCTGCGCCTCGGCTGGCTCCCTCCCTCTGGTCGGGCATTGCAAACCCAGACCCACTTGTGTGCCCTGTGTTGCTGGCCTCCATGGCGCGCTTAGGAGCGCATGGGCGGGCCCCCCTCGGCTTCCATATGCCATTTGCCACGGAGCCTTCTGGACCCCTGGCTCTAGGAGGCTGCCCAGCCAGCGCTGCCAACCGGCCCCAGGTGTTAGCTAGAGGCAGCAGCCGGCCTCAGGAGCACACCTGCGGGCGGCCCTGGGCCGCACACACCTTCTCTGAGGGAAGCTGGCGCCCCAGGCAGCGTCCTGCTGTGGCTTGCTGGCTGCCTGGCTCGGCTGGCGCATGCGCCATCCAGCATTCCCTGCTGCAGTCAGGGCTTGTAGGGCGGGGCCGATCCCCAGGGCGGCGGCTGCTGGGACACACCCACTGCTGACGCCCACTGGGGCGGTCCACACACCAGCTGAGCTCGGAGCTGGGCACCTGCGGGCTGTGCCACGATGGTCCCCTGAGCCTGAGTGCGCACACGTGGGCCCTCTCGTGTTGCCTTGCAGGACCGGCGTCTGGGCACTCCTGCGTTCCTGGGCGCCTCCCACGTTCCGCCCACCTCCCTGGGCCGGGGCCAGGCGCAGCCCCAGGAAAGCCCGTGCCACCTTGCCTGTGGAGGCCCCGCCCACGCGCAGGGCAGCAAGCTCCATAGGCCCATAGGCCCACGGCCGCGGCGCACGACCCTGCAGCCTGCCTGGGCAGCTGCAGCCACAGAGACGGGAGGTCTCCCGGCCAAGCCAAGCGTGCACAGCGTGCACCCCCAAAGCCTGCGCTGGCAGTTCCCGGGAGGATGGACCTGGCTGCGCCTCGGCTGGCTCCCTCCCTCTGGTTGGGCATTGGAAACCCACAGCCACTCCTGTGCCCTGTGTTCCTGGCCTCCAGGGCGCGCTTAGGAGCGGATGGGCGGGCCCGCCTCGGCTTCGGCATGCCATTTGCCACGGAGCCTTCTGGACCCCCGGCTCTAGGAGGCTGCCCAGCCAGCGCCGCCCACCGGCCCCAGGTGCTAGCTAGAGGCAGCAGCCGGCCTCAGGAGCACACCTGCGGGCGGCCCTGGGCCGCACACACAGTCTCTGAGGGAAGCTGGCGCCCCAGGCGGCGTCCTGCTGTGGCTTGCTGGCTGCCTGGCTCGGCTCGCGCATGCGCCATCCAGCATTCCCTGCTGCAGTCAGGGCTTGTAGGGCGGGTCCTATCCCCAGGGCTGCAGCTGCTGGGACACACCCAATGCTGCTGACGCCCACTGGGGCGGTCCACACACCAGGTGAGCTCAGAGCTGGGCACCTGCGGGCTGTCCCACGATGGTCCCCTGAGCCTGAGTGCACACACGTGGCCCCTGTCGTGTTGCCCTGCAGGACCGGCGTCTGGGCACTCCTGCGTTCCTGGGCGCCTCCCAGGTTCCCCCCTGCTCCCTGGGCCGGGGCGAGGCACAGCCCCAGGTAAGCCTGTGCCACCTTGCGTGTGGAGGCCCCGCCCACGCACAGGGCAGCAAGCTCCATGGGTCCATAGGCCCACAGCCGCATCGCCCAACCCTGCAGCCTACCTGGGCGGCTGGAGCCACAGAGACGGGAGGTCTCCCGGCCAAGCCAAGAGTGGACAGCGTGCACCCCCAAAGCCTCCGCTGGCAGTTCCCGGGAGGATGGACCTGGCTGCGCCTCGGCTGGCTCCCTCCCTCTGGTCGGGCATTGCAAACCCAGACCCACTTGTGTGCCCTGTGTTGCTGGCCTCCATGGCGCGCTTAGGAGCGCATGGGCGGGCCCCCCTCGGCTTCCATATGCCATTTGCCACGGAGCCTTCTGGACCCCTGGCTCTAGGAGGCTGCCCAGCCAGCGCTGCCAACCGGCCCCAGGTGTTAGCTAGAGGCAGCAGCCGGCCTCAGGAGCACACCTGCGGGCGGCCCTGGGCCGCACACACCTTCTCTGAGGGAAGCTGGCGCCCCAGGCAGCGTCCTGCTGTGGCTTGCTGGCTGCCTGGCTCGGCTGGCGCATGCGCCATCCAGCATTCCCTGCTGCAGTCAGGGCTTGTAGGGCGGGGCCGATCCCCAGGGCGGCGGCTGCTGGGACACACCCACTGCTGACGCCCACTGGGGCGGTCCACACACCAGCTGAGCTCGGAGCTGGGCACCTGCGGGCTGTGCCACGATGGTCCCCTGAGCCTGAGTGCACACACGTGGGCCCTCTCGTGTTGCCTTGCAGGACCGGCGTCTGGGCACTCCTGCGTTCCTGGGCGCCTCCCACGTTCCGCCCACCTCCCTGGGCCGGGGCCAGGCGCAGCCCCAGGAAAGCCCGTGCCACCTTGCCTGTGGAGGCCCCGCCCACGCGCAGGGCAGCAAGCTCCATAGGCCCATAGGCCCACGGCCGCGGCGCACGACCCTGCAGCCTGCCTGGGCAGCTGCAGCCACAGAGACGGGAGGTCTCCCGGCCAAGCCAAGCGTGCACAGCGTGCACCCCCAAAGCCTGCGCTGGCAGTTCCCGGGAGGATGGACCTGGCTGCGCCTCGGCTGGCTCCCTCCCTCTGGTTGGGCATTGGAAACCCACAGCCACTCCTGTGCCCTGTGTTCCTGGCCTCCAGGGCGCGCTTAGGAGCGGATGGGCGGGCCCGCCTCGGCTTCGGCATGCCATTTGCCACGGAGCCTTCTGGACCCCCGGCTCTAGGAGGCTGCCCAGCCAGCGCCGCCCACCGGCCCCAGGTGCTAGCTAGAGGCAGCAGCCGGCCTCAGGAGCACACCTGCGGGCGGCCCTGGGCCGCACACACAGTCTCTGAGGGAAGCTGGCGCCCCAGGCGGCGTCCTGCTGTGGCTTGCTGGCTGCCTGGCTCGGCTGGCGCATGCGCCATCCAGCATTCCCTGCTGCAGTCAGGGCTTGTAGGGCGGGTCCTATCCCCAGGGCTGCAGCTGCTGGGACACACCCAATGCTGCTGACGCCCACTGGGGCGGTCCACACACCAGGTGAGCTCAGAGCTGGGCACCTGCGGGCTGTCCCACGATGGTCCCCTGAGCCTGAGTGCACACACGTGGCCCCTGTCGTGTTGCCCTGCAGGACCGGCGTCTGGGCACTCCTGCGTTCCTGGGCGCCTCCCAGGTTCCCCCCTGCTCCCTGGGCCGGGGCGAGGCACAGCCCCAGGTAAGCCTGTGCCACCTTGCGTGTGGAGGCCCCGCCCACGCACAGGGCAGCAAGCTCCATGGGTCCATAGGCCCACAGCCGCATCGCCCAACCCTGCAGCCTACCTGGGCGGCTGGAGCCACAGAGACGGGAGGTCTCCCGGCCAAGCCAAGAGTGGACAGCGTGCACCCCCAAAGCCTCCGCTGGCAGTTCCCGGGAGGATGGACCTGGCTGCGCCTCGGCTGGCTCCCTCCCTCTGGTCGGGCATTGCAAACCCAGACCCACTTGTGTGCCCTGTGTTGCTGGCCTCCATGGCGCGCTTAGGAGCGCATGGGCGGGCCCCCCTCGGCTTCCATATGCCATTTGCCACGGAGCCTTCTGGACCCCTGGCTCTAGGAGGCTGCCCAGCCAGCGCTGCCAACCGGCCCCAGGTGTTAGCTAGAGGCAGCAGCCGGCCTCAGGAGCACACCTGCGGGCGGCCCTGGGCCGCACACACCTTCTCTGAGGGAAGCTGGCGCCCCAGGCAGCGTCCTGCTGTGGCTTGCTGGCTGCCTGGCTCGGCTGGCGCATGCGCCATCCAGCATTCCCTGCTGCAGTCAGGGCTTGTAGGGCGGGGCCGATCCCCAGGGCGGCGGCTGCTGGGACACACCCACTGCTGACGCCCACTGGGGCGGTCCACACACCAGCTGAGCTCGGAGCTGGGCACCTGCGGGCTGTGCCACGATGGTCCCCTGAGCCTGAGTGCACACACGTGGGCCCTCTCGTGTTGCCTTGCAGGACCGGCGTCTGGGCACTCCTGCGTTCCTGGGCGCCTCCCACGTTCCGCCCACCTCCCTGGGCCGGGGCCAGGCGCAGCCCCAGGAAAGCCCGTGCCACCTTGCCTGTGGAGGCCCCGCCCACGCGCAGGGCAGCAAGCTCCATAGGCCCATAGGCCCACGGCCGCGGCGCACGACCCTGCAGCCTGCCTGGGCAGCTGCAGCCACAGAGACGGGAGGTCTCCCGGACAAGCCAAGCGTGCACAGCGTGCACCCCCAAAGCCTGCGCTGGCAGTTCCCGGGAGGATGGACCTGGCTGCGCCTCGGCTGGCTCCCTCCCTCTGGTTGGGCATTGGAAACCCACAGCCACTCCTGTGCCCTGTGTTCCTGGCCTCCAGGGCGCGCTTAGGAGCGGATGGGCGGGCCCGCCTCGGCTTCGGCATGCCATTTGCCACGGAGCCTTCTGGACCCCCGGCTCTAGGAGGCTGCCCAGCCAGCGCCGCCCACCGGCCCCAGGTGCTAGCTAGAGGCAGCAGCCGGCCTCAGGAGCACACCTGCGGGCGGCCCTGGGCCGCACACACAGTCTCTGAGGGAAGCTGGCGCCCCAGGCGGCGTCCTGCTGTGGCTTGCTGGCTGCCTGGCTCGGCTGGCGCATGCGCCATCCAGCATTCCCTGCTGCAGTCAGGGCTTGTAGGGCGGGTCCTATCCCCAGGGCTGCAGCTGCTGGGACACACCCAATGCTGCTGACGCCCACTGGGGCGGTCCACACACCAGGTGAGCTCAGAGCTGGGCACCTGCGGGCTGTCCCACGATGGTCCCCTGAGCCTGAGTGCACACACGTGGCCCCTGTCGTGTTGCCCTGCAGGACCGGCGTCTGGGCACTCCTGCGTTCCTGGGCGCCTCCCAGGTTCCCCCCTGCTCCCTGGGCCGGGGCGAGGCACAGCCCCAGGTAAGCCTGTGCCACCTTGCGTGTGGAGGCCCCGCCCACGCACAGGGCAGCAAGCTCCATGGGTCCATAGGCCCACAGCCGCATCGCCCAACCCTGCAGCCTACCTGGGCGGCTGGAGCCACAGAGACGGGAGGTCTCCCGGCCAAGCCAAGCGTGCACAGCGTGCACCCCCAAAGCCTCCGCTGGCAGTTCCCGGGAGGATGGACCTGGCTGCGCCTCGGCTGGCTCCCTCCCTCTGGTCGGGCATTGCAAACCCAGACCCACTTGTGTGCCCTGTGTTGCTGGCCTCCATGGCGCGCTTAGGAGCGCATGGGCGGGCCCCCCTCGGCTTCCATATGCCATTTGCCACGGAGCCTTCTGGACCCCTGGCTCTAGGAGGCTGCCCAGCCAGCGCTGCCAACCGGCCCCAGGTGTTAGCTAGAGGCAGCAGCCGGCCTCAGGAGCACACCTGCGGGCGGCCCTGGGCCGCACACACCTTCTCTGAGGGAAGCTGGCGCCCCAGGCAGCGTCCTGCTGTGGCTTGCTGGCTGCCTGGCTCGGCTGGCGCATGCGCCATCCAGCATTCCCTGCTGCAGTCAGGGCTTGTAGGGCGGGGCCGATCCCCAGGGCGGCGGCTGCTGGGACACACCCACTGCTGACGCCCACTGGGGCGGTCCACACACCAGCTGAGCTCGGAGCTGGGCACCTGCGGGCTGTGCCACGATGGTCCCCTGAGCCTGAGTGCACACACGTGGGCCCTCTCGTGTTGCCTTGCAGGACCGGCGTCTGGGCACTCCTGCGTTCCTGGGCGCCTCCCACGTTCCGCCCACCTCCCTGGGCCGGGGCCAGGCGCAGCCCCAGGAAAGCCCGTGCCACCTTGCCTGTGGAGGCCCCGCCCACGCGCAGGGCAGCAAGCTCCATAGGCCCATAGGCCCACGGCCGCGGCGCACGACCCTGCAGCCTGCCTGGGCAGCTGCAGCCACAGAGACGGGAGGTCTCCCGGACAAGCCAAGCGTGCACAGCGTGCACCCCCAAAGCCTGCGCTGGCAGTTCCCGGGAGGATGGACCTGGCTGCGCCTCGGCTGGCTCCCTCCCTCTGGTTGGGCATTGGAAACCCACAGCCACTCCTGTGCCCTGTGTTCCTGGCCTCCAGGGCGCGCTTAGGAGCGGATGGGCGGGCCCGCCTCGGCTTCGGCATGCCATTTGCCACGGAGCCTTCTGGACCCCCGGCTCTAGGAGGCTGCCCAGCCAGCGCCGCCCACCGGCCCCAGGTGCTAGCTAGAGGCAGCAGCCGGCCTCAGGAGCACACCTGCGGGCGGCCCTGGGCCGCACACACAGTCTCTGAGGGAAGCTGGCGCCCCAGGCGGCGTCCTGCTGTGGCTTGCTGGCTGCCTGGCTCGGCTGGCGCATGCGCCATCCAGCATTGCCTGCTGCAGTCAGGGCTTGTAGGGCGGGTCCTATCCCCAGGGCTGCAGCTGCTGGGACGCACCCAATGCTGCTGACGCCCACTGGGGCGGTCCACACACCAGGTGAGCTCAGAGCTGGGCACCTGCGGGCTGTCCCACGATGGTCCCCTGAGCCTGAGTGCACACACGTGGCCCCTGTCGTGTTGCCCTGCAGGACCGGCGTCTGGGCACTCCTGCGTTCCTGGGCGCCTCCCAGGTTCCCCCCTGCTCCCTGGGCCGGGGCGAGGCACAGCCCCAGGTAAGCCTGTGCCACCTTGCGTGTGGAGGCCCCGCCCACGCACAGGGCAGCAAGCTCCATGGGTCCATAGGCCCACAGCCGCATCGCCCAACCCTGCAGCCTACCTGGGCGGCTGGAGCCACAGAGACGGGAGGTCTCCCGGCCAAGCCAAGAGTGGACAGCGTGCACCCCCAAAGCCTCCGCTGGCAGTTCCCGGGAGGATGGACCTGGCTGCGCCTCGGCTGGCTCCCTCCCTCTGGTCGGGCATTGCAAACCCAGACCCACTTGTGTGCCCTGTGTTGCTGGCCTCCATGGCGCGCTTAGGAGCGCATGGGCGGGCCCCCCTCGGCTTCCATATGCCATTTGCCACGGAGCCTTCTGGACCCCTGGCTCTAGGAGGCTGCCCAGCCAGCGCTGCCAACCGGCCCCAGGTGTTAGCTAGAGGCAGCAGCCGGCCTCAGGAGCACACCTGCGGGCGGCCCTGGGCCGCACACACCTTCTCTGAGGGAAGCTGGCGCCCCAGGCAGCGTCCTGCTGTGGCTTGCTGGCTGCCTGGCTCGGCTGGCGCATGCGCCATCCAGCATTCCCTGCTGCAGTCAGGGCTTGTAGGGCGGGGCCGATCCCCAGGGCGGCGGCTGCTGGGACACACCCACTGCTGACGCCCACTGGGGCGGTCCACACACCAGCTGAGCTCGGAGCTGGGCACCTGCGGGCTGTGCCACGATGGTCCCCTGAGCCTGAGTGCACACACGTGGGCCCTCTCGTGTTGCCTTGCAGGACCGGCGTCTGGGCACTCCTGCGTTCCTGGGCGCCTCCCACGTTCCGCCCACCTCCCTGGGCCGGGGCCAGGCGCAGCCCCAGGAAAGCCCGTGCCACCTTGCCTGTGGAGGCCCCGCCCACGCGCAGGGCAGCAAGCTCCATAGGCCCATAGGCCCACGGCCGCGGCGCACGACCCTGCAGCCTGCCTGGGCAGCTGCAGCCACAGAGACGGGAGGTCTCCCGGACAAGCCAAGCGTGCACAGCGTGCACCCCCAAAGCCTGCGCTGGCAGTTCCCGGGAGGATGGACCTGGCTGCGCCTCGGCTGGCTCCCTCCCTCTGGTTGGGCATTGGAAACCCACAGCCACTCCTGTGCCCTGTGTTCCTGGCCTCCAGGGCGCGCTTAGGAGCGGATGGGCGGGCCCGCCTCGGCTTCGGCATGCCATTTGCCACGGAGCCTTCTGGACCCCCGGCTCTAGGAGGCTGCCCAGCCAGCGCCGCCCACCGGCCCCAGGTGCTAGCTAGAGGCAGCAGCCGGCCTCAGGAGCACACCTGCGGGCGGCCCTGGGCCGCACACACAGTCTCTGAGGGAAGCTGGCGCCCCAGGCGGCGTCCTGCTGTGGCTTGCTGGCTGCCTGGCTCGGCTCGCGCATGCGCCATCCAGCATTCCCTGCTGCAGTCAGGGCTTGTAGGGCGGGGCCTTTCCCCAGGGCTGCAGCTGCTGGGACACACCCAATGCTGCTGACACCCACTGGGGCGGTCCACACACCAGGTGAGCTCAGAGCTGGGCACCTGCGGGCTGTCCCACGATGGTCCCCTGAGCCTGAGTGCACACACGTGGCCCCTGTCGTGTTGCCCTGCAGGACCGGCGTCTGGGCACTCCTGCGTTCCTGGGCGCCTCCCAGGTTCCCCCCTGCTCCCTGGGCCGGGGCGAGGCACAGCCCCAGGTAAGCCTGTGCCACCTTGCGTGTGGAGGCCCCGCCCACGCACAGGGCAGCAAGCTCCATGGGTCCATAGGCCCACAGCCGCATCGCCCAACCCTGCAGCCTACCTGGGCGGCTGGAGCCACAGAGACGGGAGGTCTCCCGGCCAAGCCAAGCGTGGACAGCGTGCACCCCCAAAGCCTCCGCTGGCAGTTCCCGGGAGGATGGACCTGGCTGCGCCTCGGCTGGCTCCCTCCCTCTGGTCGGGCATTGCAAACCCAGACCCACTTGTGTGCCCTGTGTTGCTGGCCTCCATGGCGCGCTTAGGAGCGCATGGGCGGGCCCCCCTCGGCTTCCATATGCCATTTGCCACGGAGCCTTCTGGACCCCTGGCTCTAGGAGGCTGCCCAGCCAGCGCTGCCAACCGGCCCCAGGTGTTAGCTAGAGGCAGCAGCCGGCCTCAGGAGCACACCTGCGGGCGGCCCTGGGCCGCACACACCTTCTCTGAGGGAAGCTGGCGCCCCAGGCAGCGTCCTGCTGTGGCTTGCTGGCTGCCTGGCTCGGCTGGCGCATGCGCCATCCAGCATTCCCTGCTGCAGTCAGGGCTTGTAGGGCGGGGCCGATCCCCAGGGCGGCGGCTGCTGGGACACACCCACTGCTGACGCCCACTGGGGCGGTCCACACACCAGCTGAGCTCGGAGCTGGGCACCTGCGGGCTGTGCCACGATGGTCCCCTGAGCCTGAGTGCACACACGTGGGCCCTCTCGTGTTGCCTTGCAGGACCGGCGTCTGGGCACTCCTGCGTTCCTGGGCGCCTCCCACGTTCCGCCCACCTCCCTGGGCCGGGGCCAGGCGCAGCCCCAGGAAAGCCCGTGCCACCTTGCCTGTGGAGGCCCCGCCCACGCGCAGGGCAGCAAGCTCCATAGGCCCATAGGCCCACGGCCGCGGCGCACGACCCTGCAGCCTGCCTGGGCAGCTGCAGCCACAGAGACGGGAGGTCTCCCGGACAAGCCAAGCGTGCACAGCGTGCACCCCCAAAGCCTGCGCTGGCAGTTCCCGGGAGGATGGACCTGGCTGCGCCTCGGCTGGCTCCCTCCCTCTGGTTGGGCATTGGAAACCCACAGCCACTCCTGTGCCCTGTGTTCCTGGCCTCCAGGGCGCGCTTAGGAGCGGATGGGCGGGCCCACCTCGGCTTCGGCATGCCATTTGCCACGGAGCCTTCTGGACCCCCGGCTCTAGGAGGCTGCCCAGCCAGCGCCGCCCACCGGCCCCAGGTGCTAGCTAGAGGCAGCAGCCGGCCTCAGGAGCACACCTGCGGGCGGCCCTGGGCCGCACACACAGTCTCTGAGGGAAGCTGGCGCCCCAGGCGGCGTCCTGCTGTGGCTTGCTGGCTGCCTGGCTCGGCTCGCGCATGCGCCATCCAGCATTCCCTGCTGCAGTCAGGGCTTGTAGGGCGGGTCCTATCCCCAGGGCTGCAGCTGCTGGGACACACCCAATGCTGCTGACGCCCACTGGGGCGGTCCACACACCAGGTGAGCTCAGAGCTGGGCACCTGCGGGCTGTCCCACGATGGTCCCCTGAGCCTGAGTGCACACACGTGGCCCCTGTCGTGTTGCCCTGCAGGACCGGCGTCTGGGCACTCCTGCGTTCCTGGGCGCCTCCCAGGTTCCCCCCTGCTCCCTGGGCCGGGGCGAGGCACAGCCCCAGGTAAGCCTGTGCCACCTTGCGTGTGGAGGCCCCGCCCACGCACAGGGCAGCAAGCTCCATGGGTCCATAGGCCCACAGCCGCATCGCCCAACCCTGCAGCCTACCTGGGCGGCTGGAGCCACAGAGACGGGAGGTCTCCCGGCCAAGCCAAGCGTGGACAGCGTGCACCCCCAAAGCCTCCGCTGGCAGTTCCCGGGAGGATGGACCTGGCTGCGCCTCGGCTGGCTCCCTCCCTCTGGTCGGGCATTGCAAACCCAGACCCACTTGTGTGCCCTGTGTTGCTGGCCTCCATGGCGCGCTTAGGAGCGCATGGGCGGGCCCCCCTCGGCTTCCATATGCCATTTGCCACGGAGCCTTCTGGACCCCTGGCTCTAGGAGGCTGCCCAGCCAGCGCTGCCAACCGGCCCCAGGTGTTAGCTAGAGGCAGCAGCCGGCCTCAGGAGCACACCTGCGGGCGGCCCTGGGCCGCACACAACTTCTCTGAGGGAAGCTGGCGCCCCAGGCAGCGTCCTGCTGTGGCTTGCTGGCTGCCTGGCTCGGCTGGCGCATGCGCCATCCAGCATTCCCTGCTGCAGTCAGGGCTTGTAGGGCGGGGCCGATCCCCAGGGCGGCGGCTGCTGGGACACACCCACTGCTGACGCCCACTGGGGCGGTCCACACACCAGCTGAGCTCGGAGCTGGGCACCTGCGGGCTGTGCCACGATGGTCCCCTGAGCCTGAGTGCACACACGTGGGCCCTCTCGTGTTGCCTTGCAGGACCGGCGTCTGGGCACTCCTGCGTTCCTGGGCGCCTCCCACGTTCCGCCCACCTCCCTGGGCCGGGGCCAGGCGCAGCCCCAGGAAAGCCCGTGCCACCTTGCCTGTGGAGGCCCCGCCCACGCGCAGGGCAGCAAGCTCCATAGGCCCATAGGCCCACGGCCGCGGCGCACGACCCTGCAGCCTGCCTGGGCAGCTGCAGCCACAGAGACGGGAGGTCTCCCGGACAAGCCAAGCGTGCACAGCGTGCACCCCCAAAGCCTGCGCTGGCAGTTCCCGGGAGGATGGACCTGGCTGCGCCTCGGCTGGCTCCCTCCCTCTGGTTGGGCATTGGAAACCCACAGCCACTCCTGTGCCCTGTGTTCCTGGCCTCCAGGGCGCGCTTAGGAGCGGATGGGCGGGCCCGCCTCGGCTTCGGCATGCCATTTGCCACGGAGCCTTCTGGACCCCCGGCTCTAGGAGGCTGCCCAGCCAGCGCCGCCCACCGGCCCCAGGTGCTAGCTAGAGGCAGCAGCCGGCCTCAGGAGCACACCTGCGGGCGGCCCTGGGCCGCACACACAGTCTCTGAGGGAAGCTGGCGCCCCAGGCGGCGTCCTGCTGTGGCTTGCTGGCTGCCTGGCTCGGCTCGCGCATGCGCCATCCAGCATTCCCTGCTGCAGTCAGGGCTTGTAGGACGGGTCCTATCCCCAGGGCTGCAGCTGCTGGGACACACCCAATGCTGCTGACGCCCACTGGGGCGGTCCACACACCAGGTGAGCTCAGAGCTGGGCACCTGCGGGCTGTCCCACGATGGTCCCCTGAGCCTGAGTGCACACACGTGGCCCCTGTCGTGTTGCCCTGCAGGACCGGCGTCTGGGCACTCCTGCGTTCCTGGGCGCCTCCCAGGTTCCCCCCTGCTCCCTGGGCCGGGGCGAGGCACAGCCCCAGGTAAGCCTGTGCCACCTTGCGTGTGGAGGCCCCGCCCACGCACAGGGCAGCAAGCTCCATGGGTCCATAGGCCCACAGCCGCATCGCCCAACCCTGCAGCCTACCTGGGCGGCTGGAGCCACAGAGACGGGAGGTCTCCCGGCCAAGCCAAGAGTGGACAGCGTGCACCCCCAAAGCCTCCGCTGGCAGTTCCCGGGAGGATGGACCTGGCTGCGCCTCGGCTGGCTCCCTCCCTCTGGTCGGGCATTGCAAACCCAGACCCACTTGTGTGCCCTGTGTTGCTGGCCTCCATGGCGCGCTTAGGAGCGCATGGGCGGGCCCCCCTCGGCTTCCATATGCCATTTGCCACGGAGCCTTCTGGACCCCTGGCTCTAGGAGGCTGCCCAGCCAGCGCTGCCAACCGGCCCCAGGTGTTAGCTAGAGGCAGCAGCCGGCCTCAGGAGCACACCTGCGGGCGGCCCTGGGCCGCACACACCTTCTCTGAGGGAAGCTGGCGCCCCAGGCAGCGTCCTGCTGTGGCTTGCTGGCTGCCTGGCTCGGCTGGCGCATGCGCCATCCAGCATTCCCTGCTGCAGTCAGGGCTTGTAGGGCGGGGCCGATCCCCAGGGCGGCGGCTGCTGGGACACACCCACTGCTGACGCCCACTGGGGCGGTCCACACACCAGCTGAGCTCGGAGCTGGGCACCTGCGGGCTGTGCCACGATGGTCCCCTGAGCCTGAGTGCACACACGTGGGCCCTCTCGTGTTGCCTTGCAGGACCGGCGTCTGGGCACTCCTGCGTTCCTGGGCGCCTCCCACGTTCCGCCCACCTCCCTGGGCCGGGGCCAGGCGCAGCCCCAGGAAAGCCCGTGCCACCTTGCCTGTGGAGGCCCCGCCCACGCGCAGGGCAGCAAGCTCCATAGGCCCATAGGCCCACGGCCGCGGCGCACGACCCTGCAGCCTGCCTGGGCAGCTGCAGCCACAGAGACGGGAGGTCTCCCGGACAAGCCAAGCGTGCACAGCGTGCACCCCCAAAGCCTGCGCTGGCAGTTCCCGGGAGGATGGACCTGGCTGCGCCTCGGCTGGCTCCCTCCCTCTGGTTGGGCATTGGAAACCCACAGCCACTCCTGTGCCCTGTGTTCCTGGCCTCCAGGGCGCGCTTAGGAGCGGATGGGCGGGCCCGCCTCGGCTTCGGCATGCCATTTGCCACGGAGCCTTCTGGACCCCCGGCTCTAGGAGGCTGCCCAGCCAGCGCCGCCCACCGGCCCCAGGTGCTAGCTAGAGGCAGCAGCCGGCCTCAGGAGCACACCTGCGGGCGGCCCTGGGCCGCACACACAGTCTCTGAGGGAAGCTGGCGCCCCAGGCGGCGTCCTGCTGTGGCTTGCTGGCTGCCTGGCTCGGCTCGCGCATGCGCCATCCAGCATTCCCTGCTGCAGTCAGGGCTTGTAGGGCGGGTCCTATCCCCAGGGCTGCAGCTGCTGGGACACACCCAATGCTGCTGACGCCCACTGGGGCGGTCCACACACCAGGTGAGCTCAGAGCTGGGCACCTGCGGGCTGTCCCACGATGGTCCCCTGAGCCTGAGTGCACACACGTGGCCCCTGTCGTGTTGCCCTGCAGGACCGGCGTCTGGGCACTCCTGCGTTCCTGGGCGCCTCCCAGGTTCCCCCCTGCTCCCTGGGCCGGGGCGAGGCACAGCCCCAGGTAAGCCTGTGCCACCTTGCGTGTGGAGGCCCCGCCCACGCACAGGGCAGCAAGCTCCATGGGTCCATAGGCCCACAGCCGCATCGCCCAACCCTGCAGCCTACCTGGGCGGCTGGAGCCACAGAGACGGGAGGTCTCCCGGCCAAGCCAAGAGTGGACAGCGTGCACCCCCAAAGCCTGCGCTGGCAGTTCCCGGGAGGATGGACCTGGCTGCGCCTCGGCTGGCTCCCTCCCTCTGGTCGGGCATTGCAAACCCAGACCCACTTGTGTGCCCTGTGTTGCTGGCCTCCATGGCGCGCTTAGGAGCGCATGGGCGGGCCCCCCTCGGCTTCCATATGCCATTTGCCATGGAGCCTTCTGGACCCCTGGCTCTAGGAGGCTGCCCAGCCAGCGCTGCCAACCGGCCCCAGGTGTTAGCTAGAGGCAGCAGCCGGCCTCAGGAGCACACCTGCGGGCGGCCCTGGGCCGCACACACCTTCTCTGAGGGAAGCTGGCGCCCCAGGCAGCATCCTGCTGTGGCTTGCTGGCTGCCTGGCTCGGCTGGCGCATGCGCCATCCAGCATTCCCTGCTGCAGTCAGGGCTTGTAGGGCGGGGCCGATCCCCAGGGCGGCGGCTGCTGGGACACACCCACTGCTGACGCCCACTGGGGCGGTCCACACACCAGCTGAGCTCGGAGCTGGGCACCTGCGGGCTGTGCCACGATGGTCCCCTGAGCCTGAGTGCACACACGTGGGCCCTCTCGTGTTGCCTTGCAGGACCGGCGTCTGGGCACTCCTGCGTTCCTGGGCGCCTCCCACGTTCCGCCCACCTCCCTGGGCCGGGGCCAGGCGCAGCCCCAGGAAAGCCCGTGCCACCTTGCCTGTGGAGGCCCCGCCCACGCGCAGGGCAGCAAGCTCCATAGGCCCATAGGCCCACGGCCGCGGCGCACGACCCTGCAGCCTGCCTGGGCAGCTGCAGCCACAGAGACGGGAGGTCTCCCGGACAAGCCAAGCGTGCACAGCGTGCACCCCCAAAGCCTGCGCTGGCAGTTCCCGGGAGGATGGACCTGGCTGCGCCTCGGCTGGCTCCCTCCCTCTGGTTGGGCATTGGAAACCCACAGCCACTCCTGTGCCCTGTGTTCCTGGCCTCCAGGGCGCGCTTAGGAGCGGATGGGCGGGCCCGCCTCGGCTTCGGCATGCCATTTGCCACGGAGCCTTCTGGACCCCCGGCTCTAGGAGGCTGCCCAGCCAGCGCCGCCCACCGGCCCCAGGTGCTAGCTAGAGGCAGCAGCCGGCCTCAGGAGCACACCTGCGGGCGGCCCTGGGCCGCACACACAGTCTCTGAGGGAAGCTGGCGCCCCAGGCGGCGTCCTGCTGTGGCTTGCTGGCTGCCTGGCTCGGCTCGCGCATGCGCCATCCAGCATTCCCTGCTGCAGTCAGGGCTTGTAGGGCGGGTCCTATCCCCAGGGCTGCAGCTGCTGGGACACACCCAATGCTGCTGACGCCCACTGGGGCGGTCCACACACCAGGTGAGCTCAGAGCTGGGCACCTGCGGGCTGTCCCACGATGGTCCCCTGAGCCTGAGTGCACACACGTGGCCCCTGTCGTGTTGCCCTGCAGGACCGGCGTCTGGGCACTCCTGCGTTCCTGGGCGCCTCCCAGGTTCCCCCCTGCTCCCTGGGCCGGGGCGAGGCACAGCCCCAGGTAAGCCTGTGCCACCTTGCGTGTGGAGGCCCCGCCCACGCACAGGGCAGCAAGCTCCATGGGTCCATAGGCCCACAGCCGCATCGCCCAACCCTGCAGCCTACCTGGGCGGCTGGAGCCACAGAGACGGGAGGTCTCCCGGCCAAGCCAAGAGTGGACAGCGTGCACCCCCAAAGCCTCCGCTGGCAGTTCCCGGGAGGATGGACCTGGCTGCGCCTCGGCTGGCTCCCTCCCTCTGGTCGGGCATTGCAAACCCAGACCCACTTGTGTGCCCTGTGTTGCTGGCCTCCATGGCGCGCTTAGGAGCGCATGGGCGGGCCCCCCTCGGCTTCCATATGCCATTTGCCATGGAGCCTTCTGGACCCCTGGCTCTAGGAGGCTGCCCAGCCAGCGCTGCCAACCGGCCCCAGGTGTTAGCTAGAGGCAGCAGCCGGCCTCAGGAGCACACCTGCGGGCGGCCCTGGGCCGCACACACCTTCTCTGAGGGAAGCTGGCGCCCCAGGCAGCGTCCTGCTGTGGCTTGCTGGCTGCCTGGCTCGGCTGGCGCATGCGCCATCCAGCATTCCCTGCTGCAGTCAGGGCTTGTAGGGCGGGGCCGATCCCCAGGGCGGCGGCTGCTGGGACACACCCACTGCTGACGCCCACTGGGGCGGTCCACACACCAGCTGAGCTCGGAGCTGGGCACCTGCGGGCTGTGCCACGATGGTCCCCTGAGCCTGAGTGCACACACGTGGGCCCTCTCGTGTTGCCTTGCAGGACCGGCGTCTGGGCACTCCTGCGTTCCTGGGCGCCTCCCACGTTCCGCCCACCTCCCTGGGCCGGGGCCAGGCGCAGCCCCAGGAAAGCCCGTGCCACCTTGCCTGTGGAGGCCCCGCCCACGTGCAGGGCAGCAAGCTCCATAGGCCCATAGGCCCCACGGCCGCGGCGCACGACCCTGCAGCCTGCCTGGGCAGCTGCAGCCACAGAGACGGGAGGTCTCCCGGACAAGCCAAGCGTGCACAGCGTGCACCCCCAAAGCCTGCGCTGGCAGTTCCCGGGAGGATGGACCTGGCTGCGCCTCGGCTGGCTCCCTCCCTCTGGTTGGGCATTGGAAACCCACAGCCACTCCTGTGCCCTGTGTTCCTGGCCTCCAGGGCGCGCTTAGGAGCGGATGGGCGGGCCCGCCTCGGCTTCGGCATGCCATTTGCCACGGAGCCTTCTGGACCCCCGGCTCTAGGAGGCTGCCCAGCCAGCGCCGCCCACCGGCCCCAGGTGCTAGCTAGAGGCAGCAGCCGGCCTCAGGAGCACACCTGCGGGCGGCCCTGGGCCGCACACACAGTCTCTGAGGGAAGCTGGCGCCCCAGGCGGCGTCCTGCTGTGGCTTGCTGGCTGCCTGGCTCGGCTGGCGCATGCGCCATCCAGCATTCCCTGCTGCAGTCAGGGCTTGTAGGGCGGGGCCGATCCCCAGGGCGGCGGCTGCTGGGACACACCCACTGCTGACGCCCACTGGGGCGGTCCACACACCAGCTGAGCTCGGAGCTGGGCACCTGCGGGCTGTGCCACGATGGTCCCCTGAGCCTGAGTGCACACACGTGGGCCCTCTCGTGTTGCCTTGCAGGACCGGCGTCTGGGCACTCCTGCGTTCCTGGGCGCCTCCCACGTTCCGCCCACCTCCCTGGGCCGGGGCCAGGCGCAGCCCCAGGAAAGCCCGTGCCACCTTGCCTGTGGAGGCCCCGCCCACGCGCAGGGCAGCAAGCTCCATAGGCCCATAGGCCCACGGCCGCGGCGCACGACCCTGCAGCCTGCCTGGGCAGCTGCAGCCACAGAGACGGGAGGTCTCCCGGACAAGCCAAGCGTGCACAGCGTGCACCCCCAAAGCCTCCGCTGGCAGTTCCCGGGAGGATGGACCTGGCTGCGCCTCGGCTGGCTCCCTCCCTCTGGTCGGGCATTGCAAACCCAGACCCACTTGTGTGCCCTGTGTTGCTGGCCTCCATGGCGCGCTTAGGAGCGCATGGGCGGGCCCCCCTCGGCTTCCATATGCCATTTGCCACGGAGCCTTCTGGACCCCTGGCTCTAGGAGGCTGCCCAGCCAGCGCTGCCAACCGGCCCCAGGTGTTAGCTAGAGGCAGCAGCCGGCCTCAGGAGCACACCTGCGGGCGGCCCTGGGCCGCACACACCTTCTCTGAGGGAAGCTGGCGCCCCAGGCAGCGTCCTGCTGTGGCTTGCTGGCTGCCTGGCTCGGCTGGCGCATGCGCCATCCAGCATTCCCTGCTGCAGTCAGGGTTTGTAGGGCGGGGCCGATCCCCAGGGCGGCGGCTGCTGGGACACACCCACTGCTGACGCCCACTGGGGCGGTCCACACACCAGCTGAGCTCAGAGCTGGGCACCTGCGGGCTGTGCCACGATGGTCCCCTGAGCCTGAGTGCACACACGTGGGCCCTCTCGTGTTGCCTTGCAGGACCGGCGTCTGGGCACTCCTGCGTTCCTGGGCGCCTCCCACGTTCCGCCCACCTCCCTGGGCCGGGGCCAGGCGCAGCCCCAGGAAAGCCCGTGCCACCTTGCCTGTGGAGGCCCCGCCCACGCGCAGGGCAGCAAGCTCCATAGGCCCATAGGCCCACGGCCGCGGCGCACGACCCTGCAGCCTGCCTGGGCAGCTGCAGCCACAGAGACGGGAGGTCTCCCGGACAAGCCAAGCGTGCACAGCGTGCACCCCCAAAGCCTGCGCTGGCAGTTCCCGGGAGGATGGACCTGGCTGCGCCTCGGCTGGCTCCCTCCCTCTGGTTGGGCATTGGAAACCCACAGCCACTCCTGTGCCCTGTGTTCCTGGCCTCCAGGGCGCGTTTAGGAGCGGATGGGCGGGCCCGCCTCGGCTTCAGCATGCCATTTGCCACGGAGCCTTCTGGACCCCCGGCTCTAGGAGGCTGCCCAGCCAGCGCCGCCCACCGGCCCCAGGTGCTAGCTAGAGGCAGCAGCCGGCCTCAGGAGCACACCTGCGGGCGGCCCTGGGCCGCACACACAGTCTCTGAGGGAAGCTAGCGCCCCAGGCGGCGTCCTGCTGTGGCTTGCTGGCTGCCTGGCTCGGCTGGCGCATGCGCCATCCAGCATTCCCTGCTGCAGTCAGGGCTTGTAGGGCGGGGGCCGATCCCCAGGGCGGCGGCTGCTGGGACACACCCACTGCTGACGCCCACTGGGGCGGTCCACACACCAGCTGAGCTCGGAGCTGGGCACCTGCGGGCTGTGCCACGATGGTCCCCTGAGCCTGAGTGCACACACGTGGGCCCTCTCGTGTTGCCTTGCAGGACCGGCGTCTGGGCACTCCTGCGTTCCTGGGCGCCTCCCACGTTCCGCCCACCTCCCTGGGCCGGGGCCAGGCGCAGCCCCAGGAAAGCCCGTGCCACCTTGCCTGTGGAGGCCCCGCCCACGCGCAGGGCAGCAAGCTCCATAGGCCCATAGGCCCACGGCCGCGGCGCACGACCCTGCAGCCTGCCTGGGCAGCTGCAGCCACAGAGACGGGAGGTCTCCCGGCCAAGCCAAGCGTGCACAGCGTGCACCCCCAAAGCCTGCGCTGGCAGTTCCCGGGAGGATGGACCTGGCTGCGCCTCGGCTGGCTCCCTCCCTCTGGTTGGGCATTGGAAACCCACAGCCACTCCTGTGCCCTGTGTTCCTGGCCTCCAGGGTGCGCTTAGGAGCGGATGGGCGGGCCCGCCTCGGCTTCGGCATGCCATTTGCCACGGAGCCTTCTGGACCCCCGGCTCTAGGAGGCTGCCCAGCCAGCGCCGCCCACCGGCCCCAGGTGCTAGCTAGAGGCAGCAGCCGGCCTCAGGAGCACACCTGCGGGCGGCCCTGGGCCGAACACACAGTCTCTGAGGGAAGCTGGCGCCCCAGGCGGCGTCCTGCTGTGGCTTGCTGGCTGCCTGGCTCGGCTGGCGCATGCGCCATCCAGCATTCCCTGCTGCAGTCAGGGCTTGTAGGGCGGGTCCTATCCCCAGGGCTGCAGCTGCTGGGACACACCCAATGCTGCTGACGCCCACTGGGGCGGTCCACACACCAGGTGAGCTCAGAGCTGGGCACCTGCGGGCTGTCCCACGATGGTCCCCTGAGCCTGAGTGCACACACGTGGCCCCTGTCGTGTTGCCCTGCAGGACCGGCGTCTGGGCACTCCTGCGTTGCTGGGCGCCTCCCAGGTTCCCCCCTGCTCCCTGGGCCGGGGCGAGGCACAGCCCCAGGTAAGCCTGTGCCACCTTGCGTGTGGAGGCCCCGCCCACGCACAGGGCAGCAAGCTCCATGGGTCCATAGGCCCACAGCCGCATCGCCCAACCCTGCAGCCTACCTGGGCGGCTGGAGCCACAGAGACGGGAGGTCTCCCGGCCAAGCCAAGCGTGCACAGCGTGCACCCCCAAAGCCTGCGCTGGCAGTTCCCGGGAGGATGGACCTGGCTGCGCCTCGGCTGGCTCCCTCCCTCTGGTCGGGCATTGCAAACCCAGACCCACTTGTGTGCCCTGTGTTGCTGGCCTCCATGGCGCGCTTAGGAGCGCATGGGCGGGCCCCCCTCGGCTTCCATATGCCATTTGCCACGGAGCCTTCTGGACCCCTGGCTCTAGGAGGCTGCCCAGCCAGCGCTGCCAACCGGCCCCAGGTGTTAGCTAGAGGCAGCAGCCGGCCTCAGGAGCACACCTGCGGGCGGCCCTGGGCCGCACACACCTTCTCTGAGGGAAGCTGGCGCCCCAGGCAGCGTCCTGCTGTGGCTTGCTGGCTGCCTGGCTCGGCTGGCGCATGCGCCATCCAGCATTCCCTGCTGCAGTCAGGGCTTGTAGGGCGGGGCCGATCCCCAGGGCGGCGGCTGCTGGGACACACCCACTGCTGACGCCCACTGGGGCGGTCCACACACCAGCTGAGCTCGGAGCTGGGCACCTGCGGGCTGTGCCACGATGGTCCCCTGAGCCTGAGTGCACACACGTGGGCCCTCTCGTGTTGCCTTGCAGGACCGGCGTCTGGGCACTCCTGCGTTGCTGGGCGCCTCCCACGTTCCGCCCACCTCCCTGGGCCGGGGCCAGGCGCAGCCCCAGGAAAGCCGGTGCCACCTTGCCTGTGGAGGCCCCGCCCACGCGCAGGGCAGCAAGCTCCATAGGCCCATAGGCCCACGGCCGCGGCGCACGACCCTGCAGCCTGCCTGGGCAGCTGCAGCCACAGAGACGGGAGGTCTCCCGGCCAAGCCAAGCGTGCACAGCGTGCACCCCCAAAGCCTGCGCTGGCAGTTCCCGGGAGGATGGACCTGGCTGCGCCTCGGCTGGCTCCCTCCCTCTGGTTGGGCATTGGAAACCCACAGCCACTCCTGTGCCCTGTGTTCCTGGCCTCCAGGGCGTGCTTAGGAGCGGATGGGCGGGCCCGCCTCGGCTTTGGCATGCCATTTGCCACGCAGCCTTCTGGACCCCCGGCTCTAGGAGGCTGCCCAGCCAGCGCCGCCCACCGGCCCCAGGTGCAAGCTAGAGGCAGCAGCCGGCCTCAAGAGCACACCTGTGGGCGGCCCTGGGCCGCACACACAGTCTCTGAGGGAAGCTGGGGCCCTGGTGGCGTCCTGCTGTGGCTTGCTGGCTGCATGGCTCAGCTGGCACATGCGCCATCCAGCATTCCCTGCTGCAGTCAGGGCTTGTAGGGCGGGGCCGATCCCCAGGGCAGCGGCTGCTGGGACACAGCCACTGCTGACGCCCACTGGGGCGGTCCACACACCAGCTGAGCTCGGAGCTGGGCACCTGCGGGCTGTGCCACGATGGTCCCCTGAGCCTGAGTGCACACACGTGGGCCCTCTCGTGTTGCCTTGCAGGACCGGCATCTGGGCACTCCTGCGTTCCTGGGGGCCTCCCACGTTCCGCCCACCTCCGTTGGGCGGGGCGAGGCGCAGCTCCAGGAAAGCCCGTGCCACCTTGCCTGTGGAGGCCCCGCCCACGCGCAGGGCAGCAAGCTCCATAGGCCCTTAGGCCCACGGCCGCGGTGCCCGACCCTGCAGCCTGCCTGGGCAGCTGCAGCCACAGAGACGGGAGGTCTCCCGGCCAAGCCAAGCGTGCACAGCGTGCACCCCCAAAGCCTGCGCTGGCAGTTCCCGGGAGGATGGACCTGGCTGCGCCTCGGCTGGCTCCCTCCCTCTGGTTGGGCATTGGAAACCCACAGCCACTCCTGTGCCCTGTGTTCCTGGCCTCCAGGGCGCGCTTAGGAGCGGATGGGCGGGCCCGCCTCGGCTTTGGCATGCCATTTGCCACGCAGCCTTCTGGACCCCCGGCTCTAGGAGGCTGCCCAGCCAGCGCCGCCCACCGGCCCCAGGTGCAAGCTAGAGGCAGCAGCCGGCCTCAAGAGCACACCTGTGGGCGGCCCTGGGCCGCACACACAGTCTCTGAGGGAAGCTGGGGCCCTGGTGGCGTCCTGCTGTGGCTTTTTGGCTGCCTGGCTCAGCTGGCGCCTGCGCCATCCAGCATTCCCTGCTGCAGTCAGGGCTTGTAGGGCGGGGCCGATCCCCAGGGCAGCGGCTGCTGGGACACAGCCACTGCTGACGCCCACTGGGGCGGTCCACACACCAGCTGAGCTCGGAGCTGGGCACCTGCGGGCTGTGCCACGATGGTCCCCTGAGCCTGAGTGCACACACGTGGGCCCTCTCGTGTTGCCTTGCCGGACCGGCATCTGGGCACTCCTGCGTTCCTGGGCGCCTCCCATGTTCCGCCCACCTCCCTGGGCCGGGGCCAGGCGCAGCTCCAGGAAAGCCCGTGCCACCTTGCCTGTGGAGTCCCCGCGCACGCGCAGGGCAGCAAGCTCCATAGGCCCATAGGCCCACGGCCGCGGTGCCCGACCCTGCAGCCTGCCTGGGCAGCTGCAGCCACAGAGACAGGAGGTCTCCCGGCCAAGCCAAGCGTGCACAGCGTGCACCCCCAAAGCCTGCGCTGGCAGTTCCCGGGAGGATGGACCTGGCTGCACCTCGGCTGGCTCCCTCCCTCTGGTTGGGCATTGGAAACCCACAGCCACTCCTGTGCCCTGTGTTCCTGGCCTATAGGGCGCGCTTAGGAGCGGATGGGCGGGCCCCCCTCGGCTTTGGCATGCCATTTGCCACGCAGCCTTCTGGACCCCCGGCTCTAGGAGGCTGCCCAGCCAGCGCCGCCCACCGGCCCCAGGTGCTAGCTAGAGTCCGCAGCCGGCCTCAGGAGCACACCTGCGGGCGGCCCTGGGCCGCACACACAGTCTCTGAGGGAAGCTGGGGCCCCAGGCGGCGTCCTGCTGTGGCTTGCTGGCTGCCTGGCTCGGCTGGCGCATGCGCCATCCAGCATTCCCTGCTGCAGTCAGGGCTTGTAGGGCGGGGCCGATCCCCAGGGCGGCGGCTGCTGGGACACACCCACTGCTGACGCCCACTGGGGCGGTCCACACACCAGCTGAGCTCGGAGCTGGGCACCTGCGGGCTGTGCCACGATGGTCCCCTGAGCCTGAGTGCACACACGTGGGCCCTCTCGTGTTGCCTTGCAGGACCGTCGTGTGGGCACTCCTGCGTTCCTGGGTGCCTCCCACGTTCCGCCCACCTCCCTGGGCCGGGGCCAGGCGCAGCCCCAGGAAAGCCCGTGCCACCTTGCCTGTGGAGGCCCCGCCCACGCGCAGGGCAGCAAGCTCCATAGGCCCATAGGCCCACGACCGCGGCGCCCGACCCTGCAGCCTGCCTGGGCAGCTGCAGCCACAGACACGGGAGGTCTCCCGGCCAAGCCAAGCGTGCACAGCATGCACCCCCAAAGCCTGTGCTGGCAGTTCCCGGGAGGATGGACCTGGCTGCGCCTCGGCTGGCTCCCTCCCTCTGGTTGGGCATTGGAAACCCACAGCCACTCCTGTGCCCTGTGTTCCTGGCCTCCAGGGCGCGCTTAGGAGCGGATGGGCGGGCCCCCCTCGGCTTCGGCATGCCATTGGCCACGGAGCCTTCTGGACCCCCGGCTCTAGGAGGCTGCCCAGCCAGCGCCGCCCACCGGCCCCAGGTGCTAGCTAGAGGCAGCAGCCGGCCTCAGGAACACACCTGCGGGCAGCCCTGGGCCGCACACACAGTCTCTGAGGGAAGCTGGGGCCCCAGGCGGCGTCCTGCTGTGGCTTGCTGGCTGCCTGGCTCGGCTGGCGCATGTGCCATCCAGCATTCCCTGCTGCAGTCAGGGCTTGTAGGGCAGGGCCGATCCCCCGGGCGGCGGCTGTTGGGTCACACCCACTGCTGACGCCCACTGGGGCGGTCCACACACCAGCTGAGCTCGGAGCTGGGCACCTGCGGGCTGTGCCACGATGGTCCCCTGAGCCTGAGTGCACACACGTGGGCCCTCTCATGTTGCCTTGCAGGACCGGCGTCTGGGCACTCCTGCGTTCCTGGGCGCCTCCCACGTTCCGCCCACCTCCCTGGGCCGGGGCCAGGCGCAGCCCCAGGAAAGCCCGTGCCACCTTGCCTGTGGAGGCCCCGCCCACGCACAGGGCAGCAAGCTCCATAGGCCCATAGGACCACAGCCACGGCGCCCAACCCTGCAGCCTGCCTGGGCAGCTGCAGCCACAGAGACGGGAGGTCTCCCGGCCAAGCCAAGCGTGGACAGCGTGCACCCCCAAAGCCTGTGCTGGCAGTTCCCGGGAGGATGGACCTGGCTGCGCCTCGGCTGGCTCCCTCCCTCTGGTTGGGCATTGGAAACCCACAGCCACTCCTGTGCCCTGTGTTCCTGGCCTCCAGGGCGCGCTTAGGAGCGGATGGGCGGGCCCGCCTCGGCTTCGGCATGCCATTTGCCACGGAGCCTTCTGGACTCCCGGCTCTAGGAGGCTGCCCAGCCAGCGCCGCCCACCGGCCCCAGGTGCTAGCTAGAGTCTGCAGCCGGCCTCAGGAGCACACCTGCGGGCGGCCCTGGGCCGCAAACACAGTCTCTGAAGAAGCTGGGGCCCCAGGCGGCGTCCTGCTGTGGCTTGCTGGCTGCCTGGCTCGGCTGGCGCATGTGCTATCCAGCATTCCCTGCTGCAGTCAGGGCTTGTAGGGTGGGGCAGATTTCCAGGGCGGTGGCTGCTGGGACACACCCACTGCTGACGCCCACTGGGGCGGTCCACACACCAGCTGAGCTCGGAGCTGGGCACCTGCGGGCTGTGCCACGATGGTCCCCTGAGCCTGAGTGCACACACGTGGGCCCTCTCGTGTTGCCTTGCAGGACCGGCGTCTGGGCACTCCTGCGTTCCTGGGCGCCTCCAACGTTCCGCCCACCTCCCTGGGCCGGGGCCAGGCGCAGCCCCAGGAAAGCCCGTGCCACCTTTCCTGTGGAGGCCCCGCCCACGCGCAGGGCAGCAAGCTCCATAGCCCATAGCCCCACGGCCGCGGCGCCCGACCCTGCAACCTGCCAGGGCAGCTGCAGCCACAGAGACGGGAGGTCTCCCGGACAAGCCAAGCGTGCACAGCGTGCACCCCCAAAGCCTGCGCTGGCAGTTCCGGGGAGGATGGACCTGGCTGCGCCTCGGCTGGCTCCCTCCCTCTTGTTGGGCATTGGAAACCCACAGCCACTCCTGTGCCCTGTGTTCCTGGCCTCCAGGGCGCGCTTAGGAGCGGATGGTCGGGCCCCCCTCGGCTTCGGCATGCCATTTGCCACGGAGCCTTCTGGACCCCCGGCTCTCGGAGGCTGCCCAGCCAGCGCCGCCCACCGGCCCCAGGTGCTAGCTAGAGGCAGCAGCCGGCCTCAAGAGCACACCTGCGGGCGGCCCTGGGCCGCACACACAGTCTCTGAGGGAAGCTGGGGCCCTGGTGGCGTCCTGCTGTGGCTTGCTGGCTGCCTGGCTCAGCTGGCGCCTGCGCCATCCAGCATTCCCTGCTGCAGTCAGGGCTTGTAGGGCGGGGCCGATCCCCAGGGCGGCGGCTGCTGGGACACACCCACTGCTGACGCCCACTGGGGCGGTCCACACACCAGCTGAGCTCGGAGCTGGGCACCTGCGGGCTGTGCCATGATGGTCCCCTGAGCCTGAGTGCACACACGTGGGCCCTCTCGTGTTGCCTTGCAGGACCGGCATCTGGGCACTCCTGCGTTCCTGGGGGCCTCCCACGTTCCGCCCACCTCCCTGGGCCGGCGCCAGGCGCAGCTCCAGGAAAGCCCGTGCCACCTTGCCTGTGGAGGCCCCGCCCACGCGCAGGGCAGCAAGCTCCATAGGCCCATAGGCCCACGGCCGCAGTGCCTGACCCTGCAGCCTGCCTGGGCAGCTGCAGCCACAGAGACGGGAGGTCTCCCGGCCAAGCCAAGCGTGCACAGCGTGCACCCCCAAAGCCTGCGCTGGCAGTTCCCGGGAGGATGGACCTGGCTGCGCCTCGGCTGGCTCCCTCCCTCTGGTTGGGCATTGGAAACCCACAGCCACTCCTGTGCCCTGTGTTCCTGGCCTCCAGGACACGCTTAGGAGCGGATGGGCGGGCCCCCCTCGGCTTCGGCATGCCATTTGCCACGGAGCCTTCTGGACCCCCGGCTCTAGGAGGCTGCCCAGCCAGCGCCGCCCACCGGCCCCAGGTGCTAGCTAGAGGCAGCAGCCGGCCTCAGGAGCACACCTGCGGGCGGCCCTGGGCCGCACACACAGTCTCTGAGGGAAGCTGGGGCCCTGGTGGCGTCCTGCTGTGGCTTGCTGGCTGCCTGGCTCGGCTGGCACATGCGCCATCCAGCATTCCCTGCTGCAGTCAGGGCTTGTAGGGCGGGGCTGATCCCCAGGGCAGCGGCTGCTGGGACACACCCACTGCTGACGCCCACTGGGGCGGTCCACACACCAGCTGAGCTCGGAGCTGGGCACCTGCGGGCTGTGCCACGATGGTCCCCTGAGCCTGAGTGCACACACGTGGGCCCTCTCGTGTTGCCTTGCAGGACCGGCGTCTGGGCACTCCTGCGTTCCTGGGCACCTCCCACGTTCCGCCCACCTCCCTGGGCCGGGGCCAGGCACAGCCCCAGGAAAGCCCGTGCCACCTTGCCTGTGGAGGCCCCGCCCACGCGCATGGCAGCAAGCTCCATAGCCCATAGGCCCCCGGCCGCGGCGCCCGACCCTGCAGCCTGCCTGGGCAGCTGCAGCCACAGAGACGTTTGGTCTCCCGGCCAAGCCAAGCGTGGACAGCATGCACCCCCAAAGCCTGCGCTGGCAGTTTCCGGGAGGATGGACCTGGCTGCGCCTCGGCTGGCTCCCTCCGTCTGGTTGGGCATTGGAAACCCACAGCCACTCCTGTGCCCTGTGTTCCTGGCCTCCAGGGCGCGCTTAGGAGCTGATGGGCGGGCCCCCCTCGGCTTTGGCATGCCATTTGCCACGGAGCCTTCTGGACCACTGGCTCTAGGAGGCTGCCCAGCCAGCGCCGCCCACCGGCCCCAGGTGCTAGCTAGAGTCCGCAGCCTGCTTCAGGAGTTCACCTGCGGGCGGCCCTGGGCCGCACACACAGTCTCTGAGGGAAGCTGGGGCCCCAGGCGGCGTCCTGCTGTGGCTTGCTGGCTGCCTGGCTAGGCTGGCGCATGCACCATCCAGCATTCCCTGCTGCAGTCAGGGCTTGTAGGGCGGGGCCGATCCCCAGGGCGGTGGCTGCTGGGACACACCCACTGCTGACGCCCACTGGGGCGGTCCACACACCAGCTGAGCTCGGAGCTGGGCACCTGCGGGCTGTGCCACGATGGTCCCCTGAGCCTGAGTGCACACACGTGGGCCCTCTCGTGTTGCCTTGCAGGACCGGCGTCTGGGCACTCCTGCGTTCCTGGGCGCCTGCCACGTTCTGCCCACCTCCCTGGGCCGGGGCCAGGCACAGCCCCAGGAAAGCCCGTGCCACCTTGCCTGTGGAGGCCCCGCCCACGCGCAGGGCAGCAAGCTCCATAGCCCATAGGCCCATGGCCTCGGCGCCCGACCCTGCAGCCTGCCTGGGCAGCTGCAGCCACAGAGACGGGTGGTCTCCCTGCCAAGCTAAGCGTGGACAGCGTGCAGCCCGAGAGCCTCCGCTGGCAGTTCCTGGGAGGATGGACCTTTCTGCGCCTCAGCTGGCTCCCTCCCTAAAGGTACCTTATGTCTTTTTTCAAAGACATAAGTAAGAAACAAGGAAGACTTAATGTTCCCAGCAATAACCTTAGCTTATAATTTTAAGTTAAAAAATTTAATGTGGTATTAACATTTCAATTGTTGCCTTTGCAAAATTCTGTATTTTGAAATTGTTTGAAAAATAACACAAATGTGAAAACAGAAAAATTAGACAGCAGGTAGATACAAAAATAATGATGGTAATGCTAATATAAGGATGAAGCTACTGGAATAACCCAATGCTGCTAATAGCAGAGTAAATTGATGAAACTCATTTGGGAAACTGTTGACAATATCTGTTAAAGCTGAATATCATATCTTATGATTAAGCAATTGCTAAAGTGCCAATATATGTGCACCAATATAATTAATTAGAAATTATTTATGGCCAGTACATTGTAACACACCTGAAGCTGAATTTCTGCAAATGCGTTGCATACTCTACATAAGAATATCCTTGCAGGAACATATAACTGAAGAGCCCCCCACAGTCAGAAGAATCCATCTTTGGAGGAGCCTGCTTCAGACCTGAGCCATGGTAGCTGACCCCTGTGACCTGGCACAACTCTTATTGACTATTCCCCACTTTGTGAAGGTGGTTGTGCATTGACTACTGCAGCTGGGATGTTACAAATTGTCACTGAGTATTTTTTTTTTTTGACAGGCAGAGTGGACAGTGAGAGAGAGTGACAGAGAGAAAGGTCTTCCTTTGCCGTTGGTTCACCTTCCAATGGCTGCCACGGCCGGCGCACCGCGCTCATCTGATGGCAGGAGCCAGGTGCTAGGTGCTTTTCCTGGTCTCCCATGGGGTGCAGATCCCAAGCACTTGGGCCATTCTCCACTGCACTCCCGGGCCACAGCAGAGGGCTGGCCTGGATAGGGGCAACCGGGACAGAATCCAGTGCCCCGACCAGGACTAGAACCTGGTGTGCCGGTGCAGCAAGGCAGAGGATTAGCCTGTTGAGCCATGGTGCTGGCCTGTCACTGAGTTTTTAAACTACAATCAAGTGTGCTGGGCGCCCCCATATGTAACCATGCTAGATCTTCATATAACAGAAATATCTAGACAATTGCACAGGGCACTCTGGAGTGGCTCAGGGTCCCTTGCTCTGTGAAGTGAAACCAAGAGGACTCAGAAGCCATGAAATTGTGAATGTGTGAGAATGGGTGTCCAGAGATGGAGGAGGTGAAGCTAGCAGAATCTGTCAAGTTCCTTCTGTAGCTATTTTCAAAGAAGTTTTTATGAGTAAAATTAATCCTGTCAAATGTGTTTTGTGCATTTATTGAAGTAATCATGTGTGTTGCTCTTCACTATGTTAATGTTTATGTTAATTGATTTACAGATGGTGAGTTATTCTTGCATTTCTGAAAATCTGATTTGAGCATGTTTTTTAATGTGCTGTTGAATTTCTTCAGCCTTTGTAAACAATGTCCCATCTGTGTCAGTGAAGCTGGCCTGCAGCTTTCTTCTCTTAGTAATGCCTGCAGAGCAAGTGTAGGCTTAACTTACTACCTGGCAATGTCAGCCCTGTCACATGGCCTTTGAATCAGAATAGCTGATCTCACAAAATGAATGTGTAATTAATTACATTCTATTCTGGATCTTTCAAAAGAATTACAGGATTGCTATAATTTCTTATTTACATATTTTGTAGAATCCAGTATGGAATGTACAGGTTCTAGATTTACTTTAACCTTACTATGTGTGTAGTCTCTCACAAGGGTGGTGTTCTGTTCATATTCTCTATTTCTTTCTGACTCAGCTTTGTTAGGTTGCACGTTCCTAGAGATATATCCATTTCCTCTAGATTATCAATTTTGTTGGTTTATATTCATTCATAATGTTCTCTTATGATCTTTTGTATCCCTGTAGCATCAGTTGTAATGTCTCCCTTTTCACTATGATTTTTTTTCATTTTTCACACATTTTTCATTGTTATTCTGGATAAGAATTCATTAATTTTCCTTATGTTTTTGAAAGAAAAAAACTTTGGAACAATTAGGATGCCTTTATGATGCCTTGGTCCCATATTGGAGAGTTTAAATTTAGTCCTGGTTATATTCCTGAGTCTAGCTTCCTAGTAATTGTACCCTGTGAAACATCAGGGGACAAATCAATTATTTGGGTCCTTACCACCCACATGAAAGGTCTGGATGAGTTCCTCACACCAGATTTTTTCCTGAGCCAGCTCTGGTTTTTATGGATATTTAGGGAATAAACCAAACTTGGACGATATCTCTGATATCAAACCCTGGTGCTTGGATATGGGTTGAAGGCATCATAATTACTGTCTTAACTGCTAAGCTAACCAACTGCTCCCCCTTGATTTCTTAATGAAAACAAGTGCATTGTAGATAATCTTTTGCAATAAATTTTCTGTATTTAGCAACAAATCCTGAAAACCACCTTATATCTCAGTTATTTGTCCTTATTTTTATAGAACTTTTTTGAAATGTATAGACAGATATAGGTTATATACATAATAGTTATTATATATTATATTATATGTTATATATTATAGATTACAGGTTATAATATATATTTATAATATATTATATTATAAATATATTATATATTGTACATGTTATATATTGTTATATAATATTGTATATATACATATATATACACACACACACACATAGCCACAACAACACAACCAGCTCTGTGTCAGACTGAAGTCAGGAGTCATAAACATGATTCTTTTTTTTTTGACAGGCAGAGTGGACAGTGAGAGCGAGAAAGGTCTTCCTTTTGCCGTTGCTTCACCCTCCAATGGCTGCTGCAGCCTGTGCGCAGCAGCCGGCACACTGCGCTGATCCAATGGCAGGAGCCAGGTGCTTATCCTGGTCTCCCATGGGGTGCAGGGCCCAAGCACTTGGGCCATCCTCCACTGCACTCCCGGGCCACAGCAGAGAGCTGGCCTGGAAGAGGGGCAACCGGGACAGAATCCAGCACCCCTAATGGGACTAGAACCCGGTGTGCCGGCGCCACAAGGTGGAGGATTAGCCTATTGAGCCATGGCGCCGGCCATAAACATGATTCAGCTTTTCCATTTGAGTGGCAGGGTCCCAAATATTTAGGCCATCTTCCACTGCACTCTCAGGCACAGTGACAGGAAACTGGATCATAAGGAGAGGTGTTGGGGCTTGAATAGGGATTCCAATATTGGATATTGATGGCATACATTGTGACTTAATCCACTGCACTAAAATGCCAGCCCCATACCTTTATTCTTTATGCTGCTGCACAGTGCTTTACTGTGTGTTCCATAGCTATTGTAACAATCTCTTATGTGGGCAGAAATATATATAAAGCATTATTACCATTTACCAAATTACCCATCCAGGTTTGTTCTGGCTTGCATTACTAGCAATATAAAATATTGTATATCTGTTCACAAATTGGCCAAAAACATGTTTTGTCATACTTTTAGATTTTCTAAAACCTGATAAGTAATTTATTGTTTTAATTTTTATTCATTTACTTATCAGTGAGCAGTAGGGGCATAAGCTAGCACTCTGATATGGGGTACCAGAATTGCAAGTAATGACTTAACTCGTGGTACCAAATATCAGCCCTAAAAATAGTTCTTAGTTAAGAACAATGTGCTGGGTTATAGGCCAGCCAACTTAAAAAGAATCAATAGAGAAAAGCTAGAAGTGTTGATTCCAGGGCTATGGTGTAGTGAGTAAAGCCACTGCCTGCAGTGCTGTCATCCCATGTGGGCAGCCAGTTTCAATCTCAGCTACTCCACTTCTGATCACCCTCCCTGTTGGTGTGTCTGAGAATGTGGAAGATGGTCCAAGTCCTTTTATGCCTGCATCCATCCACATGGGAGACCCAGAATAAGCCCCTGGCTCCTGTCTCCTGGCTTTTGATTGGCCCAACTCTGCCCATTGCAGCCATTTAGGGAGTAGGCTGGTGGATGGAAGATTTCTCTCTCTCTTTCTGCCTCACTCTGTAACTCAGTCTTTTAAATAACTAACTAAATAGATAAATCTGAAAAAAAAATAAAATGTTCCCTTCTCTCTGATCTTCTTTATTTTATAGAAACTTAATTATACTTACATATGGAATTCTTTCTCCTTTGTAGCTTTATTTCTTCTTCACCACTTTTACACTATTATTGCTATATTCTTAATAGTTCTATTCATATGACTAACCCCAAAATACATTGTTAAGCCTATTTGTGCATTATGTGTATATTAAACATAGTAAGAACAATTATGTTTAGAGTTTGTTACGTTAGTCTTATTACTCATGATTTTTGATTCTATATGTATTCATTTGATTCAGGTTACCACCTGATGTCCTTTTCCTAGTCAAATAAAGCTTTGCTCCTGCCCTCCTTCCTAAGACTGTTATTGGCAAATAGATCACATTTCTGTTCTGGTCCAACAATGCAATTAAACACATGATATTTTAGACAACTGTATTTAAAGCCTCAGTTAAGAGATGAGATGGAAACAAACATGGTTTTACACTTTAAAGAGAAAGAGAGAGAGAAAGAGAGAGAGAGAGAGATAAAGGCCTTCCATTTGCTGGACACAATGGCCAGAGCTAAGCCAATATGAAGACAGAAGCCAGGAGCTTCTTCCAGGTCACCCATGTGGGTGCAGGGGCCCAAAAACTTGTACCATCTTCCATGGCTTTCCCAATCTCATTGTCAAAGAGCTTGTTTAGAGGTGGGGCAGCCGGGACTTGAACCTGTGCCCATATGGGATGCTGACACAGTAGACAGTGGCTTTATTCACTAAACCACAGAGCTGGCCCAAAGAAGGGAATATTTTCAAACTTTATTGGATGATGCCAACATTTCTTTAATATCAAAATTTGACAAAAATTCATAAGTAAATTTAGATCAACATCTCTTTTGAATATAGATTAAAGAATCTTTCATACAGCTAGCAAATGAAACTTAGCAATATACAATGAGAATTATACATTACATGGGATTTACATTCAGGTCATGATTTAAAATCTGAAAATGGAGTACACCATATAGATATAAAAATGATTTCAAAAAGATCTATGGCTATCTTAATTGATACACAAAAGTATTTATCAAAATTTAATATCCTTCATAATAACAAATGTTGTATTCATGACAAATAAGAAGGGCCTTCCTCAGTCTGATGATGGGTACAAAAAACAAAACAAAGCAAAACAGAAACAATAACCCCCTCCCCCCAAGCCAATATTAAGTTTCCATACTGAAACACTGAGTAGTTCTCTTGTATAGTCTGAAATTTGACAAGGATATTTGCCCTCACTACCTCTATTCAACTTTATTGAAAGTACTATCCAATACAATAGCGCAAGAAAATGAAAGACATTCAGACTGGGAAATATCTCCTAAAACTATGTGTCATAAGTTTCAAAAATAAATTTCATCTCCATATATTAGCAATGAAATTTCTGAAGAATGGAATTAAAACAATTGGATTTAATAGAACACCAAGTGAGTTATATTAGGGATTAAAAGTACAAAAAAATAATGAAAACTTTAAGATATTTCTGAAAAAATGTTAATGAAGACCTAAATAAATAAATAATGCAGACCATGTTTATGGGTTTACACACTTAACATTGTTAAGATGATATTAATCTATAGATTCAATACAATTATCTTTTAAATCTCAGTTAAGATTTTTTACAGAAATTGGCAAAGTAATCCAAGAACAACTAAAACAACCTTAAAAAAATAAAGTTGATTTCAAAACAGACTACATAAATTAAGTAATCAACAGAGTATATTGCTGGCATAGGACAGACTTAAATCTGAATCCTGATCTGAATATTTTTCTTCTACTGCTTTCCCAGGCCATAGCAGAGAGCTGGATCAGAAAAGGAGCAGCTGGGAGTCAAACCGGGGCCCATATGGGATGCCAGCCCTGGAGGAAGTGGCTTTACCCACTACACTACAGTGCTGGCTCCTGATAGTCATTTTTACACAGGGTTGGCTACTGCAGCAGAATATGACCCTGTGTTTCTACATTGATTTTTATGTACCTGGGACATTGTTGTTTCCATTGCTTTTACAGAATGTATTTTGCTGATTGAAGGCTTTTCCTGGAGATGTGTCTCTAAGTATTGATTTGGTACACTGTTTTAGCTTTAGCTCTTGGTAGATTTTGTGGTATAATCTCCTTATCCCTTTATTTGCTACAGTTGATTGTCATTATAATAGTATTCTTGGTTGTTTCTGTGTCTCAGTGCTGTCACTAAGATTTGTGTTACATAGATGCCACACTGTCTTATGAGGGAGAGACTGGTGTGAAGAATGTCTAAAGTATTGGTGGCAGGCCTTTCTTTGCTATGTTGTGCCTGGCAGAGTACAGAAAGTGGGTCGTAGAACCCAGAAAACTGTAGTGATAAGCTGTGTTAATCATGATCTGGAGAGCCAACTTTCAAGTACCAGATAACAAGGAATTGAAGGCACAGAAGGCATAATCCAGGGCAACAAGGACATGCAGTGGGTAATTGAATGTGAACATGAGTTCTCTGCATAAGCCAGAGAACTCCAGTCACTATATGAGAGGCAGGGCTACAAAGTGACACCCAAGATAGGCATTGTGCAGCATCCCAGTCTACTATCAATTGAGAGACTGCTGGAGGTAATACATGTGGAGTTTATTCCCCAGCCACTGACCATACCAATAGGAATAGGCTGCTTCATTATTCAGAGTAAGCACACAATGCCAGGGATGTGCATCCAGCTATGCACTCCATTCACAGCACTGACAATTCCCTATTGCACACTGAAATCTTGCCACCAGATCAGACTTCAGTGTGCAGAGAGCTATGAGGATCCATATTCAGGCTGGGCAGTTACATGAGAACCCTGCTCAAATTCCTGGTTTTAGCAAGAACATGAAGTGGCCATGGGAAGGAAGCAGTGGAAGGAGATGGAGCCCAGGTCTGAGGGAGCAGGCTTCTCTACTTCCAGAGTCTCAGAGCCTGCCTTTCTTAGATATTCTGCCCCACATTGTCTGATACACTGCATATCACTGTATAGGTTAGTGTGCTGGAATCACTGTTGCTCTGTTGGTCACAGTTGGACATGTTGGGCTCAGTTGGCCTTGCTAGAATAGAGGAATGACCTTGGAGGCCATGAGAAGGGCATAGGGGAGGGCTGCTGTCTTCCAGCACAGCATGGATAATAACAGTGACTCCTCTCAAGGTGGTGCTTCAATAATATTGCCTTGCTCTGAGAGCTGGAGGAAAGGCCAATGAAGGACTTCTGGTTGCATGTAGTTATTTTCATCACCAGAGGGCCAGGATACTCATGTTACTTGCCTTACAATGAACTAGGATATGATAATGAAGCATTTGTTTCATTCCCAGTATTAGTCTTTTTATGCTTTTTTTCTTTAATTTTCTTGTTTGCTTTTATGAGTTTGCCATTGTGATAAATGATAACTCTATCCCTGAATACAGCTGTTTGATTGCATTCTAGATAAATTGGTCTATCATTAGTTATGAACCTATGATAAAAGAAGAGGGTTATTTTTCTGCCACAACACTTAGCCCCAGGGCCCTCTTGAATTTGGGAAACTTGACCATAAAATGGCTATCTGAATTACAAGATCATTTCGCAACTGGATTTGTGCTGAAAAAACTAATGATGGAAGGGAATCCTTGGGTGCATGATTTTATGACTCTATGACAAGATAAGGATGTATAAAAGAAATGTGAAGTTAGGGCTCACACAAAAACAGAAAACAAAGAACTAGTTTTACTGGTTTCTGTTGAGGGGGATAAGGATTTACTATTGATTTAGCTGAGTGGTTCACAAACTCCAATATCTCCATATGGGACCTGGGTAAGAGTCTGGGTCATAGAGTGTCTTGTCAGCAGGTCACAGCTGGAACTGACAACAAAAGCCTCCCCCCCTAGTTATTCTCTACCTCAATGGCTCTCAGTAGAGGGAAACAGGACTCATAAAACAATTTCCTGAATGAAAAAAGATGCTTATTATAGATATTACATATTATTTGTTTATGTTGTTGCTCTTGTGTAATTTTTGTGTGTATGCATCTATTTTTATATTCTTGTTTTAGAGATTTATAAATATTTTACATTGTTTCAATAATGCATATGTCACTGCATAACACACTTAAAAATGTCATTCATGGATTTCCTGTATTCCCTAAGGCAAAAGACGGCACATTCTTTAGATACAAATGACTTTATATATAAATAAATATGATTATGTACAATACTTATTTCTATGTTTCACTATGTCAGACCCATTCACCTATCTATGCAATATATATTGGGACCATTATTAGCTATATGTGTATGTTTTTATTTATCTAAGGAGATTTTATTTTGGGACAAGAACATACAGGTCTTAGTCTAGCATTGAGTTCTTTCTTAAATGTTATTTGGAAACATTCCAGAACAGAGTACTCAAGAGTCCTTGACTGGCCTTAGGAGTCTGGGTGGGCCTAAGTCTTTATCTTATATATGTACATTCAACATCGCAACTTAACCACTCTAACACATGGACTGAAATTCCTAGCCTGTATGTTTGAAACCATCCTTGGATACAGTCTTCATCTATATACCATTAAAGGCAGCACTGGTTAGAATGCAGCTGTTCCACTTCTGATCCAGCCAAATGCTAGGGTTCCTAGGAAATCAATGGAGGATGGTCAAGTGTGTGGGTCCCTGCACCCATGTGGGAGGCCCAGATAAAATTCCTGGTTCCTAGATTTGGCCTGGCCCAGCCCTGGTAAGTGCAACCATTTGGAAATTGAGCCAGTGAATGCAAGATCTCTCTCGCTCTCGCTCTCTCACCCCTCTTCTCCCTCCCTCTCACTGTACCTGTGACTTTCAAATAAATAAATAAATATCTTCCTAAAAAGAGTTGCTTTTCAAAGTACAGGAACTAATAGATATGATAATTTTCCTGAGCTGATCAATCCAGAATGTATACACTCATCAAAGCAACACATTTTGAATGCAGCGAGGTTGTGTTCATTAGGAGCCTGTCTTTTCTTTATTTGGTGACTGTGGCACTTCACTGGGCAGCAGAAATGCTATGGTAGTCCTATAAGCAGCCTGAGATTTTGGTGTTAGTTAAAAGAACATAGATAAAACCAAGAAAACTGTTCATAAGTGCACTGGTAGAAAAGCCCCCTGCAGACAACTGCCCACTCTAGCTGCCAGGAAGTTTTCCTACTACTAATAGGCTGAAGAAACCTCACTGATGTAGACATGGGACTCTGGCACTTCAAGAGATAAATTGTTACAGAACTCAGCTGAGTTATTCATCTGAAAGCTGCCTTTGCCAAAGTTGGTGAGAGATTGTCCAGGATTTCTTGACTGACTTGAAATTTTATAGTGCAGATTTCAGAGTTGTATGCTTCAGGAGACCAGGATGCATACCTGATGGGTTTGTTTAGAAATACTAACCTGTGTTCCATCCATGCTAAGAGAGTCAGCATATGTCAAAAAGACATTGGATTGGCTCACTAGATATGGAGATTGAGTTTCAGTGTAGGTAGTTTTTTCATGACATTTTATAGTAAAATATGTAAAGCATTTTAATTAATTATAATTTTTGCAGCAGATTTTTTATGTGTTGTATTTGCATTGTGAAAATTAATTCCATTTTTCACTCAAGATGAATGTGAAAAGTGTTCAGAGACCTCAGTGACTGAGCATTGTTGCTCAGGAGTGACAAGTTATTACTTTGCATTAGGCATACATATTTCCTGCTCCACATGATGAATATTTCTGTATGTTAATGACATTGTGGGTGGCTATTAGCTTCTGGAATTGATAAATAAAGATGTACAGTATCCTTTAACCAAATTTGTTATGACTTTGATCAAGTGTTTAACAATTTGGGCTGTTAAATCTGATGATATATCACTATGACAGAATGTCAGGTTTTTCAATGTTGAAGATACTGGTCTTAAGCATTGTGAATTTATAGTTTTCTTAAATAAATAAGTAAATACAGAGTATACTCTGTGCTTTTATAATCACTATCATATAATATGTTAACATTTTTAAATTAAATGTTTCACATTCACAAGTGTGGTGAGTCTTTTCATTAAGCTTTGTGTAACATAGTCTGATTGGTTCTCTTCTGAATAGATGGTATTTGTTTTCATAGTAGCAAAATGCTCTGTGCATTCTACCTTGCCTAAGTATTCATTCTATCACATGTTAACTAACCCTTTTGCTGATAACACAAACACTAACTGGAAGATTTTATATATAAGGGTTACAGAATAATATATGTTATTCATACCAGCGTCATCTGTTCCTAATAGTCTAAGCTAGTTATTACACCTTTTAATTGTGTTGTAATTGATTTTATAGATAGGTTTTTTCAACTCCAGCAAGAGAAAAAAATGCAAATGGTCTTTTTCATTTTTGTAGAGTTTATATTATAGACCTTTGTATAAACTTGTTGTGTGAAATGAGCACATATCTCCAGCTTATTGGACCCTGCCATTAAGAAGATATCTGGCTAGGCTACATTTGATTAATGTCCAGGGAAAATCATTTTTCAAGAAGTGGAATTCCAAATGTTTTTTTTTTTTAATTTTTTTCATTGAAGTTTCCAGTTCAATTAAATATGTTTACTAAATTTACAAATATGCTTCTTTATCTTACAAAATCACACCCTGTCTCTAATTATGTGAAACTGCTATCAGATTTTTTTTAAAAAAAAGCAAAGATTTGGGTGACAAATTTGTCACAGTGTGTTAAGTCAGTTCTTGAGATGTCTGAATCCCGTATGGGACTCTCTGGTTTGGTTAATCTTCCTGCTAATGTGCCAGGTAGGCAATGCTTGATGGCCAAAGTGTTTGCATGGTTACCCGTGTGGGAGACTTGGTAGGGATTCCTGGGTCCTTACTTTAATGTGGTTTGTCTTATTTTGTGGGGATTTGAGAAGTAAAATTCTGGATTTAAAAATATCTGTTCCCAACATACTTATTTCTTACTATGCTTTTTAAAAAAGACAGAAATATTACAAAAAGTCAGATGGTTTCATGTGGGTTTTAGATAACAAATAAGATAAAATCACATAGTGCATAAAGGAGAAAAAAATCTGAAAAACAGGTACAAAGAGTTGAAAAGTTGAAAGGTAAAGCAAAGACATACAAAAATATAACAGATGGCTATACTGGTTGTCCACCTCAACAATAGACCAAGGACTTTAAAATTAAAGGTGTTACTGCAGATATATAGTGGGCACTTCATAGTAACAAAAGTTTAGATAAAATTACAAATATATATTTTGTTAACAAAAATACCCAGATTTTTACGAAATATGGAAGAACCATATTTCACCATTAGGAAAAGTGCAATTGGGCAAAAATAGATCAAGAGTAAGAACACTGTAAGAGAAGGCAGATCATTATCACAAATTCCCAGGTGGTAGAGGTGACAGGTTCTCCATTATCAAGATTATGGGAACTATCTGGTTTGGTCATAAATCCTTCTGATATATGTTTGTGTGATCTCATGGCCATTATTGCTAGTGCAGCAGGATTTATTAGTCACTGTATATATTTGTCTTTGTCATAGGTAACTACCTACCAGCAAGTATTCTAGAGTTAATCAGTTGTAAGTTACCCTTTTAGCAAGTGAATATAAAGAACCATGAAACTGCTGTAGGTGTTGGAAATGCCTGGGTTAAGTAGTTCAAAGCAATGGGTAAGTTTTTAAGAGCAACTTCCTGTTACATATTAAATTTTTTTTCACATTATGGTAGATAGGTTTTTCCTGTCAATAGATATTTCCCATGGAAAGTAGAAGTAGGAAAAGAATATCAGCTGGAATGTGCAGCAGCCTAGTCTCTATTAAGGGAGAAATGTATGTCAAAAGCAAGAAGTATTTTTATCTTTCAGCCTTTTAAAGATATATTTGAGTTGCTCAACTGACTCACAAAGTAGGCAGAATTATACTATGGCTGGGTCTGAAAACTAGGGTGCGTAGAGTTATAATTCTTTATAGGTGTGTAAAAGCAGAAGCTCCCTGTAATTTAGCTGCATTAAGATGTAAAAACAACAACAACAACAACAAAAAACAACCCACATCCAGTCAGTTCCTTTTCATTCAGGCTGCAATTGTTCCAAGGAAAATCATTCATTTCAAATTTTTTAAATATTTATTTTTATTTATTTGAAAGGCAGAGTTACAGAGAGAGGTAGAGACTGAGAGAGAAAGAAGTCCTCCATCCACTGGTTCACTCCCCAAGTGACCATAAAAGCCAGAGCTGAGCTGATCCCAAGCCAGGATAGTTCTCACAATACTTAGAAAGTCTCACTGGAAATCAATGTCTTCATCTACATCAGGACTTTAAGCCACATTGTGTGTACTTTTACAATGTGATTTATGGTGGCAGGTACTTGTTCTTGTGGTACCTGCTCACTCTGAATAATTTGCAGAAAAAAGACAACAATAAATGGCTCCTCATTCACTTCTATAAGGCAAAATGTTGAAAAGGATGCTAATACAGATTCCAATGAGGTTCACAGGCTCTCAACCTCCTGTGTGCATTGCCAAGCATTGTGATTGGGAGAACTAGATAACAAAAGAACCAGTTCACTAAGGGAAAACAACTAGAATGCCAAGCTAGACAGATCAGTCTTTGTGAAATGCAGCTCACTATTTAACTCTTTTTGTGGATTCTTTTCAGTAATAAACTGGAATGTGAGTTTGAAGTCTTTTCTGAACTAGTACCTGAACCTGAGAGGCATGCTAAGAATGTGAGGATGTCCTTAATATCAGAATAATCAAAACTTTGGGGGTATCCAAATTTTACAAAGCAAAAGAAAATAAGAAGCTGGCGCCATGGCTCACTAGGCTAATCCTCCATCTGTGGAGCTGGCACCCCAGGTTCTAGTCCCAGATGGTCCTGATTGCTCCTCTTCCAGTCCAACTCTCTGCTGTGGCCCAGGAATGCAGTGGAGGATGGCCCAAGTCCTTGGGCTCTGCACCCGCGTGGGAGACCAGAAGGAAGCACTTGGTTCCTGGCTTCAGATCGGTACAGCCCACTGGCAGGAGTGCATTGGCTGTAGCAGCCATTTGGGGGTGAACCAACAGAAAAGGAAGACCCTTCTCTCTGTCTCTCTCTCTCACTGTCTAACTCTGCCTGTCAAAAAAAAAAAAAAGAAAAAGAAAAAGAAAAGAAAAGAAAAGAAAACAAGAAAGTCCTTATAACAAGGATTAGCATTTTCAAAATTTTCAAAAAGTTTCAATCAAAAAACACATAAACATCTGGACAAAAATAGACACTGGGAATTGTAAATGTGATGATACTAACTTTTTTCTCAAATTTTCACACATTTTAAAGTCATTTGCCATTTGACCAAAGATAGTAAAAAATGAATTGGGTGGTAGAAATAAAATACATTACAAGTATAAAAGAGAAATTGAAAAAGAGATAACTGGAATTATAGTTTTTTTTTTTTTGTGACAGGCAGAGTGGACAGTGAGAGAGAGAGAGACAGAGAGAAAGGTCTTCCTTTGCCGTTGGTTCACCCTCCAATGGCTGCTGCGGATGATGCGCTGCGGCCAGCGCACCGCGCTCATCCGATGGCAGGAGCCAGGTGCTAGGTGCTTTATCCTGGTCTCCCAGGGGGTGCAGGGCCCAAGCACTTGGGCCATCCTCCACTGCACTCCCGGGCCACAGCAGAGAGCTGGCCTGGAAGAGGGGCAACTGGGACAGAATCCGGCGCCCCGACCGGGACTAGAACCCGGTGTGCCGGCGCCGCAAGGCGGAGGATTAGCCTGTTGAGCCACGGCGCCGGCCGGAATTATAGTTTTATAATATTACTCCCTCATGAAGAGTCATAATATTTTTGAAGGTAGATCAGAAATCAAAGTGACCACTGAGAACCATAAAACAGTTATTATAAAGCTATAATTTGCCAACAAAGAAGCCTACAGGCTTGAAAATGTAAAGACTCAGAGGAATCTAACAGTATCCACAAATTGTACAGCACATGGTTTGCAATATTTAGAACAATTACACACAGAAAATAGCAAAATTTGCCTCATACTCCAGGGGGAAAGTCATTAAAAAGACAATTAATTAAGACAGATATTGCACATAAAAAACAAGGCAGCTGAATGATATCCAACTCTCTTCCAGTACTTAAAAATAACATACAAGTTAGCTGAGTAATAGATAAAAACTAAAAACAAACAAACAAACAAACAAAAACAATGATTTAAAATACAGTTACTAGGGTGAAAACTTACTTGTAGGCTAATCAACATATTTCACATCCAAAAAAAAAAAAAGGAAAACAAGATGTAACACAACATGAAATATGACTAATATATCACCAAATAGCATGTGTTGGGAATTTAATACCCAAAGTAGCAGTTTCTATTTTTTAGGGATGGATGGATTGGCACCAATGTTAAAAGGCCTGAGACTGTGTGTTTCATCTCTTATTTTATCCCTCTGATGTGATTTGCCATACTATGATTCAGGATGACTGTTGAAAACATGTCTGCCCGGTGCCACAGCTCACTAGGCTAATCCTCTGCCTGCGGCACTGGCACTCCAGGTTCTAGTCCTGGTTGGGGCACCAGTTCTGTCCCAGTGGCTCCTCCTCCACTCCAGCTCTCTGCTGTGGTCTGGGAAGGCAGTGGAGGATGGCCCAAGTCCTTGGACCCTCCATTTGTGTAGGAGACCAGGAGAAGCACCTGGCTCCTGGCTTCAGATTGGCGCAGCCCGCTGGGGGTTTGGGGGGTAAGACAATGGAATAGGAAAACCTTTTTCTCTGTCTCTCTCTCTCTCACTGACTAACTATGCCTGTCAAAAAAAAGTCAAAAGTTACAAGACATAAATTTAGAGAATAAAAATTCTCAATAAACCCCTAATCAGCATATCAGCATACATAACTAGAAAACTACTCTAGGCAAATAACAAATAACAAATTGAAGGGATCCAAATGTGAAAAAAAAGCAATTAAATAGTTAAAGGCCCGTTAGCTTATGGCATAGGTCAAAACTATATACATTTGGCAGCTGGCTTGTCCACAGAAACAATGGGAATACATAAATGTAGTGAAAGAAAGCATCCTTCCATGCCTGATTGTATGTCTAGTGGGTACTATTATAAAATATTACATGAACAGGTGCAGGAGTTTTGAGTACAATGGATCAAGCTATTACTTGGTATGCTCACATCCATTATCAAGATACTTTCCCGTGCATCAATTTTACTTTTTATCAATGCTGTCTCCAAAAGGCCATATATCATGGTTCAAGTACCTGAGTCCTAGATTGGAGATCTAGATTGGAGTCCAGTCTCCTGTATTTACCCTGTTCTTGCCATATACCCTAAATTTAATGTGCATTGGTTTCTAAATAAATAACAGTTCGTATTTTATGATATAAAGATACGCTTATGCTTTTAAAATAACATGGGCAACAAATGTTAAGAGGAACTATAAAATTGAAAATTTTTGTATATGAAAGACTCACAAAAGAGTGAAAAGGACACCAATTTGATGGGAAAATATTTGGAAATTGTATTGCCCAGAAGATTACTATTAGCAATATATGCTACATAAGAAAATCTTGCAAATAAAAAGTAGTGAATATTGATTCTAAAATGAAAAAAGAGTGGCGGCAAGATGGCGGAATAGGAAGGCAGCACACTGATAGTCCGGGGAGAGACAGTTTAATAAAAGTGGAGATACTGCAGGTTCAAGGAAGAGTAGGGGAAGAAACAGCAGAAGAAACACTTCCAGAACTAGTGATTCACAGTGGACCTTCGAGGAGAGCATGGGAGCCCACAGTTCGAGACACCAGTGGCAGACTCAATGCACCAGCGCTGGAACGTGAGGTGAGCCAAACCTCAATAGCCCAAGACACCGGCAGGGAAGTGGAGAGAGGAGACTAGAGCGAACAAGCCTTGAAACCCTGTGGGGAAAAGTTCACCAGGCTAACTAGAAGAGACAGAGAAAGAAAAAAGTGACCGATACAGACACGAGTTTCTCTCTCTCCGCCCACCTCTCAAAGGTGAGCAAGACAAAGAGCAGGCACCATTTTGGACATACGTCATAAGCAGGGCAACCTCGGGTCTGCACCGGCCCTGAACCTAGCAGAAAAACCTGACTCTGGGTGTGGGGGTGAAATAACAGGAGATTAGAACCTAATGAATGTGTGGTGCTAATGAACTGAGACTGTGAAAAAAGAGACTGTGGGGGAGAGAACTCATGGCATTCACCATGTGAGTACTCTCCAGAGACGCTACAGTTCGGTAGCCTTGGTAGCCCAGTGGGAGACTGCAGGAGAATTTGAACCCACACTGAAGGCCGCAGAGATTCCCTCTGTGGTCCTTGGGAAAGAACTTCCGATCTCTGGCTCCTGTGGGTATATCATTTGCCTGCTAACCACCCCCAATTCCATTCAGCTGTGTGGAATTACTTCCCTTTTGAATCAAAAATAAAGAAAGAAACAGAGAGAGATTTACCACGCCTCACCTGGGAGTGTCACCTTTGGCACACCCTCAACCCTGAGGAACCAAACAGAGCTATCAGGCCACACCCATCTCAAGCCTCTAAGGCTCCATTGAAAGCAGACAGTCCACTTATCTAGAGTCATAGTATAACAAGAAAAAACACCACAGTGAAGAAACCAATATGCCAAACAACAAACGCAAAAACTGAGGTAACAAGAACAAGGAAGACACTATGACACCCCCAAATGAAAAAGACACCCCAATTCAAGACTACGAAGATGATGAGATAGAAGAAATGCAAGAAGCAGATCTCAAAAAATTGATAAGAACACTAAGAAGTACTCAAAAACAAATTCTTGAACTACAGAAATCCTTAATGGACAAGGTAGAAAATCTCTCTCATGAAAATGAAATATTAAGGAGGAATAAAAATGAAATGAAACAACTAGTAGAACATGAAACTGTGATAGTGACGAGAAATCATAATGAAGTGAAGAATTCAATAGATCAAATGAAAAACACATTAGAGAGCCTTACAAACAGAATGGGTGAGGGAGAAGAGAGAATATCAGACTTAGAAGACAGAGCACCGGAAAATATAGTCAAATCAAAGACAAGAAGAGGAAATTAGAAATCTAAAAAATATTGTTGGGAATCTACAGGATACTATTAAAAAACCCAACATTCGAGTTCTAGGAGTTCCTGAAGGCATGGAGAGGGAGAAAGGATTAGAATGCCTATTTAGTGAGATAATAGCAGAAAATTTCCCAGTTTTGGAGAAGGACAGAGACTTCCTAGTACAGGAAGCTCATAGAACCCCTAGTAAACATGACCAAAAGAGATCCTCACCATGACATATTGTAATTAAACTCACCACAGTGAAACAGAAAGAAAAGATCCTAAAATGTGCAAGAGAGAAACATCAGATTACTCTCAGAGGATCTCCAATTAGACTCACAGCAGACTTCTCATCAGAAACCCTACAAGCTAGAAGGGAATGGCGAGACATAGCCCAGGTACTAAGAGAGAAAAACTGCCAGCACAGAATATTATATCCTGCAAAGCTCTCATTTGTGAAAGAAGGTGAAATAAAGACCTTTCACAGCAAACAGAAATTGAAAGAATTTGTTGCCACTCGTCCAGCCCTGCAAAGGATGCTTAAAGATGTGTTACACACAGAAACACAGCCATCAACATGAAAGAAGGTAAATGAAGGGAACCTCACAGCAAAAGATCACAGGTAATTCAAAGCATACATCTGGATGGAGAGATTATGGGACATGTACTCTATAGAATACTATACAGCAGTCAAAAACAATGAAATCCGGTCATTTGCAACAAGATGGAGGAATCTGAAAAACATCATGCTGAGTGAATTAAGCCAGTCCCAAAGGGACAAATATCTTATGTTCTCCCTGATCGGATGACAACTAACTGAGCACCAAAGGGGAAACCTGTTGAAGTGAAATGGACACTATGAGAAACAGTAACTTGATCAGCTCTTGTGCTGACTGTTGTTGTACAATGTAATACTTTATCCATTTTAGTATTTTTTATTCTAGTGCTAGTTGTTGAACTCTGTAATTAACAAACAATTATTCTTAGGTGTTTAAATCTTAACTGAAAAGTGATCCCTGTGAAATATAAGAGTGGGAAGAAGAGAGGGAGGAGATGTACAATTTGGGACATGCTCAATCAGACGTGCCCCAAATCCTGGAGTTAGAATCTTGCCAGGGGATTCCAATACAATCCCATCAAGGTGGCATGTACCAAGGCCATCTCACTAGTCCAAGTGATCAATTTCAGTTCACAATTGATCACACTGATAGGTCTAAGAGTCAAAGGGATCACACAAACAAGACTAGTGTCTGCTAATACTAACTGATAGAATCAAAAAGGGAGATAATGATCCAATATGGGAAGCCAGATACACAGCAGACTCATAGAATGGCAGATGTCCTAAATAGCACTTTTGCCTTAGAATCAGCCCTTAAGGCATTTGGATCTGGCTCAAGAGCCCATGAGAATATTTTAGGCATGGAAAGCCAAGACACTCTGAATAAAAAAATAAAAGAAGACCTAAATGAAAGATCTCTGTGAGTGAGATCCCAGTGAAAAGAATGGGGCCATCAAAGAAGGAGGTACCTTTCTCTGAAGGGAGGAGAGAACCCCCAATTTGACTATGACCCTGTTGGAATAAGATTGAAGTCAGGAAACCCTAAAGGCTTTCATAGACTTAGCAACTCATGACTAGAGCCTAGGGAGATTACTGACACCATAAACAAGAGTGTCAAATTGTTAAATCAACTTCAGGAGTCACTGTGTACTTACGTCTCATGAGGGATCTGTCCTTAATGTGTTGTCCAATGTGAAGTAATACTATAACTAGTACTGAAACAGTATTTTTACACTTTGTGTTTCTGTGTGGGTGCAAACTGATGAAATCTTTACTTAGTATATACTGAATCGATCTTCTGTATATAAAGATAATTAAAAAAAAACTTGGTGTTAAATTGGAAATTGCATAGAAAGTTAATCAATTTAAAAAATATCTATCATGTAGGATCTCTGTCCTTAATGTGCTATGCGTTGTGAATTAATACTATAACTAGTACTCCAACAGTATTTTTCACTTTGTGTTGCTATGTGAAGTCAAACTGTTGAAATCTTTACTTAATATATACTAAACTGATCTTCTGTATATAAAGAGAATTGAAAATGAATCTTGATGTGAATGCAAGGGGAGAGGGAGTGGGAAAGGGGAGGGTTGTGGGTGGGAGGGAAGTTATGAGGGGGTAAGCCATTGTAATCCATAAGCTGTATTTTGGAAATTTATATTCTTTAAATAAAAGCTTTATAAAAAATAAATATAATAAAATAAAAAAGAAATAGACATTTCTACAAAGAATATATCCAAATGTCTAATATCACACAAGATTTTCAATATTACTTATTGTTTGGTGAACGTAAATGACATTGTGTAATATCATTTCATATGCATTGCAAAGCCCATTATAAAGAAAATTGCACACAATATTAGAGAAAGAGAAATTATCATGAATTACTCATGTGATTACTCTTGTATTTGCTAAACAGTGTGAATAATATGGCTAACAGCACTTAAGGCCTTCAGAAGCCATTCATCTTCTCAGAAAGCCTAGAGACAGTGTTGGGCATGACAAAGAAGGAAACAGGGAGTATGGGATTGCTCCAATAGTCTCTGACTTCTTTTAAAGGTGTCAGAATCTAAGCAATCCTGAGGAACCCAACCTGATGACTCCATCTAATCCTACCCAGCTGTCAAAGGATCTAAATCTGAACACCATCGTAAGATTAAATTTCCACCTTCTTAATGCCTCAAATAGGGAATTGTTCCCAACAAATCATATGCAAAACATATCAACACACTATGAATTATTAGAAAACTTTACTAAAAAGAATCTTGAAGTACGGACTAACTGTGAAGGAATACAGCTACATAAATTATGCCATTTCATACTGACAAATATTTTGTGATTTGCCTTATATGAGGTTAACAGATGAGACATATTCATAGAGTTATAAAATAATGAAGTGACTGGAGGGGGACAGAGATTTAATGTTTTGAGGCACACAAAGTTCTACCTTGGGAAAAAATATTTAGATGGATGGTGTTGATTAAAGCAAAAGAATGTACTAAATAACCACAAAATGTACATTTTAAGATAACCACAAAATGTACATTTTAAAATGTCAAATGTTAGTTTATATGTTTTATCATATAAAATATTTGATTTTAACAAACTACAAACCAGAGTGCTCATCCATAATCTTTTGCTATGATAGATGCATGCAGAGATATAGAAATTCCATCAGCTTGTTTACTCTCCAAATGCCTACAAACAGCCTAGGTTGGGCCAGGTTTATTCTAGGTGCCTAAAATTTAACCTGGGTCTCTTGGGTTTTTGACAGAGACTCAAATACTGAGTTATCACCTACTGTCTCCTAGAGACTGCATTAGCAGAAAGCTGAAATTGGAAGCAGATTCAGGACTTAAACACACACAATCTATTTGGAATTTAGGTGATGTCAGAGGCATAATTTTCAAAATTATTATTTATTTGTTTTCATTTTGACTAAAATGCACAGAGAAAATCTTCCACCTTCCAATTCATTATCCAAAAATCACTTCATCCAAAATTAGGCACGTATACTTCAACTTGATTCAGTCACCCATTTGGGAGATAGGGATTCAAATATTTTATTTTTATTTTTCAAATACTTTTATTTATTTATTTGACAGTCAGAGTGGACAATGAGAGAGAGAGACAGAGAGAAAGGTCTTCCTTTTGCTGTTGTTCACCCTCCAATGGCCAACACAGCCAGACCTATGCCTGTCCAAAGCCAGGAGCCAGGTGCTTCTCCTGGTCTCCCATGGGGTGCAGGGCCCAAGCACTTGGGCCATCCTCCACTGCACTCCCTGGCCACAGCAGAGAGCTGTCCTGGAAGAGGGGCAACTGGGACAGAATCTGGCACCCCGACCGGGACTAGAACCTGGTGTGTCGGTGCCACAAGGTGGAGGATTAGCCTATTGAGCTGTGGCGCCGGCCTGGGATTCAAATATTTTAGCCATCATATGCTGCCTTCCAGGATGCATGTTAGCAGGAAGTGGAGAAAAAGAAGAGTAGTAGGGATAAAATCAAGAACTCTGATATGATATGTGGGCATTCCAACTGACAACTTAAGCTCTTGTGACACACACTCACCACTGAAGAGGCATCCTAGTCATCAGGACAATGTTCAACACAAATGAACATTAGATTCATGTTCTATGTATCCTTTATTCAGATTCATGTTCTATGTATCCTTTATTTATGAATCTTTCTTTTTGACTCTGGTTCACATGAACCTCCTAAATACTGCTTTTCTCCACTGACTCCTAGGCCTGTCACTACATCTCAGGAAGAAATAAAAGCTTAACATTGATCTAATATATATTTTCAGATGTTTGTCAAAAGTGGCATTCTCATTTTTAAAATGAAAATTATATTAATTATATTCTATTTTACAAATATCAAGAGAACAGATTTAATGTAGTTCATAGACAATTCCATAAATACAATGATACATATGTTTTCTTACTCTTTTTATAGGTTTCAGATATTACAATAAATATTTAACAGCAAAAAAAAAAAGAAACAACAAAATAGCAGGATTTGAAACCAGATGAATTTAGACATGAGAAAGTGGAAGGAAACTAAAGAAAATCCCATTATGATGATTTAGCAAAATCTAGATCATAGCTTATACATGTAAATTCAGAAATTAATCATATGGATTTCATTTTAGATGTATTCAGCCTGAAATGCAATATAGCCTGGATAGCTATACAGACGTATTCAACACTGAATAGCAACTATGTTCAGAAGGCTGTGGGAGAAGCTTCCTTGGAGGGAAGTATGGGTGTCATAACCAATAGGGTCAGATCTGAAAAGAACTACAGGATGGGATAAAGGGGAGAATGTATGGAGTATTTGTATGGGTTATGTTAAGAAGAAAGTAGAATAATACAAGAAGAATGACAAGAAATCATCACAAACTCATGATAGAAATTTTCAGAACAGGTACAGTCGTTGAGAAAAAAAAATAGAAGTTTGGCATTTAAGTTTCAAACCAGTTAAAATCCTGAATTTCTGTTTCAAAGTACCTAATTTGACTCCTAGGTTTCATTCCTGATTCCAGGTTTTTGGTGATACAAATGTGAGGCATTTATGATGATTCAAGTAATTGGGCTTTTCCATTCATTTTGGAATACAGAACTATAGATAAGCCTGTCTCTTAGCTGCAGCCTTGTGTCTGCCTGGGCTACTGTAGGTATTTGGGAGGAATGAATCAGTTTATAAGTAATTTTTTTTATGTTTCCTTTTTTAAGATTTATTTCCTTTATTCAGAAGGCAGTCTTGAGAGAGAGAGTGGGGAAAGAGAAAGAAGAAAGAAAGAGAGAGAGAAAGAGAGAAAGAGAAGAAAGAAAGAGAAGAAAGAAAGAGGGGCCTGGCGCCATGGCGCAATAGGTTAATCCTCCTCCTGCAGTGCCAGCATCCCATATGGGCGCCTGTTCTAGTCCTGGCTGCTCCTCTTCCAGCCCAGCTCTCTGCTGTGGCCTGGGAAGGCTATGGAGATGGACCAAGTACTTGGGCCCCTGCACTCACATGGGAGACCAGGAGGAAGCACCTCGCTCCTCACTTTGGACCAGCATAGGTCCGGCTGTAGTGGCCATTTGGGGGGTAAACCAATGAAACGAAGACCTTTCTCTGTCTCTCTCTCTCTCACTATTTGTAACTCTACCTTTCAAATAAATAAGAATATTTAAAAAGAAAGAGAGAGAGAGATATCTTTTATCCAATGGTTAACTTCCCAGATAGCCTCAATTGTCAGGGCTGGGTCACACTAAAGTCAGAAGCAAGGATCATCATCATGGTATCCTAAGTGGGTATCAGTGACCCAAACACTTGGGATGTCTTCTTCTGCTTCCCAAGATGCATTAGCAGGGATTTGAATTTGAAGTGATGAAGACAAACTTTGAACCGGCCTAAATATGGAATGTCAGCATTGAGGCAGTGGGTTAATCAATTATGCCACAATGCTGTCCCTGCTTCTGTCTTTCTTAGCCTACCTCAATTTCTTTGTGTTTTTCTATCTGTCAAATATATAATTTTTCTATAGAATTATTTTTATTTGGAAAACTATTCACGTATGGAAAAACTAGAAAACCTTGTCATTGACTATACTTCATATTATTGATGAATAATTTAATTGAAACTACTTTGAGTAGCAAAAAGTGAAAATGAACAATGCAATGATTTGCTGAATGATGTATCTTTGGAAAGTCTGCAAGACAACATGAATCTATAGACAGGCTGAGAGAAATGTGTGCAGAGCTGTTTAAGGACCTGCCATGGGAGCTGGCTTTGTGGCTTAACAGGTTAAGCCAACAGCTGCAATGCTGGAATCTCATATGGATCATGGTTTGAGTCCCAGCAACCCAGGAACTCCACTTCCAACCCAAAATTTGCTAATTGCCAGGAACTGCAAGGGAAGATGGCACAAAGCCTTGAGTGGGAGACCTAGATGAATTTCCTGTCTCCTGGCTTTCACCTTGCTCAACCCTGGCAATTGTATTTGGGTAGTGAACCAGCTGATAGAAGGTTCTCATATTCATTCTCTCTCACCTTCCTTTATCTTTGTGACTTTGACTTGAAAATAAACCAAATAACCTTATAAAAAGAAAACAAAAATAAAACAGGAACCTGTAGCAGATTCTATTCTCTACATGTTCCTGGTCCTGCCCATGAATTCCATTCAGCCTCCAAAATGTTATTAGGACCCACACTATTGTAGCAATTCACACACAAAAAATATTCAGTAACTTGTTTTTTTAGCACTAGTCAACACTTTCCACTGCAAAATTCTATGTTTATGGGGCTGGCACTGTGACTCAGTGGGTTAAACCCTGGTCTGAAGCACCAGAATCCCATACCAGCTCTCTGCTATGGCCTGGGATAGCAGTAGAAGATGGTTCAACTCCTCGGGCTCCTGTACGCACATGAGAGATCAGGAAGAAGTTCCTGGTTTCTGGCTTTGGATCAGTCCAGTTCTGGCCATGGTGGCCATTTGAGGAGTGAATGAGTGGATGGAAGCCCTCTCTCTGTCTCTACCTCTCTCTGTAACTCTTTCAAATAAATGAAAAATAAATCTTTAAAAAAATACTGTGTTTATTTCCAAGTTGGTACTAAACCCAATGCACAGTATCATATATAGGACCAATAAAGACAATTTCAAGTTTCATATCCCACAATCACTTAGAAGACTCTATGTTCCAATCTGACTCATGTAACAAATACGTCAATGTTATTGAATCACAAAGACTGGAAACAAATTTGCTATAAGTTTTGATAGATCTAATGTCTTATAATCATGGCAATTCTTACCATATCACATGTTTATTTCTCCATTTTAATAAAAAATTTGATAAAGCTGCTATATCACAATGTAAAAAAAACAGACATGAACAACTTAATAGAGAACATTGGGGAAACCCTGAAAGACATTGGCAAAAACATTTGGTTCTCTCTTACAGATGAAGTTCTTGTTTCCTGACACTGGCCTGCCCAAGCCTATGCTATTGGAGTAATTATGGGCATAAATTGGTGAATGGAGAGCTTTGTATCTTTCCTGCACACTCATTGTCACTCTGACTTTTAAATTAGTAAGTATTAAAACTAATTTTTAAACTCTATTTCAGTGAAGGCCCATTTCGCTACTCAAACAGTGATGTCAAATGTTTTTTCTAGGAGACATACAAATTAATGCTTACATAATCTGAGAACTAATTTTATTTCTAATTGTCACATGATAGTGGCATATTAGTTAAAAAGAATTAAACTCAGTCAAATATCTCCCATAAATCGCCCAACTTTTTATTTATGTGACTTGGAGGCTTTGAAGATACTAAGAATATGTTATAATACACATTTTAAAAAATTAATTTTTTATTGATTTGAAAGATAGATTTAGACAGTGAGAGAGAGAGACAGAGAGAAAGGTCTACCTTCCATTGGTTCACTGCCCAAATGGCTGCTACAGCCAACGTATTGTACCAATCCAAAGCCAGGAGCCAGGTGCTTCCTCCCGGTCTCCCATGTGGGTGCAGGGGCCCAAGCACTTGAGCCATCCTCCACTGCCTTCCTGGCCATAGCAGAGAGCTGGACTGGAAGAGGAGCAACCAGGACTAGAACCCAGTGCCATATGGGATGCTGGCACTGCAGGCAGAGGATTAACCAAGTGAACCACGACACTGGCCCCAATACACGTTTATTTTAAATCCTGAAATACTCACTCCCATGTTCACTAAAATGATAATATTGCATGTGTTGAGAAAATATACCCAATGATAAGTTTGAAGATATTTGAAATATTATATATGTTTTTAAAGAGCAGAAAATGAACAGTTTTTCAATATGTGGAAAATAGAGGATAATTTTGAGAAAATAAGAAACATTAATTAAAAATTTTATTTCATTATTGTTGGATATATACTCTGGAAGTGCATCTTTTCTAAGTACTAGTTTTGAGGTACGCTACTTTAAAATATTCAATGTATTTGATCAACATTCCCATATTGGCTGTTCTGTAGGATTACAAAATACAGTTATTATATTGCTTTACTTCTTATACTTCAGTGTTCTTATATTAGAAACTACAAATATTGGACAACAAACACATTCATCATATCATTCTTTGCTTACATGTTGCCATTAGCCAATTCACCACCTGTGTATTGTTATGTTGATTTTATCTATATACACCCATCATTTTCATGATAGTGTGTGTATGTGTGTATGGCCCAAAGCAGCTGTCTCCAAAATTTATCTCATAAATTTCTAACCACCCATGTGATCCTACCTATTTGCAGAAAGACCTCTAAGCATGTAATTAACATCAAATGATATTATAATTGTGAAGCATTGATTCAAATTGAGCTAAGATCCTATAAAAAGGAATATACATGGACAGAGGAAATCTCATGTAAGGACAGAGCAAGGCAGTGGCAGTGTGATAGTTAGAGAAGCTTCAGGAGAAACTGCACCTGCTACTACCTTACATTTAAATTTTCATTCTCTATAACCACAAGGAAAAAGTTGCTTTCTTTCAAACAACACATTACACAGTATTGGGTTGTGGCAACCAGAGCATGGTAATATCCTCTTGTCTCTGCATACATTTTTGGCAGCCAACTAGTATGCCAGTATTATTATCAGAAATACAGAAATTTAAACTGTGGTTTCATGTGGCCAAACATCTAAACAGAGATAACAAATATGAAATCTAAGTATCCATCTTGAGGATCCCAGAAAACAAGAAACCAAATATACAAGGAAATGAACAATAAAGATCAGAGCAGAAATAAAAGGAATGTTCATATTAAAGATAAGTGTATTGGACAGTGCCACAGTGCAGTAGGCTTATCCTCTGCCCGAGGCACCAGCACCCTGGGTTCTAGTCCTGGACGGGGAGCCAGATTTTGTCCTGGTTACTCCTCTTCCAGTCCATCTCTCTGCTGTGGTCCGGGAGTGTAGTGGAAGATGGCCCAAGTCCTTGGGTCCTGCACCCACATGGGAGACCAGGAGAAGTGCCTGGTTCCTGGCTTCAGAACAGCACAGTGTGCTGGTCACAGCACACTGGCTGCAGTGGCCATTGGGGAGTGAACCAACAGAAAAAAGGAAGACCTTTCTCTCTGTCTCTCTCTCTCACTGTCCACTCTGCCTGTCAAAAAAAAAAAAGATAAGTGTAGTAAAGTTCTGATTTTTGAGGGTCCTTGGAGGGGAGCGGCAAGATGGCAGAATAGGAAGGGAGCACACCAATAGTCTGGGGAGAGACAGTTTAATAAAAGTGGAGATACTGCAGGTTCAAGGAAGAGTAGGGGAAGAAACAGCAGAGGAAACACTTCCGGAACTGGAGACTCACAGTGGACCTGCGTGGAGAGCGTGGGAGCCCGCAGTTTGGGACACCAGCAGCAGATTCAACACACCAGCGCTGGAACGCAAGGTGAGCCAAACCTCAATACCCCAAGACACCGGCAGGGAAGTGGAGAGAGGAGACTAGAGCGAACAAGGCTTGAAACCATGTGGGGAAAAGCTCACCAGGCTAACTAGAAGAGAGAGAGAGAGAGAGGGAAAAAAAAGAGAGTTTCTCTCCGCTCACCTCTCAAAGGTGAGCAAGACAAAGAGCAGGCGCCATTTTGGAATACGTCAAAAGCAGGGCGACCTCGGGTCGGCACCAGCCCTGATCCTAGCAGAAAAACCTGACTCTGGGTGGGAGGGGTGAAATAACAGGAGATTAGAACCTAATGAATGTGTGGTGCTAATGAACTGAGACTGTGAAAAAAGAGACGGTGGGGGAGAGAACTCAAGGAAATCACGAATTCATGTGAGTACTCTCCAGAGACGCTACAGTTCAGTAGCCTTGGCAGCCCAGTGGGAGACTACAGGAGAATCTCAGCCCACACTAAGGGCCACAAAGATTCCCTCTCTGGTCCTTGGGAAAGAGCTTCTGATCTCTGGCTCCTGTGGGTACATCATTCGCCTGCTAACCACCCCCAATTCCATTCAGCTGTGTGGAATTACTTCCCTTTTGAACCAAAAAAAAAAAGTAACAGAGAGAGATTTACCACGCCTAACCTGGGAGTGTCTCCTTTGACACACCCTCAACCCTGAGGAACCAAACAGAGCTATCAGGCCACACACATCTCAAGCCTCTAAGGCTCCATCGAAAGCAGACAGTCCACTTAATCTAGAGTCATAGCATAACTAGAAAAAAACACCAGAGTGAAGAAACCAATATGCCAAACAACAAACGCAAAAACCGAGGTAATAAGAACAAGGAAAACACTATGGCATCCCCAAATGAAAAAGACACCCCAATTCAAGACTACGAAGATGATGAGATAGAAGAAATGCAAGAAGCAGATCTCAAAAAATTGATAAGAACACTAAGAAGTACTCAAAAACAAATTCTTGAACTACAAAATCCTTAATGGACAAGGTAGAAAATCTCTCTCATGAAAATGAAATATTAAGGAGGAATAAAAATGAAATGAAACAACTAGTAGAACATGAAACTGTGATAGTGATGAGAAATCATGATGAAGTGAAGAATTCAATAGATCAAATGAAAAACACATTAGAGAGCCTTACAAACAGAATGGGTGAGGCAGAAGAGAGAATATCGGACTTAGAAGACAGAGAACAGGAAAATATACAGTCAAACCAAAGACAAGAAGAGGAAATTAGAAATCTAAAAAATATTGTTGGGAATCTACAGGATACTATTAAAAAACCCAACATTCGAGTTCTAGGAGTTCCTGAAGGCATGGAGAGGGAGAAAGGATTAGAATGCCTTTTTAGTGAGATAATAGCAGAAAATTTCCCAGTTTTGGAAAAGGAGAGAGACATCCTAGTACAGGAAGCTCATAGAACCCCTAGTAAACATGACCAAAAGAGATCCTCACCACGACACGTTGTAATTAAACTCACCACAGTGAAACAGAAAGAAAAGATCCTAAAATGCGCAAGAGAGAAACGTCAAATTACTCTCAGAGGATATCCAATTAGACTCACGGCAGACTTCTCATCAGAAACCCTACAAGCTAGAAGGGAATGGCGAGACATAGCCCAGGTACTTAGAGAGAAAAACTGCCAGCCCAGAATATTATATCCTGCAAAGCTCTCATTTATGAATGAAGGTGAAATAAAGACCTTTCATAACAAACAAAAATTGAAAGAATTTGTTGCCACTCGTCCAGCCCTGCAAAAGATACTTAAAGATGTGTTACACACAGAAACACAGAAACACGGCCATCAACATGAAAGAAGGTAAATGAAGGGAACCTAACAGCAAAAGATCACAGGAAATTCAAAGCATACATTAGAAAATATCTTTGGCAAATTGCAGGGCAAACTTACCACTTATCAATAGTCACATTGAACGTTAAAGGTCTAAACTGTCCTGTTAAAAGACAGAGATTGGCTGATTGGGTTAAAGAACAAAAACCATCTATTTGCTGCCTACAAGAAACACATCTTTCCAACGAAGATCCATGCAGACTGAAAATAAAAGGATGGAACAAGATATACCATGCCAACAGAAATGAAAAAAGAGCGGGTGTAGCCATCTTAATATCAGACTACATAAACTTTAACACAAAACTGTTAAGAGAGACAAAGAGGGGCGCTATATAATGATTAAGGGATCCATTCAACAGGAAGATATAACAATTCTCAATGTATATGCATCTAATTACAGGCCACCAGTTTATTTAAAAATTTGTTAAGAAACTTAAAGGGAGACTTAGACCCCAACACAATAGTACTGGGGGACTTCAATACTCCACTCACAGATATTGACAGATCGACAGGACAGAAGATCAACAAGGAGACAGTAGATTTAAACAACACTATAGCCCAAATGGATCTAACAGATATCTACAGAACTTTTCATCCTACTCATAAAGCATTTACATTCTTCTCAGCAGTACATGGAACCTACTCTAGGATTGACCACATATTAGGCCATAAAGCAAGTCTCAGCAAATTCAAAAGAATTAGAATCATACGATGCAGCTTCTCAGACCATAAGGGAATCAAGTTGGAAATTAGCAACTCAGGAATCCCTAGAGCATATGCAAACACATGGAGATTGAACAACATGCTCCTGAATGAACAATGGGTCACAGAAGAAATCAAAAGAGAAATCAAAAATTTTCTGAAAGCAAATGAGGATAACAGCACAACATACCAAAACTTATGGAATACAGCAAAAGCAGTGTTAAGAGGAAAGTTTATATCAATAGGTGCCTACATCATGAAACTGGAAAGGCACCAAATAGATGAGCTTTCAATGCATCTGAAGGATCTAGAAAATTTGCAGCAAACTAGACCCAAATCTAGTAGAAAAAGAGAAATAATCAAAATCAGAGAAGAAATCAACAGGATTGAATCCAAAAAAACATTACAAAAATCAGCCAATTGAGGAGCTCGTTTTTTGAAAAAATAAACAAAATTGACACCCCATTGGCCCAACTAACTAAAAAAAGAAAAGACCCAAATCAGTAAAATCAGAGATGAAAGAGGAAATGTAACAACAGACACCACAGAAATCAAAAGATTCATCAGAAATTACAACAAGGACTTGTAAGCCAGCAAACAGGGAAACCTATCAGAAATAGATAGATTCCTGGACACATGCAACCTACCTAAATTGGACCAGGAAGACATAGAAAACCTAAACAGATCGATAAGTGAGTCAGAAATTGAAACAGTAATAAATGCCCTCCCAACAAAGAAAAGCCCAGGACCAGATGGATTCACTGCTGAATTCTACCAGACATTTAAAGAAGAACTAACCCCAATTCTTCTCAAACTATTCAGAACAATCGAACAAGAGGGAATTCTCCCAAATTCTTTCTATGAAGCCAGCATCACCTTAATTCCTAAGCCAGAAAAAGATGCAGCATTGAAAGAGAATTACAGACCAATATCCCTCATGAACATAGATGCAAAAATCCTCAATAAAATTCTGGCCAATAGACTGCAACAACACATCAGAAAGATTATCCACCCAGACCAAGTGGGATTCATCTCTGGTATGCAGGGATGGTTCAATATTCGCAAAACAATCAACGTGATACACCACATTAACAGACTGCTGAAAAAAAACCATATGATTATCTCACTAGATGCAGAGAAAGCATTCGATAAAATTCAACACCCTTTCATGATGAAAACCCTAAGCAAACTGGGTATAGAAGGCACATTCCTCAATACAATCAAAGCAATTTATGAAAAACCCACGGCCAATATCCTATTGAATGGGGAAAAGTTGGAAGCATTTCCACTGAGATCTGGTACCAGACAGGGATGCCCATTCTCACCACTGCTATTCAATATAGTGCTGGAAGTCTTAGCCAGAGCTATTAGGCAAGAAAAAAAAATTAAAGGGATACAAAGTGGGAAGGAAGAACTCAAACTCTCCCTCTTTGCAGACGACATGATTCTTTATTTAGGGGAGCCAAAGAACTCTACTAAGAGACTATTGGAACTCATAGAAGAGTTTGGCAAAGTAGCAGGATATAAAATCAATGCACAAAAATCAACAGCCTTTGTATACACAGGCAATGCCACAGCTGAGGAAGAACTGCTAAAATCAATCCCATTCACAATAGCTACAAAAACAATCAAATACCTTGGAATAAACTTAACCAATGCTGTCAAAGATCTCTATGATGAGAATTACAAAACTTTAAAGAAAGAAATAGAAGAGGATACGAAAAAATGGAGAAATCTTCCATGCTCATGGATTGGAAGAATCAATATCATCAAAATGTCCATTCTCCCAAAAGCAATTTACAGATTCAATGCAATACCAACCAAGATACCGAGGGCATTCTTCTCAGATCTGGAAAAAATGATGCTGAAATTCATATGGAGACACAGGAGACCTCGAATAGCTAAAGCAATCTTGTACAACAAAAACAAAGCCGAGGCATCACAATACCAGATTTCAGGACATACTACAGGGCAGTAGTTATCACAACAGCATGGTACTGGTACAGAAACAGATGGATATACCAATGGAACAGAATAGAAACACCAGAAATCAATCCAAACATCTACAGCCAACTTAGATTTGATCAACGATCCAAAACCAATCCCTGGAGTAAGGACAGTCTGTTTAATAAATGGTGCTGGGAAAACTGGATTTCCACATGCAGAATCATGAAGCAAGACCCCTACCTATCACCTTACACAAAAATTCATTCAACATGGATTAAAATTTAAACCTATGACCCGACACCATCAAATTATTAGAGAGCATAGGAGAAACCCTGCAAGACATAGGTACTTGCAAAGAATTCTTGGAAAAGTCCCCAGAAGCACAGGCAGTCAAAGCCAAAATTAACTACTGAGATTGCATCAAATTGAAAAGTTTCTGTACTGCAAAAGAAACAGTCAGGAAAGTGAATAGGAAACTGACAGAATGGGAAAATATATTTGCAAACTATGCAAGAGATAAAGGGTTGATAACCAGAATCTACAAAGAAATTAAGAAAATCCACAACATCAAAACAAACAACCCACTTAAGAGATGGGCCAAGGACCTCAATAGACATTTTTCCAAAGAGGAAATCCAAATGGCCAACAGACACATGAAAAAATGTTCAAGACCACTAGCAATCAGGGAAATGCAAATCAAAACCACAATGAGGTTTCACCTCACCCTGGTTAGAATGGCTCACATTCAGAAATCCACCAACAATAGATGCTGGAGAGGATGTGGGGAAAAAGGGACACTAATCCACTGTTGGTGGGAATGCAAACTGGTGAAGCCACTATGGAAGTCAGTCTGGAGATTCCTCAGAAACCGGAATATAACCCTACCATACAACCCAGCCATCCCACTCCTTGGAATTTACCCAAAGGAAATTAAATTGGCAAACAAAAAAGCTGTCTGCACAGTAATATTTATTGCGGCTCAATTCACAATAGCTAAAACTTGGAACCAACCCAAATGCCCATCAACAGTAGACTGGATTAGGAAATTATGGGACATGTACTCTACAGAATACTATACAGCAGTCAAAAACAATGAAATCCGGTCACTTGCAACAAAATGGAGGAATCTGGAAAACATCATGCTGAGTGAATTAAGCCAGTCCCAAAGGGACTATTATCATTTGTTTCCCTTGCTTGGCGAGGACTAACTGAGCACCAAAGGGGAAACCTGTTGAAGTGAAATGTACACTATGAGAAACAGTGACTTGATCAGCTCTTGTGCTGACTGTTGTTGTACAATGTAATACTTTATCCATGGTAGTATTTTTTTTTATCCTAGTACTAGTGGTTGAACTCTGTAATTAACAAACAATTATTCTTAGGTGTTTAAATCTTAACTGAAAAGTGATCCCTGTGAAATATAAGAGTGGGAAGAAGAGAGGGAGGAGATGTACAATTTGGGACATGCTCAATCGGAACTGCCCCAAATCCTGGAGTTAGAATCTTGCCAGGGGATTCCAATACAATCCCATCAAGGTGGCATGTACCAAGGCCATCTCACTAGTCCAAGTGATCAATTTCAGTTCACAATTGATCACACTGATAGGTCTAAGAGTCAAAGGGATCACACAAACAAGACTAGTGTCTGCTAATACTAACTGATAGAATCAAAAAGGGAGATAATGATCCAACATGGGAAGCCAGATACACAGCAGACTCCTAGAATGGCAGATGTCCTAAATAGCACTCTGGCCTCAGAATCAGCCCTTAAGGCATTTGGATCTTGCTCAAGAGCCCATGAGAATATTTTAGGCATGGAAAGCTAAGACACTCTGAAAAACAAAAAAAGAAGACCTAAATGAAAGATCTCTGCGAGTGAGATCCCAGTGGAAAGAACAGGGCCATCAAAGAAGGAGGTACCTTTCTCTGAAGGGAGGAGAGAACTTCCACTTTGACTATGACCCTGTTGGAATAAGATCGAAGTCGGCGAACCCTAAAGGCTTCCATAGCCTTGGCAACTCATGACTAGAGCCTAGGGAGATTACTGACACCATAAACAAGAGTGTCAAATTGTTAAATCAACTTCAGGAGTCACTGTGTACTCACTTCTCATGAGGGATCTGTCCTTAATGTGTTATCCAATGTGAAATAATGCTATTACTAGTACTGAAACAGTATTTTTACACTTTGTGTTTCTGTGTGGGTGCAAACTGATGAAATCTTTACATAGTATATATTGAATCGATCTTCTGTATATAAAGATAATTGCAAATGATGAAAATATCTTGGTGTTAAACTGGAAATTGCATAGATAATTAATCAATTCTTTAAAAAAAATGTAAGATCTCTGTCTTTAATGTGCTGTACATTGTGAATTAATACTATAACTAGTACTCCAATAGTATTTTCATTTTGTGTCTCTATGTGAGGGCAAACTGTTGAAATCTTTATGTAATATGTACTAAACTGATCTTCTGTGTATAAATAAAATTGAAAATGAATCTTGATGTGAACAGAAGGGGAGAGGGAGCAGGAAAGGTGAGGGTAGCGGGAGGGAGGGAAGTTGTGTGTGGGGGGAGCCATTGTAATCCATAAGCTGTACTTTGGAAATTTATATTCTTTAAATAAAAGCTTTATAAAAAAAAGTTCTGATTTTTAATAGAACAGTTCTTAGCTAGGTTTTATAAAGCAGATTCAAGTAAATAAAATAAAATAAAATAAAATAAAAAGGAGACACTGCAGTTGATATCACAGATATATAATGGATCACTAAGGAATAGCAACAGCAACTGTAAATAATAAAATTGAAAAAAATGTTTATTTTGTGGATACATATAACCTACCATACCTGAGCCAGGAATATATAAAATACCTGAATAGACCAATAGTGAGTGAAAACATTAGATCAAGAATAACGTGTGTAGAAGATATTTCCTAAATGTTCTTGGGGAGCACATTCCCCTGGAATAGGACATGTCTGCAGTTCTGTCTTTGCCAGTGCAGGCTGGGTGAGTGCACACCCTTCCTATGGAATGTGACGGCAGAAGGCAGCAGGGTGGGTAATCTGTAACTAATGGTAAATACTGGTTTCAGGAGCTCAAGACTGTAAATAAGATTCTGGATACTGGTAATGCATGACTGTTGTCCTTCATCTCAGAACATAGGTTTCGACTTTTCCTGTTCATATGGTGTACTTTGGTTAGTGTATTGCTGTGCCTACGTGCTTGATAGCTTGTTGAATTGTTTGTAGCCTCTAATAAAATGTGCTGGCTGAAAGCTGTCTTCTGGAACATTCCTCTGATAGAGGCTCCTGTGTTCAATTTCTTCATTTTGAAAAACCTCACAAAAGTGTTCAAATGAAAGTTCAATACCAAATATCTCCACGACTGAAATCTATCTCATTAAAAAAAATCCATGTTTTCTAAAACTATTTGAAAAAATGATAGAGAAGGAAACTTTCCAAACTCATCATATGAGGCCAGCATTTCTTAAAGTGAACTGACATTTGGAAGATCTACATTTATCTCTGATTATCTGTGGTTCAAGTAAAAATATAGACCAGGATGTCTAATGAATATAGATGCAATGTACTCCTCATAATAGATTCCATTTTAGAATTAAAAAACATATAAACAAGATCAGATATCATAATCAATTCAGATGTAACCTAGGAATAGAGAAAATATGAATGTGAATCCTAATTCCAATAATTCTCATCAATCAAAAAATAAATATTATAGTCATCTAAATAGATGTAGAAAACATATGCACATAAAATTATGCATCCATGTATGAGAAAAGTACTGAGCAGAATATTTTTAGACTGCACATACTTCAGGAGAAGCCCAGAGCCAAATACTATTGGATGACTAAAAACTGAAAGCATTTCCTCTATGATCTGGAATTATAAAGTGATGCACACGCTCTCCTCTTGAAATCAATATTGCAATGTAAGTTCTGGGAAAAACAAGAACACAAGGAAAGGAAATAAAAGATATAGAAATAGTAAAGATGAAATTCAAATCATTTATATTTCCAAATGACTTAATGCTAAAGATAAAGAAGTACAATGAGTTCACCAAGAGGATGTTAAAACTGGTAAATGGCATTGGCAGATTTGCAGGATATAAAGGAAATACAAAAAAAATCAGATGCAATTTTATATATCTATACTATTGTGAACCCATTTACAAAGAAAGTATAGGAGAAATTAAATTCATAATAAGAAAATAAAATATCCTAGAATAAATTTGATTTGGGATGTGAAATACCTCTACAACAAAAATTACAAAATCATGATAAAAGAAATTAAAGTAAAAAAACTCTTGAAGTAATTCCCAGGATTTCCATAATACCCAAATCAATTTACAGATACAATATAATTTACATCAAATTTCAAAGAAATGATTCACATATCTAGAAAAACAAACCTAAACTTCATATATTCATATGGATTTAAAAAATCACAACTAGACAAAGCAATCTTGAGAAACAGAATAAATCTGGAGGCACAACACATGAATTCAATATATACTACAGAGGCAACGTAATTGCTGGCATAAAAACTGATGCATAGACCGGAGTAAGAGGATGGAGGCTTCCAGAAAGAAACACAGATATTTACAGATCATGGATTTTTGACAAGGTAATAAAAATTAACTTGAAAAGTAAAAGCAAATAGTAAATGGTCCAGAGGAAATTGGATGTCCACCTGGACATGACTAAACCTAAATTACCTCCACTAGTATCTGATACAAAATCAACTGATAGTGAGTCAAGGATCTAAATGTAAGACCAGAAACTCACAAAATATAGAGAAAACTTACCTGAACCCCTATGTTTATTGCAGCTCAATTCACGGAAGCTAAGATATGTAATCAACCTGGAGGTCCACCAAATGAATACTGGTTAAAGAAAATGTGGCATATATACACTATGCAATACTACTAAGCTGTATAAATAAATGAGACACTGTCATTCGCAACAAAATATGTGGACCTAGCAACCATCGTGCTCAGTGAAATAAGACAGCCCCTAAAAGATAAATATTACATGTTTTCTGTGATTTGTCATAATTAATATACAGATCACAAAAATGCAGTATATATGAGTGAAATTGGCCCTTTGAGATTTGATCATTGTTTACAGTTTTTGTGTGTTTTTTTTTGCTTTTATTTAAAGAATATAAATTTCCAAAGTATAGCTTATGGATTCCAATGGCTCCCCCCCTCACAACTTCCCTCCCTCCCGCTACCCTCCCCTCTCCCGCTCCCTCTCCCCTTCTGTTCACATCAAGATTCATTTTCAATTCTCTTTATACACAGAAGATCAGTTTAGAACATATTATGTAAAAATTTCAAAAGTTTGCCTTCACATAGAGACAGAAACTGAAATTATTGTTGGAGTACTAGTTATAGTATTAATTCACAATGTACAGTACATTAAAGACAGAGATCCTACATGACTTTTTTTTAAAGAATTGATTAATTATCTATGTAATTTCCAATTTAACACCAAGATTTTTTAATCATTTGCAATTATCTTTATACACAGAAGATCGATTTAATATTATAGTATGTAAAGATTTCATCAGTTTGCACCCACACAGAAACACAAAGTGTAAAAATACTGTTTCAGTACTAGTAATAGCATTATTTCACATTGGATAACACATTAAGGATAGATCCCTCATGAGAAGTGAGTACACAGTGATTCCTGTTGTTGACTTTTCAATTTGACACTCTTGTTTATGGTGTCAGTAATCTCCCTAGGCTCTAGTCATGAGTTGCCGAGGCTATGGAAGCGTTTAGGGTTTGCCGACTTCGATCTTAATCCAACAGGGTCATAGTCAAAGTGGAAGTTCTCTCCTCCCTTCAGAGAAAGGTACCTCCTTCTTTGATGGCCCCGTTCTTTCCACTGGGATCTCACTCGCAGAGATCTTTCATTTAGGTCTTCTTTTTTTTGTTTTTCAGAGTGTCTTAGCTTTCCATGCCTAAAATATTCTCATGGGCTCTTGAGCCAGATCCGAATGCCTTAAGGGCTGATTCTGAGGCCAGAGTGCTATTTAGGACATCTGCCATTCTTTGAGTCTGCTGTGTATCTCGCTTCCCATGTTGGATCATTCTCTCCCTTTTTCATTCTATCAGTTAGTATTAGCAGACACTAGTCTTGTTTGTGTGAACCCTTTTACTCTTAGACCTATCAGTGTGATCAATTGTGAGCTGAAATTGATCACCTGGACTAATGAGATGGCCTTGGTACATGCCACCTTGATGGGAATGTATTGGAATCCCCTGGCACACTTCTAACTCTATCATTTGGGGCAGTTCCGATTGAGCATGTCCCAAATTGTACATCTCCTCCCTCTCTTATTCCCACTCTTATATTTCACAGGGATCACTTTTCATTTAAAATTTAAACACCTACGGCTAATTGTGTGTTAGTTGCCAGATTCAACCCATAGTACTAGAACGAATACAAACAACAAGGGGAGATACTAAAATGGGTAAAGATTTAGATTGTACATCAACAGTTCAGACAGAAGCTGATCATGTCTTATTTTCTCATAGTGTTCATTTCGTTTCAACAGGTTTCCTCTTTGGTGCTCAGTTAATCATCACCAATCAGGGAAAACAAATAATATTTGTCCTTTTGGGACTGGCTTAATTCACTCAGCATGATGTTTTCCAGATCCCTCCATTTTGTTGCAAATGATCGGATTTCATTGTTTTTGACTGCTGTATAGTATTCTGTAGAGTACATGTCCCATAATTTCCTAATCCAGTCTACTGTTGATGGGCATTTGAGTTGGTTCCAGGTCTAAGCTATTGTGAACTGAGCTGCAATAAACATTAGTGTGCAGACGGATTTTGGTTTTCCAATTTAATTTCCTTTGGGTAAATTCCAAGGAGTGGGATGGCTGGGTTGTATGGTAGGGTTATATTCATGTTTCTGAGGAGTCTCCAGACTGACTTCCATAGTGGCTTCACCAGTTTGCATTCCCACCAACAGTGGATTAGTGTCCCTTTTTCCCCACATCCTCTCCAGCATCTATAGTTGGTAGATTTCTGAATGTGAGCCATTCTAACCAGGGTGAGGTGAAACCTCATTGTGGTCTTGATTTGCATTTCCCTGATTGCCAGTGATCTTGAGCATTTTTTCATGTGTCTGTTGGCCATTTGGATTTCCTCTCTGGAAAAATATCTATTTTGGTCCTTAGCCCATCTCTTAAGTGGGTTGTTTGTTTTAATGTTGTGTCGTTTCTTGATTTCATTGTAGATTCTCGTTATCAGCCCTTTATCTGTGGCATAGTTTACAAATATTTTTTCCCATTCTGAAGGTTGCCTATTCACTTTCCTGACTGTTTCTTTTGCAGTACAGAAACTTCTCAGTTTGATGCGATCCCAATAGTTAATTTTGGCTTTGAGTGCCTGTGCTTTTGGGGTATTTTCCAAGAAGTCTTTGCCAGTACCTATATCTTGCAGGGTTTCTCCTATGCTCTCCAGTAATTTGATGGTGTCGGGTCGTAGGTTTAAATTTTTGATATATGTTGAATGAATTTTTGTGTAAGGTGTAAGGTAGGGGTCTTGCTTCATGATTCTGCAGGTGGAAATCCTGTTTTCCCAGCACCATTTGTTAAATAGACTGTCTTTACTCCAGGGGTTAGTTTTGGGTCCTTGATCAAATCTAAGTTGGCTGTAGATGTTTGGATTGATTTCAGGTGTTTCTATTCTGTTCCATTGGTATATCCATCTGTTTCTGTACCAGTACCATGCTGTTTTGATTACAACTGTCCTGTAGTATGTCCTGAAATCTGGTATTGTGATGCCTCGGCTTTGTTTTTGTTGTACAAGATTGCTTTAGCTATTTGAGGCCTCTTATTCCTCCATACGAATTTCAGCATCATTTTTTCCAGATCTGAGAAGAAAGCCTTTGGTATCTTGATTGGGATTACATTGAATCTGTAAATTGCTTTTGGCAGAATGGACATTTTGATGATATTGATTCTTCCAATCCATGAGCATGGGAGATTTCTCCATTTTTTGGTGTCCTCTTCTATTTCTTTCTTTAAGGTTTTATAATTTTCATCATAGAGATCTTTAACATCCTTGGTTAAGTTTATTCCAAGGTATTTGATTGTTTTTGTGGCTCTTGTGAATGGGATTGATTTTAGCAGTTCTTCCTCAGCCGTGGCATTGCTTGTGTATATAAAGGCTGTTGATTTTTGTGCATTGATTTTATATCCTGCTACTTTGCCAAACTCTTCTATGAGTTCCAATAGTCTCTAGTAGAGTTTTTTGGGTCCCCTAAATAAAGAATCATATCATCTACAAAGAGGGATAGTTTGAGTTCTTCCTTCCCAATTTGTATCCCTTTGATTTCTTTTTCTTGCCTAATAGCTCTGGCTAAGACTTCCAGCACTATATTGAATAGCAGTGGCGAGAGTGGGCATCCCTGTTTGGTGCCAGATCTCAGTGGGATTGCTTGCAGCTTTTCCCCATTCAATAGGATACTGGCCATGGGTTTTTCATAAATTGCTTTGATTATATTGAGGAATGTGCCTTCTATACCCAGTTTGCTTAGGGTTTTCATCATGAAAGTGTGTTGTATTTTATCAAATGCTTTCTCCGCATCTATTGAAATAATCATATGATTTTTCTTCTGCTGTCTGTTAATGTGGTGTATCACGTTGATTGTTTTGGGAACGTTGAACCATCCCTGCATACCAGGGATAAACCCCACTTGGTCTGGTTGGATGATCTTTCTGATGTGTTGTTGTATTCTATTGGCAAGAATTTTATTGAGGATTTTTGCATCTATGTTCATGAGGGATATTGGTCTGTAATTCTCTTTCAATACTGCATCTTTTCCTGGTTTAGGAATTATGGTGATGCTGGCTTCGTAGAAAGAATTTGGGAGGATTCCCTCTTTTTCGATTGTTCTGAATAGTTTGAGAACGATTGGAGTAAGTTCTTCCTTAAATGTCTGGTAGAATTCAGCAGTGAATCCGTCTGGTCCTGGGCTTTTCTTTGTTGGGAGGGCATTTATTACTGTTTCAATTTCCGTCTCAGTTATGTGTCTGTTTAGGTTTTCTATGTCTTCCTGGTTCAGTTTAGGTAGGTTGTATGTGTCCAGGAATCTATCCATTTCTGATAGGTTTTCCTGTTTGCTGGCATACAAGTCCTTGTAGTAATTTCTGATGATTCTTTTGATTTCTGTGGTGTCTGTTGTACGTTTCCTTTTTTGTCTTTGATAGTATTAATTTGGGTCTTTTCTCTTCTTTTTTTAGTTAGTTGGGCCAATGGGGTGTCAATTTTGTTTATTTTTTCAAAAAACGAGCTCCTCAATTGGCTGATTTTTTGTAATGTTTTTTTGGATTCAATCCTGTTAATTTCTTCTCTGATTTTGATTATTTCTCTTCTCCTACTAGCTTTGGGTCTGGTTTGCTGTTGATTTTCTAGATCCTTGAGATGAACTGAAAGCTCATCTATTTGGTGCCTTTCCAATTTCTTGATGTAGGCACCTATTGATATAAATTTTCCTCTTAACACTGCTTTTGCTGTATCCCATAGGTTTTGGTATGATGTGCTGTTATCTTCATTTACTTCCAGGAAATTTTTAATTTCTCTTTTGATTTCTTCTATGACCCATTGTTGATTCAGGAGCATGTTGTTCATTCTCCATGTGTTTGCATATGCTCTAGGGATTCCTGAGTTGCTAATTTCCAACTTGATTCCCTTATGGTCTGAGAAGCTGCATCGTATGATTCTAATTCTTTTGAATTTGCTAAGGCTTGCTTTATGGCCTAGTATGTGGTCAATCCTGGAGAAGGTTCCATGTACTGCTGAAAAGAATGTAAATTCTTTTTATGTGGGATAAAAAGTTCTGAAGATATCTGTTAGGTCCATTTTGGCTATAGTGTCGTTTAAATCTACTGTCTCCTTGTTAATCCTCCGTCTTGGTGATGTGTCTATCTCTGAGAGTGGAGTGTTGAAGTCTCCCAGTACTATTGTATTGGGGTCTAAATCTCCCTTTAAGTCCCTTAACAGGTCTTTTAAATAGACCGGTGCCCGGTAATTAGGTGCATATACATTGATAATCGTTATATCTTCCTGTTGAATGGATCCCTTAATCATTATATAGTGCCCCTCTTTGTCTCTCTTAATAGTTTTTGTGGTAAAATTTATGTTATCTGATATTAAGATGGCTACGCCCTCTCTTTTTTCATTTCTGCTCGCATGGTATATATTTTTCCAACCTCTCACTTTGAGACTGTATGGATCTTTGTTGGAAAGATGTGTTTCTTGTAGGCAGCAAATAGCTGGGTTTTGTTCCCTCATCCAGTCAGTAATTCTTTGCCTTTTAATAGCACAGTTCAAACCATTCACGTTCAATGTGACTATCGATAAGTAGTATCTTTGCCCTACCATTTGCCAATGATTTTCTTATGTATGCTTTGAGTTTCTTATGATCTTTTGCTGTGAGATTTCCTTCCTTTAGCTTCTTTCAAGTTGATGACCATGTTTCTGTGTTTCTGCGTGAAGCACATCTTTAAGGATCTTTTGCAGGGCTGGACGAGTGGCGACAAATTCTTTCAGTTTCTGTTTGCAATGAAAGGTCTTTATCTCACCTTCATTCACAAATGAGAGATTTGCAGGGTATAATATTCTGGGCTGGCAGTTTTTCTCTCTTAGTACCTGGGCTATATCTCGCCATTCCCTCCTGGCTTTTAGGGTTTCAAATGAGAAATCTGCTGTGAGTCTGATTGGAGATCCTTTGAGGGTAATCTGACGTTACTCTCTTGTGCATTTTAGGATCTTTTCTTTCTGGTTCACTGTGGTGAGCTTAATTACAATGTGTCGTGGTGAGGATCTCTTTTGGTCATGTTTGTTAGGGGTTCTATGAGCTTCCTGTACTAGGATTTCTCTGTTCTTCTCCAAACCTGGGAAAGTTTCTGCTAGTATCTCACCAAAAATGCCTTCTAGTCCTTTCTCTCTCTCCATGCCTTCAGGAACTCCTAGAATCTGAATGTTAGGTTTTCTAATAGTATCCTGTAGATTCCCGACAATATTTTTTAGATTTCTAATTTCCTCTTCTTGTCTTTGGTTTGACTGTTTCCTTTCCTGTTCTCTGTCTTCTAAGTCCGATATCCTCTCTTCTGCTTCACCCATCCTGGTTTTAAGGCTCTCTAGTGTGCTTGTCATGTGATCAATTGAATTCTTCACTTCATTAAGATTTTTTGTCACTATCGTAGCTTCTCGTTCTACTAGTTGCTTCGTTTCATTCTGATTCTTCCTTAATAATTCATTTTCGCGCGAGAGATTTTCTATCTTATCCATTAAAGATTTCTGTAGTTCAAGTATTTGTTTTTGTGAACTTCTTAATGTTCTTATCAATTTTTTGAGATCCGCTTCTTGCATCTCTTCTATCTCATCATCTTCATAATCTTGAATTGGGGTGTCTTTTTCATTTGGGGTCATCATAGTGTCTTCCTTGCTCTTGTTAGGTCAGTGTCTGCTTTTGTTTGGCATTTCTCCACTCTGTCTCACTGGGTTGTCGATGTAACGGAGCTGTCTACAAGTTGGGATCCCTGGCTGCAGCACCCCCTCAGATTTATGCAGCTTCACTGCTTTAGAGGCGGGTGGACTGCGTGGGGGCCTGCTTCCGAGGCGATCGGGTTCGGGCGGGCGGGGCACGCAGGGGCCTACTTCCGAGGCGACCGGATGCGGGCGGGCGCACACGCACCTTCTTTAATGGCGGGCTGGCGCCGTTTCACCCCTCCTTGTCCCGCTAGACTTTCCAAGGTGAGCGAATGGGGAGGCTAGTGACAGTGTTGGTTCCCCCTATTTATTCATTTTTTTTTTGATGCACTATCCCCAGTGGGGTCTGTCTCTTCCCGCCAATGTCTCAAGCTACCGAGGGATCTCCTGCTCACCTCCCCCTCCAGCGCTGGCGCGCGGATTCCGCGGCTGCGTTCCCCTTCGCGTCTCCTTTCCTGCGGCACGGTGAGTCCGTTCTCCTCTGCGTCAGGTCCACTGGATCAGGGAGTTTCCCCCGCATTGTTTCTTGAAGTCTTCACCTGGGGCTACCGTAACTCCACTTTTATTAAACTATCTTTTCCCAGACTGTTTGTGTGCGCCCTCACTATTCCGCCATCTTGGCTCCGCCCCAGTTTTTGTGTATTTTAAAAACCCAAAAGACTGGGATAAAATATTTGGAAATTCTGCATTTGATAAAGGACTGAAACCCTATATATATATATGGAACTGCTGCATTGAATAAATAAAACAAATGAATAAAAAAATTTAAAAATGATAAGAAAAAATAAAAAATTAAAATAAGAACTAATATGGGTGTTTCATGCAACAGTTAGCACATCAAATGTGATGGCCACATCTTTTATCAAAATGTCAATTTTGAGTACAATAGTTCCAATTCTGATTCAACTTGCTGTAAATGAACACCATGGGAATCAGCAGGTGATGGCTCAAGTGCTTGGACCCTTGTCATACATGGGTCACACATATCTTAAGCCTAGCAAAGCTGTAATTCTAGTAGAGTTTTAGAGATTAAAACAGTAGCTGGAGGATCATTTTCCCTGTGCATTTTAGCATTTAAAATGAGGAATTAATAAATATGACATAAAAATAATGCAAACAGAAAACCATAACGAATATGATATACACTATACCAACTATATCAATAATGATTTTAAATGTTTATTATCTAAATACGCTAATTAAAATCAACTTATATAGGAAAATTTAAACCCAGACCCATCTTTGTGCTGTCTATAGGAAAACTACTGAAATGCATATACACATGGAGGGGATTTAAATTCATTTTGGTCAAAGGAGAACAAATCTCATTTGCATAGTAGTTCAAGTAGTCTACTGTGTAACATGATAATGATTGTTAATTACAATAAGACATTAGGTTTTAAGTATTTTCATTATGTAAAATAGGAATATGGTATAATAAATATGGTGATTGTCTTGATTTATATATTTCCAAAAATCATTCTAACTTAATATACATATATACAGATTTCAAAAATGAAAAAAATGAAGATATAAACTAATTAAATCAAAAATATGCAGAAACATAGCTCATTATAACACCAGCACAATGAAGCCTGTAAAAGCAATATGTATTTTAGGTTAATTAGGATTTATGTAAGAAAAATTACAAGGTTTATATAGTGAGAGGAACAGGATATTACAATGCTTCATATCAGTGTTCCTAAATAGACCATCAAAATATATTAGAAAAATTCTTACAAAACTGCAAAGATAGACCACTATTAATCAGTACAGATAAATAAAATGGTATAAATGCCCCACCAGGGTTAATTAGTAGTTATCAATATGTCATTGTGCAGATATGTCAGCTAAAATTTGATGGAAAAAATAAATAAGATAATTCCAAATGCTGCAAAATCACAAAAATAGTATATATGGATGAAAAGATAGACATTTAATTCACCCATACTATCAATGTTTCCTACAAAATCAGAGTTTACCCACAATCTATAACATGACAGCATTTTTCTGGAACATAAAAAAAATTGACCAAGAATTGTCACATGAGGAACACAAACCAGGAAAGATTTTGTCACAAATATCAAACACAAAGCAAGGAAAACTCATGGTTTAGAGAAACAGAATGTAAGCAATCAAAAATGCCAAAAAAAATCAGGACATGGTCTTTGTAGAGGAATAAGGGAAAGAAATTGGGAAAAAACCTGAACTGACCAAGGCCCATTTATTTTAATGGTACTGACTCTACGGATGTTAACATTCTCACTCAAATTTAGCAGAAAACAATGTCAACACTCCTCTTTCCTTTCAGTTTTTATCATTGGATAATCTCAGGTTTCTATGCAAGAATATAAATGTCTAACATTGAAATCATGGCACATAATTTCTAAATATGTGGGTAAAGTGTAATTAAAAGGCAACAAATTACTACAAAGATATGAAAAATAAACTAGCTCTGGGAAGCAGCTTGTTAATCCCACAACTCACAAAGGAACTCAAACTCAGAATGTTATCCAGGTTTTCACACAATGGGGATCATTCTGAGGAGATGCGGACTAAGAGGTTTTACTCCACGGTTCTGAGTGAGGCACACCTCAGCAGCCAGAAAATTTAATTAATTTAGTGACTCTTATATTCTGTTATTAGCAACAAGAAAACTGACCAAGAACCCTAAAAGGGCTATGTTGTGAGGAGAATTTTGAACTGGACACCTGGTTTTTCTGCTTAGGGAAATCAGGCCACATATGAAAGTTGAATTCTCCACGGGGATTCTGTTGCTCTCCTTACACAATTTGGAAAGCTGTGGGGTTATAGGGTTCACACAAACTCACTTCATTTAGACACAGGATGATCTTGAGACAAGATTATGAGCCACTGTCCCGTACTAAGTTAGAGTCCTCATGTTAAATTTCTGTCTTTAATTTTTCTATCATGACATTAATGATGTGATATTGCTATGATATTGATGGTTATATTGACTGTTGTTTACTGATTATGGTTAAATTAACTGTTGTTTACTGATTGTGGTTATATGTTAAGCTTACATTGTCATAATAGATACAATAGTTTAATGTTAAACATAGAGCTATAGATTATCAGACATAAGTTAATTAGATGCATAGTTAAGTCTAAAATAAAATTATAAGAAAGATTTCTTATATACCAGAAGGAAAAGTGTAGAATGTAGGAGTTGGAGTCCCTAGCTTACTAAATGCCAGTTCCGCTTCTGTACTCTGGCTGCTTGCTTGCCTGCTATGCTCCCCTGGAATTTATGACCTCCTGCCCCCCACCAGCTCCCCTGGAATTTATGGCCCAATGCTTCCCATCAGTTCCTCCTTATACCATCTCCTTTGTGAGGCCTTCCCGCCACGTAACATATATAGTTTTTATGTTTAAATGAACCACTGAACATGTTAGGTCCCAATACCTTGCCATATAGAGAATAAGAATGTAACCTGCATAGGAGATGACCTGCACCCTTGTAAGTGTTAGGCTATAGAAACCTCTCTTATGCAAAGGAGAGGGCCTTTTGCCTGTGCACTGCTAAATGGCTGTGTGTGGGTAGGGGGGGTTCCAGCCGGCTGGTAATAAGTAAACCTCTGCTTTTGCATCTGCGACTGTGCCTTGTGCATTGATTGGGAAATTCGGACTCAACATTAGAAACAAAAGCTTAAGGAATTGTCTGATTACATGGGAAAAATTAAACACATTAAGGAAATGTCACTGGAGAAGAAGCTAAGGGCCCTTGTATTCATGCAAGAAAGAATTCTCTGTGAGACAGAGAGCAGTGGAAAGCAAAGTAGAAAAATTTATTAGGGTTGGGACATACATAAGAATAGATGGGCGCCTCTCCAGACAGAACCTGAGAGAGTGCCTAGTTCACATTTAGGCAAGGGTTTTTAAGGGGCTGGATCTTGCCTTTCTGCCTTTTTTCTCCCCATCTTTCCAGAACAAAGGACTTCTTAGGTGTAAATACAAAAAAATTCCTTTCTGATTTTCCCACTGAAGTCAGACTAGGGAAGCCTGGCTAACTGGGCTAAGGTGCTTCTCTCTAGGGTGCCAGCCTTAGAGGAAGAATGCTTATCAGGCCAGGTAGAAGGGGCAGGACCCCCTGGAAGTTTATCAGTCTGTGGGCAGGACTTTGAAATGCAGATACTGGACAGCACCTGCAATGTTATTGAATGACTTTGAAATGCCAATGTTGGACTGCTGTAGATGTCAATTCCCTTAGACCCTTGTCACACACATAGGTTAATTTCTGACTTCCTACCTAACAAAAAGGCAGAAGAATCAAGTTATCCTATAACCTTAGGTTTCTAAATAAAACAGTTTGAATGTCAGGTCACAACAGTCAGAACCAAGGAGGAAGAACTAACTTACAGGAGAGGCCTAGAAATTTGAAAAAAGAAAATCATCAATTAAGTGGGAACTACTAAAAGGGAAACTACATTAAAATAGATTTCAAAATGAAACATTATCACTTATTACAGATATATATATATAATATATATCTATATACACATGCATCTTCCCTTCCAATATATATATGTATATATCTATATATACATATTTTAAATAAATTTATTGCTTTAGCATATTGAATAAATACGTAGTTCTGTCTTTATACTTATGTAACAATGCTCTATTGTGAGAAACTCATAGAAATAATTTCCTTCTAATCTCAGCCAAAGCAACCTCACACAAAATCATCTGCTACAAATCTGTAACATTCTTATATTCCCTTATATTTCTTAAGTTATTTGTTCTGCTTTGTTCCTCTCTCTCTTTACCAAACACCAGTTTTATTCCATGTTAGGACAAATATCAGCTGCATTCTTTGTGCAAGGTGTCCAGTGTGTAACAAATCTTCCCAGCCAAATGAATCAGTTTACAGGTTTTTATTGAGATTCCACTCCTGGGCAAGGTTCACCAGTTCCAACAGAGTGGGGGCCAGGGAAGTCACACGTCAGAGGTTGGGAGAGCTCCTTTTATAGATACAGGGCATGGGGGCTAAAGGTTGAGGTGCCTCTGATCCTCATTCGTTGACCTTTAGGTGCACGTGGGACCTTGGCAAGGACTTTTTGTTCCTGGAAGTATGGACCTTCTCTCTTGTGGATCCCAAAGCTTTGTAACCACTTTGTTATTTGAAACACATCTTGGGTGCCAAGACACATTCTCATTCTCATTTTTCTCTTCCCTATCTATTGGTTCCTTAGTTTGCATTTTGAAATAATCCTAAAAAGCCTCTAATATAAGAGCACAGTATTTTAATAAAAGAACATATAAAATTTAAAATTAAAGTAGTCTAAAATGGTTTGTCTTATATCAATGACTTATGTAAACAAAAAGTCCATTGTCTTTTACAATTTTTAAAAAGGAAACAGTACAGTGGCCAGCACTGTGGTGCAGCAGGTTAATGCCCTGGTCTGAAGCAGCAGCATTCCATATTGGCGCCGGTTCGAGACCCAGCTGCTTCCCTTCCAATTCAGCTCTCTGCTATAGCCTGGGAAAGCACTAGAAGATGACCCCATGCCTTTGGCCCCTGCACCTACATGGAAGACCCGGAAGAAGCTCCTGGTTCATGGCTTCTGATTGGTGCAGCTCCAGCCATTGTGTCCAATTTGGGAGTGAACCAGGGGATGGAAGACATTCTCTCTCCCTCTCTCTTTGCCTCTCCTATCTCTGTGTAACTCTGACTTTCAAATTAAAAAATAAAATAAACAAACAAATAAGCTCTTAAAAAAGCAAATGGTACAAAAGTTTGAAAAGATTTCTTTTATGTTTACCAATTTATTGCTAACAATTACAGATTTTTTAAAGAAACTAAAATATTAGAATGGTATGGTTATAATCTTGAGTAATGTCTTGCCAAATAACAACCCCAGAGGTTATATTTTACTTCAGACAGGAATTAATGATCATTACATTATTCTACTAATGTGCATCATTTATTGTTAGGTCAAAACTGAACTTTTATAATGTTGAGTATCCACAAAAAAATCTTTAACTTTTGAGTGACCAGCAAACCCAGGCACAAAATATGTCAATGACTCTGAAAATAGTTTTAAGTTATATCTATCACCAAGGTTAAAACAACCTAGTTGATACTTGCTTAGGTTACATGAATTGCTTAATCCACTCATCAGCTAAAATAGAATATTACAAAAACCAGTGACAGTCACACACAAATTTAATTGAAAATGAGAGACAAGGCAATGGGTCAGGACCAACACTCCTTACCAGAGTGCAACCACTAACAGTGAGTTACACAGCTTTTTATAGTATGCTGTACACTAGGGCTCACAATTTTGAACCCCTGGTATGCAGTGAACAATAAAAACCCAGAATATGGTTGTAACATAACAATTAACAATAACAAATCCAGGAACAATAACAAACCCAAGATATAGTAGTAAGCTTACAGTGCAGAGTGCATTTCTGTCAACTTAGGCAGAACACTTGGGTTGTGCCCTTTCTCAGTTCCTGGAATTTAGTCCCACATAGTTTCACAAGATGTACCCTTAGCTTTTAGCAAGCAAAGGTAATATGTACAGAAGCAAGAGATCTGCAATTAGCTGTTAGCCACATTTAATCCACTTTGATTTTGATTCTACAGAATCAAAAGATATTTGGGTTAATTTAATAGTTTTAATTTATGTGAGCACTCATTTACCTATGTCAGTTAAAACAGAGCTCTTAAAGGAATTTTTTACCATTAAGACATAATATGCAACATATACATATACACATATACAACAAAAATCATGAGACAGAATAAAGTCACTTCTGTAACAGCTATTTAAACTATTGAAAATTATCTATATACCAGAATTACTTTTTGCTCTTAATAATCTTAATTAACCATATTTTTTTCTCAATTGGGACTGGCAGGAATAAAAGCTTTACTTAAACATTTAGTTTGGAAAATAACTTAGTCCTAGTAAAGGAGTTGAATATACACACATGAAAAGAAAAATCACATCTTCATTTCAGATTCATTTGGCAGAAATTCTTTGTGTTGCATTATTTTTTATGATTCTTGTTCTCTGTTGTCAATTGCACCAGGGGCTTCTGTGGCTCTTGACTTCAGATCAGCCCATCTCTGGATGTTGCAGCCATTTGGGAAGAGAACCAGAGGATGGAAGACCTTTCTCTCTGTCTCTCCTTCAGTCTCTGTCTGTTACTCTATCTCTCAAATAAATAAATAAAAATCTTTAAAAATATTATCTACACTAGTTGGTACAGGAACAAATGACCTAAATCAGGTCCAAATGGCATGAAACTGAAATGCCAGAGAAAAAAGATTTTCAGTGGGTATCACATTTGATCTAAGCCATCTTGGAGCCTCTCAACTCCCCTTCAAATACCATTTCTTTGTATCAACAGATATTCAGAGGGGGCTGATACTAAGGTTGGGAGAAAAGGGAGAGTCCCCAAAAATGGATTCTTGGCAGCTGCTTGAGTTGTCTCTGAAATCCCTGCCCCAGGGTCAGCTCATATCCAGCAAACACAATATGAGAGCCTCACACCCTTAGGAAGAGCTGTGCCAAGAGGACTGGGTTGTGGATTTAGTGATCTATTTCATAACTGAGGGGAATTACATTATTCAGGAGGAGAAACAAGGGACAGGGGATCCCACAAATCATGGATTCTCCCCCAAATTCCATGCATGAAGTCTGGATTCTCCCTGAGAACCTGCGCATCCTAACCACACAATTTGGAAAAATACAGAGCTCTAGGGCTGAGCCAAAGTCACCACATTCAGGAATGAGGAGATATCCAGAGTACCATGCCAGCTGCCATCCTGCAAGCATGAGGCAACTAACCCCACAAACACCAGATTCCAGATTCTGAGCTGTCCAAGCATCCTTCTGATGGCTCTTTTAGTGAGAGAACATCACAGAATGACAAAGACTGAGCCTCATGGAACCCCTATAAGCAGCAGACTGGAGAAGCTGTATTTAGCAGCATGAAGAAAAAGACCACATGTTGCTCTTCATTGTTGATCCAGTGTGTCTGATTGGACAGTTTGCTGAGCCAGTGAGCAGGAATCATGTCAGAAAAGATGCAGCCAATCAGAGTCATACCTACTAGATTTCTGTGAAGGGTGGGGAGAAGGGGTGCCATTCATCCTGTCTGTAGCTGATGGGGGTAGTGAGGGCTGAGTCTTGGGCTCAGGTCTGGAGGTGCTCACCCTCCTGGGGCCTAACTCTCCTAAGAGCAGGGGCTGCTGTCACCTTCCTGATGACTCAACCACATGAGAGTGGGGATCTCTCCCACCCTCCAATGTCTGTGATTCTGCTGGGATCTTATGACCTGGAGCTCCCAATAAACTCCTTTACAAGAGATGAAATTTACTCAAAACAATGAATTCTGAGCTTTTAATTTTCTCCATGTTTTTGACTGATTTTTGTTTTAGGTCATTTTGATTTTTTTAATGATTTGAAAAATATTTAAAGATACTCTATAGAAGTTTTCTAGTCTGTATTTTGTCCTTTAAAATGGCTATTTTTTCCTGCTGCTACATGGTAAGCCAGTTGATATATATTGATCTTATACCCACTAATATCACTTAATTCTCTTATCAGTTTATAGTTTGTTTTGAATTACCTCTGTAGATTGTAGGTTCAATCACATATTTTGAAAATTTTGTTGTTTAATTGGGTATAGAAGGAACATTCCTCAAGACAATCAAGGCAATTTATGAAAAACCCACAGCCAGCATCATATTGAATGGGAAAAAGTTGGAAGCATTTCCACTGAGATCTGGTACCAGACAGAAATGCCCACTCTCACCATTGCTATTAAATATAGTACTGAAATTTTTGCCAGAGCCATTTGGCAAGAAAAAGAAATTACAGGAATACAAATTGAGAAGGAAGAAGTCAAACTATCCCTCTTTGCAGACAATATGATTCTTTATTTAGGGAATCCAAAGAACTCCACTAAGAGACTATTGGAACTCATAGAAGAGTTTGGCAAAGAAGCAGGATATAATATCAATGCACAAAAATCAACAGCCTTTGTATACACAGGCAATGCCATGGCTGAGAAAGAACTTGTAAGATTAATCCCATTCACAATAGCTACAAAAACAATCAAATACCTTGGAATAAACTTAACCAACGATGTCAAAGATCTCTATGATGAGAATTATAAAACTTTAAAGAAAGAAATAGAAGAGGATATAAAAAAATGAAAAAATCTTCCATCATCATGGATTAGAAGAATCAATATCTTCAAAATATCCATTCTCCCAAAAGCAAATTATAGATTCAATGTGATACCAATAAAAACACCAAAGACATTGTTCTCAGATCTGGAAAAAATGATGCTGAAATTCATATGGAGGCACAGGAGACCTCAAGTAGCTAAAGAAATTTTGTACAAAAAAACAGAGCCATAGGCATCACAATACCAGATTTCATGACATACTACAGGGCAGTTGTAATAAAACAGCATGGTACTGGTACAGAAACAGATGGATAGATCAGTGGAACAGAATAGAAACACCAGAAATCAATCCAAACATCTACAACCAACTTATATTTGATCAAGGAGCTAAAACAAATTATTGGAGGAAGGACATTCTATTCAACAAATGGTCTGGGAAAACTGGATTTCCACATGCAGAAGTATGAAACAAAACCCCTACCTTACATCTTACACAAAAATCCACTCAACTTTGATTAAATATCTAAACCTATGACCTGACACCATCACAATATTAGAGAACAATGGAGAAACCCTGCAAGATATTGGCACAGGCAAAGACTTCTTGGAAAAATCTCCAGAGGCACAGGCAGTTAAAGCCAAAATTAACAACTGGGATTAAATCAAACTGAAAAGTTTATGTACAGCAAAAGAAACAATCAGCAAAGTGAAGAAGCAACTGACAGAGTGGGAGAAATTATTTAGAAATGCTATAAATGATAAAGGTTTCATAACCAGAATCTACAAAGAGATCAAGAAACTGCACAACAACAAAACAAACAACCCATTTAGATATAGGCCAAGGACTTAAACAGATATTTTTCATAAGAGGAAAAAATGAATTTTAATGAAGAATGGGATGGAAGAGGGAGTAGGAAATGGGATGGTTTGCAGGTGGGAGGGTGGTTATGGGGAGAAAACTGGTATAATCCAAAAGTTGTACTTTCAAAGTTTGTATTTAATAAATAAAATTTTGTAAAAATAAAATAAAATTTTGTTGTTTAAAAATTGATGCATTTATCTGATGTTTCTATTTTGTTGTTTCATTTTTCTGACTACACTTCTAGTACAATGTTGCAGAAATAAAATTGAAAGAGGTAGCTTTGTCAGGGTAAACTCCCAGGAAAAGAGCTTTAATTGTCTTATCTTAATTATACTGATTGTTATAGGCTCCTCAGAGACAATTTTAATTATAATAAGAAAATTCTGATATTTTACTTCTCTGCTAACCATTTTTTAAAGCTTAGATGCTGAATTTAATCAAATGCTTTCTAGCATTAAGCTTAAATATCTATGCATTTTATTATTTTTATTTTTAATGATTTATTTGAAAGGCATACTGATAGAGAACTTTCATCCATTGGTTCACATCTAAAATGATGACAACAACCAAGTTGGACTTAGCTGAAGCCATCAGATAGGAATACCAATGGATCTCACACATGAGTGTCAGAGACTCAAGTATTTGGGCCATTTTCTGCTGCTTTCCCAAGTGGAACAGCAGGGAACTGGGCAAAATGTCAATCATTCAGAATTTAGCACTCTGATATGGGACTCCAGCATCACAACTGGTGGGTTAATCCACTGTGCCACAAGGGCTGCCATTGATTTTGAGTGTTTTTCTTTCTTTTTTTTTTTTTTTAGGCAGTAGCTTGATGTACAAGAAATACATTTGAAGGGCAGCGTTACAAACACACATACAGAATCTATCAGTGATGGCTAGGTCTAGGACAAGTTTAAGCAGGAGTCTTAACCTCCATCTGAGTCTCCACAAGGGTGCAGAGACCCAAAGCCTTGGGTCATCTTTCACTGCATTCTCAGGCTTATTAGCAGGGAACTAGATCAGAAGTGCAGAAGAAGGGGCTGCTGCTATGGTGTAGCAGGTAAAGCTACCACCTACAGTGCCAGCATCCCATATGGATGCCAGTTTGAGTCCTGGCTGCTCCACTTCTGATCCTTCTCTCTGACTGGGAAAGCAGTAGAAGATGGCCCAAGTCATCAGGCAGCTACACTTGAGTGGGAGATCTGGAGAAAGTTCCTAGCTCCTGGCTTCTGATCAGCTCAGCTCTATCTGTTGCAGCCATCTGGAGAGTGAATTAATGGATGAAACACCTCTTTTTCTCTCTTTTTCTCTCTGTTTCTCCTTCTCTGTAGCTCTGCCTTTCAAATAAGTAAATAAATCTTAAAAAAAGAGAAAGATGTATAGCAGTTAGTACATGAAGCAGTGCCTATATAGGATGTCATCATTGCAGGCAGTGGACCCAAGATATATATAAGAGAGAGAGAGAGAGAGAGAGAGAGAGAGAGAGAGAGAGAGATTTGACAGGCAGAGTAGACAGTGAGAGAGAGACAAAGGTCTTCCTTTGCCATTGGTTCACCCTCCAATGGCCGCCATGGCTGGCGCACTGCGGCCAGCACACTGTGGCCGGTGCACCATGCTGATTCAAAGGAAGGAGCCAGGTGCTTCTCCTGGTCTCCCATGGGGTGCAGGGCCCAAGCAATTGGGCCATCCTCCACTGCACTCCCTGGCCATAGCAGAGAGCTGGCCTGGAAGAGGGGCAACCAGGACAGAATCTGGCTCCCTGACCAGGACTAGAACCCGGTGTCTGGTGCCACTAGGTGGAAGATTAACCTGTTAAGCTGTGGCGCTGGCCCCAAGATATGTTTTTGATAACTGCAATGCTTGATATCTTGGGGATATTTGAATAGGGAAACACACACATAAATGACATACATCCCAGGGTTCATCCTTACCTTTTGGGTAGGGCTAAACATCAATGGCTCCTCAGCACTCCAACTCAGAACCACTCTCAGAGAGCTTATACACTGCACTGATGTGTAAACTTGCTTCAAGTGTTCCACAAAGAGAAATTATGAAATGTGTCAATTGGACTCTTTAGGGAGCAATAGTGATGATGCAGTAAAACTCCAAATCTAGTGAATTGTTAGCACCTGTCTGTTGGATCTTGTGCCTACTCATATGGGTTAAGGGAGCCAGAGGAATACTGCAAAGACTGCAGCTGACAAACCTGTCATTTGGAGGTTCAGAAAAGGGAGCAGTAGCATCTTTCTGTAACTTGGGGGTCCCAGCAGGGAAATCTTGTGATGTTTCCTCCAAGTAGTACAGAGGCTGCTTCTCTCCTCTGGGATCAGGCCCCAGATTCCAGGTCTCTACAAAATTTAAATGTTCATTTGCACCCCCAATCAGTGCTGAAGTCTTCTATGATTCGTTGCTAGCTGACAGCTGCTGTCATCACAGCATCCCTTGTGACCTGGAGGATGGATGGGCTCTTGTGGCAACAGTGTTCCTGCTTGGAAACTGAATCTCAGAGGAAACAAGTTTGGAGGGGTAGTGACTAGGTTTCAGAATATGGGGGACACTTGTAACATGTCAAGTACTGTAGAGTCTGACACATACAAAACCCCCTGACAAATACTTGCTGTCCCAAGAGCACTCTCAAAATATTGGGGGGGCACTATTGTGGCATAGTGGGTTAAGCCACTTCCAGTGATGCCAGCATCCCATGTGGGTGCCAGTTTTAGTCTTGGCTGCTCCATTTCTGATCCAGTTCAATACTAGTGTGCCTTGGAAAGCATCAGAAAATGGCCCAGGGCCAGAGCTGTGGCATAGCAAGTGAAACCACAGCCTGCAGTGCTGGCATCCCATATGGGATCTTTCATCTACTAGTCTACTCTCCAAATGGCCAAAATAGCTGAGGCTGAGCCAGAACAAATCCAGGAGCCTGGAACTCCATTAAAGTCTTTCATGTTGATGAAGGGGCCCAAGTACTTGGGTGATGACTCCAGTGCTTTCCAACATGTATTTACAGGGTGTTGGATTGGAAGAGGAGCAGAAAGGACTCAAATGAATGCTCATACAGGAAGGTGGCATTGCAGGTTGAGGCCTAATATTTGCACCACAGTGCTGGCTCTGATTTTCACAGATTTCTATTGGTCACTATGGATGTCACATAGAATACTTGTTTTCTTGGAAATAAGCAGTTAGACGGTCACTCCAAAGACACCATGCTAATCTGCCATACAGATCTAGATGTACTAGAAATCTCACATCAAGTATGCCCACTGTCACAAAATTTCAGACAATAGTAACATTTAATATGACACTACAATGGATGTTAAGCATTTTAGAATGTAAACCAAGCTTTGAAAAAATGATGAATGTTGGTGAAGGATGAAGACCTGGATAGTAGAAATTCCTGTAATTTCAGCATTAGTCTAAGAAAGATACATGCTTTCAACAGCTTGAATTAGAACATCTCCTTGAGTCTCATCCTTCTGTTGAAATGATTCTGGGATGCAACAGTGACATCACTGCTGAGGGTTTGCAGTAGGTTTAGTGTCCTGATCCACAAATATGCACATCTCATCTGAATGGTGTATGGCTTGTCTGTGGGTTCTTTGTTGGGTCAGTCCATGTTGGGCTGTTTTGTGGCACTGGAGCTTACCCATGTCATGCAAAAGCTGGAAGTGATAAGTGATATCACATGGAGGCTGCTAAGGTAGCATGTGTGGCACTTTTCCTACACCAAGTCAAAAGCCTATGGCTTCATTTATACAATGATGAGAGTTAGAGACAGTGGGAGGATTTTAGTAGGTGAGAAAACAAGAGTGCTTGGAACAGACAATCCAGAGAGGAGAGCACAAGGAGACTAATATGCCAGAGATCCTGAGACACTGGAACATCTAGAAGAAAAGTCAACCAAAGAAACAACCTGAGATGTGTTAAACAGCCTACAGGAACAAGTCAGAGTGAAGCCTACATTTGTTCTCAGAAAAATAAACTTTTCTCTGCCTTCTACTGCAGTTTAGTTCACAGGTTCAACACAAAAATGGAATAGGAAATCATCATCAAGAACATGAACATAAAACTCAGTTGCTGGGACTGGCATTGTGGTACAGCACAGTAAACTATCACTTATGATGCCTGCATCCCCTATCAGAGTGCCAGTTTGAATCCTAGCTATGTTCTTTCTGATCCAATCTCCTAACCTGTGCCTAGGAATTAGCAGATACTGGCTCGATTACTTGACTCCTTGCCACCCAGATGAAATACCCAGATGGGATTTCTGACTGCTAGCTTCAGTCTGGCCCAGGCCCAACTGTTGCAGCCATTTAGGGGAGGGAACCAGTGAATAAAAATCTCTCTGTCTCTCTCTCTCTCTTTCTCTCTCTCTCTCTCTCTCTTCGCTCCTCCCTCATGCATGTGAATCTCCTTCCCTGTCACTCTGCCTTTCAGCAAAATAAAATCTCCCGTCATGATCAAACATTTGGGGATACTACACTTTAGCAGAAAATGGATTGATTTGTTCAGAGTGCTCAAAGCAAGCTTATATCCCACACTTATGTTTTTATAGCACTTATTATGGCATCAGTGTGTATTATTCATTTTTTTGTTTCTAGTCTGTGACCTATTAAAAAGCAGCCTTCCTGATTGTGTGTCTTTTTGCTGCTCCATCCCATATAATTAGAAGAGTGTCTAGTGCCTGATATGTAAAGAACATTTGCTGAATGAGAAAACTGAGTTACTTACTAAATATTATGGGGGAGCTCATGTATAATCAGTCCATTTATAAAATAAAGCTCAGCAGACTACAGAATGTTTATATTTTATATAAAATATATATGACTTTCAGTCTGCCTTTGAACCTGGTCATAAGCATCAGCATCCTGGTCTCCTAAATTTGTTGTGGGCAGTAAGAAGATTTTTGTCTGCTCTGCTTAAAGGTCCCCATGATTCTCAGTATTCAAAGATCTTTTCTACTGGTGACCTTCCATGTCCACCTGGTTTCTCTTTGTGTCTAAGCCTGGACTTGAGGATCGCGATTGTTGATATGGATCCCAGCTCAAAACTCAAAATGGGGACTGGCACTGTGGTGTAGTGGGTAAAGCCACCACCTATACTATTGGCTTCCCATATGGGTACCAGTTCGAGTCCTGGCTGCTCCACTTCTGATCTAGCTCTCTACTGTGGCCTGAGAAAGCAGCAGAAGATGGCACAGGTTCTCGGGCCCCTGTACCCATGTGGGAAATTTGGAAGAAGCTCCTGGCTCCTGGTTTCAGATTGGCTCAGCTCCGGCCATTGTGGCCATCTGGAGAATGATCCAGCAGATGGAAAACCAGCTTCTCTGCCTCTCATTCTTTCTCTGTGTAACTCTGCCTTTCAAATAAATAAATAAATCTTTAAAAAAAAAAACTTCAACATGAACCCACTGAAATATTTTTGATTTTATTTTTCAGTTCTTCATCAAGCCAATGGCTGTTTGACAGTGTGGATTGAGATCCACGTATGTGTGACTTTTCCAGTTTTTCTAGAATGGATTTCTATTTTTATTCTAATGGATATATGAAAGACAATGGTATGACTTCTATTTTCTAAAAATTGTTGACATATTTTTTTCTGAATTAGATGATCCCACCTGGATAATTTTTGACAGCTGTTGAGAAGAACACATATTCTATTGCTGTCAGGTAGAATGCTCTCTGTGTAACTATTAGGAAAAGTTGATTTACAGTGTTGTTCAAATCTACCACTCTTTATTGATTTCCTACCTAGATATTCTCTTTTATTTTGAAAGTGCAGTATTGACCTCTTTTGTTTGTTCCATTGCTGTTTATCCCTTCAGAGCTGTCAACATTTGCTTTATATATTGTAGTGTTCTGAAGTTGAGTATACATCTTGTTCAACCTAGGAAAGTACACAGGGGAACAACTCAAGAATATCAAGAATAATATGGGAACAAAATGAGGAATTCAAAATATACATAGAACCATGAAGAAGAATTGATCAATTTTCAAGATGTAGAAAATAGTGAATAAAAAGAAAAAAATAAAAACTTCTTCTCCAAGGAAATACACCAGAAGAATTATTTTGTTATGCACAAATGAGGTTGGATTTGTATGATCCTCAAGCTCTGATGCATTTCCCTGGCATAAAACCATGTCTTCTACTGAGAACGTTGTCCCAGGACTTCTTCAGGGAGTGATCCATCCTATCTGTCAGTGCAAGTGTTAAGTGAGGGTAGAACTAACTCCTGCTTCAGGGGCAAGGGTCATGCTTGTTCTTCCTGCTGTAGAATTTTTGGTACATGAGGAATTGGGTCTCAAGTGTGCACATCTTTTGAGGAAATGCACAGGTTCCATGATTTAGCCCTGACTATGAACAAACTGTCTCTATCTTCATAACAAGGCACATCTGCTTCCGCCTAAGTGTAAGATGCCCAGCAGTGAGCAAATTATGTTTCCCTCAAGCACAGCCAGGAGGGAGGGGACCCAGGCCTCACTCACATTGAGCATGGCTTCTGCAATCTGTCATCAGTGTCTTTAGTGAAAGAAGAAGGCATCTGCTGATTCCTATTTAAAAAAAATCAACATAGCAGCTCAGCAAAATGGAATCAGGAATGTTATTGTGGAAATGGGCAAATATAAGATATGGTACAAAAATAATCAGTATTAACTGCACTTCTGAGAAAGCATAACATGTTAACTTTTATGACATGTGTATTTGACTTTTTTTACATCAATAGTTCTTTTTTGTTTTAAAGATTTTTCTTATTTATTTCAAACACAGAGGTAGAGAGGTAGAGAGATCTTCCATCCACTGGTTCACTCTCCAAATGGCCACAATGACCTGAGCTGGGCCAATCTGAAGCCAAGAGCCAGGAGTTTCTTCCAGGTACTCCATGTGGGTGCTGGGGCCAAAGTACTTGAGACACTTTCCACTGTTTTCCCAGGCACATTAGTGAAGAGTTGGATGGAAAGTGGAGCACACAAGACTCAAACCAGCAGCCATATAAGATGTAGGCATCACAGGCTGGAGCTGTGCCATAGCTCCAGCCCCTATTTGAACACGTTTTAAATGTACTGTTAGTGTGGTACTGGCAAAACAAAATATAGCTGATGAATTTTATCATTTAAGCATTTCTAAGTGTATGTTGAGTAGTGTTGAGTATAAGCAAATTGCTGTGTGACCAATATTCAGAACTGTTTTTCCTTATGAGACTGAAATTCTCTACCCAATGAATGAAAAATTTTTATAATTCCACCATCCCTAACTCCAAGTAACTGCCATTCTATTTACCATTGCTCAGGCTACAGAGTCTTTAGGAGGTACAGTGATTTTTTCAGGGTCATATAACTGAGAGGGTAGAGGGAACCATGTTGGAACTCAGTTCTGTCTCTGCAAAGCTGGGTCTTGATTGTACCCAGGCACTCTCTGAGGTTTTTGGATTAGGCTATGTGGCATACACGTGTGTGATTATGGACATGGCATGAGGCAGAAGGAGGATGAGACTTTGGAGAGGTCTTTTCATTTTTTATTTTATTTTTTTAAATTTTATTTTATTTTTTATTTTTTGACAGTGAGAGAGAGAGACAGAGAGGAAGGTCTTCCTTTGCCATTGGTTCACCCTCCAATGGCCAACACAGCCCATGCACTGTGGCTGGCGCACCACGCTGATCTGATGGTAGGAGCCAAGTGCTTATCCTGGTCTCCCATGGGGTGCAGGGCCCAAGCACTTGGGCCATCCTCCACTGCACTCCCCGGGGCCACAGCAGAGAGCTGGCCTGGAAGAAGGGCAACAGGGACAGAATCCGGCACCCCAACCAGGACTAGAACTCAGTGTGCTGGCACCACAAGGTGGAGGATTAGCCTAGTGAGTCACGGCACAGGCCTGGAGAGGTCTTTTCTGCTGAGGAATCCCATGAAAGTGGATCCCAAAAAATGAAATCAAGTTTTTGATGAAAGTCTACAATAGGACCTGGAACTCAGGTTGTCAAGCTTTCTTTGCTGAAGACCCATTGGAGAAAGCCATCTGTTCTGCTCTTCTCTCCTGACTTTCCAGGTGCCCAGACTCAAAAAATCCTGCAGATATTGGCTCAGCTTTCACTATTGATACCTCAGACGTTTGGGCAGGAAGGATCCCATGGTGATGTGGGTTGTCCCAAAGAAGGAAACTCTAGGCAAGGTCACCATTCTGATCCCACTCGGGCATTGCAACACTACTTCCCCTTTTGTGTGTGTGTTTTTTTGGGGAACCTCATGTAGGGTGTTCTGTCCCATATAGGAACAAGTTATTGGAAGAGTTAAAATATTGGTCAGCCTGTTAGGTCTACACTCTAGGTCATGGCAGACAGAATGGGAAGAAGAATGATGAGATGGTGCTCATCTTTTATGTGAATCCTAAGCTAGAAAAATGTTCAGACAGAAATCTGTGTTTTGCCTTACTAACAGAAAGTTACCTGGAACAGAAACAGTCTTGATAGCCAGATGGGGTTAAGCTACCACCAGACCTACCTTTAGAAGCATTGCACAGGGACCAGCACTGTGGCAGAGTGGGTTAACACCCCGGCCTGAAGTGTTGGCATCCCATATAGATGTTGGTTCAAGTCCTGGCTGCTTTACTTCCCATCCAGCCCTCTGCTATGGCCTGGGAAAGTGGTAGAAGATGGCCAAAGTCCTTGGGCCCCTGCACCCACATGGAAGACCTGGAAGAAACTCCTGGCTTCTGGCTTTGGATCAGTGCAGCTCCAGCCATTGGGGCCAATTGGGTAGTGAACCATCAGATGGAAGACCTCTCTCCCCCTCTCTGCTTCTCCTTTCTCTGTGTAACTCTGACTTTCAAATAAATAAATCTTTTTTTTTAAAAAAGAACCATTGCATGAAGTTGAAAATGTATTTAACGGAGTCGTATACTTCTCCCTGGGTGAGGAGCAATTGCACCACACTGACAATGAAACCCAATGTTCCATCACTTTGAGTGCACATGCAAAGAGATTTTCATAGCCATGGCCTGAAAATGGCCAATAAGATCTCCTGCTCCTGTTCTTTAAAACAAAATGGAACACCCAATTGTGTTGGTGAAGATACAAAGATTTTCAGCTGCATGTGCATTGTTTGTGGTAATGTAAAATGGCACAATCACCACAGAAAACAGTGTCTCTTAATTAAATTAAAAATGGAATTTTTATGTGATCTGATACTCTCACTTCTGAGTATACATCTAAAAGTATTGAAAGTTCAATGTAAGCAAAGTATAAATATTATTCACCACAGCATAATTCACTGTAGCCAAGATTTCTAGTGTGGCCTGTACTCAGTGAAAAGTTATGCAGGCACAGAAGAAAAGGAAATCCTGTGACATGGATGAACCTTGAATATATTTTACTAAATGAAATTAGCCACAAATATTGTCCCCAAAGGAAAAATACTGCAATATTCTTATCATATGAAATAAATAAAGTAGTCAGAGGGACCTGCACTGTGGGGCAGTGGGTTTAAGCTCTTGCCTACAGTGCCAGAATCCCATATGGTTGCTGGTTCTAGTCCTGGCTTCTCCACTTCTGATCCAGAACTCTGCTATGGCCTGGGAAAACAGGAGAAGATGGTTCAAGACCTTGGGCCCCTGCACCCGAGTGGGAAGCCTGGAAAAAACTCCTGGCTCCTGGCTTCAGATTGGCTCAGCTCTGGTTATCTCAGTGTTTTGGAGAGTGAACCAGTGAATGAAAGACCTCTCTCTGCCTCTACCACTCTCTGCAACACTGTCTTTCAAATAAATGAAATAAATCTTTAAAATAAATAAAATAGCCAGAATAGTGGAAACAGAAAGTAGAAGAGTGGTTATGGATGGTAGAAGGATATGCTATTCAGTAGAAATGGAATTTTTAGATAAAAAAAAATCCTAGAAATCTGGTGTGTGTGTGTAGACACATGTATATGTCACTTACCTTAGAATGACACCTGCCCTTGTGAGATACAGTACTCAAGCCCTCTTCTACCTGACCCTGGATAAGAAAAGGGCTCCCTCTGTTAGTCTTTGGTCACTCTCCAGGTGCTTGTGAGTAGGGCTGGTGGCAGGCTCTTCCCAAAAGAGTGGAGATTCATGACTGGTGTTACCTAGGAATGTTGGGAAGACTGCAATGATGTCTCCTTTCTCTCTCCAATTTGGTCTCCTTAGTTATCACACTCTCTTTTGGTGAGAATACAGGAAGATTTATGATGATGCAACTACAGTTCAGTCCTATGAATGGATCCTCCTTTGTAAGAAAATGGTCAGCCTCTCATCTTAGCCTGAGACTTTGAAATGCAGACAATAAATATAGTTCTAGTTTTATTTTTGTAGGACCTTTGTCCAAGTGTATCAGGCCAGAGGATGATCAATAATATCTTTCCAACATTTACATTTCTTTCTCCATGAAGAATTTTCCTACAGAGAAAAAACATGAAAGACTGTGATTTTTCTCTTCTATGTCATGGAATTGCTAAGGAAATAATTACCTCATTAACCACTGGAGTGATCAAAGTGAATTTAAGTGAGTGGTGAACACAGGAGATAGAGTTGAGTGAAGGCAGAAGTTCACAATGCAGTGGGGAGACAGACACCTCTGCAGTGAGCTCAATCAGTGTTAAATGTACAGGGAGAGGTTGAGCAACATTGAGTGAGGGAGAAATGAGAGGGTTGGATAGAAGAGCAAGATGGAGTTATTCATTTGTGTTCACTAATTTAAACTTAAAAAAATTATTGGATGTATAAGGACATTTAGAAAAATTCTTTTTTTCTCTTTCAACATTTCATTTATTTTATTTGTAGTTTGTATTCAATGCAAATCAATTCCATAACCTGAGGAATTACTGTGAATCAAAGCATAAGCACACAAACATATATCCAATCCAAAATAGAGGAACAGCATTAGATATGAAGCAAAAAGTCACGTTCATTCACACACACAGTGAACTCAGATCTGGTCAACCTGGTTGTTCCCAGGCAGGTTTGTAAATATGATAAAGTGTGACTGTGGAGAATAAGATTTCTGCCAGAGCATTCTTAGTGAGGATATTTTCTTCCTAGTACACAGTGTGTGCCCTCAGATAATAATTAAGGATATCTTATGACCTACTGACAAGAAGAGCATTGAGCCCTTATGAGAATGTAGGCTCCACAAGAACATGCAGCTGCTTTCTCAGACATGCTTGTTAGGGTTTTCAACCATGGCTGAGAACTACAATCAAGACCATGCTGAGCAAAGAAAAAGCTTAAGGGCAAAGAACTGCCAGGAGTATCCTCAGAGTGAGACACACTCCGGGTTCAGGTGTAGGGCTGGGTTGTTATAGGGAACTTGTCCCAAGGGAGGTGAGAGATAGGTTGGAGAAGCCAAAGGGATGTGGGATGTGGGCTGAGGCAGCTGGAGAAGATACCTGATACCAGGAGGCATGGGACGTCTGCCTGATTTATAACCAGGGGCAGTTGTGGGAACAGTGAGGCACAGGAAGTCTCTCAGGCCTGATTTTGAGAATGATGAGGCTCTCCATAAGCACAGCACCTCTGTGCTTTTGTTTTCCTGATGCCAGGAAAGACTAGCAGAGACGCCTCAGACCAGTGTGGATTCAGGACTCTCACAATGTTTATCTAATATGTCTTGCTTAAAGTGTTTCAGAGAAACCTTAGTTCTATGAACACATGCACGTGCTCTACAATAGGCTGTTATAATCCTTATCAGTAAAGAAACACACCTGATTAGTCTGTGCACACTTTCTGGAGGAAGAGACCCCATGTCCTGTTGTTCCTTTCATTTGCACAACCCAACATGTAACCTTGGTTATCCAGACTACTGTGACCAAATTAGATATTTGAACACCTAAGCATCAGTGTGTGAGCATGCAAACTAAATATTTCAGGGATGGTCTGGTTTTGAAAAGATCTCTGTGTATCAAGGTAGTTGTAAAAGATTGGCTGCAGAATAAAATCAACTATTAGGCTTAAACTCCCTGTCACTGGTCCACTCCCCAAATAACTGCAATGGTCAAGATTGCGCCAATACTTAAGATGGGGTCAAGAACTTTATATAGGTTTCCCAAATGGGTGACAGTAACCCAGTTAATTGAACCATCACCATTGCTTTCCAGGGTCTGCAATAACAGGAAACTGGAGTATGGTTCTGGATGAAGATATAAACTTATGCACTGTAATGTAGGATTCAGGCATGTAACTACTAGACCTGCCGGTTCCTCTTATCCATATTTTAAAAATACATATAATATATGAAGAGTAATTTTATTTACTTTTATCTGTGGGTTTATTTTTTTTTTTTACAGGCAGAGTGGACAGTGAGAGAGAGAGACAGAGAGAAAGGTCTTCCTTTGCCGTTGGTTCACCCTCCAATGGCCGCCGCGGTGAGCGCGCTGCGGCCGGCGCACCGCGCTCATCCGATGGCAGGAGCCAGGAGCCAGGTGCTTTTCCTGGTCTCCCCATGGGGTGCAGGGCCTAAGCACCTGGGCCATCCTCCACTGCACTCCTGGGCCACAGCAGAGGGCTGGCCTGGAAGAGGGGCAACCAGGACAGAATCCGGTGCCCCGACCGGGACTAGAACCCGGTGTGCCAGCGCCGCAAGGCGGAGGATTAGCCTGTTGAGCCACGGCGCCGGCCGGGTTTAAGATTTTTTAAAAGAATTATTTATTTATTTGAAAGTCAGAGTTACACAGAGAAAAAAAAGAGAGAGAGAGAGAGAAAGAGAGCAAGAGATTTTTTTCCCACTGTTTCACACCTCAAATGGCCACAATGCTCTGGTTGGAACCAGGAGTCAGGAGTTTCTTTCAGATCCCTCACATGGGTACAGCAGCCCAAGCACATAGGCCATCCTCCACTCTATTTCCAGGCATATTATCAGGGAAATGAATTGGAATTAGAGCAGCTATGTCTTGAACCAACACCCATAAGGGATGCTGGTGTCACAGGCAGTTTCTTTACCCACTATGCCACAATGCTGGCCCCCTGCCTATAGATTTAAAAGGCATGTAACAATAAAATAGTTACATGACAATTTTTTGAATGACTGTTGAGATGACATTAAATTGGAAATATTCTGTTTCCCATTTAGCAGATAGACTGGATTAAGAGACAAGGAGATGGGACTGGCACTATGGTATAGGAAGCTAATCCTCCTCCTGTGGTACTCATATGGGCACTGGTTGGTGTCCTGGTTTTTCCATTTCTAATCCAGCTCCCTGATAATGGCCTGTAAAAGCAGTGGAAGATGGCTCAGGTGCATGGGCCCCTGCACTCACATGGGAGACCCAGAGGAGATCCTAGCTTCTGGCTTGGGATTGGCCCAGCTCTGGTCATGTGGCCATTTGGGAAATGGACCAGATGATGGAAGAGCTCCCTCTCTCTTCTCTCTGTCTAAAACTCTGCCTCTCAAATAAGTAAATAATAATAGTAACAGATACAAGGAAAATGATAACTGATGATTGGAAACCCCAGAGAAGAGAGAAGGGAGTCCTCACCACAGAAGAAATCAGGCTAAGATCATCATATTGCAGCAATTCAGGAATCTAAGCCTGTCCAGAACTGCTTCTTATTTGTGACAGTGAACACAATGGAGATAGAGGTGAAAGAGCTGCAATGCTGAACCCCAAGTTTTGTATTTAGACTGTTCAATCTGAATAGTGCTGGTCACTGTTTCATCATCCTCTCCACCTTAACACAAACAGACATAAATCCCATTTATTATTTGCTACATAAGGAACACTATATACTTTAGCTCTTTGCCTCTTCCAATGTTCAGTCATTTTGTGGAGGAACCTAATGTTCATATCAGAGAATAGTTAACTCATGGTCATAGTTGGTATGTCAGAATTAATTCCTGTTTAGCTGCTTCATAATGAGTGAGGAGATGCATTTGAAACTGATAAGGAAACAGTTTTGCATTCTTAAGTTCAAACATTTATAATCATGTATAATTTCTCACTTTACTCAGACATCTACAGGTTATTTCACAATATAGCTATGACACTCCCATATATTGAAATCACTGATTGTTAAGATTGTGTATATATCCCAGTGATTCTGTGGGAAAGACACATTGAAGGCCAGCACAGGGAAATACTTGAGGGTAATCCCAACCATGGCTTAAATTTTCTATACATAGAGCCACCCCTTTGGTACAGTTATGACCTTCTCTCCTAGACACTGGTACAGATGGCCTTGGCTGAGCAAGGATGTCCATATTTTAGGAGTTAGTCACATTCAAGGATATGATTATAGATGTCACCAAGGAAGTTCAGGCCTTGCTTGAGACATCTGAGGGAAAGCTGTAGAGGATGTGATTCTGAAGAACATCTTTTATGAGCAGTAAGACATATGGATTCTAATTTAATGAAGAGTTGTTAGGAAAAAATGTAGCATTCACTTATCTAACATTTTAACCCTCAGATATTCACCCAAGGGAAGTGAAAATACATATTATAAAACATTTTCTCAAATCTGCCAGTATCAAGGAGGCAAGACCAGAGAGTCCTGGATTATATAAAGCAAACAGTCATAAATGAGATTAAAACAAAATCAGAGAGATGTTTTTCAGATGCAGAATAGGATTGCAAATTGGGAGACAGATTCAGTTTAAAGCGAACCATGATTCTTCTGAGGTGGAGCAGGACTGAGACTTTTATAATAAGGAAAGGGAGGGGATGTCCAGCTTTGCATTCTTTGAATACATATAGGATAGGATGAATGCACTGGTTTGAATTGATGCAGGGACTAGCATGTGATTCAATAGGTTAAGCTGCTCTTCTGATATTGGCATCTCATAGAGGAGTGCAGGTTAGAGTCCTGGCAACTCCTCTTAAAGTCTAGATTCTTGCTAGTTTGTCTGAGAAGGCAGTGGATAATGGCCCAACCATTTCTCTCAATCATATGGAAGACCTGGATGAAGCTCCTGACTCCTGTCTTTCATCTAATTCAGCCCTGATTGTGGTGGGCATTGTGTAGTAAGTCAACAGATGAGTGATTTCTTCTGCTTGTCTTTCTCAGTCTCTCTGACTTCCAAATAAAAATGAAATTAAAAATTAAGGAGTGGCCATTTGACATAGTGGTGTGACCACTGCTTGGAATGCTTGCATCCCATGTCAGAGAGCCTGGGGAAAGTCCCAGCTCTGCTTCTGGTCCCAGCTTCATGTTGGTGTGCATTCTGAGAGAAAGTGATGAAGGTTAAAAGAGTTGAGTCCATGCCACCCTTGTAGAGACCCAGATTGTGTTTCAGGTTTCTGGTTTCAACTTGGCCCTGCCCCAGTTGTGGCATAAAGTTGGGGAGTGAACCAACAGATTTGAGATTCACCCCATTTCTACTTTTCAAGTACTAAAATAAAATAATTATTTTTAAAGAGCAACAGGGTTTTCAAAACCTTTAAAATCGAAAGATCAAGCTGTTTCCAAACTATCACAAATATATTCCCAAATAAATGCATTGTGAATGTTATTCTATTTTTTGTGCAGTCTCCACACAAGCATGTAGATGCTTAGAAGGGGACAAGTTTTACAACTTCGGCCTAATAGGAATTGCGTAAGGTTTAGCCTTCATAGTATTTGATGCTGTCCCTGCTTTACTACATGATATGGATATTGTCATCTTACAATTTGGTCATTTTAAGAGTAGTTAATTTTGAAATTATTTCAAACTTATAGAAATACCATGAGTGAGTCCTATTCATTGAGAATGCCCAGTTATTATCCTTTTAGCACTTTTGCCTCTGACCGACCTCAAGCTGGGTCTCTCCAGTGTTCCTTTCTGAGAAAATGTGGGCCCTGTATTCTCATCAAAAGCACGGTGGTTCGATGCTGGGCTCTGCTCAGTCTCCCATCTGCGCTACGATGGATGCTATCAACTTGGTATTTAGTGAATTTCTGCCAGATTGATTCACACACAACCTTTTAAGGATTTTTTTAGGTGTTTTCTTATGTAAAGGGAAGGAGTGTTGGGGATCCGGAGTCTCAAGGTTGAGACATTTTCGGCCCAAAAGGGGAAGAATCCACTTCTGCCACTGCACCTGGCCTATGCCGGCCCTTGCTCCCTGCGTCCAGCCTGGCGCTTTGGTGCCACCTCTTCCTAGTCTCACTCCTCAGCTCTCCCTGCATGTTGCGTGGTTGCTGGGCACCGGGGCTGCAGCAAGGAGCCCCCCGGAGGCCAATCGGGCAGGGCGGGTGGCACTGGCAGCATCCTGAAGTTTACATTAAACTTCTCCTAATGGAACCCATGACTTCTGGTCAGGACACTAAAGTTGTGGCTGAACTGCAGGCACAGCGAGGCCAAGAGGGCAAGGACAGCTCTTATCTGATGAATGGTCCTGTATCTCAAACCACTTCTCAAACAAGTTCCATCCCAGCTTTGAGTCAGGTACTGACAACTAAGGTTTCAGAGCTAAACCCTAATGCGAAAGTGTGGGGGACTCATGTTACATTTGGAACCAAGTAGTGCAGCTGTCGGTTTGAGTGCTGCATGGGAGGAGACAGCCGGGCATGGTGCAGACTGCAGCCCGCAGGGATTGGATGTCAATGGTGATGGTGACAAAGTCATGAGAATGCAGCATTACCAGATTTACCTAAGATAAAAAAGACAGAAGCGCTTTGGCTCTGGATGATGCAGAATACAAATCTCTACCTGAAAATAGTGAAACAGGAGGAAATGAATCTCAACCAGAAAGCTAGGAAGACTCTCAAGAAGTACTTTAAAAAATTGGAATTCTGTTTATCTAGGGAGACTCTTACATCACAGATGGATAGCAATCAGTATGCTCTAATTACAATGATAGGTACCCTTGACCATGTCAAGAAACTCAATTCTAGTGTGGATTTGATTGTTGGAGTGCTAAGATCTTTACCTTTAGTCCAGGTGGATGAGAAGGGAGAAAAAGTGAGGCCAAATCAAAATTGTTGCATAGTAATATTGTGAGAAATATCTGAATCTACCCCTGTGGAAGAAGTAGAACCACTATTCAAAGGATTTAACTTACTGAAATTTATAAATTGTGAATTTGCCCATAATGATAGTTGATTTGTTACATTTGAAGCAGAAGCTGATGCACAAAAGGCTTACAAATACCTGCGAAAAGTCAAAACTTTTCAAGGAAAACCAATTAAAGTGCAGCTAAAAGCAAAGGCAATCGCTATAATCCCATTTTTGCCAAAGAATGGATTTAGGTCTCCCTACATGAACCTGTATACACAGCAGTGTTGCCCATCATTTATTTACCTCCAGTATACAGTCCCCAACTACAGTTTCCTCTGTACAGCCTGACTGCCCCCAGACATTGTCAACAATGCATAGCTATTTTGATCCACCCTTGGTAACTATTTCCAAATACTGGATTTATACATGGGTTTACATCTCCAACCTTCAAGCCTGCAGCCTCTCCTCTGACTTCACTCAGACAGTATCCTCCCAGAAGCAGGAAAAAATGTTTGGCTATAGGAAGAAAAGGGAGGAAGTGTTTACAAGCAGCCAAACTCAGTTTCCAACACGACCAAAGCCTCCATCACTAACTTTGAACTGGGGCTGTCCAACTTCCCCCCATTACCTGGAGCTGCAGGCAATTTGAAGACAGAGGACTTGTTTGAAAACAGGCCATCTAGCTTGATAATAGGATTATCAAGGGAATGGAGCCTCCATGCAGATGCAAGTAGGAACCCCATTCCTGTAGTGGTCCCCAGAGAGCCCTCACTGCTGGCTTCTTGTGCTGTATCAGCAATGTATGAACAATCCCCATCCCTAACCCATTTACCTGAGGATCCCAAGGTGGAAGAAAAGCAGAGGGAACCCACAGTGTGGACAGACTCCCTTCTGTCCTTACTACAATTGTGTGTAAATCAGAGCAGGTGCATGGAGCTGCCACAGAATTGCAAAAGCCCAGATTTGTCAGAGAACGAGTAAAGAGCCACCTTCTTCCCCACTGCAACCCTCAAAAGAACAAAAGTCAAATGCTGGCAGTTGTAGGAAGGAGGAGAAGAAGCTTGCTGCACCTGTGTGGAAATAGAGGGAGCCTGCTGCCCTCAAGTCCACTCCCAGAGTCCCCAAAGACCAGGGGAAGCAGCCTGGGCACCGGCCCTCACCACCAGCTGTTGGAAAGTGTCTTCACAGAGGACAGAACATTACCCCCAAGTCTCCTCAGTAAAAATTCTATGTCTGGGAGGGGTTGCAAAGAGCTGCATTAGCCACAAATGAAACACTTTTCCCACTCAGTATGAGAATGAGTCGCTGGTTAGGCACTTGCAGTGTCTGTGAGCCCCATGGAATGCCCGCAAGTTATTTTTTCTTCTGTGAGTCAGATTCTCCTCTTCCAAAAAAAACTATTTTTTCAGGATTTGATTAATATAAACTTTATTTTTGGTTGGTGCTTAACTGGAGGTGATGTGTAAGTCTGTTTTTTTTTCAGGATAGAAAATGCATTTATCCCAACAGATTGGTGTTTTCTATTAAGCCTCTGTGTGGTTATGAATGCAAGCTATATTTAGTGAAGTTTTCTAAATTAAGGGAACTATGCTACTTTATTTTTTTAAAAATAATATTGATCTACAAGTGCTTCTCTCAGATGCCCCAACAGATGGATGAGGGCTGTCAAGGGTGGCCTTGGCCTCAAGGTGGAAGGGGGTTGGCAGTGTCAGGTCACTGACACACTGGAATGGGAGCTGTGCTTTCATCTAAACTGTTAACAAATGATTCTAGCATTTAACAATACATATAAATGTACATATAGGCCTTTTTGGATCCAGTGGGCAGAAAGAACCTGCAGAGCACACCCTAGAGAAACCTGAAAGCTTTGAGTTTTGACATCTTGCCAGTAAGTAGCCAGCTTCTCCCCTCAATTGCAAGTGGCTATTACCTAAAATCAATTCAAAACATGTGAATAGAACCTAGATGAAAATATACTTTGTTGGACACTGACATGTTGCCAATATGTTGTATCATGAAGTGGTTTTGATCCAAGTGAGCTGGCTGCTCTGGCTCTTGGCCTAGTGCACCTGCTCCATGCACATTTCTGTCCATGTTCACCCACCCCCAGGCACTCTCTCGGAAGAGTCCTCATCTTAACTCCATGAGGATGTCTTCCTGAACCTCTGCATCAGCACATGGATTTAAAGTATGTAATGGTGAGAGAATGGTGTTTGTGGTTTTATTCCCCTCTTTGGCTGGTGGAGGACAAAAATTGTTGCTCTTTTTACCTCCAAGATGAAGGTCTCATTGATTCACTTCTAGAAGTGTTGTACTTCTGAACAAGGATGCACTAAAGTTATCAAGTTTATAATAAATTTAAATATAAATTATTTTGTTTTAAAATGCCTAAAATCACTCTCTTTTATTTATTTATTTGACAGAGTTATATAGTGAAAGAGAGAGACAGAGAGAAACGTCTTCCTTCCATGGGTTCACCCCCCCAAATGGCCACCACGACCAGAGCTATGCCAATCTGGAGCCAGGAGCCTGGTGCCTCCTCCTGGTCTCCCATGTGGGTGCAGGGGCCCAAGTATCTGGGCCATCCTCCACTGCCTTCCTGGACCACAGCAGAGAACTGGACTGGAAGAGGGCAACTGGGAATAGAACCCGGTGCCCATAAGAGATGCCAGTGCTGCAGGTGGAGGATTAACCAAGTGAGCCATGGTGCTGGCCCCCAACATTTTTCTTTAATTATTCTAAGCAGCAGACATTAAAATATTTCCTTGTACATGTAACCAATGCAGTTTATTCCATGAAATGTTATTTAACAAGACTGAGGTTTTTTTAAAAAAAATATTTCCATCCAATATTTAAAGGCTTGAATTGCATTTAAACTTGAAAATGGCTTTGCTTTAATCTTTCTATAAGACACCTTGGAGTTCATGGAGACACCCCGGGTTGGCATGAGTGGATCAGAATTACTCAGTTACTGTGTGTATATTTTGTCACTAGTTTTACTGAGTAAGCATACCATAGTACAAGAACTAGCAGTAGTTTTTGTAATATACGTTAAGGATCTTAAACAGGTGATCATTTCTCTGATTGTTAAAAAATCCTGTAAATGCAAATCGTTGATACTGTATTAAATATGTGCACTTTGTGAGTGTGCTTTGCTTGTACAGTTGTAAATCATCAGAACATATTAAAAAAGGTTCCCTACAGAGAAAATCTGAAAAAATTATTGATATATTATAAATGCTGATGTTGAGCTAGATGTAGATATACTTAATGCTGTGGTTTGAATATTATTTTAATTTGTTGAGTTTTTTTCCCCCCTCTCATACTTGTGTGTTGAACTGACTTTGCTTATTTGCTGCAAAAGGGAAAAGAAAAGTTTTTATTAAAAGCTGTGAGAAGTTTTTTTTTTTTAATTTTTTTTATTTTTGACAGGCAGAGTGGACAGTGAGAGAGAGAGACAGAGAGAAAGGTCTTCCTTTGCCATTGGTTCACCCTCCAATGGCCGCCGCGGTTGCATGCTGTGGCCGGCGCACTGCGCTCATCCGATGGCAGGAGTCAGGTGCCAGGTGCTTTTCCTGGTCTCCCATGGGGTGCAGGGCCCAAGCACTTGGGCCATCCTCCACTGCACTCCCGGGCCACAGCAGAAAGCTGGCCTGGAAGAGGGGCAACTGGGACAGAATCCGGCGCCCCAACCTGGACTAGAACCCGGTGTGCTGGTGCCGCAAGACGGAGGATTAGCCTGTTGAGCCACGGTGCCGGCCGCTGTGAGAAGTTTTTATACTCTCTTTCAAAATACGGAAATGCATATTAGTCATATTTAATGTGAAAGAGTTCTGAAGACAACGTAGTAAGCAGAAACTGATAGGATCATTAAGTCAAAATGGAAAACAATCTACTAATTTTAATCCTATATTACTAAGTGTGGTCTCTCATTGTTTTCTTCAGAGAAGTAGTCATTATTCAAAGATGAAGAAATACACATATTGCTAATAAGTTTCAAATGCCTGATTAAGGAATGGTAGAATTAATTTCTTGGTAGCTGTCAGATCGCTGGACCAAAAACTCAGAAATAATTGACCTCTTCAAACCAAACCAAGAGATGCTATAAACACTCAAAGAATAAGCTCTGAAATCTGGGGCCCTTTGTGTCACTTCTTAGCAGCAGGTGCCAGGGTGTGCTCAGCCATCCCTGTCCCCAAACACCAGTGGGTCTGTAACAGTAAGTCCTTTCTCAAATGTGTGATATTTGCAGCATGATGTGTGTTATTAGAGCCAACTGTGGTTGGTTGGTTGGTTGCAAACCAAAAAGCTAGAGCTCAAGAGCAGCATGCAGGAGAGCAGTGGGCATGTGGAGTGGTGTCATCACAGAGAAGGAGCTGTGTTGGTGGGTTCTGCTGCCATCTGGAAGAGGTCAGTACACTGTAATTACCACTTAGCCAGTGACAGTCTGTTGCATCTAGAGCTGAAACCTTGCTCAGATGTGATATTTATAGTAAAGGTGATATGCCAAATAACTTTTTTTTAAAAAAAAATTTACTTATTCAAAAGTCAGAGTAATACAGAGAGAGGAGAGGCAGAGAGAGAAGTCTTCCATCTGATGGTTCACTCCCCAATTGGCTGTAACTGCCAGAGCTGTGCCAATGGGAAGCCAAGAGCCAGGAGCTTCTTCTGTGTCTCACTTATGGGTGCAGGAGCCCAAGAATTTGGGCCAGCTTCTACTGCTTTCCCAGGCCATAGCAAAAAGCTGAATCAAAAGTGGAGCAGCCAGGTCTTGAAGTGGTGCACATAAGTGATGCTGGCACTTCAGGCCAGGGCATTAACCCACTGCCTGATATTAAAATAGTGCACTCAGAGAATTTCATCATGACAGCCTCCATTTTGGACTACACCTTCAGCACTGTAAGTTTCTACAGCACCAGCAGCAGTGTGGGCCATTAAGGATTCTTGCTGGGAGAGATAAGAGGAAACTTTCAGCATCAGTGATTTATGCATTAGCAAGACAGAATTTCTGCAAATAATTTAAATCCATAACCATCAGCTTTGTTCAAAACTTTGTTTTCCATAACTGTGAAAGTAAAATTAAGGGAGAGATTTGAGACAGAATTCTTAAAGATACGTGAAAGAAGGATACTGAGTGGTATGTAACTTGGCAAACCCACAGCAGCAGGTTTTATATAAGGAACAGATCACCCATAAACAGCTCACTCACACCATCAGAGTGCCCAATCTTGGCTTCCTTCTCATCAGCTTCACCTCCACTATCAGCAATTTTATTCCTGTTTTAGAATTTAGGATCTCTTTAGTTCAATTTGAAGGTATAACCAGAGGATATCACTACTCCCAATCTAGGTAATACTAGCAAGCAAAAACACAGTGTCTTCAGTGTCAAACACCTTTCAGTATTATGCCAAACTCATTAAAGAACATGATACAGGAATTTTTACAACGATGAAATAATAAAAATCATTAGAGCAATTTATCAGGTTTATAGTGCACACAAAAAGAAAGTGCTGTCAGTGTGTCAAATGTAGAGCACAGTGTGCAAATTGTTGAATATTGTCAGGGAAAGTGAAAAAATTAAGAAAAATCATGCTGGGTAAAAGTATATGGGAACAAGATTTCAGCAGGCAATGTTAAGCAGAGAAGCACCACATAGAAGTATGGAATCATTGTTTATTTGTTCGATGCCCTATTCTGTGTTCAACAGCTGGGAGGTAGAAATATACTCAGAGATGCAGAGGTCCCTGCTCCTCTTCATGAGTTTCACCCAATCAAGACAGTATTCTCAGTCATTCTCACATGGAAGCAGGTGTCTTTCTGCCATGATATCAGCTGTGGGCTCTTTAAATTATGCTTCCTTCCAGTGCTGGACTTAAGTATCCTGCAAGTGGAGCAGATTTTCTTCCCCAGAAGAGCAGCTGGAGACAACAGTGGGGAATCAGGTGTCAATGATTGTAAAAATTTAATCGACCCTACAGAGCCCTCTAGTGTTGAATACTCACATTCAAATAATTCATGACCTATTATTATATCCCAGTGAGGACTCCAGCAACACTCAGACCTCCTAGAATTAATTAAACCAAAGATGCTCTCCAGTTAGCACACCTTCTCTCACTTGTTATTGAGAGAGGCGCTTGAGGACTTAATCTAGGAGAGCTTCCTTGTCAGATGCTTTGACCCTCAAGAGGAGAGTTCTTGCACACAGTAATCATAAGCCTCTCTCCCTGGTCCATGTCCTTAGATGCAATGTGCAAGCTTCATGACACAGAAAAATTAACAAAAAGAAAGAAAGAGAAAAGAAAGAAGAAAGAGAAAAATAAAGGAAGAAAGACAGAGGAGAAAGGAAGAAAGAAAGAAAAAAAGAAAAAGGAAGGAAGGAAGGAAGGAAGGAAGGAAGGAAGGAAGGAAGGAAGGAAGGAAGGAAGGAAGGAAAGAAGGAAGGAAGAGAGGGAGGGAGGGAGGAAAGAGGGAGGGAAGGAGAGAAGGAGGGAAGGAAGGAAGGAAGGAAAATTGTGTTGTGATGCAACTCATGGGTTTACCATAAATTTAGATAAAGTGGGGACCGGTGTGTACCATAGTCATTGAGCCTGTGGCACTGACATTCCATACAGGTGCCAGTTCATGTCTCGGCTGCTCCATTTCCAATCCAGCTCTGTGATAATGACCTGAGAAAGCAGTGGAAGGTGGCCCAAGTGCTTGGACCCCTGCACCCATGTGAGAGACCCAGAAAAAGCTCCTGGCTCCTGGCTTTGGATTGGCCCAGCTCTGACCATTGTGGCCACTGAGGAGTGAACCAGGAAGACCTCTCTGTCTCTCACCTGTCTGTCAAATAAATAAGTAAAAAATTTTTTAAAAATAGGTAAAGTGAAATTTATCTGTGTAATTTCTGTTCTATAATGTAAATCAGAAATTAGAGACTAATCATATTGGTTTTCCAATATTCTTTTTTTTTCTTTTGACAAGCAGAGTGGACAATGAGACAGAGAGAAAGGTCTTCCTTTGCCATTGGTTCACCCTCCAATGGCTGCCATGACTGGCGTGCTGCAGCCGGTGCACTGCACTGATCCAAAGGCAGGAGCCAGGTGTTTATCCTGGTCTCCCATGGGGTGCAGGGCCCAAGCACTTGGGCCATCCTACACTGCACTCCTGGGCCACAACAGAGAGCTGGACTGGAAGAGGGGCAACCGGGACAGAATCTGGCACCCCGACTGGGACTAGAACTCAGTGTGCCGGCACCGCAAGGTGGAGGATAGTCTGTTGAGCCACGGCGCTGGCCCCCAATGTTCTATAAATCAAAAATTTACCTCTTGCAGATTCATGCAGTAAAATTTACCTTTTTCAAAGAGGAACAAGTTTAACAAGAGCCTTCAAAATTTTTTCTATGATGAGCCAAATTCACTGTTGTCAGAAAAAAAATTTTTAAATTTTAGGAAGACCTATTAGAATAAATCAGATATGCCTTCTATTCACATGACTTTGTGAGATTGAGAGGGCTTTGTTTCAACCTTTTTTTTTTTTTGACAGGCAGAGTTAGACATTTAGAGAGAGACAGAGAGAAAGGTCTTCCTTCCATTGGTTCACCCCCCAAATGGCCACTATGTCCGGCCTGCTGAGCTGATCCGAAGCCAGGAGCCAGTTGCTTCCTCCTGGTCTCCCATGGGGTGCAGGGCCCAAGCACTTGGGCCATCGTTCACTGCCTTCCTGGGCCACAGCGGAGAGCTGGACTGGAAGAAGAGCAACTGGGACAGAACCAGCGCCCCAACCAGGACTAGAATGCAGAGTGCCAGGGCCGCAGGTAGAGGATTAGCCTAGTGAGCTGTGGTGCCAGCCTGTTTCAACCTTTTTCTACTAGGCTGATGAATATTGTCACTTGAAATATTTTCATTCAAAACTAAATTCTAATTACCAATAATCAATCATTCAAATTAGTACATGATAATATACATTGGTTGGCGCCACAGCTCAATAGGCTAATCTTCCACCTGTGGCGCTGGCACACTGGGTTCTAGTTCCAGATGGGGCACCAGATTCTGTCCTGCTTGCTCCTCTTCCTGTCCAGCTCTCTGCTGTGGCCTGGGAGTGCAGTGGAGGATGGCCCAATTCCTTGGGCCCTGCACCCACATGGGAGACCAGGAGAAGCACCTGGCTCCTGGCTTTGGATCTTTGAGGTGTGCCGGCTGCAGCGCGCTGACCACAGCAGCCATTGAAGGAGTGAACCAATGAAGAAAGAAGACCTTTCTCTCTGTCTCTCTCTCCCACTGTTCACTCTGCCTGTCAAAAAATATATACATTAATTATCTTTCTTTTAGTACATCATAGTGACAAAAGTGCAGTAGTAGCACATTTATAGTCTGTTCTGGAGTCCTTATTAAAATATTTATTTGTTTTTTTCTTGAATCTGTTCTTCATTCTTAGTTTCTTTTTTAAAAAATTATTGATTTACTTATCTGAAAGTCAGACTTTCCAGAAGAGAGAGAGGGAGAAGGGGAGAGAGGGAGACAGGGAGAGTATAAAGTACTTTTTGAAGATTACTTTTTTTTCTGATTTTTTTTTTGACAGGCAGAGTGGACAGTGAGAGAGAGAGAGACAGAGAGAAAAGTCTTCCTTTGCCATTGGTTCACCCTCCAATGGCCACTGCGGCCAGTGCATTACGCTGATCCAATGGCAGGAGCCAGGTGCTTTTCCTGGTCTCCCATGGGGTGCAGGGCCCAAGCACTTGTGCCATCGTTCACTGCATTCCTGGGACACAGCAGAGAGCTGGCCTGGAAGAGGGGCAACCGGGACAGAATCCGATGCCCCAACCAGGACTAGAACTTGGTGTGCCGGCACTGCAATGTGGAGGATTAGCCTCTTGAGCCATGGCACTGGCCTGTTTGAAGATTACTTTTACAGTTAATTCTCATAGTAAAACACATTAATGACAGAGGTCCTACATGGGGAGCAAGTGCACAGTGACTCCTGTTGTTTATTTAACAATGGGCACTCTCATTTATGATGTCAGTGATCACCCGAGGCTCTTGTCATGAGCTGCCAAGGCTATGGAAGTCTCTTGAGTTCACAAACTCTGACCTTATTTAGACAAGGCCATAATCAAACTGGAAGTTCTCTCCTCCATTCAGAGAAAAGTACCTCCTTCTTTGATGGCTCATTCTTTCCACCAGGATCTCACTCACAGAGATCTTTCAGTTAGGTCATTTTTTGCCACAGTGTCTTGGCTTTCCATGCCTGAGAAACTCTCATGGGCTTTTTAGCCAGATCTGAATGCCTTAAGGGCTGATTATGAGGCCATAGTGCTGTTTAGTGCATTTGTAATTCTTTTTTTTTTTCTTTTTTTTTTTTCTTTTTTTTTATTTTATTTTTTTTATTTTTTAATAACGCTTTTATTTAAAGTATATAAATTTCGAAAATACAGCTTATAGATTACAATGGCTTCCCCCCCATAATTTCCCTCCCACCCGCAACCCTCCCCTTTCCCACTCCCTCTCCCCTTGCTTCACATCAAGATTCATTTTCAATTCTCTTTATATACAGAAGATCAGTTTAGTATATATTAAGTAAAGATTTCAACAGTTTGCCCTCACATAGCAACACAAAGTGAAAAATATGTTGGAGTACTAGTTATAGTATTAATTAACAATGTATAGCACATTAAGGAAAGAGATCCTACATGATATATTTTTTTAAATTGATTAATTTTCTATGCAATTTCCAATTTAACATCAAGATTTTTTTCATTTTTAATTATCTTTTTTTTCTTTTTTTATAAAGCTTTTATTTAAAGAATATAAATTTCCAAAGTACAGCTTATGTATTACAATGGCTTCCTCCCCCATAACTTCCCTCCCACCTGCAACCCTCCCCTTTCCCACTCCCTCTCCCCTTGCTTCACATCAAGATTCATTTTCAAATCTCTTTATATACAGAAGATCAGTTTACTATATATTAAGTAAAGATTTCAACAGTTTGCCCTCACATAGCAACACAAAGTGAAAAATACTGTTGGAGTACTAGTTATAGTATTAATTCACAATGTATAGCACATTAAGGACAGAGATCCTACATGATATATTTTTTTTAAAAATTGATTAATTTTCTAGGCAATTTCCAATTTAACACCAAGATTTTTTTTTCATTTTTAATTATCTATATACAGAAGATTGATTTAGTATATACTAAGATTTCATCAGTTTGCACCCACACAGAAACACAAAGTGTAAAATACTGTTTCAGTGCTAGTTATAGCATTACTTCACATTGGACAACACATTAAGGACAGATCCCACATGAGACGTAAGTACACAGTGACTCCTGAAGTTGATTTAACAATTTGACACTCTTGTTTATGGCATCAGTAATCTCCCTAGGCTCTAGTCATGAGTTGCCAAGGCTATGGAAGCCTTTAGGGTTCGCTGACTTCAATCTTATTCAGTGCATTTGTAATTCTGAGTCTGCTGTGTATCCTACTTCCCATATTGGATCGTTCTCTGCTTTTTAATTTTATCAATTATTATTAGCAGGAACTGATCTTATTTATGTCAATCTCTTTGACACTTAATCCTATCTTTATGATCAATTATGAAATTAAACTGATCACTTTGGCTAGTAAGATGGCATTGGTACCTGCCAACTTAATGGGATTTGGAGTCCCATGACCCATGGCAAAAGAACAGGTTTTTTAAATGCTGTTTAAAAGCATATCCATGGGGTTTTGTATATTTTTTCTTATTTAATCTTTGAAGTACACCTCCTCTTATGGATTGAATTCTCAATTCCATGTGAGGAGAAATGTAGGTCAAAGTTTTAGTAATATAACAAAATTGCCTTGCAAAATATAACATGGCAAGAATTTGCATTCATGTGTAGTCCTTTTTAAAGCTCAGAATCCTAAACATGTACATCTTTAGGGGTACATATCAGATGCAAATTTTATCTGGAGTATCACCTTCTAGCTTATTCACACTGTTGTTCTAAGGGGATTCCCCCTCTATTGGACCCACTCCCAATAACACCACCCTCTTATTCATATTTTCCAGTTCACTGTAGTTATTCATTTAATCATACATTAAAAAAGACTCTAAATTCTCATTCACCATGTCTTCTGGTTAAGGATGTAAGCTTGGTAACTCCAAACATTTGCAGATCCTGTGGCTTCATCTGACAGAGCATATGACTAGTGTATTTATACTGGTCTAACTAAACTCATCTTTACTAAATCACTTAATATGTGTATCTGTCTATATCTAAAAGTTACACAATTTTTGTCCATGAATACTTCATATCATCATGCATGGGTTGAGTATTTTTACATATTCACATCACCATTCCTTGTTCATGTGGAATGGATAATATGACATAATGTCTCTACTGATGCCATAAGATTTATACATAGGGGCTGGCACAGTGGCATAGTGGGTAAAGCCACTGCCTGCAGTGAAAGCATCCCATATGGAAACCAGTTCAAGTCCTGGCTACTCCACTTCCAATTCATTTCAATAATAATTTTATTTTGCACATTGGAATTGAAGGGTGAACCCAACCACAACTCTCTCCATGCATCTTCTCTTCCAGTTATGATCATAAGTACATCTATATATTTCTAAGATCAAACAAAATTAATTTTTCTCCAGTAAGGTGATTACTTAATTATTCTTAAGCTTATTTTCTGTCTTCTGTTATTTTTAATTCAACTTTCTGCAAACTCTTTGAAGTATGCTTCTTATGTTGGTTGCTAAATAATCTCATGGGCCTGGCACTGTGGCACAGTGGGTAAAGCCACTGCCTGCAGCGCTGGAATCCCATATAGATGCTGGTTCAAGTCCTGCCTGCTTCACTTCCCATCCAACTTTCTGCTATGGCCTTGGAAAGCAGTGGAAGATGACCCTAGTCCTTGAGGTGCTGCAATCACGTGGGAGGCCCAGGAGAAGCTCTGGATCCTGGCTTGAGATTGTCTCAGCTCTGGCTGCTTATAGCCATTTGGGGAGTGAACCAGTGGATGGAAGACCTCTCTCTCTCTCTCTCTCTCTCTCTCTCTCTCTCTCTCTCTCTCACTCTCCTTCTGCCTCTCTGTAATCTGCCTTTCAAATAAATAAATATTTTAAAAAATCCTTCCCTATTCTCATTAGAAAACAGACATGAACTAAATTTAAAAAAGTGGGGCTGGTGCTGTGGCATAACCGGTAAGCCTGTTTCTGGCAGTGCTGGCATCCAAATGGGCACCGGTTCAAGTCCCAGCTGCTCCACTTCCAATTCAGCTCTCTCTATGGCCTAGGAAAGCAGTAGAAGGTGGCCCAAGCCCTGGGGCTCCTGAACCTGCTTGGGAAACCTGGAAAAAGCTCCTGGCTCCTGGCTTCAAATCAGTGCAGCTCCAGCTACTGCAGCCAGATGGGGAGTGAACCAGTGGATAGAAGACCCCTCCTCTCTGCCACTCCTTCTTTCTCTGTGTAACTCTGACTTTCAAATAAATAAATAAATCTTTAAAAATTTTAAAAATAAAAAAACTTAATAGTCTCACAGCTTTCTAAAGTTCTCTGTATTTTCCTTCTCTTTTTTTAAAATTAACAAGATATCCTCCAGAAGCTAGTGTTCTGTTATGTTTTAAAGATTTATTTATTTAATAGGCAGTATTACAGAGGGAGGGGAGGAGACAGGAGAGAGCAAGAGCAAGAGCGAGAAAAAGGGAGGGAGGGAGGGAGGAAGAAAGAGGGAGAGAGAGAGAGAGAGAGAGAGAGAGAGAGAGAGAGAATATTCCATCCATTGCTTCACTCACCAATGGCTGCTCTGTCGAGGGCTGGGTCAAGCTGAAGCCAGGAGTCAGGATCTTCATCCAATTCTCCCACATGAGTGCACACTCTCAAGTACTTAGGGCATCTTTTGTTGCTTTTCTAGGCATATTAATAATGAGTTATCAGAAGTAAAGCAAGCCAGGACTAGAATCAGTGCCCAAATAGGATGGCAGCATTCCAGGCAGCAGTTTAACCTGCTAAGCCACATGCTGGCTCTCCATTTTCCTTCTCTCTTTCCTAAAGATAAGAAAATATGTATTGATCTACTTTCAGTCTTAGTCTATTTTGGGTTGTTACAAAACCAGTGTACAATGTGTAATTTATAAAGAAAAAGTGTATCTTACAGCCATATGAGAAGTCAGTGATCAAGAGGCCACATCAGGAGAGGGCCATATTCCTGTAACTTAACTTTGCAGAAGTCATTACATGGTGAGAGAGAGAGAATGTGAGAGATAAAACTTATCACCTCAAGGTCCTTTCAAAATTGGTGTCAATCTATTCCTGAGGGTTGAAACTATTGTCATAGGGATTTTTTTTAAGATTTTGTTTATTTGAGAGGTAGAGCTACAGACAGAGAGAGGGAGAGACAGAGAGAAAGGTCTTCCATCTGATGGTTCACTCCTCAAATGGTAACAATGGCTGGAGCTTGGCCAGTCTGAACCTAGGAGCTAGGAGCTTCCTCCAGGTCTCCTATATCAATGTAGGGGTCGAAGCACTTGGGTCATTCACCACTGCTTTCTCAGGTGGCAGAGAGCTAGATTGGAAGAGGATCAGCCAGGACATGAATTGGTAACATATGGGATGCTGGCACCACAGGCAGAGGCTCAGCCCACATTACCACAGCACTAGTCCCAGGTATTAGGTTTTCAATACATCATCTGGGATGATACATATTAAAGTCAGACCATTTTTAAAATTATATTGCATGTTTATTACTATTCCAATTTATTTGGCCTACAGGTAGAATTTTTTATTGTAGTTATTCTATTTCACAGCTAATGAAATTAAATGTCAGTTTTTAATTTTTTAAATTTAAGGTAAACAGATTTCACGTATTTCATATATACAGATTTAGGAACATAGTGATACTTCCCACCTTATCCTCTCTCCCACCCACATATCCTCTCTCATCCTTTCTCTCTAATTCCCTGTCTTATTTTTCCTTAAAGATCTATTCATTTTTTATTTGAAAGGCAAAGTTACAAAGACAAAGGAAGGAAGAGACAGAGAGAGATTTTCCATCCACTGGTTTACTTCCCACATGGCTGTGATGGCTGGAGATGGGCTGTTCCAAAGCCAGGAGCCAGGAGCTTCTTCCAAATTTCCCACATGGTTGCAGGGGCCCAAGCCCCTGAGTGATCTTCTGATATTTTCCAGACACATTAGCAGGGCGCTGGATTGGAAGTGGATTCTCTGGGACTGAACCTGGGAACAGTTCTCCCCACTACACCACAGTGTCAGCCCTACATCTCCTACTTTCTACACTCATCTACTTTTCAGTGGACTTTTTACTCTTAAGAGTCACCCTATACTAAGTAAAGAATACAGCACTGTTGTTCAGCAATAGAGACAAGGGCTGTAAACAATCATAAACTCTCAAAATGTCAATTTCACTCCTATACATTCCATTTTTGCTGCTCTATTAGTTACCACAGCAAGGAGAACATAAGGTATTTGTTTTTTTGGGATTGGCTTATTTCACTAAATTTAATGGTTTTCGATTGCATTCATTTTGTTGCAAAACAAAGGATTTTATTATATTTTATATATATTATATATATATATTATATATGTATATATATCACAATTTTTTATCCAGTCATCAGTTGATGGACACATAGGTTGAATCCATATCTTAGCTATTGTTAATTTAGCTGCAATGAACATGAGGATACAGATAGCTCTTTCATACACCTATTTCTTTTTTTTAAGATTTAATTTATTTGAAATACAGAGTTACAGAAAGAGGTAGAGGCAGAGAGAGAGGTCTTCCACCCGCTGGTTCACTCCCCAGATGACTGCAATGGCCAGAGCTGCACTGATCTGAAGCCAGGAGCCAGGAGCTTCCTCCAGGTCTCCCATGTGGTGCAGGGGCCCAAGGACTTGGGCCATCTTCCACTGCTATCCCAGGCTATAGCAGAGAGCTGGATCAGAAGACGAGTAGGCAAGACTAGAACCAGTGCCCATATGGGATGTGAATGCTTCAGGCCATGGCATTAACCTACTGCACCACAGTGCTGGCCCCTCATATGCCTACTTCATTTCACTTAGATTAATTCCCAGGATTAAGATTGCTGAGTCATATGGTATATCTACATTCAAGTTTCTGAGGTGTCTCCATACGTCTTCCACAATAGCTGTGTTAGTTTATTTTTCCATCAATAGTGGATTAAGATGCCTTTTCCCCACATTCTGGCCAGCATTTGTTGATTGTTGATTTCTGTATGAAAGTCATTCTGACAGGGGTGAGGTCAAACCCCATTGTGATTATGATTTGTATTTCTCTGGTGACTAATGATATTGGGCATTTTTCACTTGCCTGTGGTTTTTAAAATTTTCTCTTTTGATAAGTGCCTGTAGAGCAGCTCACATTGGTTGTCCAGAGAACCAGCTATATCCTGTGCCTTCTTATGCAGTCACAGAGTTTTCACAGTCTCAGCACACAGGGCTCCCACTGTCAATGGTTGCAGAGGATTTGCTCCACCTTGCTAGACTGTCTCATTCACAGAGAGGCAGAGACATTCCCAGAGTCTCGACAGTTTGAGCACTGGAGCCTGTGACATGTTGAGAGATTGGGGGGACCTCAGTGATATGTGGGTGAACAGACTCTAGTCAATTTGCCCAGCCAGACTCAAAGTCACTGGGAAACATAGTTTTCCTTCTGTTAGAATCTCTGGATCACACACATGCACAATAGCCACCAACCAAATGCTTCCTTCTCCCCATCAGTTGCAAGTTGCATGCATTCAAGCTGCTGCCACTGGTACTGTTATAAGATGGCATCTTGTCTCAGCCAGGTGCAAGAGTTTCTGCATCTTCTGTGTCTGTCCAAAATGGTGCCCACCTTCTCTCAGCTGATTATTGGGCACCATTGCTTAGTGAATGTAGTGAGAGAAACATGCCCCCCCTCTTATTTTTTACTGGGTCAGTGGGTACACTTTCCCCCTCAGAGCTCCAGGCCAGACTCATGTCAAAGTCTCCCTCTGTCTATATCACCAGTGGTATGGGTTGCTGCAGTCTGATCTCACCTCACTCTCCAAAGCTGGTGCTTTCTCCTCCTCTTGGCTGCTGGCATCATGTTGTGTCTGTGTTCATTTTGCATGTCTGCATGTTCCACACTGATCCATGGCGTTTCTCTCCTGTAAAATTTCCACTGCAGTCTTCTCTAACTCTTCCCCAATAATGTACTTCCAACATTTTTTGAAACTAGTTACCACTAGTATATGTGCTTCCCTATTCCACCATCTTGGAATCCTCCAACATGCATGCTTTTTGTGCAATTTTAGGTATACAAAATCTGGAGATACTCTATTAAAAATGCTAACATGGCATCCCAAGGGTATCCCTGTATTAAGAGGAACATAGTTAATATCATTTAATTATTTTTCCATTGTTCGGTTGTTAGTGACACATGATCTTTCTTTGGAATTCTGTAATTTATTTGGATAATAATTCTTAAAATTATGTTATCTTTACTAACTTTATTTTTTTACAAAATCAGTAGCAAATGAATGTCTTCCTGAAACTAAGTTGTGTTTAATCTTTACCAATTAATAAATTATGAGTGCCCTTTCAAGAATGTCTTTCCAGTCTGTAATCATGGGTAAAACACTATTCTTGCAGAGGGAGGTTTATTGTTTTTGTTCTTCCAGCTTATATATCTGTTATTCTGTATACATTTCTATCATAATTTTGTTTTGCACAATAGAATGTAGGTACAATCCTGACCAGTTCTCTCACTACCACCTTCTTTCATTTTCTCTTCCAGGTATAGTTTTATTGACTTCTACATGTCTACATGTTTCTAAGACCAGAGAAATTAATATATCTCAGTAACTTGCTTACTTCATCATTCCTCAGTTCATTTTACTTTGTGCTTTAGGACCTTTATGAAAATTTGTTAATTAAAATGGAAAGGCAAACAACATTCATCATAGAGAATGCACATGAACAAGATAAAGTTAGCATGGTTATAAGACAATAGAGCCATGTAAGCTGAGAGCAAATTAGTATCTTGTCTTTCTCCCATCCATGTACTAACCAGGCCTGACCCATCTTTGTTTCCAAGATCAGATGAGATTGGGGGTGGGAGGTTCAGGATGATATGGCTTTAGACAATCTCTTGTCTTTCTGGTGCTATAGCAAAAAAACATATTTGTTACATTTCAAATTAAAAATTAAGAGGAAATTTGCTAAATACCTATGAGATGTATTCTGAAACAGAACATTTATGAGTCATAAAGATGATGTTGTGCATAGAGTTTTAGTTCAAGGATGGAAATAAACACTCAATATGCTGCAGAGCCAAGAATTATCTAGTGTTAAGACATAAACAGGGGTCAGTGCCATGGCTTAGTTGGTTAATCCTCCGCTTGTGGTGCCAGTATCTCATATGGGCACTAGAACCCATATAGATTCTAGACCTGGTTTCCCCTCTTTGGTCCAGCTTTCTGCTGTGGCCTAGGAAGGCTGTGGAGGATGGTCCAAGTGCTTGGACTCTGAACCTGCATGGGAGACCAGGAGGAAGCACCTAGCTCCTGGCTTCAGATCAGCACCACACCATCCATAGCTGCCATTTGGGGGCTGAACCAACAAACAGAAGGAGGACCTCTCTCTCACTGTCTAACTCTATGACAAATTAAGAAAAAAAATATAAACAGGTTAGTCAGGTTATTTTGGAATTACTAAAACGTATGATCTTTGATAGCTTTTTGGAGCCTGTACTGACATATAAATAAGACCAGGAGTGTGTGAAGGACAGAATCTATTGTGTGGCCTTAAATAATTCTCCATGCATTTCTCTCAGTCTATTAATGTAGGTTGCACAGATACTTTTTAATGTTATATTTTCAGGCAAATAATTCTATTATACATTTGAATTTTAACCTATTCAAATTAGTCTTAATTGAAGCCCTGAAACACTTACCAGTAACATTAATTATAGTCAGAGCCAAAGGCTATTCTGTAATCATTGCATTACTTGAATCTTTTGTCATGTCTAAAAAATATTTTTATCTTCAAGAGAAAGGGAGCTAGGTACAGAGAACACTTTTTTTTGCACTAATTCATTCCTCAACACCCACAGCAGCCAGACCTGGGCCAAGACTGAATACAAGAGTCAGAAATGTAGTCCCAGTCTCTCACAGGTGTGATAGAAGCCTAATTAATTGATTCTGGAAGTCACATCCAGGCACTCTAAAGTAGAACCAGGGTATCTTAATAGGCATCATAGGCTGGCATCACAGCTCACTAGGCTAATCCTCAGCCTGCGGCGCCAGTACTCCAGGTTCTAGTCCTGGTTGGGGTGCCAGTTCTGTCCCGGTTGCTCCTCTTCCAGTCCAGCTCTCTGCTGTGACCCGGGAAGGCAGTGGAGGATGACTCAAGTGCTTGGGCCCCTGCACCCACATGGGAGACCAGGAGGAAGTACCTAGCCCCTGGCTTCAGATTGGCACAGCGCAATGGCCGTAGTGGACATTTGGGGGGTGAACCAATGGAAGGAAGACCTTTCTGTCTCTCTCTCTCTCACTGTCTAACTCTGCCTGTCAGAAGAAAATAGGCATCATAACCATTACACTAAATGCATAATGCCCATTTAAATGTTTTTCTTTGTCATATTTGAAAGTACTATATATGATTTTCCCCTTGTAATTCCTCTCTGTTTCTATCAGAACTCCACTGATAGTTTCTTGCATTTTCCTCCTGAAACAATCTGCATTCTCCTTAATATTACCCATGTAGGTATTTCAGGTAATCTCCCATTCATCCCAATCTCTGATTCTGCCTGATTGATTTTGCCATCTGGAATCAGACACTTCTCTTTCCATGAGAACGTCTTCCATGACCTTTAGACTATAGTTCATTCTCCATCTTGAATGCTTCTTTGTAGCTGTTCAAATAATACCTCCCACTTGATGAATCTCAAATGAAGCCTGCAGCATTCATTCTTTTTTTTTAAATTTGTATATGGTATTAGTACAAGCCAGCCATGTCTTAAATCAACATAATGGGATTTTTGTTGGACTCTTCATTTTCTATCAGGTCTAATTTCAGATCTTTCTGTTTCTTTGCCTTTAAATTTGTAAACTCATTTTTTTTCATTACTTGATTTTATTTTTACACTAGGTGGACAGAAAGCAATCCTCCTTAATAAAGTAGACAATTAGCTTCACTCAGAACATTTTTAGCAATGCATGTTACAAAATTTGTCTTACAAACTGTTCTGCAATCCAAATATACAACAACTCGAAAAACGATGTTTAGAAAACAAAAGCAAATGTAAAAAGACAGATTAAATGCTATGGAGATGTACCTGGACTCAAATTGAGTTTTGTATAATTGCTGTATGTTGTCATCTTGCTTACGCCTAGTCCCCATGACAGTCTGTTTTATGTAATCTCTGAACTGCAATTCTTCCTCTTCTTTCATGGGTCTGAAGACTCTCATTTCCTCCTTGAATGACTTTGCATCCCTGTCTTCTGCTGAGAGTTGGGACAATATTGGATTGCTGGTGGAACCTAGCCCACCAAAAACTGTAGGTACACTCTTCCTGACAAATGACTTGACTGAGCAGGTGATGGAGGAGGCTCTGCATAAGAAGGCAGATCTCATCTTTTCCTACTTTCCACCTATTTTCCTACACATAAAGCATATTACCTGGATGTCCTGAAAGGAGCTCCTGGTGTTCTGGGCTTTGGAGAACAGAGTTGGCATCCACTCTCTTCACATAGCCTATGATTCTGCACCCCAGGGGTTGAAAAAGTGGTTTTCCAAAGGGCTTGGAGCCTGCACATCCAGGCATATATATTCTTCCAAAACTCATGGACAACTAACAGAGCACCAAAGCAGAAACCTGTTTAAGTGAAATGGACACTATGAGAAACAGTGACTTGATCAGCTCTTGTGCTGACTGTTGATGCACAATGTAATACTTTATGCATTTTAGTATTTTTTTTGTTTTGTCCTAGTACTACTGGTTGAGCTCTGTAATTAACACACAATTATTCTTAGGTGTTTAAATTTTAACTGAAAAGTGATCCCTGTTAAATATAAGAGTGGTAATAAGAGAGGGAGGAGATGTACAATTTGGGACATGCTCAATCAGACTGGCCTCAAATGGTGGAGTTAGAAACGTGCCAGGGGATTCCAATACAATCCCATCAAGGTGCCATGTACCAATTCCATCTCACTAGTCCAAGTGATCAATTTGAGTTCACAATTGATCACACTGATAGGTCTAAGAGTCAAAGGGATCACACAAACAAGATTAGTGTCTGCTAATACTAACTTATAGAATCAAAAAGGGAGAGAACAATCCAGCATGGGAAGTGGGATACACAGCAGACTCATAGAATGGCAGATGTCCTAAATAGCACTCTGGCCTCAGAATCAGCCCTTAAGGCATTTGGATCTGGCTCAAGAGCCCCTGAGAGTATTTTAGGCATGGGAAGTCAAGACACTCTGGAAAAAAAGACCTAAATGAAAGATTTCTGTGAGTGAGATCCCAGTGGAAAGAATGGGGACATCAAAGAAGGAGGTACCTTTCTCTGAAGGGAGGAGAGAACTTCCACTTTGACTATGACCCTGTTGGAATAAGATCGAAGTCAGTGAACTCAAAAGGCTTCCATAGCCTTGGCAACTCATGACTAGAGCCAAGGGAGATTACTGACATCATAAACAGTAGTAGTATTAAATTGTTAAATCAACAACAGGAGTCACTGTGTACTTACTTCTCATGTGAGATCTGTCCTTAATGTGTTGTCCAATGTGAAGTAATGCTATGACTAGTACTGAAACAGTATTTTACACTTTGTGTTTCTGTGTGGGTGCAAACTGATGAACTCTTTACTTAATATATACTAAATTGATCTTCTGTATATAAAGATAATTGACAATGAATCTTGATGTGAATGGAACAGGAATGGGAGCAGGAGATGGGAGGGGTGCGAGTGGGAGGAAAATGATGGGGGAGAGCCATTGTAATCCATAAACTGTACTTTGGAAATTTATATCTGTGGGCAGCCACAGGCAGTCACCCCTTTGGTTTACACTTAAACAAATGGAACGAGACATCCTGTCACAGACAACTAGGCTAAGAAGATTCCAGGAAGTGGCAGGAAGAACCCTATCTCACTGCTAGACTTCTCACAAGAGATGATGTAGATAATCAGTCACACCTCTAACCTGCATGTCTCACCTAGGTGTTTTATTATACCCTTGTAATCAATGATTGATAACATTCTGTGATCTGTTAAGTGGAAGAATCTTATCGGGAACTCTTTGTAGCCCAAAAAGTCTTTTGGATATGTAAATCTTTTGTGTGTCTTCTTGTATACAACTGGTCATGTTTAAATACTACTGGGTTTGTTGAATAAACGAGCCTTGATCAGGATTTGTCTTGGCTCCATTTTTTGCGTCCTTGTCCCTGCATTCCCACTCTCTGTTTCAGGAAACCTGGTTATTTGTGCTGCAGGGCGGCACATATATTTACTAAATAAAAAAAAAAAAAACTCATGGGTATCCTATTGAGGGAACTACTGAGTACAATTCAACATTAAGCACACCCAAGATATGGACAAAGTTGGTCTGCAGTGAGAGAAGTTGAAGGTGTTTCTGTCACTTCTTTTTCTGCTAAGATTGATGAGGAGAAAAATAAGGATCAGCCTGAATTGTACTGAGAAGACTTTGATACAGGTAGTGGCTCAGCTCTCTCAAAAGGATAACTTTAGCAGAGAACTGAAATTCTGTCACTGCAGAAGCCTTTGCTCTCTACATACTGGAATGGGTCAATGATGCACCCTGGATGAATCTGCTACCCTGGCAACCATGATTGAGTGAATCAAAAGACACCTCAAACTAACTCATATTTACTTAGCTCTTGGGGTAGGAAGGACCTTAGCATCATGAGTCAAAGCTGTGGTCCTGTGTGCTGGTTCTGGGAGCAGCATCCTGCAGGGTGTGGAAGCAGACCTGTATCTCACAGGTGGAATGTCCCATTATGATGGTCTGGATGCTACTTCCCAAGGAATAAATGCCATCCTCTGTGAACACAGTAACACTGAATGAAGCTTTCCTTCTGACCTTTATGATATTCTGGGTGCCCACTTGGAGAATAAGATTAATATTATCCTGTCAGAGACAGACAGGGATCTTCTTTGTGTGGTATAAAGCCTACAGAAACATCAAGATGATACAACCTACAGATTGCATCTCCACTCATGTGGATGTGTAACATGAGTCAGTGGAGTTGATATATCATTCTGGAAGAGTATCTTAAGATGTATGAGGATGCTTCAAAAAGTTCATGGAAATGTTTATTTTGAGAAAACTGCATAGATTAAAAAATTCACAAAATAAACCACTTTTTTTTCTTTTCTTTTTTTTTTTTTTGACAGGCAGAGTGGACAGTGAGAGAGAGAGACACAGAGAGAAAGGTCTTCCTTTTGCCGTTGGTTCACCCTCCAATGGCTGCCACAGACGGCGTGCTGCAGCTGGCACACCACGCTCATCCGATGGCAGGAGCCAGGAGCCAGGTGCTTTTCCTGGTCTCCCCATGGGGTGCAGGGCCCAAGCACCTGGGCCATCCTCCACTGCACTCCCGGGCCACAGCAGAGGGCTGGCCTGGAAGAGGGGCAACCGGGACAGAATCTGGCGCCCCGACTGGGACTAGAACCCAGTGTGCCAGTGCCGCAAGGCAGAGGATTAGCCTGTTGAGCCACGGCGCCGGCCAAAATAAACCACTTTTAACTCCATTTTCTGCAAACCTTTCTTAACTGCCCTTATATTATCTTCTAGTTTATCTGGTTCAACAAATGTTTTGTAGTTCATAAGGAAATAACTGAACTACCATAATGAAGAACAAATATTAAGAAAGATCAACTAAAATCAGTTTACTAAAGATTCTTGGGAAGTAGCCAAGTAATTCTCTCCTTAGTTTAATTATAATTGGGATATGTTAACCTAGATATCTCTGCCATTGGTTAGTTTTAAAATGTCCTTTAAAAACTTGGAATTGAACACCTATTTTTAAGCAGAAGCCAGTTTGGGATGATATGGTCTGTCTCTGTGTCCATGTTCTGTAGACCCACCTAAATTTCAGTCTTTCACCTCAGTTTTAGAATCAACATGAGATTTATTAGGAGGAATTTTTAAAAATATGATTGCTATTCATATTACTATGTCCTTATTGCTTTTCATTTTATAAAAATAAACCAAATTATAACATTAATCCAAACCCTAATCCTTACCCTGGCCCTAGCCCTAGCCTTAGTCCTAGCCCTAACCCTAAACCTAATCCTAGATCTAAACCAATTCTGAAGCCTAATACTAGGTCTATTCCTAGACAAAGCATTAACCCTAAATTTGGCCCTCACCTTAACCATAACCTTACCTTAACTCTATACTTAGCCAAAATCCTAATTGTATCCCAACACTGCTTTCCCAGGCTCATTAGCAGGAAAATCAATCAGAAGCTAAGCAGCCAGGACCCAAACTGGTATTCCGATAAGTGATGCTGATGTGATAGGCAGCCACTTAACATATTGTGACACAGCAGCAGTCCCATCAAGTAGAAATCTCATGTATGGTGGGGATCTTCTTAAAGGCAGGCCTAAGACTTACAAATCAAGAGTGGTAATGAAGGTCCTCATGTACCCAGGATGAGGGAATTACTGCTAAAACAAATTTTCAATGTCCTTGGTAAAAGTTGTCTCTTCAGGTCTAGCACAGTTTTCAAAGAACAAGCATAGTCAAAGGAGGATTCAGAACAGCCTTCTTAAGTCTATTCAAGAATAGTGTTTATCAGTCCTTTTTATTTCCACCATTCCTAGCTATCAGTAGTTATAGCTCTACTTTAACTTTCCCAGTCTATGGAGTCCTGGAAAGCAGAGAGATTTATACAGGGTCATATAACCTAAAAAGAGGCAGCATTATGGGAACACATCTCTGTATCCTTACATCTGAATCCTTGTTGAACCTAGGCTGATTCTTGAGTTTAAAATATGGGTAATGTTGTGTAATTGTGTGTTATTATGTACATGACATGAGGTGCACTGTGAACAACCCAATGGAATTTGTGGAATCTTTGCGGAAACAGCCTAGGAAAGTAGATGTCAAAAAAAAACTCATTTCCTTGATGATAGCCTACTACAGAATATGCAACTCTGGCAGTTGAATGTTGATGGTGACTGATTAAACATTTTTAGCTATAAAAACATTGGAGAAAACCAAGTGGTCTCCTGTTATATATCCTGACTTCCCATTGTCCTGGATTGAATTTCCAATGAGCTTGTTTTATAACTTTGCTGGTGTTGGCTCAACCTTCACTCTGATGTTCAGGCATTTGGGGAGGTAGGGTCCCATGTTAACACACATTGTCTCAAAGACTGCAATCTAGAAAAGGTCACTTATTCTGATCCCACTGGGGAATCAAACACAATTTCTCCTTTGGTATGGATTTGGATATCCTCACATTAAATGGCCTCCTCTGTGAAGAATCAATTTGTTAGTTGAGAGTTAGAATCTTGGAAAGATTAATGCAGCAATACGACTAGCCTCAGAATATCAGACCAGATGGCTATTTCCGCAGACTCTACTTGGTGGGTTTCGTTCTTTACTTTTTTTAAAATTAAAATGAAAAATGTTTCTGAGACTACCATGAGTTCTACTTTGTGGGGTTCACAACTCTCAGTAGTTGATGATCCAATTTTTCATGAACTTACACATGTTGTGAATTTGGGGTTTACTTATTAGCTCCCAAGAGAAGCCTGCTTTCATTGAGATTTGCATAATGGAGTAACTGCAAATGGAGACACAGTGCAAACAGAACTCCGAAAGAGGGTGGGTTGTACTTGAGTCTGGGAAGAAGACCCTGGGCCAGGCAGCTGCCAGACTAGAGTGTGCAGTGGGTTTCACAAACACAGGGGAGGGTATGTGCAAAAATAAGAAGGAAATCCTGTGCTCTAATTGTGTTTGGAGCATTACCCCATGGCTACTTTCCTTCATGTAGCATTTTTTTAGATCTCATGCAAATTTGAGTTCTTCATAAAGATCATACAAAATGCATATCATAGAGCGGCAAGATGGCGGAATAGGAAGGGAGCACACCGATAGTCTGGGGAGAGACAGTTTAATAAAAGAGGAGATACTGCAGGTTCAAGGAAGAGTAGGGGAAGAAACAGCAGAGAAAACCCTTCTGGAACTGGAGATTCACAGTGGACCTGCGTGGAGAGCGTGGGAGCCCGCAGTTTGGGACACCAGCAGCAGATTCAACACACCAGCGCTGGAACGTGAGGTGAGCAGAATCTCAATAGCCCGAGATACCAGGAGGGAAGCGGAAAAGGGAGCCTAGAGCGAACAAGGCTTGAAAACCTGCAGGGAAAAGTTCACCAGGCTAACTAGAAGAGAGAGAGAGAGAGGGAAAAAAAAAAAAAGTGACCCGTATGGACACGAGCTTCACTCTCTCAACTCACCTCTCAAAGGTGAGCAAGACAAAGAGCAGGTGCCATTTTGGAATACGTCATAAGCAGGGCGACCTCGGGTCGGCACCGGCCCCGAGCCTAGCAGAAAAACCTGACTCTGGGTGGGAGGGGTGAAATAACAGGAGATTAGAACCTAATGAATGTGTGGTGCTAATGAACTGAGACTGTGAAAAAAGAGACTGTGGGGGAGAGAACTCATGGAAATCACGAATTCATGTGAGTATTCTCCAGAGACGCTACAGTTCAGTAGCCTTGGCAGCCCAGTGGGAGACTACAGGAGAATCTCAGCCCACACAAAGGGCCGCAAAGATTCCTTCTCGGGTCCTTGGGAAAGAGCTTCCGAACTCTGGCTCCTGTGGGTATATCATTCGCCTGCTAACCACCCCCAATTCCATTCAGCTGTGTGGAATTACTTCCCTTTTGAACCAAAAAAAAAAAAAAAAAAAAACTAACAGAGAGAGATTTACCACGACTAACCTGGGGGTGTCTCTTTTGACACACCCTCAACCCTGAGGAACCAAACAGAGCTCTCAGGCCACACCCATCTCAAGCCTCTAAGGCTCCATAAAAAGCAGACAGTCCACTTAATCTAGAGTCATAGTATAACAAGAAAAAAACACCACAGTGAAGAAACCAATATGCCAAACAACAAACGCAAAAACCGAGGTAATAAGAACAAGGAAGACACTATGACATCCCCAAATGAAAAAGACACCCCAATTCAAGATTACGAAGATGATGAGATAGAAGAGATGCAAGAAGCAGATCTCAAAAAATTGATAAGAACACTAAGAAGTACTCAAAAACAAATTCTTGAACTACAGAAATCCTTAATGGACAAGGTAGAAAATCTCTCTCGTGAAAATGAAATATTAAGGAGAAATCAAGCTGAAATGAAACAACTAGTAGAACATGAAACTGTGATAGTGACGAGAAATCATAATGAAGTGAAGAATTCAATAGATCAAATGAAAAACACATTAGAGAGCCTTACAAACAGAATGGGTGAGGCAGAAGAGAGAATATCGGACTTAGAAGACAGAGCACAGGAAACTATACAGTCAAACCAAAGAAAAGAAGAGGAAATTAGAAATCTAAAAAATATTGTTGGGAATCTACAGGATACTATTAAAAAACCCAACATTCGAGTTCTAGGAGTTCCTGAAGGCATGGAGAGGGAGAAAGGATTAGAATGCCTTTTTAGTGAGATAATAGCAGAAAATTTCCCAGTTTTGGAGAAGGACAGAGACATCCTAGTACAGGAAGCTCATAGAACCCCTAGTAAACATGACCAAAAGAGGTCCTCACCACGACACGTTGTAATTAAACTCACCACAGTGAAACAGAAAGAAAAGATCCTAAAATGTGCAAGAGAGAAACGTCAAATTACACTCAGAGGATATCCAATTAGACTCACAGCAGACTTCTCATCAGAAACCCTACAAGCTAGAAGGGAATGGCGAGACATAGCCCAGGTACTTAGAGAGAAAAACTGCCAGCCCAGAATATTATATCCTGAAAAGCTCTCATTTGTGAATGAAGGTGAAATAAAGACCTTTCATAACAAACAAAAATTGAAAGAATTTGTTGCCACTCGTCCAGCCCTGCAAAAGATACTTAAAGATATGTTACACACAGAAACACAGAAACACGGCCATCAACATGAAAGAAGATAAATGAAGGGAACCTCACAGCAAAAGAACACATGGAATTCAAAGCATACATTTGGATAAAGAAATTATGGGACATGTACTCTATAGAATACTATACAGCAGTCAAAAACAATGAAATCCAGTCATTTGCAATAAGATGGAGGAATCTGGAAAACATCATTCTGAGTGAATTAAGCCAGTCCCAAAGGGACAAATATCATATGTTCTCCCTGATCGGTGACAACTAATTGAGCACCAAAGGGGAAACCTATTGAAGTGAAATGGACACTATGAGAAACAGTAACTTGATCAGCTCTTGTGCTGACTGTTGTTGTACAATGTAATACTTTATCCCATTTAGTAATTTTTTTATTCTAGTACTATTGGTTGAACTCTGAAATTAACAAACAATTATTCTTAGGTGTTTAAATTTTAACTGAAAAGTGATCCCTGTGAAATATAAGAGTGGGAATAAGAGAGGGAGGAGATGTACAATTGGGACATGCTCAATCAGAACTGCCCCAAATGATGGAGTTATAAACAGGCCAGGGAATTCCAATACAATCCCATCAAGGTAGCATGTACCAAGGCCATCTCACTAGTCCAAGTGATCAATTTCAGTTCACAATTGATCACACTGATAGGTCTAAGAGTCAAAGGGATCACACAAACAAGACTAGTGTCTGCTAATACTAACTGATAGAATCAAAAAGGGAGAGAATGATCCAACATGGGAAGCGAGATACACAGCAGACTCATAAAATGGCAGATGTCCTAAATAGCACTCTGGCCTCAGAATCAGCCCTTAAAGCATTCAGATCTGGCTCAAGAGCCCATGAGAATATTCTCTGCATGGAAAGCCAAGACACTCTGGAAAAAAAAAAGAAGACCTAAATGAAAGATCTCTGTGAGTGAGATCCCAGTGGAAAGAACAGGGCCATCAAAGAAGGAGGTACCTTTCTCTGAAGGGAGGAGAGAACCTCCACTTTGACTATGACCCTGTCGGAATAAGATTGAAGTCAGAAAACCCTAAAGGCTTCCATAGCCTCGGCAACTCATGACTAGAGCCTAGGGAGATTACTGATGCCATAAACAAGAGTGTCAAATTGTTAAATCAACTTCAGGAGTCACTGTGTACTTAGGTCTCATGTGGGATCTGTCCTTAATATGTTGTCCAATGTGAAGTAATGCTATAACTAGCACTGAAACAGTATTTTACACTTTGTGTTTCTGTGTGGGTGCAAACTGATGAAATCTTTACTTAGTATATACTGAATCAATCTTCTGTATATAGATAATTAAAAATGAAAAAATAATCTTGGTGTTAAATTGGAAATTGCCTAGAAAATTAATTAATTTTTTTAAAAAAATATATCATGTAGGATCTCTGTCCTTAATGTGCTATACATTGTGAATTAATACTATAACTAGTACTCCAACAGTATTTTCACTTTGTGTTGCTATGTGAGGGCAAACTGTTGAAATCTTTACTTAATATATAGTAAACTGATCTTCTGTATATAAAGAGAATTGAAAATGAATCTTGATGTGAAGCAAGGGGAGAGGGAGTGGGAAAGGGGAGGGTTGCGGGTGGGGGGGGAGTTGTGGGGGGGGAAGCCATTGTAATCTATAAGCTGTATTTTGGAAATTTATATTCTTTAAATAAAAGCGTTATAAAACAAAACAAAAAAAAAAAAAAACAAAATGCATATCATAGTTGTGTGATTGTGGCCTAAGAATAAAAACTCAAGTTGGAATGTCTGCTTCCCACTTCACAGAAACTGGGTTCAAGACTCACCTTCTCAATTTCAGCTTTCTATTTAGGTTCGCCTAAGAAGATAGCGGGAAATAATGCAGCTAATTTTTTTCCTGCAATCTATGTGTAAGATCATGCTAGCTATTTCAGCTCCTGACTTGTCACAATTCTACTCATAAAGTGCATTAGAAAAGTGGATCTTGTCTATCTTTCTGTGTCTCTTTCTGGCAGAGAGATAATTGTTTTTAATTGAGTGAATAAAAAATAAAATGTATCTTGATAGATTAATTCAGTAAAAATAATGTTTATATCCAGTTACTTTCAAAATATCACCCTCTTATTAAATTTGCATAGATATAAAAATTCATCTCAAATGGTGGGAAGGTGAGAATTTCCAAAAGAATCCTGAAGGTGAAAAATAAAATTAGAGGGCATTATAGCTATAACAGCTTTCACATTTCTGTTCATAAAGCACCTGTAGACCACAGAATGTTTGATATTTAATACAGTTTTATATTCCAAAACATAACATGACTCCTGTTTTCAAAAACTTCAGGTGATTTATATTGTAACATCTCAAAGTTACAACTGTGAATGCCCTGGAAATCATTGATGTTAAGATTTTACAAGTATTCTCTAGTCAATCCAATGCTACACAACTCACACACTATTCCTAGACTGACTTTCTTCTATGTTACACTTTCATGTCCTGGCTTCAATAATTGTGTTTCTATACATCGCAAATTTTATGACAGCAACTGTCTTATTCATGTCAGCAGTTGGTGTGTGGCATGTAAAAGTGAAGAAATGAGTAACAATATGCAATTAACTGATGTCAAGATTCAAACATTGCATAAATCCATCTAGTAAAATAATACAGCATATCTCACTGGATTTTATGGGACAGGTGATAGGTTAGCTGAAAGAATATCTACTCAAAATCAAACCAGTTTGACCTCTGAAATATTATACACATTTTAAAAACGCTGACTGATTGATTTGAAAGTGACAGAGATAGATTTCTCATTTGTTGTTTTATTCTTTTAAAATATTTATTTATTTATTTGAAACTCACAGTTACACAGAGAGAGAAGGAGAGGCAGAGAGAGAGAGAGGTCTTTCATCCACTGGTTTACTTCCCAATTGACTGCAATGTCTGGAGACACACCAATTCAAAGCCAGGAGCTAGGAGCTTCTTCCAGGTCTTGGGTGCAGAGGCCCAAGGACTTGGGCCATCTTCTATTGCTCTCCCAGGACACAGCAAAGAGCTGGATTGGAGGTGGTACAGCTGGGCCTTGAACCAGTGCCCATATGGGATGCTGACACTGCAGGAGGCGGCTCCACCATTACACCACAGACCTGTGAATTATCTGAAAAATAATTCAGAGTATGACTCTTAAAGAATTTTAATATGGAACACAAGTACAGAGACAATTTAATGGAAGACAATGATGCAAGAACAAAATAAGAATATCAGGAGAGATAGAAACTATAAAATGGAACAAAACAGACATTCTGGATCTAAGCAATGCAATAACTAAATTGAAAAAAAAAATAATAATGGGAGAACTACAGGTCTGATCAAGCAGAAGAATCAGCAAACTCTAAGACCAATGTGTGAAATTATTGATTTAGAGTATCACATAGAGAAAAAAATGAGGAAAAGTGATGAACCGTAGAGTACTCAAAAATTGAATGTTATTAAATACCTCAGGGAGTGTGCTGTCCCATCATTAACAGATATGGAGAAGACTTTTTGAGAGGATGATGGTCTTTTAAAGTTGTTTAGTTTATTTCATTTTATTTGGGAGACAGGGAGAAACAATGGGAGATTTTCCATCTACTGTTTCATCACCTATATGTCAACATCAGCCAGGGCTGGGCTAGACTAAAGTTTCCCACATGGGTGACAGGGACTCAAGTATTTGAGTCATCACCTTTCCTGATTGCACATTAACGGAAAGCTGGCTCAAAGTCAGAGTAACCAGGACTTGAACCAGGTACTCTAACATGGGATGTGGGTGTCCCAAGTGGTGGCCAATCTGCTTTGCCAAATGACTTCTTCCCTAGAGGAAACCTGAATGCATGTGACTAACTGAAGACAGTCAGTCTGAGGAAGCTGCATAGTGTATATTCAAATTCCATTAAATTCTTGGAAAGGAAATGATGGAGGCAATGAAAGGTCCATGGTTGCTAGGGGTTCAATATCAGGGAATGATGAATGGGATGGGAGAGGCAGTAGGAGGCAGAATGACCTGGGGTTGGGAGGATGGGTATGGGGGGAAGAATTGCTATATTCCAAAAGTTGTACCTATGAAATTTATATTTATTAAATAAAAGCTTTCTTAAAAAAATAAAGATATAGTGTGTGTTCCCTAAGAAGCTAAAAGGGCCTGATATCTGTCAGACTAACCTTAGCATTTAAAGCTCTGACTTTGAAATTAAATGGTGACTACATGTGCTTGAAGATCCTCCCTCTTAGTTCCTTTTCGGTACATTTGGCTCAGGTAATCCTTGAGTGGGAAAAGAGAATTCTAAATTCTAACTTTTGCAAGTTGGATTGTGGAATTGAGGGACTCCACTGATCTGAGAATAACAGCAGTGCAGCTGTCATCCTACCACTGATTGTTCAGTATCATTCAAATCCTGCACTTGGAGACTACATGTATCCAATGTTCTCCCTTTGTGTATCTATTTCTTTGGGTATGTGCAGCCATATCTGTCCATCTTTTTTTAAAGATTCGTTTACTTACTTAATTGAAAGGCAGAGTTACAAAGAGGGAGGGGGAAGAAAAATAAATAGAGATCTTAAATTAAAAAAAAATGCAGCCCCAACGAAATAGATCCACTATGGCCTTTTTTATGAAACGCATTTTTCATTCTCATAAACTCCATATTTTTCAAGATTTTTACCTGTTAACCGGTTTATATTTTCATAGTATGAAAATCATCAGCATTATATGGTGAGCAGCCACCTTGCTATTGTGTAGTACATATGGTTTGCTGTTCATATATTCACCCTCCACAGAACCTGAACTGGCTGTTCAATGTTCACTCTATGCCAGGAAAATCACCAGAACAGTTACACTTGCTGTTGCTTCTTAATCAGGGATTTGGGGCAGCAATGAAGAACAGTTGCAATGATCCTTAAAGATTTTCTGGTGCCTCTGACAAACTCCTTCATGAGATGAGATACAGGGAGAAAATACAAATATTGCATTTGATCACAAATGTTACTTTACTCACTCATAAAGCTGAATTTTCATCTGTTATCTCCAAGTATTAATGGAATTGTGTTAATCTGCCTATCACTCCTCCTAGTCATTCATCTTATTTCCCAATTTTAAGTAGAATATTTTTCCATATTCTGTCTAGGATCATTCTCATTCCTCTTCATTGCTAGGAAAATTATTAACCACAGATATGATTAGGTTACACCTGTCTGTGCACTCCTTCACTATTCTTCATCAACCAGAAGTACATAACCTCTCCCTTGATTCTTGGAGATATCACTGGTCTCCCTTGGAGGCATTCTGACCTCCAGTAGCATCATCTTTGGTTTTCCCAAGCATGTTCTTTGGAATTCTGCCACATTCTCTTACCTTGATTACCCTTCACAACCCAAATTTAGCCTCTGTGTCTCTTCTCTCCCTGCCTCCTTGTAACTATCACCAATTAACTCAAGTATAGACTTACAGAAATTAAAGCAAAAAATTGTACTGTGCTTCATACTGTTTGACATTTGATCATATATGTCTTGAACACTTTGATAATAGTGTATGGAATATGCAGGCACCAGAGAGCCTTGACTGCTGTTCTGTGCATGACTGTGACCATGTACTTACTTTTTGCCTTTAAATAACTCCCTCTACAAACCACAGATAAGGGTACCTAGCTTGCAGAGTTGTTGCTGGTTTGAAATGAAGCTATGTAAGCATGTTTCTGAACACAGTGCCTGTAAAACACTTAGGGCTCAAAGTGATTTTTACTGCCTACATTCCAACAGAATGACTAAAATTTATTCATACATTAATGGCTGTATTTTCTTCTGATTATTGTAAATTATGGAATTTTGTTCAACCTACTACTTGATAATGTTAAAGAATGGCTAAGAGGTGGGTGTGATTGTGTATTAATAATATCAAACATTGAGGCCAGTGCCGTGGCTCAATAGGCTAATCCTCCATCTTGCAGTGCCAGCACACCAGGTTCTAGTCCCAGTCAGGGAGCCGGATTCTGTCCCGGTTGCCCCTCTTCCAGGCCAGCTTTCTGCTGTGGCCAGGGAGTGCAGTGGAGGATGGCCCAAGTGCTTGGGCCCTGCACCCCATGGGAGACCAGGATAAGCACCTGGCTCCTGCCATCAGACAAGCATGGTGCACTGGCTGCAGTGTGCTGGCCACGGCGGCCATTGGAGGGTGAACCAATGGCAAAAAGGAAGACCTGTCTGTCTCTCTCACTGTCCACTCTGCCTGCCAAAAAATTAAAAATATATATATTAAACATTGAGACCAAAATAGTGAAAAGCCCATAGCAATAACTCAGTTAACATTTGCTTGATGAAAGAGTGGATGGATAACATTATTTTCCAACCACTTTTTAAATACCAAAAACTTTACTGTCTTTTTTAATACTAACAATAGCATTGAAAGGCGGACACTTTTTCTCTTATTTTAATAAGATGACATATGTGAACTAGTTTTTCTTAAAGACAAACACTGACAGCCTATCTTCTCTTGGGGATTCTTATATTTTGGTTGACAAGTGGTTTTAAAAGAAACAAAACTAGGTAGCTTTCTGTCTATAAGTGACAAAATTAATTATAATTGTTGAAAAGAATAGTTGTTATTATACAGAATTATTCTCAACACTGAGAGTTAAGTTTCTGAATTCATTCACAGTAGTTAGTGTAAACCATGGTCTGAGTAAAAAAAAAACAACAATTATGTTTCTATGTTTATCTCACAAAAACTTTCACTGTAACTCATAATATATAAAAAAGCAACTATAGTTGACTTTTGTAATATATGTGTCACAATGATAATAAATATGTGGCCCAACACAAAGGTTAATATCTCATAAGTGTATGAAGCAGTTAATTTTTATTTAAAATGAAAATTTAGGCCCACGCTGTGGCTCAATAGGCTAATCCTCCACCTTTCAGCGCTGGCACACTGGGTTCTAGTCCCAGTTGGGGCACCGAATTCTGTCCCAGTTGCCCCTCTTCCAGGCCAGCTCTCTGCTGTGGCCCGGGAAGGCAGTGGAGGATGGCCCAAGTGCTTGGGCCCTGCACCCCATGGGAGACCAGGAGAAGCACCTGGCTCCTGCCTTCGGATCAGCATGATGTGCCGGCTGCAGTGCACTGGCTGCAGCATGCCAGCCACGAAAGCCATTGGAGGGTGAACCAATGGCAAAGGAAGACCTTTCTCTCTGTCTCTCTCTCTCACTGTCCACTCTGCCTGTCAAAAAAAAAAAGAAAATGAAAATTTAAATATTAAAGTTATAAAAATAGAATAAACACCTTTTTAAAGATTTACTTTATTTGAAAGACAGACTCACAGAAAGAGATAGTGGTAGAAAGAGAGAGAGAGGTCTTTCATCCACTGGTTCATTCCTCAATTGGCCTCAATAGTCAGAGATGGGCTGATCTGAAGCCAGGAGATTCTTCTGGGTCTCCCATGTGGGTGCAGGGGCCCAAGCACTAGAGCCATCCTTTGCTGATTTCCCAGGTGCATTAGCAGGGAGCTGGATCAAAAGTGGGCACACGAACAGCACCCATATGGGATGCCAACACTGCAGGCCAGGCTTTTACCCACTGCACCATAGCACTGGCCTCCCCCCAAAAAATTTCCTGTTGTTATTATTTTTTAAAATAAAGAGAAAAATGGAGGCAGAGACAACACAGAGGAGAGCTTCCAGTCACTTTTTCATGCTCTAAATGCCACAAAAATTGAGACTAGACCATGCTGAAATCAGATGCAGAACTGAATCTGAATCTCCCAAAAGGGTAACAGAAACCAACTACTTGAACCAAAACTGCTACCATCCGAAGTATTCATTAGTTAGAGGCTGAAATAAAAAGAGGAAATAGGTATTGAACCCAAGATGTAGGCCTTCCAAGCAATATAACTGATGCTCCATTCATCTTGATGGTGTGCTTTTTAATGTACAATAGACTTACCATATGAATCTTAAATATCAACTGTTCTTAAATGCATTCCAACTACAATGGCAATAAGTTTAGTTTATATATTTTTAACTTGCAAGAATTTATTAAGACATATTCTTTGTTTTTCAAAATTCCAAGATTTGATCCGGATGTCTATACCTGATATACAGAAAACTGTTAAAGGGAAGATGTAGGGACTTTTTCACTGCAAAGTTTAAGCAATTTATATTTGTTTTACCACAGTATAATATAAGCCACTATATAACAGAACAGAAGTACTGTTAGCATAAATGAAAATGCTAATAATAATATTCCATATATCTACTTCTGCATTCCCCCAAATTATCTATAAATAAATATGATTATCATCTTTAATTTTGTTCTTAAAAAGTGAAGTTTATCCTATAGTATTCAGAAAAATTGGCATACAATTTGCAAATCTACACAAGAAAATACATGCGAACAAAGATTAAAAAGATGATAAAATGACTGAGCAGAATGATTTGTAAAACTTTCAGAACAAAAGTGCAAAAAAATGGTAGCTACACAATTCCAAGTAATTAAATTAGTGAGAATTCCATTCTTAAGGCCCTCTTAAGCTATATACAGCCATTCAATTCCAAATATCAGTAATATAAAAAATAGTAGTTGTAGATATATTTAATAATTACATCATAATATTTAAAGAGAAAAAGATTACAAACTATAGTTCTATTATTACTTATTGAAAAACACTGATTTTATGAAAATATCACAGAACACAATTGATTGTGTCTCATGACCTAGAATTTGGTTAACTTACCAACTCAAAATTGAGATGTAATTCTCTTCGACCTCTATAGGTGTCAGTTAAAGCTTTGTTCTAAAGCTGAGAAAGGATAACTACTTTTGTCAGACATTCCAATTATAATAAGAACAAGAGGTTTGCTACTGTGAGTACCCAAAAGGAAAAAAAAAATATAGCATCTTTCTTTTAAAAATGTCTGGATAGGTGCTTTCTAATGTCCTATTTGTAGTAGATATCCTTACCTTTATGTAATAAATTATATTCTTATAAGTATATTAAGAAAGTTTTGTACTCTAGGATATAACACTTTTGATAAATGTTATGTGCCTTCAAATGGCATTGGAATCTGAGAAATATTGATTTTATTGAATGGCTATTAGGAGCATTGACATTGGGCCAGTGTTGGGGCACAGTAGGTTATGGCACCACCTAAAGCATCAGCAGCCCATATTCAAGCACTAGTTCTAGCACCAGGTACTCTGTTTCTGATCCAACTTCCTGCTAAAGCCCATGGGAAGGAAGTGAATGATGATCCAAGTACTTGGGCCCTGCCAGCCCTGGAGGACACTCAGATGGAGTTTTGAGCTTCAGCCTGGCCCAGCCTGGCCCATCAAGGCCATTTAGGGTGTGAACCAGTGAATAGAAAACTTCTTTCTCTTTAACTTTCCCTCCAGTCACATGGCTAATCAAATAAAATGAAAATCTTTTTTAAAAGAATGTTATGAACTCCTGCTTGATTCTCCTCATTATAACTGAAAAACTCATTTAATGGGAGTTATATTATTTGTTTTGAAATTGACATTGGAGGTTCCAAGATGGCAAAGTGGGGAGGGAGCTTACTGCTCTAGCCCAGGAGAAGATAGTTTTAAAAAAGTGAAGATAGTGTAGTCTCAGGGAAGAGTTAGGGAAAAAATGACAGAGGAAACTCTACCAAAATTAGAGGGAAATGATGGACCTTCATGGAGGGTGTGAGCACCCACAGCTCAGGACTCCAATAGCCAAGAACCTACACAGCAGTGCTGGAAAGTGAGTGAGGCCAGATTGCAGCAGCCCAAGCCACTGGTGAAAAAGCAGCAGGAAGAGCCTAGAGGGAACCACGCTGGGAAACTGTACCAAACTACAGGAAGAAAAAAAAAGACAGGAAAGATACATTTCTCTCTCCCTGACCACTTTACAAGCCTGTTACAAGTACTGTAACAAGCTGATAGAGTGGGTACCATTTTGGACATAGGTAACAGCTGTGCCAGCTCATGCCTGTGCCCAGCAACCAGCCAAGTGCAGACTCCTGACTCTGGTGGGGGGAATTACCAGGGACTATGAGCTTGTGACTGTGTGAAGCTTCTGAATGAGGATTTAAAAAAAAAAAAACTGAACATGTGTGGGAAAACTCACAGTATGGATGGGATTTTGAGCAGTCCCAGTGGGAGACTCCACAAGGTTGGGGGTTCCTGGTTACCTAGAGAGAGACATTGCTGGGGATTCTGAACTTGCATTGAGGACTACACATATCATTTGTGTGGTCCTTGGACAGAGTAGATGAACATTATACCCACTGGGGCTAGCACTCAGGCACTGGTCTCCACTGAGGAGAGGATCTCAGCTGAGAATATACCTCCCTTCTGAGTCAAAAAAGAGAGCTAGATTTACCATACCAAACCTGGGTGTGTCATCTTAAGCATGCCCTTAACACTGGAGAACTGAACAGAGATCTCTGAATACACCACTACAAGCCTCTAGTGAATCACTGAAAACAGACATTCCACTTATTTATAGAGTCATAGTACAACAAGAAAAGCTGCCATGGCAAAAGAAGAGGAGAAGGGAGAGGGGGAGGGAGAGTCAATAAGAATCTTCACAAATGCTTAACAAATGTACCAATCCAAGAAACAAGAATAAGGAGCACAACATATCAGTACTCACCGTGAATATAAATGGCCTCAACTCCCCAGTTAAAAGACACAGACTGGCTGAATTGATTAAAAAATAAAACCCATCTATTTGCTGCTTACAAGAAACACATCTTACCAACAAAGAAGCACATAGACGGAAAGTAAAAGGATGGAGAAAGATGTCCCATTCCAACAGAAACCAAAAAAACCTGGTGTAAACATCTTAATATCAGACAAAACAGACTTCATCACAAACTATTAAAAGAGAAAAAGAAAGGCACTATAAAATCATTAATGGATCAAATGCAACAGGAAGATGTAACTATTATAAACATATATACATCTAATTACAGGGCACCTGGGTATTTAAAAGTAATCTTAAGGGAATAAAGGGAAATTCTGACCCCAATACAATAGTTTTGGGGGACTTCAATACTCCACTTTCAGCAATGGACAGATCAACCAGACAAAAATCAACAAGAAAACTGCAGATTTAATTGACACCATAGACAAAAAGGGCCTAACAGATATCTATGGAACTTTTCATTCTATAGTTGAAGAATACACATTCTTCTCAGCAGCACATGGCTTTCTCTAGGATTGACCACATACTAGGCCATCAAGCAAGTCTCAAAAAGTTCAAAAAATTCAAAACCACACCATGCATCTTCTTGGAGCACAATGAAATGAAGCTGGAAATCAGAATTCAGGAATCCCTAGAGCATATGCAAACACATGGAGACTGAACAACATGCTCCTAAATGACCAGTGGATCATAGAAGAAATCAAAAGAGAAATCAAAACTTTCTGGAAATAAATGATGACAAAACAACTTTTCAAAACTTACAGGATACAGTAAAAGCCATGTTAAGAAGAAAGTTTATAGCAATAGATGCCTACAGCAAGAAATTGGAAAGGCATCAAATAAATGAACTATTGATGCATCTCAATGATCTAGAAAAACAACAGCAAAACAAACCCAAAACTAATAGGAGAAAATAATTAAAATTAGAGAAGACATCAATAAAATTGGATTGCTTTCTCTGGAACATTGGTTAGAGCAACTTTGTTGTGTTTCTGGATTCTCTTCCCCTTTTATGTAAATATTCTTGCCTATCTGTGGTATATACCATATAAAAAATTACCCCTGATATGGATGAGTACAACCTTTCCAAATTCTGAAAGGCTAGTACCACTCTTGTTCTCTTTGCTTCTCCAAATATCTTTTTTTTTTTCTTTGTGAACATCTTTTATTTAAAATTTTAAGTATTAAAAGAAATTTTTTCCCTTTGTAAAAACTTCGGTGTCTGCTTTAGCTTTGTTTTTTTTTTCTTTTTTTCTTTTTTATTTATTTTTTATTTTTTTATAATTCTTTTATTTAAAGAATGTAAATTTCCAAAATACAGCTTATAGATTACAATGCCTTCCCCCCCTTAACTTCCCCCCCACCCGCAACCCTCCCCTTTCCCACTCCCTCTCCCCTTGCTTCACATCAAGATTCATTTTCAATTCTCTTTATATACAGAAGATCAGTTTACTATATATTAAGTAAAGATTTCAACAGTTTGCCCTCACATAGCAACACAAAGTGAAAAGTACTGTTGGAGTACTAGTTATAGTATTAATTCACAATGTATAGCACATTAAGGACAGAGATCCTACATGATATATTTTTTTTAAAAATTGATTAATTTTCTAGGCAATTTCCAATTTAACACCAAGATTTTTTTTCATTTTTAATTATCTATATACAGAAGATTGATTCAGTATATACTAAGTAAAGATTTCATCAGTTTGCACCCACACAGAAACACAAAGTGTAAAATACTGTTTCAGGATGAGTCCAAAGCTAAGGCGGCAAGATGGCGGAATAGGAAGGGAGCACACCGATAGTCTGGGGAGAGACAGTTTAATAAAAGTGGAGATACTGCAGGTTCAAGGAAGAGTAGGGGAAGAAACAGCAGAGAGAACCCTTCCGGAACTGGAGATTCACAGTGGACCTGCGTGGAGAGCGTGGGAGCCTGCAGTGTGGGACACCAGCAGCAGATTCAACACACCAGCGCTGGAACGCGAGGTGAGCAGAACCTCAATAACCCGAGATACCAGGAGGGAAGCGGAAAAGGGAGCCTAGAGCGAACAAGGCTTGAAACCCTGCAGGGAAAAGTTCACCAGGCTAACTAGAAGAGAGAGAGAGAGAGGGAAAAAAAAAAAAGTGACCCATACGGACACGAGCTTCTCTCTCTCCACTCACCTCTCAAAGGTGAGCAAGACAAAGAGCAGGCGCCATTTTGGAATACGTCATAAACAGGGCGACCTCGGGTCGGCACCGGCCCCGAGCCTAGCAGAAAAACCTGACTCTGGGTGGGAGGGGTGAAATAACAGGAGATTAGAACCTAATGAATGCGTGGTGCTAATGAACTGAGACTGTGAAAAAAGAGACGGTGGGGGAGAGAACTCACGGAAATCACGAATTCATGTGAGTACTCTCCAGAGACGCTACAGTTCAGTAGCCTAGGCAGCCCAGTGGGAGACTACAGGAGAATCTGAGCCCACACTAAGGGCCACAAAGATTCCTTCTCTGGTCCTTGGGAAAGAGCTTCCGAACTCTGGCTCCTGTGGGTATATCATTCGCCTGCTAACCACCCCCAATTCCATTCAGCTGTGTGGAATTACTTCCCTTTTGAACCAAAAAAAAAAAAAAAAAACTAACAGAGAGAGATTTACCACGCCTAACCTGGGAGTGTCTCCTTTGACACACCCTCAACCCTGAGGAACCAAACAGAGCTCTCAGGCCACACCCATCTCAAGCCTCTAAGGCTCCATCAAAAGCAGACTTAATCTAGAGTCATAGTATAACAAGAAAAAAACACCACAGTGAAGAAACCAATATGCCAAACAACAAACGCAAATATCTTTAAAATATGGGCTTCTGTGAAGACCACTTTCAAATAAAGGAGTACCCTATCCTGCATTTGATACCACTAGCTTAGGGAACTTGGAAAGAAGTGAAGGGAAAGTTGTATCCACTCCCCATTTTCATTGGCAGTTACCCCAGTAAAGCCCGTTAAGTAGATGAACATTGTCAGGGAGGAGAGATGAAGAAGCTATGCTAATTTCTGGTAAGACTTGGAGAATGTTTGGCAATGACAAAAGAAATAAAGGACTCGGTTAGAATGCTGTTTCCAGTTCTATGACACCTTGCCAATGCTCTATGGGGGTTGAAGATGAGCAGAGATGGGCAGGAGTTTGAACTGAGTTCCAAAGACAGTTGTTGCAGTAATTCTTTCACTCCTGAGATCCAATGGTTTTAATGAACAGATTGAAAGTCAAATAAGTTGCTATAGGAAACTTGCCTAGTCTCAACCGGGATCTTTTCTAACACTCCTTTGTTACTTCCTGAGGCCAGCAATCAGCAGAATTCAATGTGGTAATCCTAATCACACTGAGTTAAACTTCTTGAAAAAGTTTTAAAAAAGAAATTCATTAGAATAAACATAAACTAATTTGACAGTATGAGGTGTATCTAGGTTTTGGAGCAAAGTAAATTGCTGCATGGTTTGGATTGTTAACAGTCAGTTTGAAAACAATTTGGCCATATCTACTAAAGTTGATGATGCACCTCTGGGCAGTTTCAATCTGTGGTGTATACAGAGAAGCTCCCCTTGGCCAGGTACACCAAGACTTGTAAATGAGGGTGATTATCACAGCACAGTTATTAATACATACTGAAAGCATTTGTGAAAGACAGCTAGCCATCTACCACAATCTGTTGCTATCTTCCAAAGTTATGGGACTCTAGGACAAATAGCCAGACTACATTTCCCAGCTGTGCCCCTACTCTGCTCCTCTGTAGTAATGAAGCAGTGAGATAACATCCCTCCTGTAGAATGTGAGTGGAAGTGATGTGTGTCACTTGCAGGCTAGAGCCTTTAAGGGTGAGTGTGCACCTCCATGCTTTTGTTTCCCTTCATCTGGCTAGGTGCAGAGGAAGATGTCTCACAAGAATGCAGGGACCCAAACACTTGGGCCATTTTTTGCTGCTTTTTTCAGACTATTAGCAAGGAGCTGGAACAGAAACAGAGAAGCTGGAATTCCAACCAGCACCCATATGGCATGCCAACTTTGCAGGCAGTGATTTTACCTCCTGAGCAACAATGCAGGCCACAGAATCAAAGGACATTTTTGAAAAAAGAAAATGACACAATTTAATTTAGCTTTTTTTTTCAAAATATGAAGGTACCATCACAAATAGCAAAGGAGTAAATAAATTACAGTATCTAGAAAACTATGTAGGAGATAGCTTATTAATCTAATTAAACAGGAAGTGAAAGGAATTTATTATTAAATGTAGAGAAATATTGTTTCAAATTATAAATGTAAAGTTAAATATACACAACTTAGGTTCAAATATTTTAGTTGTACCTAAATTTGTATAGTATAACATGCAGAAATGACACTTAGATTCTTTTAGCTAGTAAAAATAAAAGTAGATGATAAAAATAACAGCTAATATTTATTCTACACTAAACAATATTTCCAATACTTTATGTTTTCAGGAAAAAATGGAAATGGTTCTATTATATTAACTTTAAAGAAAATGAAACTGAAGCCTAAAGAAACTAAGCAACTGGTTTCCCAAGGGCATTCAATCATAAAGTGGTGAAGTCCTGGCCTAGTCATGATCTGAATGAAATGTTTATTTTCCAAATTCAATGTTCTGTATAGTTCCTATATCCTTTAAAAGGATCCTAACATCAAGCTACAATTTCTGATAAAAACCTGTGTAATTGCTGCAGATGAGTATTGCTCCAAGCCAAATATTCTATTATCCTCTAGAACAGAGTTTGATGAGACCAAGTTGATTAAAGTGCACTGAAAACATGAAGCATAAAAGTCTGTTATTGGATATTTTATTCTCTAACTCTAGTGGGGCTCTTAATAAATTGACAGCCAAAAAATTAAACTTCAGTAATAGTTGACAGCACATAAGATGAAAAGTTCATTTATGTCTAAATTTCATACAAAAAGGAATATCACAAAATGTAAATGATATTTACAGTTAATGATTTTGATATTACTCAGTAATACCTTTTCATTTTGGAGGAAATATTATAATTCAGATTATTCTACAATGTGTTCAGCTTAGATTTACAGAATCATCACCTTTTATTCTTATAAATACTGATGAAGATTAAATCTCAGAGAAGTGCCAGCGTTGTGTTTTAGTAGGTTAAGATGCAACCTGCAATGCCAGAATCCCATATAGGTGCTGGTTCACAGCCCATTTATTCCACTTCCAATGCACCTCCATGCTAGTGTGCCTAGGAAAGCATCAGAAGTAACCCAATGCTTGGACTCCTGCATTTACATGGGAGACCTGGATAGGGCTCTTGGCTCCTGGCTAGTGCTACAGCCTGGCCAGTGCTGTAAACTGTAACCATTCAGGGAAGGAACCAGTGAATGGAGGACCTGTCTCTCCATCTCCCTCTGCAACTTTGATTTTCAAGCAAATGAATCAAGAAAATATTCTGGGCTGGAATTGTGTTGAAGCAGGCAAAGTCACAGCCTGTTATTCCAGCATCCAATATGGGTGCAGGTTCAGATCCCAGTATCTCTGCTTCTGATCCAGTTCCCTGCTAATGGCTTAGGCCCCTGTCACCCACAAAGGCTACCTGGAAGAAGCTCCTGGCTCCTGGATTTCATCTAGACAAGTCCCAGCCATTATGACCATTTAGGGAGTGAACCAGTTGAAGGATGGTTTCTCTCTCAATCTCTCTCTCCCAACTCTCCCTCTCCAACTTTGCATTTCAAATAATTAAGTAAACTTTTAAGGAAGAACAGATGAATACTAAAATCTTCAATGTTGATAAAAATTAACAATCCTAATATGTTCATTTGAAATACATCAGGGCTGGACATTTGACTTGGTTATGATGATGCAGGTAAAGACACCCATCCATCATCAGAGTATTTGGTTTTTCTCCTAATTCCAGCTCCTCCATGGTCCGGATAACACAGCTCTTGGGTTCCGTAGGGCTGGCTAAGTAATTGAATTCCTGCCACCAATGTGGGAAATCAGGATCGAATTCCTAGCCTCTGGCTTCAGGGCCTACTGGCCCAGAAGCATTGGAGACATTTGGAGAATTAAATTTCTCTACCTCTCAGATAGATTTCTAAATATTAAGAAGTAAAATCCGAGTGAGATATATTATATACATACTATCCATAGTTTTATTTCATTTACACATGAGGAAGTGAATGTTTCTATGTTGAAGTCATTTTGGTTTCCAGAGAATTTAAAATGAAATGATTGTTCCATGATAGCCATTAAACATTGTTTGGCAAAGATCAGCCCAGTTAAATGAGAGAAATTTGTGAAATCAGCCATATATCAGTGTACACATTTGACTGCATGAGCCAAGTTTTGCTTTAGAAGACTTTTAAACATAACAATCCAAAGGAAAACTAAAAAGATGATAAATATACAGGCTTTTGAGCAAAAATATATTCTTCTTAAAATGTGAATCTGTCATGATGGTATAAACCAGGAAGATGTAAACACACCACTGAGAACCAAAAGTAAAAGGAAATATCTTGTTTGGTGATTTGAAGCATGATTTCAGTGATTTGAAGTGTGATTTGGTGATTTGAGAAATCCTTTACTTTTTCTGCAGAGAAGATAAACCACATTGGAAACAATAAAAGGAAGAGGACTACCATAGACCTGTGTAGAAGATATGGACATGCAGCATGAACAAGGACACAACACACAGATACTGTAGCCAAAGTCAGAGAAGCTGAGACCAGACTGCAGCAACATGTGCTGATATAGCACGTGATATAGGGAGAACATGGTGTGAATCCAGATTAGAGCTCTAGGGACTAGCTGGTACTAGTGGTTACCCATAAACCCAGTGTAAATAAAAGGTGTGTGTTTATCTCACCTCAATCTCCCCACAATACCCACTGCTTGGCTTAGAAAGTATGGATGCCATTTGGGGTTTGGGTGGCAGCTGCCAACGCCTTTGTGTGTATGCAGAGAAACTGGCTGAGACAAGATGCCATTGTCTTAGTAGTACTGGCAGCAGTGGCAGGGAGAGAGCAACACTTGGCTAGTGGTTCTTGTGTATGTGTATGATCCAAAGATTCTAGTGGGGAGAAATAACCAAAGTCCCCACTTACTTTGAGTGTGACTGGAAGGATTGGCAGGTGGTAAGACACCCATGAAGAACTCTGAGGCAACCCCAGTAAGGCATAAAACAGGCTCTGGGGATCAAGCTGCATCAGTCTCACACCCTATTATTCTCCACCCAAATCCCTGCATTCATCCACTGGTTTGGTAATTTGAGAAGCAAACTTGAAGATCCTGTATAAAGGAATTCACCTCCAACTTTTAACCCCCACCTCCCCATAGCCTGCCTAAGATATAAAAATGCCCAGACCCTGGAGTATTGACCCTTAGCCATGTGTCCATTCAATGTTCACACTGGCAATTGGTCAACCACTGTGAGTTAATTGTCTTTGAATAAATTCAGACTTTCTGTGCATTTCTATCCAGTCTCCTCTGTTTCTTCTCCGTTTTCTTTCCAGGAGTACCCCCAACATCCTCCTGTAAAGCCAGCATCACCATAATTCCTGAACCAGAAAAAAGATAAAACAGAGAAAGAACTACAGACCAATGCTTCTGATGAACATAGATGCAGATATCCTAAACAAAATACTAGCTAATTGAATCCAACAACACATCAGAAAGGTCATTCACCTGGACGAAGTGGTATTTATCACTGTATGCACAGATGGATCCACATTTCCAAATCAGTAAATGTGATTCATCCCATTGCAAACTGAGGAACAAAAGTGATATCATTATCTCAGTTGATTCAGAGAAAGCATTTGAAAAAATACAACACCCTTTCTTGGTAAAAATCATTAAACAAACTGGGTAGAAAAGGAGCATTTCTCAACACAATCAAGGCAATTTATCATAAATCCATGGCCACCATCTTGCTGAATAGAGGAAAGTTGGGAGCATTCCCACTAAGATCCAGAACAAGCAAGGATGCCTACTCTCACAACTGCTATTCAAAATAGTCCTGCAAGTTTTATCCAGAGCCACAAGGCAACAAAATGAAATCAAAGAGTTGAGAATCTACCCAATATGCAGAAAACATGGTCCTATAAAAATGGAATCCAAAGACTACACTGAGAGACTTCTGGAGCTCATAAAACAGTTTGCTGAAGTGGCAGGATATACAATTAACACATAAAAATCAGTAGCCTTTGCATTCAGACATTGGGAAGGCTAACAACTTTTAAGATCATTCTGAAAGATCTCTTCAATGAAAATTACCCCACATAAAACAAATAGGAGAAACAAAAAAATGAAAAATCATCCATGTTCATGGATTGGAAGACTCATCATCAAAATGTCCATACTAGCAAGAGAAATGCATACATTCAATGGGATACCAATCAAAATATCAAGGACATTCTTCTCAAATCAAGAATACCTGATTCTGAGACCTCAAATACGTAATCTATCTTATATAACAAAAGCAAAGCCGAGGCATCACGATACCTGATTTCAAGACATACTACAGGGACATTATAATCAAAACAGCCTGGCACTGGCATGCAGTGCAGGGGCACAAGTACTTGAGCCATCTTGTACTGCTTTCCCAGGCCATAGCAGAGAGCTGGATTGGAAGTGGAGCAGCTGGGTCTTGAATCAGTGCCCAAATGGGATTCTGGCACTACAGGCCATGGCATTAACCCACTGCACCACAGCACTGGCCCAAGATTTGGTGATTGCTTAAGCCATTGTCTCTTCTGTTGAGTAATGTTTTTTTCCCTTCAGACTGTTGAATTCTTTACTTAGTGTATGGCTAACCTTATTTGTATAAAATAAGCTGAAAAAGAATCTGTGCAAATATTAACAGTGGAATCGGAAGGTGAAGAGGGAGGATTGGAACTTGTTGGGAGGAGAGGATGGGTATTAATATATATATATTTATATATAAATAACTTGATATAAAACTTGAACAGAAAGAAAATTTTAATAAGAACAAAACTTTAAACAAAAAATATGTTGGAAATTTATGGGATACAATGAAATAATCCCAAATATAATTTCAAGTGTGGAAAGAGAGAATGATTTGCAATGCATATTCAGTGAAATAATTACAGAAAACCTACTAAGTTTTAGAAATAAAGGGATGTCCAAATATAGGAACTACATAGAACTCCTAATTGCATTGATCAGAAAGATTTGGTGATGAGATATTACACCCAAACTTTCAACAGTAAAACAAAAAGAAAATTCCAAAATGTGCACGACAGAAATGTCAGATAAATTTCAAAGGATTTTCAACTAAATTCACAGTTGACTTCTTATTAGAATCTCTATGGTCTAAGAAAATGGAGAGATACAGTGTGGGTCTAAAGGGGAAAAAATCAGTTAACTGAGAATACCATACCCTGTAAAGTTCTAATTTGTAAATGAATGTGAAATGAAGACCTTTCATAACAAAAAGTTACTGAATTTGTCACCACTCACTCAGCCTTACAAAATATGATCTAGTGTGTTCTAAGTTATGATTTACAGCAAAAAGCTTTTCTGTAGTCATTACATTCATGAGGTTACTCCCCTGTTTTCCCAGTTATTACATTCATAAGCAACCTTCATTGTGTGAATTCTCTAATGTTTGATGAGGTCTGACTTTTGGCCAAAGGTTTTTCCACAGTCATTGCATTCATGGTTTTCCCCCATTCGAAATCTCTGATGTTCAATAAGGTCTAACTTCTGGCCAAAAGCTTTTCCTTAGTCATTATATTCATGAGGTTTCTCCTCTGTGTGAATTCCCTGATGCATTATGAGTCATGACTTACAGCAAAAGGTGTTTTCACAGTCATTACACTCATGTTTCTCCCTTATGTGAATTCTCTGACAAGGTGGGACTTTCACAGAAAGGATTTTCCACAGGGAATACACTCATAAGGTTTCTCTCCTATGTGAATTCTCTGATAGATTATGAGCTGTGACTTATATCCGAAGGCTTTTCCACAGTCATTACATTCATAAAGATTCTACCTTGTGTGAATTCTTTGATGTTTGATAAGGCCTGGCTTCTTGCCAAAGGCTTTTCCACAGTCATTATATTCATAAGGTTTCTCCCCTGTGTGAATTCTCTGATGGATAATGAGATGTGACTTCTGGCCAAAGGCTTTTCCACAGTCATTACATTCATAAGGTTTCTCCCCTGTGTGAATTCTCTGATGGATCATGAGATGTGATTTAAGGATGAAGGCTTTGCCACAGGCACTACATTCATAAGGCTTCTCCCCTGTGTGAGTTCTCTGATGAATTCTGAGATTTGACTTCTGGCCAAAAGCTTTTCCACAGTCATTACATTCATAAGGCTTCTCTCCTGTGTGAATTCTATGATGGATTATGAGTTCTGACTTATAGCCAAAGGCTTTGCCACAATCATTACATTCATAAGGTTTTTCCCCTGTATGAATTCTCTGATGTTTGTTGAGTGCTGACTTTGAGCCAAAGGCTTTGCCACAGTCATTACAATCATAAGGTTTCTCCCCTGTGTGAATTCTCTGATGTTTGATGAGTGCTGACTTCGAGCTAAAGGCTTTTCCGCATTCATTACAATCACAAGTTTTTTCCCCTATGTGAATTCTCTGATGGATTATACAAATTGATTTATGGATGAAGGATTTTTCACAGTCATTACATTCGTAAGTTTTCCCCCCTGTGTGAATTCTCTGATGGATTACAAGATGTGACTTCTTGCCAAAGGTTTTGTGACAGTCATTACATTCATATGGTTTCTTCCCTGTGTGAATCTTTTGATGGATCATGAGTTTTGACTTGTCGCTGAAGGCTTTTCCACAGTCATTGCATTCACAAGGTTTCTCCCCTGTGTGAATTCTCTGATGTCTGATGAGTACTGACTTACGGCTGAAGGTTTTTCCACATTTATTACATTCATAAGGTTTCTCCCCTGTGTGAATTCTTTGATGGATTATGAGTCCTGACTTATAGCCAAAGGCTTTTCCACAGTCATTACATTCATAAGTTTTCTCTGCCATGTTATTAATTTTTTTTTCTTGAATTTTCTGGTTGATCCTAATTATGTCATCACTTTTCAAGTCAACTGAAATGAGAAAAAAATGCACTGAATCACATATAAATGCTTTCTCTTGGAATACTGATATAAAGGGAATGAAGTTGCTTGTTATCTAAGTGGCATAAGATTTTAACATAATCAGTAAAAGACACTTATTTATGCCTACTATATTTTTCCCCTTAAAACATTGATATATTAGGTTGTACTAATAGATTTCCCAATGTTCAATCATTTACTACTTGAATTTTATTCAAGTATGGCTGAATGGCTTTCCTGGTTAGATGTGTTAATTCACTGCTTAGGGTGCCTGCATCCCAAAATAGTGCCAGTTTGAGCTCTGGTTACTGTGATTCCAATAAAGTATGTAAATCAGAAGACAGCAAATAATGGTTCATGTGTTTGGGACCCTGTGATACATCAGGGAAGACTAGATGAAATTCTAGCCTTTTGGCTTCAGACTAGTCAGACCTAACTGTTGTAGGCTTTGGGGGCATGAGCTAATAAATCTTTTTCTCTCCCTTTCTCCTCTCATTGTCACTCTGTCTTTAACAATGATGACACTACTATAAGATTTTAAAGAATGGACAAATATTTAGTCAGTATATTCCTCCATTGCCTAGCAACCAGTTTTTTCCCTGTCCTTCTTCTTTAGTTAATTTTTATTAAAATTTTATATTTTGTGCTTCTCTGGTATTTCAACTATAAATATGGGAATGTTTTACTGGATCAATTACTTGCACATGAAGAAAAGTGAAATGTGTCTGTACTCCAAACAGAATCAAATTTAAGGGACAAGATTTGAATCTATGTTTGTGTCATATTCAGTCTTCCCAGGTAAACAGCATTTGCAGAAATTTTCAAATGAGAAACTCTGCATTTATCTGTACTCTATGACAGCTTCCCCATATTCCTAAGGAAATTTAACATCTTCACCTTCTCAGAACTACAACAGGTAAAGAAACATCGCAATATACCACCTTGGTGATACCCTCCCTAACAGTTTAAAGAATTTGTTTCTTCAAACCAGAGTGTGTTTACATTCTTTGAAAAAGTGTTTTCTAGCTCATTCTGAAATCATCAGCCCTGGGTATATCCCCTCAGTTTTTTATATAAACACTCATATGTGATCATTTGAGTCTTTGGAGGCTTTTGATCAGCTTTCTCTTATTTTCAAGGAAATCTTCATTTCCTATACTTTTTGTATCTTTTTTGTTTGAGTGAAAATTCATACTTCAAACTCCACTCCCAAACATTCATACTTCAAACTCCACTCCCAAACAAATCTGAGACATTCAACATGAAACCATGAGCTTATTTGATCTTGGGATTCAGAATCTCAATACTTTCTTGCTGAGTTTAGGATCACTTATTTTCATGTTTCTATACAAGTGCATGCTTAGCTTTAGAATTTCTGATGTCATTGCACAGAGGCTTACTTCTGACCTTCTCTTAGCATTTACTTATTCATTTACATAGTTGAGAGTCAGACTGGAGAATTATACTAAAAGGGAGAATGAAACAGAGGATTGCCAGCCACAGGCTCTCTCTTCCAATGTTTTTAGCAACCTATTTTTTCTTATTTTATTAGAAAGGCACAGAGAAAAGAGAGAGAGAGTTCACATTTATTGGTTCAGTCATGAGATCCTTAAAATAGCAAGTTCTTTCTGTGCCTGGTCAAAACCATGAGTGGGGACTCAATCTGAAACAAATTTCTATAACTTGCCAAACTAACGAGAACTGAAGAAAAGAATAAATGCATGAAGAAAAACATATCAAATATAGAGAAGGACAATTTAGAATTTGGGAATGTATCTAACCTAGAAAAAAAATCCTTAGTAACATCAGAAAAGGATTGGAATTTTATTTTTTTAAATCAAAGAACATCTTCATCAAAAACAAGAGTTAGCGATATAAAGGCATACCTAGAAACTCTAGAATCCATTGTCTGATGCAAAAAACCAGCTCTCATCTGGAGTAACACTTGGGAAAAATTCATAGAAAGAACCTCAGTCAACATCCACTGCACTCTTTCTGCCTTGGCCTCTCTCATCATTATGTACATACTGACCTGGAAGGCTCTGATTTAGGCATTCGTTCACCATCCATGGCTCTACTTCTTGCTCCAACTTAAAGATCAAATCAGGTTTGGTAATGCAGTGCCCTTTTAATGGAAACAATGTAAGATTTTGTAAAATCATTATCTTGGGTTATTTAAAGGACTACAGCTTATTCCAGGAACTAAGCAACAAATACTACTATTTGAGTCCTTTTCTAGATGGTAGACATTTGGATTATTCATGGACTCAAATTCTATACCTGCAAACCATTGAACTTTATAAAGTGTTTACTTATTTTTCAAATAGCAATAAAATGTTATCATTGGGCATGTGATGGGTGTCACTCACCCAAGAAGAGCAGGCTGCTGTAGGTCTCCAGCATCACATCCCTGTACAGAATTTTCTGAGCTTTGTTCATGTTCTGCCATTCCTCCCAGGTAAAGTAAATAGCCAGGTCTTCAAATGTTAGCATCACCTGTAACAGAATACTTCTGGTCAACATATTAACTCTCAAAAAACAATCACTGACCATTTTTATTTTATACATAGGAATGAAGGAAGAAGGAAGGATGTGGTTTCATTTTGGACTTGTTGAGCATTGGGACACTCACACAGAAGCATTCAGCAGGGAGTCAAAACTATGGTCTAAAGACTGTGAAAAATGCCAAACTGGAAGAAAACAGGAGTTTCAGATCACAAAGAGCCACATTTGTCAAGAGGAATTGCACAGCAGGCTGAAAGGCGGAAAATATTGACTCTTGAATGAACTATGTTAAGGAGAAGAATGTATTCAGGTAAAAAGACAAGCCATCAGTGGAGCTATGTTGGGAATGAACAAAGAATTTCCAGAAAAACACCATGCAAAGTCACTTAAAATACAGCAGAAAAAAACATTTTAAAAAAAGAGGGCAGGGGTTCATCTTGGTGTTTATGATGCCAGCTAAGATACCCTACTTCTACCTCAAAGTGCCTAGGTTCAATTTCCAGTGACAGTTCCAGTTTCCAGCTCCCAGCTAATGCTGCAGAAGCAATAGTGATGCCACCAATAAGAAAGAGCTAGACTCCTTCCTGACTTCTGGCTTCAGTCCTTCCCAACCTTTGCTTGGTATGGTTATTTATAGAGTGAATAAGTGCATAGGAGTTCTCTCTTTATTTCTATTTCAGTCCATCAACTTCTTTCTCAATCAAGCTCATAAATATTTCTAAATAAGAGAGAAGATTCAAGTAAGACAAAGAATAGAAAATAGCTTTTGACGTTGAATATGCTTATTCTACTAACATACATTTGAAGAACTGAGATAACATTATACCAAATTAAAGTGAAAAAAAAAGGAATTAATTGCCCAAAAACAGAACTTGGGAAAGTGTGCAGTATAATCTGCATTTGTGACTGAGAGAAATACATAGAGATTCATTTAAGAACTTGCAGTAGGCACTAGCATTGTTCAGCCAGTTAAGCTTCCAACTGCATTACTGAAGACTATTTGAGTCCAGGGTACTCCACTTCAATCTAGCTCTCTGCTAAAGTTCCTGAAAGAGCAGTGATAGATTGCTTACATATTTGGGCCACTTCAATGAATATGGAGAATAAGATGGAATTCCAGGCACCTGGCTTTTGTCTGACCCAGTCCCAGCCATTGTGGTCATTGGGGGAATGAACCAGTAGATGGAAAGTGTATCCTTCTCTCTGCCCATCTCTCCCAGTCTCTATAGCTCTGTCTTTTGAATAAATAAATACATCTTAAAAAATAAAAGAACCTGCAGGAGATTCTTTTCCCCACACATTCCTGATCCCATCCCTGAATCAAATTCAGCTTCTCAAAACTATTAAGGGCTGCATTACTCAAACAATTCAAAGAAAAGCTTAACTGATTTGTGTTTTTTAGTGCTACGTAACTCTTACCCTTGCAGAATGCTAAGTGTTTATTTCCAAGGAAGCATGAAAACACTGCTCACTACATCATCTTTGTTGCTTCAGACATCATGACCAAAAAATGTATCATATTATACTCAAAGTTTCAACTCAAAACATGTAACAAATTTATATTTTGCTAAGGCAACAGAAAGACCAAAGGCCAAATAACCATATCTTATATGATTGTAATATTTCATAATCACAGCAAATTAATCATTCATTTTGTTTGTGTACATTCTCTGAGAATAAATTAAGTTTATTTTTCCATTTTAATTATTAAACTATTATAATCATCCTAAAATGAAAACTGACAACAAGCTGAGCAATAATTAAGAAAACCACTTCCAGGGGATGTAATAATTTTATTTAGTCTTAGAAATATGTGAATGTGCCCAGAATCATACCCAGAAGAGAAGACATATGGAAGGAGTTAAAAAGAAAACGTATCTGGTTTCCTTTTACATTGAACTGGGAAAAAAAAGAATGTGATACAATGAATAAAGAGCAATGAATATGTTAACCTAGGAAAAATCAGCTTCCATGTATAGAAATAAATATTTAAACATGAAATTATATAAAAAAGCACATTCACTCCCATTAAGTAGTTTTATCTAACAATTAAGTAGTTTAATCTAACAATTATCATTGGCTTAATGAAAGCATTGTCGACAAATTTGTAAAATAATAATGTAATACTAAGATAGTAAAATTTAAGGGTGCTTTTTCAAATAAATGAGGTTCTCAGAGATGAACATTATACTGTCACTAAATTTTACACTAAAAATGTTATTTTTTAAATGCCATTTCCTATCAATGCAAAAGTATCTCACAGAATTCCATATTTGTGTGTACATTAGAACACTCTATTTTTTATTTTTTATTTATTTATTTTTATAAAGCTTTTATTTAAAGAATATAAATTTCCAAAATACAGCTTATAGATTACAATGGCTTCCCTCCCACAACTTCCCTCCCACCCGCAACCCTCCCCCCTAACACTCCCTCTCCCTCTGCATTCACATCAAGATTCATTTTCAATTCTCTTCACATACAGAAGATCAGTTCAGTACATATTAAGCAAAGATTTCAACAGTTTGCCCTCACATAGCAACATAAAGTGAAAAATACTGTCGGAGTACTAGTTATAGTATTAATTCACAATGTATAGCACATTAAGGACAGAGATCCTACATGATATATTTTTTATAACGCTTTTATTTAAAGAATATAAATTTCCAAAATACAGCTTATAGATGACAATGGCTTCCCCCCCCATAACTTCCCGCCCACCCGCAACCCTCCTCTTACCCACTCCCTCTCCCCTTCCATTCACATCAAGATTCATTTTCAATTCTCTTTATATACAGAAGATCAGTTTACTATACATTAAGTAAAGATTTCAACAGTTTGCCCTCACATAGCAAAACAAGGTGAAAAATACTGTTGGAGTACTAGTTATAGTATTAATTCACAATGTATAGCACATTAAGGACAGAGATCCTACATGATATATATTTTTTAAATTGATTAATTTTCTATGCAATTTCCAATTTAACACCAAGATTTTTTTTTCATTTTTAATTATTTATATACAGAAGACAGATCAGTATATATTAAGTAAAGATTTCATCAGTTTGCACCCACACAGAAACACAAAGTGTAAAAATACTGTTTCCGTGCTATTTATAGCATTACTTCACATTAGACAACACATTAAGGACAGATCCCACATGAGACATAAGTACACAGTGACTCCTGAAGTTGAGTTAACAATTTGACACTCTTGTTTATGGCGTCAGTAATCTCCCTAGGGCCTAGTCATGCGTTGCCGAGGCTATGGAAGCCTTCAGGGTTCGCTGACTTCAATCTTATTCCGACAGGGTCATAGTCAAAGTGGAGGTTCTCTCCTCCCTTCAGAGCAAGGCACCTCCTTCCTTGATGGCCCCATTCGTTCCACTGGGATCTCACTCGCAGAGATCTTTCCTTTAGGTGTTTTTTTTTTTTCCAGAGTGTCTTAGCTTTCCATGCCCAAAACACTCTCATGGGCTCTTGAGCCAGATCTGAATGCCTTAAGGGCTGATTCCGAGGCCAGAGTGCTATCCAGGACATCCGCCATTCTATGAGTCCGCTGCGCATCTCGCTTCCCATGTTGGATCATTCTCTCCCTTTCTGACTCTATCAGTTAGTATTAGCAGACACTATTCCTGTCCGTGTCATCCCCTTGACTATTAGACCTATCAGTGCGATCAATTGTGAAATGAAATTGATCACTTGGACTAGTGAGATGGCCTTGGTACAGGCCACCTTGATGGGATTGCATTCGAATTCCCTGGCACATTTCTAACTCCATCATTTGGGGCACGACTGATTGAGAATGTCCCAAATTGTACATCTCCTCCCTCTCTTATTCCCACTCTTATATTTCACAGGGATCACTTTTCAGTTAAAATTTAAACACCTAAGAAAAATTGTGTGTTAATTACAGAGTCCAACCACTAGTACTAGAATAAAAAAATACTAAAATGGATAAAGTATTACATTGTACAACAACAGTCAGCACAAGAGCTGATCAAGTTACTGTTTCTCATAGTGTCCATTTCACTTCAACAGGTTTCCCCTTTGGTGCTCACTTAGTTGTCGCCGATCAGGGAGAACATATGATATTTGTCCCTTTGGGACTGGCTTAATTCACTCAGAATGATGTTTTCCAGATTCCTCCATCTTATTGCAAATGACTGGATTTCATTGTTTTTGACTGCTGTATAGTATTCTATAGAGGACATGTCCCATAATTTCATTATCCAAATGTATGCTTTGAATTCCCTGTGATCTTTTACTGTGAGGTTCCCTTCGTTTACCTTCTTTCATGTTGATGGTCGTGTTTCTGTGTTTCTTTGTGTAACACATCTTTAAGCATCTTTTGCAGGGCTGGACGAGTGGCAACAAATTCTTTCAATTTCTGTTTGCAATGAAAGGTCTTTATTTCACCTTCATTCACAAATGAGAGCTTGGCAGGATATAATATTCTGGGCTGGCAGTTTTTCTCTCTAAGTACCTGGGCTATGTCTTGCCATTCCCTTCTAGCTTGTAGGGTTTCTGGTGAGAAGTCTGCTGTGAGTCTAATTGGAGATCCTCTGAGAGTAATCTGACGTTTCTCTCTTGCACATTTTAGGATCTTTTCTTTCTGTTTCACTGTGGTGAGTTTAATTACAATGTGTCGTGGTGAGGATCTCTTTTGGTCATGTTTACTAGGGGTTCTATGGGTTTCCTGTACTAGGATGTCTCTATCCTTCTCCAAACCTGCGAAATTTTCTGCTAGTATCTCACTAAAAAGGCATTCTAATCCTTTCTGCCTCTCCATGCCTTCAGGAACTCCTAGAACTCGAATGTTGGGTTTTTTAATAGTATCCTGTAGATTCCCAACAATATTTTTTAGATTTCTAATTTCCTCTTCTTGTCTTTGGTTTGACTGTATATTTTCCTGTGCTCTGTCTTGTAAGTCTGATATTCTCTCTTCTCCCTCACCCATTCTGTTTGTAAGGCTCTCTAATGTGTTTTTCATTTGATCTATTGAATTCTTCACTTCATTATGATTTCTTGTCACTATCACAGTTTCATGTTCTACTAGTTGTTTCATTTCAGCTTGATTCCTCCTTAATATTTCATTTTCACAAGAGAGATTGTCTACCTTGTCCATTAAGGATTTCTGTAGTTCAAGAATTTGTTTTTGAGTACTTCTTAGTGTTCTTATCAATTTTTTGAGATCTGCTTCTTGCATCTCTTCTATCTCATCATCTTCGTAATCTTGAATTGGGGTGTCTTTTTCATTTGGGGGTGTCATAGTGTCTTCCTTGTTCTTATTACCTCGGTTTTTGCGTTTGTTGTTTGGCATATTGGTTTCTTCACTGTGGTGTTTTTTCTAGTTATACTATGACTCTAGATAAGTGGACTGTCTGCTTTCAATGGAGCCTTAGAGGCTTGAGATGGGTGTGGCCTGAGAGCTCTGTTTGGTTTCTCAGGGTTGAGGGTGTGCCAAAGGTGACACTCCCAGCTTAGTCGTGGTAAATCTCTGTTTCTTTCTTTATTTTTGATTCAACAGGGAAGTAATTCCACACAGCTGAATGGAATTGGGGGTGCTTAGCAGGCAAATGATATACCCACAGGAGCCAGAGATTGGAAGCTCTTTCCCAAGGACCACAGAGGGAATCTCTGCGGCCTTCATTGTGGGTTCAAATTCTTCTGCAGTTTCACCACTGGGCTACCAAGGCTACCGAACTGTAGCGTCTCTGGAGAGTACTCACGTGGTGAATTCCTTGAGTTCTCTCCCCCACAGTCTCTTTTTTCACAGTTTCAGTTCATTAGCACCGCACATTCATTAGGTTCTAATCTCCTGTTATTTCACCCCCATGCCCAGAGTCAGGTTTTTCTGCTAGGCTCAGGGCCGGTGCAGACCTGAGGTCACCCTGCTTATGACGTATTCCAAAATGGCGCCTGCTCTTTGTCTTGCTCACCTTTGAGAGGTGGGCGGAGAGAGAGAAACTCGTGTCCGTATCGGTCAATTTTTTCTTTCTCTCTCTCTTCTAGTTAGCCTGGTGAACTTTTCCCCGCAGGGTTTCAAGCCTTGTTTGCTCTAGTCTCCTCTTTCCACTTCCCTGCCGGTGTCTCGGGCTATTGAGGTTCGGCTCACCTCATGTTCCAGTGCAGGGGTGTTGAATCTGCCACTGGTGTCCCGAACTGAGGGCTCCCACACTCTCCTCGAAGGTCCACTGTGAATCACTAGTTCCAGAAGAGTTTCCTCTGCTGTGTCTTCCCCTACTCTTCCTTGAACCTGCAGTATCTCCACTTTTATTAAACTGTCTCTCCCCGGACTATCAGTGTGCTGCCTTCCTATTCCGCCATCTTGCCCCTGATGATCTCAGAACACTCTATTTTTTAGACCTGAAATTCTATAGAAAGCATGCAATTTACAGATTCACATTATCTTGGCCAAAACTGCATTTGAACAAATATACATAATGTGTATTTAATGCAATACACTTTACCAGTAATGATCCCAAATGAAACCATTCCCTGTATTCATCCCTACACAAGACTCTGAATTTCATTTTTCATTTGCTTAACCCCCTGGGATATCAGTAAATGTGATAGAAGCTGACAGTTTGTAAAATATTTGCCTTCTCAGATTTTCCTTATCTTCTGGAAAGCCATGGGTCCTGCCCATTGAAGAGATAGAGTCTTACCAAGATTTAACAAAAAACACCAGACCTTTAAATGAAACCATCTCTAAGGCATGAGTGTCAATCAGTACCTCAGATCAGTTCATCATTTTTGATCCCAAGCTGATGATAGGAACTGCCCAGCTGAGCCCATCTGCAAATATTGAATTAGAATTATAAATCAAATGGCTATCTGTTAAGCCATTGTATTTTCTGATTTATCCTACATCAAATGCTGATACACCCTGATGAGCAGGGAAGAAAGTTCCATTATATGGAAAATAAAATTAATAGAATTTCACAATCTCATGTAGACATTTCCATAAACATGGGACCTGCACTGCCACATGGCAAGTAAAGTTGCCACCTGGAATGCAAGCAACCCCATATGGTTTGTATTCTGGCTGCTCTGCTTTTGATCCAACTCCCTTCTTGTGGCCTGAGATAAGCACTGGAAGATGGCCCAAGTACTTGAGTAAATGCTACTAATATAAGAGACCCAGATGAAGCTCTTGGCCTCAGCCTGTCCCACCCCTGCCCATTGCAGCATTCTGAGGGAGTGACTCAGCAGATGGAAGCTGAGTGTGTCTCCCTTTCTCTATATATAATACCTTCAAATAATTTTTAAAAATCTTAAAAAAAAGCTCCTATAAACATGATCTGTGCCTATCAATTGTATCTTAGCAAAGCTGATAACACTAAAAAAGTTTAGTCCTAGGGAATCACAAATTCATTGGAGATCATAAGATAACGCTTCACATTTCTGCTTATATGTGGCCATATTCTATTTGTTCATATTTTAAGAAACTTATTGGCACATGAAATCTGATTTAGCATAATTTTACTATTCAGAAAATAGGAAAATCTCACAGTAATTTTCTGAAGCTGCATGTATACTAAATATTGGATCAAACTTTCAAGAAGAAATTATTGACAGTGAGTGGGAAATTTTATGATATGCTTTTTCAAGTCACGCAATACATACATAACATCAGGATTAAAAGGAAAGCCATGCTCAGGGCAATCTTCTAAAACAATACTTCTTTGAAACTGGTGACTTCTGAAATTAATCTGAAAAATAAATGTGTTTTTTAATGAAGTGCGGCAAAATAGAAATCACCTTCCAAAAGTTAGGATGTCAGGCATCTACAAATCATGTGACTGAAATGACTTATCTCCTGAAATACAATTTATTTCATCTTTTTACATGCAGAGACCCTCACAGATGTTTCTTTAGCTACCAGGAAAAATTACTAGGGTACAGAGGGCAGCAGCATAACTCTAGATATCAAGTGTATGGCAGAATAGGTTTCATAGACCTCCATTTCTGGAAATCATGAGAGCAGAATGAACTAATGGGCATGTGGTAAGAAGCAATGTAGACAGTAACTCTCAAACTTGACAGTTTATCCCTCCACCCCATGCCACACCCTCAAGACCACTTAAATAATTAACATTCACTAGGCCCTTGCCTGTATTTCTAATCCATTCCATTCACAACCTTTTTTTTTTTAAGGCTGGTCAAGAGCTTCCAATATCACCTGGGCATTCTTTTTTTTATTTGACAGATAGAGTTAGACAGTGAAAGAGAGAGACAGAGAGAAAGGTTTTCCTTCCATTGGTTCACCCCCCAAATGGCTGCCATGGCTGGCACTGCACCAATCTGAAGCCAGGAGCGGTGCTTCTTCCTGGTCTCCCATGTGGGTACAGGCACCCAAGCACTTGGGCCATCCTCCACTCCCTTCCTGGGCCACAGCAGAGAGCTGGACTGGAAAAGAAGCAACTGGGACTAGAACCCAGCACCCATATGGGATGCTGGAGCCTCAGGCAGAGGATTAACCAAGTGAGCCAACAGCGCCGGCCCCTTGGGCTTTCATAACTTATGGATGAGGCAAGATAATATCAACTAAATCTTGTTCATTCTGGTATGATCAATAACTGCTTGGACCATGCAAATCTAGGATCTTTGAATTTCAGTGACTTTTTCTCTGCTCTGAAGCAGTAAGGTATTGTCTCAGAAGACATCAAGTGGTATTCTGTCAGAAATGATTCTTATTCCTGGAGCTCCCTTCTTCATGTATTACAAAATCTACTCACTTCCAAACAAAATGGGACTATTACCCAGTACCCAAACTTCCATGTTCCTGGAAACTAGGTGTGGTATAAACATTTATAACATCAAATGAGTAGTGCTGGTCAGTCTACACAGTGCAGGAAACCAGAAAGTTCATTTGGGGAAAATATACCATGAAACCCCACAAATGAAACTGCCACATAGTGTAAGTCAGCCTGCACATATCTCACAATGATTTCTCATGAAATGTGGGAACATTTCACTAGTACTACTAATATACTCATCTTACAAATGGGTAAAAAGTGACAGAGGTACAGCCTACATTCACCCCACACACCTTTTAGCTAAAATGGTCTGAAAACCCACCTCCATTCTGTGACCATCTTGGAACTACCTTCTGTACACCTGGAGTCACACTGTTCTTGTGTCAGTACATCATTTGACAAAAAAAATTCTTGAAAACCCAACCTAATTCACCCTTTCTCCAGCTCTAGAACTGAAGATCTTCCACTGGTGTCTCTTCCTGGACCAGCCAAGATCTTTAGGGTGCATCTGAATGGCAGATACTAACACCTCAGATCCATGACTGTCACCTATGCCAACAAGAGACAGGCACCTGTACTGCTCTCAAGATTCCCTCTACCCTCACAATAATATTCACTTACACAGAAACCATCCATACAGTTCTTGAGTAACATGAGGAAAGCCCAGCATCAGGAATTCTATGAAGAGGGTGGTAATGGTTGGAATGGCACATGCTGAGAAGGAAGACAGAGGAGACTTTACATGGTGTTGTCCTTCCGACATTATGGGCAGATGAGGCTACATTTCCAATAAAACAATGCAGACCACCATTAGAAAGCAATAAGGATGATTCATATATTTACTGGATAATCAGCATCCTGGGATATAGAGAGTGTACATCAGAACTTGTCTAACCACATGAGATACTCATCTAATACTCCAATTCCTCATTAATTCTTGGTTTGACAGATTTATATTTGAAAGAATCATACTGTAATTGGAGAAATTCAAATGTGGATATAATTTTTAGAAATTGCCATGAAATTTATTTTTTAATGCTCATAATTAAATTGTGGTTCAAGAGCCTTTCTTACAGATATTTAGAAAAAAAAAAACTAAGAACTCTTTTTAACATAATACATTCACAGAAGAAACTAATATTCCTGAAAACTTTTAATCCTTTAAAATGGTGCTTGATCATACCTACTAAAATAAATGTGGGCCATCAATAGATTGTATTTCACAGTGAGGAAAATTATTCTAGTACTTTAAGTGGATTAATATGGCTGGAAAACAAAGTGAATGTCTTCTGAAATGTTTGTGAATATTTAAAATTGCAGTACCAGGTAATTCTATACCCAAAAGTTACTGAAATTGATCTATCCATCACTTCATCTAGTCATCTGTATATATTTAACAAAATTTTATTTTAAGAACTGCACTTAATTTGTGGTTTCTCCCGCAAACTAGGCAAAGACAGGATGTCATGGAGCTCCTGTTTTTATTCATTTTCCTGTCTAAATGAGAATACATATGAAATTATGATCAACTTCCTGGGCATTTGAGTGGTAGTAGCATAGACCATTGACTCTTGGCCCACAGCTATTGGTCAGTTTTCTATGTATAATGTATTAACTGTGCTGTTCAAATTCCTGCATCATCTCTAATCTGGTAATTGCCTTTCAGTGACTTTACCCTGCAAATTGAGTTAGGTCAGTCTTTTTTTTTAATATTTACAAATTTTTAAAAAATTTTTATTTATTTACTTAAGAGGCAGAGTTATAGAAGAGAGAGGCAAAGACAGATAGAGGTCTTCCAACTATTGCTTCACTCTCCAAATGGCCACAATGGCTAGAGCTGGGCTGATCTGAAGCCAGGAACCAGGAGTTTCCTCTGGGTCTCCCACACTGGTGAATGGGCTCAAGCATTTGGGCCGCCATCTACTGCTATCCCAGGCCATACTAGAGAGCTGGATCAGAAGAGGAGCAGCTGGGACATGAACCAGTGCCCATGTGGGATGCTGGCAATGCAGACAGATGCTTAATCCATTATGTCACAGTGTCAGTGCCAGGACCTCAGTCTTGAGCTTCCATCTTAAGTAATTTCACCTCAGACATAGAAGAAAATTATTTCTTAGTTCCCAGCTTCATACAATTTAAACAGAAAATCAAGTTGCAGGCATAAAAGAACTACAGTGGTATAGTGGATTCCCTTGTCCTTTCCAGGAGTCACTGCTCTCTATAGTGGTAGCCACATACCTCTACCAGCAAAAGTTGCTCATTTTGAAATTGGAGTTGAAGATTCTGTGGCGATTCCTGAGGAGAAGTAGGAAGGCTACTCTAAGTTGTTGTTGATTGGCCTTTTACAACTCACTTTCTCTCCCTGGGTCATCTTAGTTATACCTTCTGAGTAATGGCTGGCATTTATAATTTCAAGCACTGAGTCAGAGAGAAGAGCTCTAATACCTGATTAATAGCCATATTCACAAATAAGTATAGAATGTATCATGCAGAAAAGTCACATTATATGTGGAAATTAATTTGGAATATTACACTTACTGTGTAAAGAGAGTCTTAAGATTCCTTTTGTTATAATTTCAATACTATCTGATTAACCTGCATGTAGATCGATCTGTAAAGTGTGAATATTTTTGTTATATTCCTCATAGTGATTTATTTAAAAAACATGAGTAGCAGATATCATATATATTGTAATGGAGTTCAGACTTTGTTATTTTTCTACTCATCGGTTTTAATTTCAAAATATTCTATCTTATGGACTGCTATATTGAATTTACATGTATACTATTATCAGTAATCTATGTTCCAGCTTGTGTAGGTGAACACAGATAATTTGTTGGGTACATGCATGCACCCAGGTGGTTAAGACAGTATTAAAATAATAACAAAAGGAATCTTAAGACTCATTTCACACAGTAAGTCCTACTTAGAGTTGGCTGCCCATGAGGCAGACATCTGGGTGCTTTCCATTGTGATGCACTGAACTGTGTCTCTCCAAAGTTTCTATCTTCAATCTCTAACCTGAAGTATGACTCTACATAGAGATGGTGCCTTTAATGGTACAATTAAAGTAAAAAAAAAAATCAACTGTGTAAGACTTTAACAGACTGATGACCTTATAAGAAGAGAAACAGGAGATGGACATGAACAAAGGAAATATGAGATGACACAGCAAGATGATATCTGACTGGAAGTCAGGGAGTTGTCAGGAGAAAGCAAACACTGACACTTTGATCTTGGACTTCCAAATTACAGAACTATGTGAAAATAAATATCTTTATTTAAACAATCCAACATTCAGTAATTTGTTATGGTGACCTTGGCAAACTAAACAACGTCCACCTCTGCCTGCATTATCTGCTGCCACCTACATGATCCACACAAGTTTTCAGAGAAATATAAAAATTACAAATTGATGGGGCTAGCATTATGGTGCAGTCAGTTAAGCCACTGCCTGTGGGGCTGGCATCCATATGGGTACCAGTTTGAGTCCCGACTGCTCCATTTCTTATCCAGGTCCTTGCTAGTACACCTGGGGAAATGGTGGAGGGTAGCCCAAGTACTTGAGGCTCTGAACCTATGAGGGAAATCCAAATGAAGGTCCTGATTCCTGGCTTCATACTGGCCCAGCCCTCCCATTTGTAGCCCTCTGGGAAGTGTGAACCAGCAGATGGAAGACATTTTTATCTTTCTCTGCCTCTCCCTCTCTCTGTGTAACTCTGCCTTTCAAAAAATAAATCTTTAAAAAAAAGAAGTAAACTATGGCTTTCGTATCTAAAGACCTAAACCAGAGAAAGAGAAAAAAGGCAAAATATTAAAGGAAGGATATAACAAAAATGTAGATGAGGCTAGCACTGTAGCACAGTGGATTAAGCTGCTGTCTACAATTCTGGCATATCGTACATGTGCCAGCTCATGTCCTAGTCACTCTACTTGTGATCCAGCTACCTGATGTTGGACCTGGGAAAGCAGCAAAAGATGGCCCAAGTGTGTGGGCCTCTGCCACCCACATGAGAGACCCAGATGAACCTCCTGGCTTCAGCCTGGCCCACTCCTAGCCATAGTAGTCATTTTGATCAATGAACCAATGAATGGAAGACCTCTGTGTAACTATGTTTGTCAAATTAATAAATATTTTAAGATTTATTTACTTGAAAGGCAGAGTTTCAGAGAAGGACATATAGAGATCTATCTGCTACTCCATTCCCCAAATGGCAGAAATGGCAAAAGTATGTCAATAAGAAGCCAGGATCCAGGACATTCTTCTGGGTCTCCCACATGGATGCAAGAGCCAAAATACTTGGGGCATCTCCTGGTGTTTCACCAGGCAGCTGGATTGTAAATGGAGCAACTGGGATATGAACCAGTGCCCATATGGGAAGCTGGCACTTCAGGTGGAGTTTTTATTTGCTAGACCACAGCACAAGCCTCAGTAAATATTTCCTTAAAATTTAAAGGAAAATATAAGATGTATAAGTTATGTTTGTTTATATGAATACATTCTGAAAAGTACATAACTTGATCCAAATTAAAATTTAAAATTTATTTTTAAAAGATACTGATTCTTGTGTCCAACACCATAAGATATACATCAACTTTCACAGGTTTTATTGTGCACTTATTCATGAAGTTTCAGAGGTGCAATCAGTAGGGAGGCTCAAAAAACAGTCCTATCAAGGGATCCCACTAAATTTAAGCAGGGTATTCAAAAGAAATTTTAAAAAGTTTTCTACCATTCTATGAGTCTGCTGTGTATCCTTCTTCCCATGTTAAATCATTCTCTCCCTTTTTGATTCTATCAGTTAGTATTAGCAGACACTGGTCTTGCTTGTGTCATCCCTTTGACTCTTAGACCTATCAGTGTGATCAATTGTGAATTGAAATTGATCACTTGGACTAGTGAGATGGCCTTGGTACAGGCCACCTTAATGGGATTGCATTGGAATTCCCTGGCATGTTTCTAACTCCATCATTTGAAGCCAGTCTGATTGAGCATGTCCCAAATTGTACATCTCCTCCCTCTCTTATTCCCACTCTTGTATTTAACAGGGATCACTTTTCAGTTAAAATTTAAACACCTGGGCGATGGGGCAAGATGGCGGAATAGGAAGGGAGCACACCGATAGTCTGGGGAGAGACAGTTTAATAAAAGTGGAGATACTGCAGGTTCAAGGAAGAGTAGGGGAAGACACAGCAGAGGAAACCCTTCCGGAACTGGTGATTCACAGTGGACCTGCGTGGAGAGCATGGGAGCCCGCAGTTTGGAACACCAGCAGCAGATTCAACACACCAGCACTGGAACGCGAGGTGAGCCGAACCTCAATAGCCCGAGACACTGGCAGGGAAGCGGAAAGAGGAGACTAGAGCGAACAAGGCTTGAAACCCTGCGGGGAAAAGTTCACCAGGCTAACTAGAAGAGAGAGAGAGAGAGAGAGAAAGTGACCAATACGGACACGAGTTTCTCTCTCTCCGCCCACCTCTCAAAGGTGAGCAAGACAAAGAGCAGGCGCCATTTTGGAATACGTCATAAGCAGGGCGACCTCGGGTCGGCACCGGCCCCGAGCCTAGCAGAAAAACCTGACTCTGGGTGGGAGGGGTGAAATAACAGGAGATTAGAACCTAATGAATGTGTGGTGCTAATGAACTGAGACTGTGAAAAAAGAGACGGTGGGGAGAGAACTCACGGGAATCACGAATTCATGTGAGTACTCTCCAGAGACGCTACAGTTCAGTAGCCTAGGCAGCCCAGTGGGAGATTACAGGAGAATCTGAGCCCACACTAAGGGCCGCAAAGATTCCCTCTCTGGTCCTTGGGAAAGAGCTTCTGATCTCTGGCTCCTGTGGGTACATCATTCACCTGCTAACCACCCCCAATTCCATTCAGCTGTGTGGAATTACTTTCCTTTTGAACCAAAAAAAAAAAAAGTAACAGAGAGATTTACCATGCCTAACCTGGGAGTGTCTCCTTTGACACACCCTCAACCCTGAGGAACCAAACAGAGCTCTCAGGCCACACCCATTTCAAGCCTCTAAGGCTCCATCAAAAGCAGACAGTCCACTTATCTAGAGTCATAGTATAACAAGAAAAAAACACCACAGTGAAGAAACCAATATGCCAAACAACAAATGCAAAAACCGAGGTAATAAGAACAAGGAAGACACTATGGCACCCCCAAATGAAAAAGACACCCCAATTCAAGATTACGAAGATGACGAGATAGAAGAGATGCAAGAAGCAGATCTCAAAAAATTGATAAGAACACTAAGAAGTACTCAAAAACAAATTCTTGAACTACAGAAATCCTTAATGGACAAGGTAGACAATCTCTCTTGTGAAAATGAAATATTAAGGAGGAATCAAGCTGAAATGAAACAACTAGTAGAACATGAAACTGTGATAGTGACAAGAAATCATAATGAAGTGAAGAATTCAATAGATCAAATGAAAAACACATTAGAGAGCCTTACAAACAGAATGGGTGAGGGAGAAGAGAGAATATCAGACTTACAAGACAGAGCGCAGGAAAATATACAGTCAAACCAAAGACAAGAAGAGGAAATTAGAAATCTAAAAAATATTGTTGGGAATCTACAGGATACTATTAAAAAACCCAACATTCGAGTTCTAGGAGTTCCTGAAGGCATGGAGAGGCAGAAAGGATTAGAATGCCTTTTTAGTGAGATACTAGCAGAAAATTTCCCAGGTTTGGAGAAGGATAGAGACATCCTAGTACAGGAAACCCATAGAACCCCTAGTAAACATGACCAAAAGAGATCCTCACCACGACACATTGTAATTAAACTCACCACAGTGAAACAGAAAGAAAAGATCCTAAAATGTGCAAGAGAGAAACGTCAGATTACTCTCAGAGGATCTCCAATTAGACTCACAGCAGACTTCTCACCAGAAACCCTACAAGCTAGAAGGGAGTGGCAAGACATAGCCCAGGTACTTAGAGAGAAAAACTGCCAGCCCAGAATATTATATCCTGCCAAGCTCTCATTTGTGAATGAAGGTGAAATAAAGACCTTTCATTGCAAACAGAAATTGAAAGAATTTGTTGCCACTCGTCCAGCCCTGCAAAAGATGCTTAAAGATGTGTTACACACAGAAACACAGAAACAAGGCCATCAACATGAAAGAAGGTAAACGAAGGGAACCTCACAGTAAAAGATCACAGGGAATTCAAAGCATACATTTGGATAATGAAATTATGGGACATGTCCTCTATAGAATACTATAAAGCAGTCAAAAACAATGAAATCCAGTCATTTGCAATAAGATGGAGGAATCTGGAAAACATCATGCTGAGTGAATTAAGCCAGTCCCAAAGGGACAAATATCATATGTTCTCCCTGATCGGTGACAACTAACTGAGCACCAAAGGGGAAACCTGTTGAAGTGAAATGGACACTATGAGAAACAGTAACTTGATCAGCTCTTGTGCTGACTGTTGTTGTACAATGTAATACTTTATCCATTTTAGTATTTTTTTATTCTAGTACTAGTGGTTGAACTCTGTAAATAACAAACAATTATGCTTAGGTGTTCAAATTTTAACTGAAAAGTGATCCCTGTGAAATATAAGAGTGGGAATAAGAGAGGGAGGAGATGTACAATTTGGGACATTCTCAATCAGTCGTGCCCCAAATGATGGAGTTAGAAACGTGCCAGGGGATTCCAGTACAATCCCATCAAGGTGGCATGTACCAAGGCCATCTCACTTGTCTAAGTGATCAATTTGAGTTCACAATAGATCATACTGATAGGTCTAGGAGTCAAAGGGATCACACAAACAAGACTAGTGCCTGCTCATACTAATTGATAGACTCAAAAAGGGAGAGAATGATCCAACATGGGAAGCGAGATACACAGCAGACTCATAGAATGGCAGATGTTCTAAATAGCACTCTAGCCTCAGAATCAGCCCTTAAAGCATTCAGATCTGGCTCAAGAGCCCATGAGAGTATTTTAGGCATGGAAAGCCAAGACACTCTGGAAAAAAAAAAAAACACCTAAATGAAAGATCTCTGTGAGTGAGATCCCAGTGGAACGAATGGGGCCATCAAAGAAGGAGGTACCTTTCTCTGAAGGGAGGAGAGAACCTCCACTTTGACTATGACCCTGTCGGAATAAGATCAAAGTCGGCGAACCCAAAAGGCTTCCATAGCCTCGGCAACTCATGACTAGAGCCTAGGGAGATTACTGACGCCATAAACAAGAGTGTCAAATTGTTAAATCAACATCAGGAGTCACTGTGTACTTACGTCTCATGAGGGATCTTTCCTTAATGTGTTATCCAATGTGAAGTAATGCTATAACTAGTACTGAAATAGTATTTTTACACTTTGTGTTTCTGTGTGGGTGCAAACTGATGAAATCTTTACTTAGTATATACTGAATCAATCTTCTGTATATAAAGATAATTAAAAATGAAAAAAAAACTTGGTGTTAAATTGGAAATTGCATAGAAAATTAATCAATTTAAAAAAATGTATCATATAGGATCTCTGTCCTTAATGTGCTATACATTGTGAATTATTACTATAACTAGTACTCCGACAGTATTTTTCACTTTGTGTTGCTATGTGAAGGCAAACTGTTGAAATCTTTACGTAATATGTACTAAACTGATCTTCTGTATATAAAGAGAATTGAAAATGAATCTTGATGTGAATGCAAGGGGAGAGGGAGTGGGAAAGGGGAGGGTTGTGGGTGGGAGGGAAGTTATGGGGGGGAAGCCATTGTAATCTATAAGCTGTATTTTGGAAATTTATATTCTTTAAATAAAAGCTTTATAAAAAAATAAAAATAAAATAAAGCTCAAAAAAAATTTTAAACACCTAAGAATAATTGTTTGTTAATTACAGAGTTCATCCAATAGTACTAGAATAAAAAAATACTAAAATGGATAAAGTATTACATTGTACAACAACAGTCAGCACAAGAGCTGATCAAGTTACTGTTTCTCACAGTGTCCATTTCACTTTAACCAGTTTCCCCTTTGGTGCTCAGTTAGTTGCCGCCCATTAGGGAGAACATATGATATTTGTCCCTTTGGGACTGGCTTAATTCACTCAGCATGATGTTTTCCAGATTCCTCCATCTTCTTGCAAATGACCGGATGTCCTAAATAGCACTCTGGCCTCAGAATCAGCCCTTAAGGCATTCAGATCTGGCTCAAGAGCCCATGAGAGTATTTTAGGCATGGAAAGCCAAGACACTCTGGAAAAATAAAGAAGACCTAAATGAAAGATCTCTGTGAGTGAGATCCCAGTGGAACGAATGGGGCCATCAAGGAAGGAGGTGCCTTGCTCTGAAGGGAGGAGAGAACCTCCACTTTGACTATGACCCTGTCGGAATAAGATTGAAGTCGGCGAACCCTAAAGGCTTCCATAGCCTCGGCGACTCATGACTAGACCCTAGGGAGATTACTGACGCCATAAACAAGAATGTCAAATTGTTAAATCAACTTCAGGAGTCACTGTGTACTTACGTCTCATGTGGGATCTGTCCTTAATGTGTTGTCCAATGTGAAGTAATGCTATAACTAGTACTGAAACAGTATTTTACACTTTGTGTTTCTGTGTGGGTGCAAACTGATGAAATCTTTACTTAGTATATACTGAATCAATCTTCTGTATATAAAGATAATTGCAAAGATTAAAAATCTTGGTGTTAAATTGGAAATTGCATAGAAAATTAATCAATTTAAAAAATATATATCATGTAGGATGTCTGTCCTTAATGTGCTATACATTGTGAATTAATACTATAACTAGTACTCCAACAGTATCTTTCACTTTGTGTTGCTATGTGAGGGCAAACTGTTGAAATCTTTACTTAATATATACTAAACTGATCTTCTGTATATAAAGAGAATTGAAAATGAATCTTGATGTGAATGCAAGGGGAGAGGGAGTGGGAAAGGGGAGGGTTGCGGTTGGGAGGGAAGTTATGGGGGGAAGCCATTGTAATCTATAAGCTGTATTTTGGAAATTTATATTCTTTAAATAAATGTGTCATTAAAATTAAATAAATAAATAAATAAAAAGTTTCTAAACATGTATCATAAGACAAATAAATAACTTATTTGGTGCATTTCACTTTAACTATAGTACTGCCTAAATTTTCAATAGTCAGATGTACTCAAAAAATCCCACAGGTGGCAGATGGTCTAACATTTTGAGTAATAAATTTTGAAAGTTACTTGACTAGAGAAAATAAGAATTCATAGATCACAAACTAAAATCATTAAGATGGCCCTATTAAAAAAAACCTCAAGATCTTCATGTATGAAAATTTTTTACCTTAGACTTAATTATCAAAAAAGTGATTATTTCAACTATTCCCTATTTGGCAGCCCAATTTTTTGTTTGTGTTTTTTAAAGATTTATTTATTTATTTGAAAATCAGAGTTACACAGAGAGATAGAGGCAGAGAGAGAGAGAGAGAGAGAGAGGTCGGTCTTCCATCCGATGGTTCATTCCCCAGATGGCCGAAATGGCTGGAGCTGCACCAATCCAAAGCTAGGATTTAGGAGCTTCTTCTGGGTCTCCCACATGGGTGCAAGGGTCCAAGGATTTTCCCAGGCCATAGAAGAGAGCTGGACAAGAAGTGGAGCAGTCAGGTCTTGAACTTATGCCCATATGGGATGCCAGCACTTTAGGCCAGGGCATTAACCCACTGTGCCACTGCGCCAGCCCCATTGGCAGCCAAATTTTATCTATTAAATCTGGAAAAAATAAATATCATCCCAAGTTAGATCACTAAAATTTTAATGCTGTGTGCCACCCATTATGTCTACTGTACCATATATCTAATATCAATGTATCTGATGCCTCTCAATAGATAAATGATGTGTCTCAACTATTACAAGTGTGGAAACTGTATTTTGTTCAAAACTTTTCCAAAAGTCCCTCAGTCTCTGCCTTCACTTTGAAGGGACACTTCCAGCATATACATGAGCACCTCATTGATTTTGCCAGCAAACACAATTATTCCAATGGGAATACAAGCATACATCACATTGATTGCTGACATCCTCCTAGAATGACACTGACATGTTGTGAAGAACAAACAAAGCTAATATCTTATAGTCTTTGGGTTTTTGTGTAATGCATGCTGTCTACTAGGACTCTGGCCATGAATATAGAACAATAAAACCTGAGCATGGCTACTGAGGCCTCTTTACCATAGAATGGATCCAAACTTGGCATACTCCACTTGGCAGAGGGGATGACCTCCAATGTCTACTGTCTATGTCCAAATGTCAGGTTACTGCAGACAATCACCTCTCTAGCAAACAAGAAAAGCCACTTAAGTAAAGTAAAGCTGGACACCATTCATCTGACTGTTGATATCACTATGGCTGGTCTGGATGCTTTCATTGGTTGCAATACAGAGACCTAAAGTTGTCAGAGACATTATCACTGGCAAACATGAAACTATTCAAACAAAGCATAGGTGATGCTGCAGCTCACCAGGCTAATCCTCCACCTGCAGCACCGGTACTCCGGGTAATAGTCCCGGTCAGGGTGCACATTCTGTCCCAGATGTTCCTCTTCCAGTCTAGCTCTCTGCTGTGGCCTGGGAGGGCAGTGGAGGATGGCCCAAGTGCTTGGGCCCTGCACCTGCATGGGAGACCAGGAGGAAGCACCTGGCTCCTGGCTTTGCATCAGTGCAGTGCACCGGCTCTAGTGGCCATTTGGGGGGGGGGGTGAACCAACAGAAGGAAGTCCTTTTTCTCTGTCTCTCTCACTATCTAACTCTGCCTGTCAAAAAAACAAAAACAAAACCATAAACCAAGAGTTGTGGCTTAATGTCTATTTTAACACAATTACTCAGAACAAATCTAGCTCAAACCTTAGAGAGCTGGAAGCTGTTATACTCAGCCCACCCATAAATGGGACATTGTGCCAGGTGGGTTTTGTATCCTTGAACTTCAAGAAGAACATCATAGAGATCAATGCTCCAAACTGATCCAGCTCCCTGCTAATGTGTCTGGGAAAGCAACACAGGATGTTTCACCCATGTGAGAGATTGGAAGAAGCTCCAGGCTTTTGATAGCAGTCTAGTCTAGCCACAATCATTGCAGCCATTTGGGGAGTGAACAAATCAGAAGAAAGATCACTCTCGCCTCTCTGACTCTACGACACTTTCAAATACATAAATAAATCTTTTAAAAAGTAGATCATTTCAATAGATTCCCCAATGCTCAATCATGATGATTTTACTACTTTATGTCTTTTTTATTCTTTCTTAAAGAATTATTTATTTGAAAGGCAGAGGGGAGCTGGTGTGGTGGTGCAATGGGCAAAGCTGCCACTTGTTAAGATGGCATCCTGTATAGGTACCAGGTCAAGTCCCAGCTATTCCACTTTTGAAGCAGCTCCTTGTCAATAGAATGAGAAAAGAAAGATGGCCTAAGTACTGGGGTTCCTGCCACCCACATGGGAGACCCATAATAATCTCCTGGCTTAAACCTGGCCACACATTATCCATTGAAGCCATCTCAGGAGAGAATCCGTTGATGGAAGATCTTGGTCTCTCCTATTCTCTGTAACTCTTGACTTTCAAATAAATAAGTACATTTTTAAATTGATTTTAGAAAAGGTAGACAGACACACACACAGAAAGAGAGGGAGAGAGAGGCAGAGAGATCTCCAACTGTTGGTTCACTCTCTAAATGTCTGCAACAGCTGTGGCTGGACCAGGCTCTCAAGTCCTCCACTTAGATGACAGAAAAATTAGGTGACAGGAACTAAGAAATTTGAGACATCATCCACTGTTTCCCAGGGATATTAGTATGAAATTGGTTTGGAAGTGGAGTACCTAAAACTCAGATTACCAACTCATAGACTGTGAGCATCTGATGAGATGGCTAACAAAATGGAAAACCTAAAAGTCATCAATATTCCTGGACACATACAATATACCAAATTTGAGTCATGAAGACACGTAGAAAACCTAAACAAACCAAAAAACAAGACAGAGGTTGAATCAGTAATAAAGACCTTCCCAACAAAGTAAAGCCCAAGACCAGTCAGCTTCACTGTTGAATTCTACCAGACTTTTAAAGAAGAACTAATTCCACTTCTTCTTCAGCTATTCAAAATTGTTGAAAGGGAGGGGGTCCTCTCAAACTCCTATTAGGCCAGGATCACTTTTAATTCCCAAACCAGAAAAAATATATACAACAAAGAAAGAGAATTATAGAATAATACCACTGATGAATATATATGCAAAAGTCCTCATCAAAAGACTAGCTAATGGAATTTAACAAAGCATTAGAAAAATTATTCACATGGACCAAGAGGAAATGTATCCCTGGTATGCAGGAATGATTCAACATAAGCAAATCAATAAATGTGACACATCAAATTGAACTATTTAAAAATGAAATTAAGAAAACATTTCCATGTATAACAGCATAAAATATAGTTAGAAGACAATACCCTCCATCACTGTCACTGATTATTGAAATATACAGCCCCCAATCAGCAGATCAAGATGACCTTTTCACTGTAACTTTCTGATCAGCCTTTACATGATTTGCAAGCACATAAACTGGTATTCTGAAAATGTCACTGTTGGGAAGCTAAACTTGAACTCAAATGGGAGGATCCTTATCCTGGTCTATTCAAATATTGCTATCAAAATACACAGAGGATCATTTAATTTTTATCTGTATCTCATTTAAAATCTAGACTGAGGGTGGGTATTTAGCCTAATAGTTAAATAGCTTCTATACTTTATTGGAGTACCTGAGTTCAATTTCTAAATATGGATATAGCTCCTGACTCTAACATCTTGTTAGTGCAGACCCTGAGAAGCAGTGCTGATGGCTCAAATGAGTGAGTTCATGAAACTCACATGGAAAACCAGCATTGAGTTCTCAGAAACCAGCTTTTGCCATGACCCCTACCATGGCATTTGTGGGCATTTGTTTAATAAATTAGCAAACAGGAATCCTCTGCCTCAAAGTCTCTTAAATTAAATAAGAAAGGAATTCATAAAGAAAGAGATATAGGTTTAGATGCCAGGTCACAAAAAGGAGTGTGATACATGTTAAATGAAAGTATAATGAAATATTTACTTTATTTCCATCTGATCTAATGGATAAATGTTTATTCAAAGTGATAATATTGAAAATGAACTGGATATTGTAGCTTCTCATAGGTAAAAGTTAAGTTATAAAAGAATGGGCGTTATGGTGTCACCATATGCAATGGCAGTATCCCACACAGGTGCTCATTTGTGCCCCAACTGCTCCTCTTCCAATCCAGGTTCCTGATAGTAGCCTGAGAAAAGCAACAAAAGTAGCCTGATTGTTTAGGCCTCTGTCACTCCATGGGAGACCCCGATAAATCTCCTGACTTCAGCCTATCTCATCCTCAACTTTTGTAGCCAGGTGGGGAGTGAACCAGCAGATAGAAGATATCTTTCTATCTCTCATCTCTCTGTAACTCTTTCAAATAGAAATTAAAAAAAAATTATAGAAGGGGCAGGCGCTGTGGTGTAGTGGGTAAAGCCACCACCTGTAGCAATGGCATCCCATAAGGGCACCAGTTCATGTCCTGGCAGATCCATTTCCTATCCATCTCTCTGCTATGGCCTGGGAAAGCAGTGTTAGATGGCCCAAGCCCTTAGGTTCCTGTACCCCTGTGTGAAACCCAGAAGAAGCTCATGGTTCCTGGTTTCTAATCAGCACAGCTCCAGCCACTGCGACCATCTGAGGAGTGAATCAGTGGAAGGAAGAACTTTCTCTCTCTCTCTGCCTCTTCTCTCTATGTGTAACTATTTCAATATAAATAAACAAATATTTAAGAAAATTATAGAATTATGATGAGTGCCCAATAAATAGTGAACTGCTAGCTGAAAGTGAGTTTATCAGTTATAAATGTATATTATAAGTTCTAGGAAAATTATCAAAAGAAAATTTTAGGAAAAAACTGATCCTTGATAGATCTTAATAGAGTAGACAAAGGGAAATCCTATCAAAATGAGATATGTGTATTTGGAAGAGTGGGTAACAGGTTACTCATCACGTCTAGTAGTACCTGTGTTCGAATCCTGAAGAACTAGACAATAGCATTCAAATATACCAGAGTGCCTGAACCCTATACTACCAAGGATACCAATTCTTAAACTGGGTGTCAACAACTGGTAACAGGGTCCAGAGATTCTTCCTCTAGTACATAGAAAGGTAATACCAAGCTGCCTTCCTCTGGTGAGAATACAAATTGATTCAAAGGGGGAAGTTCTTACATTTGGTCTTAACCAAAGGCAAGAAGAGAGATGAGCACATATCATATTGAGTCAATGGTAAGGCTCTGTTCCTCAATCCTAATCCTGCAAAGAACTCAGACAATGGCTACAGTCACCTCTGATGTTGCATGAGGAGCAAAGGGATCTAATTTGGAAGATGACTAGGAATGGGATGTCATGACCTGGCTCCTATCATGCCATCTTGAAGAAAAAATTACTCATAGAAATGGTACTCCAACAATAATTTCAGTTTGTGTCTCTATGTGAGGGCAAACTGTTGAAATCTTTACATAATATGTTCTAAACTGATCTTCTGTGTATGAAGAGAATTGAAAATGAATCTTGATGTGAACAGAGGGGGAGAGGGAGCGGGAGAGGGGAGGGTGGCGGGAGGGAGGGAAGTTGTGAGGGGGGGAGCCATTGGAATCCATAAGCTATACTTTGGAAATTTATATTCTTTAAATAAAATTTAAAAAAAAAAGAAAAAGAAATGACAACTCACAGAGCTGGCTAAATGCATTTACATTAACAAATCTCATCTGCTTTCTGTCCACTCCATTTTGTTCACTTAAAGAAAACAGCAAGCATTTGATCACTTTTAAGTCTGTTCATTTAAAAAAATATTTTTTCTCTGATTCATTTACTTGAAAGAGTGAACAAAAGAGGGAAAATGCACAAAGAGAAAGATAGACAATCTTCCATCTGCTGGTTTTCTTCCCAAATGAAACTGGGTCATGCCGACTCAGGAACCAGGTTCTCTCACATTGCTGGACAGAACAGAATCTAAGGACTTGGACCATCGTATGTTGCTTCTTACTCTTCAGCATTAACAAGAAGCTAGGCAGGAGTGGTGAGAAGACAAGATTTCATGTACTCCATCATAGGATGAAGACATCCCAAGTGGAAGCTTAACTCACTACAACATAACACCCACCCTAAGGCTTCCATTTTCAATTTTTTTTCACCATGTAGCTTTTTTTTTTTTTTGGACAGGCAGAGTGGACAGTGAGAGAGAGAGACAGAGAGAAAGGTCTTCCTTTGCCGTTGGTTCACCCTCCAATGGCCGCCGCGGCCAGCACACTACAGCCAGCGCACCATGCTTGTACAATGGCAGGAGCCAGGTGCTTATCCTGGTCTCCCATGGGGTGCAGGGCCTAAGGACTTGGGCCATCCTCCACTGCACTCCTGGGCCACAGCAGAGGGCTGGCCTGAAAGGGGGCAACCGGGACAGAATCCAGTGCCCCGACTGGGACTAGAACCCGGTGTGCTGGCGTCACAAGGCGGAGGATTAGCCTATTGAGCCACGGCACCAGCACCATATAGCTTGCAATGAGTCTGTGATTTCTGTATTATAAGATTTAAATAACCTTCACTTAATTTTGTAAATAACTTATTCTTCAGGGCTGGCACCGTGGTGTGTAGGTTAATCTGCTGCCTGTGGTGCTACCATCCCATATGGATGCTGGTTCTAGTCCTGGCTGCTACTCTTCTAATCCAGCTTTCTGCTCTGGCCTGGGAAAGCAGAAGATGGCTCAAATGCTTGGGCTCCTGCACCCACATGGGTGACCAGGGAGAAGCACCTGGCTCCTGGCTTCGGATTGGAATAGCTCCGGCTGCTGCGGCCATTTGGGAAGTAAACCATCAGATGGAAGACCTCTCTATCTCTCTCCTCTGTGTAACTCTTTCAAATACATAAATAAATCTTTAAAAAAAAAAGCATAACACCCACATTAAGTCTTTAATTTTTAAACTCTTTCACCATGTACCTTGCAATGGGTCTGTGATTTCTGGATTATGAGATTTAAATAACCATCACATAATTTTTTTATTATTTATTTGACAGGTAGATTTACAGACAGAGAGAGACAGAGACAGAGAGAAAGGTCTTCTCTAATAGCAACCTCTGCACCCCAACTTCTGACCAATCATCCAGAATCAGCTTCATAAAATGAACCACTTAGGAGGAAGGCTCAGAGAAAATCAATGATTTCACTATCTTTTTTGCCTGTGAAGCATCTTAGAAATAAACATGCTGCTAAGAAAGTGAGATTACTGCCTAACTGTGTATGAAGAACACAAGGATATAAAGTTGGGAGATAGTCTGGTGATTTATGAGCACTCACAGTGAACTGCATATGATGGAAAGGGATGGATCACAGAATGGGAGCTAAAGTAGGCAACCCAGACAGCAGTGACCAACCAGCCTTTAAGCTGAGATTCATGAGTATTTGCAAAGTATACAATGAGTTCTACATACAGCAACAGTAATTTTTGTTCCCCCTTAGGACATAAGGCAAAACATTTTTTCTAATTTTTTAACTATTTTTTCATTTTTTTGAAAGGCAGGGGAAGAAGAAAACAGATTTCTTCCATTTTCTGGTACCTTGCCCTCTTTCAGGCCAGCTCTCTGCTGTGGCCCAGGAGTGCAGTGGAGGATGGCCCAAGTGCTTGGGCCCTGAAACCCATGGGAGACCAGGATAAGCACCTGGCTCCTGCCAACAACAGCTAGGAATGTGCCAAACTGAAGCCAGGATCCTGGAACTCCATTCAGGCCTGGGTGAGCTGATCCCAAAGACAGAGTCCTCTGCCTTTAGGAAGACACATCTCAGAATAAAATAATACCTCCTACTGAAGGTTTTTGGGATCTAAGAGAAAACTAACTGCATCACAGAGGAGAGCAAAACATTACCCAGAGGCTGCTGTGAGCCAACAGATTTCCTGCCTACTTGAGAATCAGCCTGGTCACTAAGGAAACCAAGGAAAGAGGACTAAGCAATGCACTTGGGACCTGTGAACAGAGTCCATCTCCTGAATAAGCAAAAAGGAAGAACCACTTACAGAAGTTCTGGGCCCACTTAACCTGGAATGGGTGCACAAACTAGCCAACTCCAATTTAGACTGAGTGAAGAGACCAACAGGCTGGCCAAAGATTGCATTGGGGGGCCAGCACTGTGGTGAAATGGGTAAAAACCACCACCTATCATGCTGGCATTCCATATGAGCCCAAGTTCAAGTCCTGGCTACTCCACTTCTGATCCAGCTCTTGGCTATGGCCTGAGAAAGCAGTAAAAGATAGCCCAAATCTTTGGGCCCCTACACCTCTATGAGGCCTGGAGGAAGCTCCTGGTTCCTGGCTTCAGATCAGCCTACCTCCAGTGATTGCAGCCATTTGGGAAGTGCACCAGCATATGGAAGATGCTTCTCTGTTTCTGCCTATCAAATAAATAAATAAACCTTAAAAAAATTGTGTCACCTATTCAGGAATCTGGATATAAGAGTGACCTAAAAAGAACCAGCAACAGATGTGCACAATAGGAGCCAGGGTGATAAGCGGGTAATAAATGCACAGATTCTAGCTCAAGACAGCAGACAATGACAACCTTCTTTTCTGTTGTAAAGTCTTATTTTAAAGGCCTTGGGGAACATATCTGTAGACGAATACACATGGGTCATTTGCAATTGGTCTATAAATATTATTATTATTTCCCTGAGCAATGAGCATCAGGAACTACCTCAGGGAGGAACAATCAAAGGAAATTACTTCAGTCCCCTTCCTAGGGAATTCTGCACCCTACATGAAGCTCTTCTTGCAAACTGCTTATCTCATTCTTCATTTAAAAAATCTTTTTTTCTATATTCCATACTGGATAGGATTATTGTCTTGGAATCAATAGCTCATGATTTTCTTCATTTTATTGTTGCTATTTGTATTATTTTTTCAGGGGAAATAATTCACCCCTGAAGAGGCTTCTTTTTTTCCAGATAGCCCAACAACTGCCTTGAAAATCACCTGTGATGTCAGATGGATGGACAAGCAAGCCAACTGGAGTCATCCTCTAGGAAAAAGGACACTTACCCAAATGGCTACAGAAAAATGCAACCTGAAACAAAGAAATGTCCTTCAGTCCCCTGGTTTAGGCAAAGGGCCCATGTGCATTATTCCAGGTCTGCACCCCTTTTCATTTTGCTCACGTGTGGACTATCTGTATAGGGAAGTAGAATGTGAGCCTGGAATAACCACGTCAGAAGTGGTTAGCGTTTGCTTTATACAATTGATTTTAATGACCTCAAATTCAGTCATAAAACTTCTTCTCTTAGCAAGGAACACACATACGCACAGCCATATTCATCCCTGTATGAAAACTATTATAAAATGCTTATTTAGGAGTGTCTTTTTGTATTTAATTATAGCAGTTCCCTACTCTTATAAAAGCATCTACATAAAAAACTGAAAAATGAGTCCATTATATCAGAAACTGTTTTAAAAAATATAACTCTAAATTAAAAAATTAAAAAACTCTAAATGATAAAAGGCTGATTTTGACAATCTACACAAATGACCTGTACCCTATTTGTGCCTTTGAATACTTCCTGACCTCTCTTCTGGCTTTCCCCTCTTCCCTCACTCCTCACCCCTTTTCTGCATCATTGCCCCACATGCCCCTGAAACTCTCTCCTTTTGGAACGGTCTTGTAAACTGCCATTCAATCATGTGAGAAATGTTACTTATTTCAAAATGATTCTGTAGGGCATGCCTGAATGGCATCTAATGACAATAAGCAGGCCTTCTAACACCCCTTAACTATATTTCTAACATATGTGGAGCTAGCATTGTGGCATATTAAGTATAGCCACTTTGTATGACACTGGCATCCCACACGGGCTGTGGTTCATGTCTCAGCTACCCAACTTCTAATCCAGCTTCCAGGTAATATAGCAGAGGATAGCCCAAGTGTTTATGTCCCTGCTCCTCCATAGGAGACTTGGTTCTTGCATTGACCCAGCCCAGCCATGGCTGTTCTGACCACTGAGGGAACAAACCAGTAGATGGAAGATTCATTTCTCTTTGTTTCTCTATCTAGCTGTGCATGGTGGGGGTGTGGGTATCTTTCCCTATTTTTAACTCTGTCTTTCAAGTAAATAAACATTTTTTTTAAAAAAAAGGTGTTTTAAAAAATAATCCACACTGTGGTGCAGCTAGTTAAAACTATAGCCTGCAGAGCCACCATCCCCAATAGGTATCAGTTCATTTCCTGGTGGCTTCACTTCCCATCTAGATCCCTGCTAATGGTCTGGAAAAGTAGCAGAGGATGGTCCAACTTCTTGGGCCCCTGCAGCCACATCAGGGATCTGGCTTATGGCTCCTGGACTCAGTCTAGCACAGCCCAGGCTATTATAGCTATTTGGGGAGTGAACCAGCAGATTGAACATCCTAGAATAAAAGGAAAAAAATAAAATTAAAAAGAAATGAACACAAAAAAAATTTCTGTCATTCTGCCTTTCTGATTTAAAAAAAAATTATAAAATAAAAAACTGATCATAAATATTATGACTCAAGTTGACATATGATGGATCCAAGAAAGCTACTGCTGTCTAGTGCCGCTTAAGGCTTTCTTACAGAAAAATCATTTATCTTGCTTTCCAAGCACTCAAATATCAAAAGCACCAATGCTGCTACCCAGTATAACTCTGTTTAAGGCTGCTTCAGTATTGAAAGAAAAGAAAAGGAGAAGGGGCACAAAGCCAGGATGGTTTCAGGGTGACAGTATCCTCCTTACTTTGCAACTTGGTTTCTAATTGGAGATGGTTCACAAAGGGAACTTCAGATACTGCAGAACTGCCCAAACACCTTCAATCAATCACAGATATTGTCATAGGCTCCCTGTATGTACAATGGAAGGAGAACACAGAGCACTCCACAAGGCAGAAATGTGTTAAATAAAATTTCTCCACACTGCTGACCACAATCTCAAGAATGTCTTGATCCAAATGCCATTTCAGTTCAAGAAATAGACTACCTGACTTTTCTCCACTCAGATATATTCCTGTATGAAGAATCCATTTCCCTGGGGGCACAGCACCACCATACAATGCAAACCAGGCATAGCAGAGCTATGGCTTTGATGCTCTGAGGAGAATGGATAACATCTATGAGTTCTGAATGGACTAAAAAGCTTCCCCCTGCTCAAGGAGTCTGATATAAATTTGAATTAAAAGATAGAAACGCAAAAATCAACTGAATCTGTTAGGTGAGAAGAAAGGAATATTGCTTTCCAGTAGTTTGTAGCATATTAGTCTTCAGAGTTTCATTTTCTACTTATATTTGAGGAAATAAAAAGATTGAGTCAGTTCCATCCTAACACATAGCAGCTTTAGCCACTGATCACATTACAGCTAGCCTTGATCTACCTCTCACTCAACAAATGTCAAACTAAAATAGAACATTCCAATGTATTGTTGACACCTGTTCAACAGGCATCTCCAATACCTTGACACACAATTCAACAGAAGGGGAATGGTGGGGCTGGTATTGTGGCACAGTAGGTTAAGCCACCACAGCCTCAAATGCTTGCATCCTCTATGAGCGCCAGTTTTTTCTCCCCAGATGGGCACAACAGCGAGGGCTAAGTGGAAATCAGGAGCCAGGAGCTTCATCCAGTCTCCCACATAGGTAGCAGGAAAGGAACCCAAACACTTGAGCCATCCTCTACTCTTTTCCCAGATGATAAACAGGGAGCTGGATTATAAGTGAAGCAACTGGGATATGAACCATCACCTATTTGGGATGCCAGAGTTGCAGGCAGTAGTTTAGGCCATGGTGCCAAAATGCTGGCCCCATGAGTGCCAGTTTAAGTCACAGCTGCTCCACTTCTGATCTGTCTGTTAATGCACTTGGGGAGGAAGCAGATGATCCGAGTATTTAGGCCTCTGTTCCCACATGGGGACTTGGATGAAGATCCAGGCTCCAAGCTTTCAGCTGGCTCAATCTTGTTCATTGTGGCAATGAACCCGGCAACTTGAAGATCCTCCTCCTTCTGTGTCTCCCTCTTCCTCTGTAAATCTACCTTTAAAATAAAATGCTTAATTCTTACAAAAAAAGGGAAAAGGTAAAAGAGGAGCCACATACAAATAACAGAGCAAAGCTACAGTTGTGCTATCCCTCGGCAGCCTTCTGCCTTAAGTGGGAAGTCTCCAGCTTATAGACACTGACATAAAAGACACTTACAAATATTTCAAAAAAACAGATGAGAGATTTACAAGGCAGGTTGATGTTATGATGACTTTTACTGTAAAGTTGCACTAACAATAGGCAGATCCCTTTTAGTGTGCCCAAGTTAACCCAGTGCCTAATTCAAGGAGACAGCCTGAGGAAGATGTGCTGACAGTCAAGAGAGCAGAAATGTCTCCATTACTCTTCTCAACATCATAAACAGAAGGAGAAAAGGTATTCATGTGTGTGGTTATAAAGAAGATGGAAGCATACCAATTTCAGAAGAGGAGGAGAAAAGCTCAGATAGAGTTTTTGTAAGAAAATAAAATGAAGTAAATCTCAGAATATAATGTGAATTGAAAAAACATCATCAATTCATCAATTCTCACCAGGAACCAGGAAAACTGCCCATGTGCACCAAATAATGGTTTAGTTCCCACTATTGGCAGGTGTCACCCAACCAGGCACTCAGAGAATATGAGCAAAACTTTTCCACAAGAGGAAACATGAAGTATGAACCAGTCACACAAGACAACTATGTCTAGTGCTCAATGTGAGCCCCAGAATAACCACCTAGCAAACCTGTTAGGTCTCAAGAGAAGTCAGATTTTTAGCTTTGCAGTCACAAAGAAAACACAGCTGCTTGAAATGCTTTATGGTGACTGATAACACCTTTATTCTTGTCTAAAAAATGGCCTGAAGTGGCCAAGAGCTGACAGTTATGAAAACAAAATTACATGCAGTCTACTAGATGTGAATCAATGGAAAAGCTAGAAAATAATGTCAAGACCAGAGAAGTATAATGAGAAAAGCAATGAAATGAGGGATAGATGAGTTTCTTCAGAGCTTTTCCTCCATCAAATTCCCTAGGAACCCACACTTGCTAATGTGGTGGCATTCACTCCACTGACCAAACCTTGGAAGGTAGGACAAGTTGTCTATTTGAAAGTGCCCAATATGAGTCCATCAGAGTCTCTTTCAATGATCAGTGTCACTGACCATTGAAATCTTCCCAGGGAGAGAGGCCAAGTGACACCTTGGATCAAGTTAATAACTATTGCTGGGCCATCATCATCTTTGCAGACCAGCAGAAACAGCAAAGAGAAAAAGTGGAGAAGAAAGTTAGGGAAGAAAAAAAAAAATGGAAACCTCAATTTGTGGAGACTCCATCTTTCTGGTTTACAGATGCTCAGGCAAGAGCCACCACAGGTTTTATGAGCCACTGTGCAGGAGCAGCACATCATGGTCACTCAGAAAAATCAACAGACAGCTTCCTGTTGTCTATACATAGCTGACTTTGGTCTACACACATTCCAGGTGAAATGAACCTGAATCAAGTAAAGAAAAAGACTTACAAAAACAATATTCCATGGGAATGAACTTTGCAAAGCCATGTCACCCAATAGAGTAGGTGGGGGGGATCTATATTTTAAAGAAGCACCATACATGGTAGACCTGATATTCAGAGACCAGTTTTGAGTTTTACAACTCACCCACATATGCACCCTCTCTTCATCTTCCCAACAAAGACCAAACACTGAAGAATCTCTACATCATGTGCATCTAGAAAAGAACATCTGTACATATGAGTTGATAAAAATTGTACACATGGATACTTCATGTACACTGGCCATAAACATGCATCTCCACATGCCATTTTAAGACTGTTTCCAGAAACAGGCTCTTTGTGAACTAATATTTTTGATGCACACATCTCTCTCATCACACAGGATTCCTATTTCTCTTTTTGAGAAGTAATAAGTTATTTTAACCACATGATTGACATCTTTTGATATTATGTAGAAACATAATTGATGTCTTTGGAATGTGTTGTCTAGAAGTATCTGTCTTCCACAGGGTTGGTTAATTGCAGTCACTCATTCAAACAGATTTATGAACTGTCTTGGATTTGCCATTAACATTTGACAGGAGTGGGAATGTTTGTTTTTTTTTTTTTTCTGCCAAGTCATTTGGATATTTATAAAATCATTGATTGATCACAAAAAATTATCAAATTAGAAATTCATATACTGTAGATTGATTATCCAGTACCACACCCAGTTGCCTTGGCAGAGTCAGAACAGATGATTTCATGGACCATATATGGCCCACAGATTGGCTATTCACCACCTCTGATTTAGAGTAAAATGATAACTAAAGTTCTGACTTCTTTCACTTTGTTTATTGGCCAAGTCAGAGCTGATGTCCAATAAAGGCCCTTAGAACCTACTGTAGTAGAAACTTTTTCCCATTTTCCTTGTAACTTTAATTTTCTTTTCTTTTTTTTTTAAGATTTATTTATTTTATTTGAGAGTTAGAGTTACAGACAGTGAGAGGGAAAGACAGAGAGAAAAGTCTTCCTTCTGTTGGTTCACTCCCCAAATGGCTGCAACAGCTGGAGTTCCACCAATCCAAAGCCAGGAGTCAGGTGCTTCTTCCTGGTGCAGGGGCACCAGGACTTGGGCCATCTTCCACTGCTTTCCCAGGCCATAGCAGAGAGCTATACTGGAAGTGGAGCAGCCAGGACTAGAACCAGCACCCATATTGGATGCTGGCACCGCAGGCAGAGGATTAACCTACTGCGCCATCTCGCCAGCTCCAGAGTGCATTTTCATAGCCACTAATTCCACTTGAAGCTGTCTATTGATGGCCTACTTTTGTGGCACACTAGTTTAAGGTATCTCCTGCAATGCCGACATTCTACATGAGCACCAGTTCAAGTCTCAGCTGCTCCACTCCCAATCCAGTTCTCTACCAATAACCTTGGGAAAGGCAGTAAAAAATGATCCAACACTTGTAAAGGACTTGCCCTACCCTTCCCTTCCTCTCTTTCTTCCTCCTTCTCTGCTCCCTGCCCCACTTCCTCACTTTTGTGGAGATCCTAGGTGCCAAAGGGACCTTTCCTGTCTCCTTGCAATGCAAATAGCAAAGCTGATAAGTGGCAGAGAGCATCTCATGAAACAAATAAGTGGAAAGTCCCCTGAGGCTTCAAAGAGACATCCATTTTTCCCCAGCTGCCTTCTATACCTCCCCACCCCTCTTAGTGAAAAATTCACTCCTAACTGGATAAAACCTGGAATCCTGACTCACCTGCCCACAGCCCTCCACTGAGAAAGGGCTGTGGTCCCTCTTTGTTTTCAATAAAGCAACTGGTCTCTGTTGAGGTCGATCTGTTTCCTTTTTCCATCTCTTCTCCAGGGGGTATGAAAGGCCAGAATCCTGAGCTATTTTAAACCTAACAGCTTGGATCCCTGCCACCCATATGGGAGTCCCAAAAGGTATTCCAGGCTCTATCCAAAATTCACTTTCCAACTGAGCTATCCAAGGACACTATCCAGGATTCACTTTCTATTTTTACTTCCTAGATAGTCTCATTATGCTCAACAGCTAGTAATCTGTGATAAAACCACAACACATACATCACTAAAACACAGTTATGCATGTGAAAATTTCATTACACTGAAAGTCAGAGATAGTTGTCAAGGCCACATCTTCTACTCTACTATATGGGCATCACTGTGTGGAGAGAGAAGCACTTAGATAGTTGTCAAGGCCACATCTTCTACTCCACTATATGGGCATCACTGTGTGGGGAGAGAAGCACTTTTTTGTTTTTTCTTTCTTATCCTTTCTCACATGAACAACTTGTATAGATGATTCCACAGAACAGTCAAGAAAATATAGACCTAGGGGCTGGTGCTGTGGCACAGTGAGTTAATGCCCTGGCCTGAAATGCCAGCATCCCACATGGGCACCGGTTTTAGTCCAGACTGCTCCAGTTTCATTCCAGCTTTCTGCTAAGGCCTGGGATAGCAGTGGAAGATGCCCAAGTCCTTGGGCCCCTACACCCGTATATGTAGACCCGGAAGATCGAAGATCGGCACAGCTCTGACCCTTGTATCCATCTGGGGAACCAACAGACGGAAGACCTCTCTCTCTGTCTCTACCTCTCTGTGTAACTCTGCCTTTCAAATAAATAAATCTTTAAAAAAAAAAGAAAATAGAGAACTAATATCCTCCCATGTCAAAAATGTCATATGCTTAAACACAGAACCTAAGAAAAACAATGGGCCCTCTTAAACTCATATGGACTGTTAAGATAATCAGCTTGGTGGATCATTGGGTGACTGTAAAGAACTGGGCAGAGAAAAAGTGTTACTTTTCTGTATTTATGTTTCTATAGTCCTCCACTCCATGCAAATCCAGATTAAAATAGCTCCAGTTGACCCACGCAGTAGATTGTGTTAACTTCAGCTCACCTTGCAAAGGTATCAGGGGCAGGTAATTGATGGAACAAGGATATAAGCCTCAGCCATTCTTGCTCATCACCCAAAATCAACATTGGAATGTATTCCTTGCCCTTGAATCTCAACTGAGTCTCACACCCTATTGCCTTCATTCCCAACCCTGCATTCTTTTCCAGGTTCCCAAAGCCCCACCCAGTTCTAGGAATTCCCTGCCACCAGCTGCTTCCCTACCCCCACCCCCATACCTAACCCTACTAAAATATAAAAGGTATAGCCCCTGGGGGTCCACGCATCCTGCCACAGGTTCCATCAATGTACAAGAAGGCAGTTGGTCCCAAACCTTTACAAATTATTCTCTGAATAATTTTAGTCTGTCTGTAAAGTTGTACACTGCCTCCTCTCTATTCTGTGCCTCTTTTCCTAACATTGAGGTGCCTTGTGTGAGGAGGCACCAATCTGCAACTCTTTTCCTAACAGTAATAACAGTTGATATCCTTGCTAACAGAAGAAGGAAGGGCTGAAGACAGACATCAAAAAGCAACAAAATATATCAACAGCTATGATTCCACGGCCTCAAATTCAAGATTGAAAAAAAGTCTGTCAACTAAACATGGAAGAGATATAAATCCACAAAGATACAGCACACCCTTCATGCTGCTCCGACTTGGAAAAGGCCAGCTGAACACTTAGGGTCCCAGCTGCCAGTTGTGTCCCCGAGGACTCAACCGGGCCAACGAGGTGCAGGATGGGGGCTATCGAGCAGATTCTAGTCTGATCCTCCTCTAACCCCTGGCCCCCTCAGGTTCCCTGCTGAAGGCCATCAAGCCCCGTCCTGCTGCAATGGCCTCTGGATACAGCAGGAGGCCCGAGGAGACGGCATTCTCTGCTCCACTCAAAGTGAGAACAGCCTTATTTAAATATTTAGAGAACGGGAGTCTCTCTGTCTTCTTCCTGTGCTCTTACCTGTCCTGCTTGTGTAGCTCCCCCCATCCGATAACCTTCCCCTTGTAACCACTAAGTAAAGCACGTTAAGGGGAGTTCGGGCGAGGTAACACGCCACTGTTCGTGCGCTGAGAGGCTGCAAGCAGCGGTGGGAGGCAGGACAGCCCGGATTCCAGCCCTGACTTTGCAGGGAAAACCGCCAGGATCACTGAGAAGCAAGTGAGCCACACCTGGGAGCCGCCAGCCGCCCCAGCACCCACCACACATACACACACACACACACACACACACACACACCCCGGCACCTTCCTGTTCTCCATACTTGCCGTAGAAAGTTCGGGGAGTACGTCCTCCTTCCTCGGGGCACACGAGGAGCAAAGTAGAGCGTGGGGCAGAGAACGTCCCCAGCACGCGGGACGCACAGGCAGCAAGTGAAGAGGCGCAGCCACAGCGGGTGGCGGGCTCTGGGCTTGTGCTCGCAAACTGCGCGGGGTTGCAGTGCGGAGTGAGGCAGCGAGTGTGTGGAAAAGATCAGAGCAGTCAGAGCAGTCTCTTGGTACTGCACGAGCTTCCTGTGCCTCAGAGGGTCATGGGCAGGAATGAGCACGCGCAGATTCTTTGGTGACTCAGAATACGTCGGGACGCCTGAGGATTCTGGGAAATAGAGTCCAGGCTGGGGCATCTGGCTCTCCCCGAGGGTTTCAGAGTGCATTTGCATTTGTTTACATCCCTCCTTCTCTTCTTTCTCACCTCAAAATCTCAAGGACCAGTTGGTATTCTTTCCTGAGCAAAAATCTTAAAGAGCGACACCCACTGCTGCTGATACCCAAACTTTTGTGCCTTCATAAAACGCATTCTTCTGGAAAAGTCTTATTTGCTGCTTTGTCCCTGGAAATTTTTCTCAAATGATAAATGACTACGAATACAATATAACTTTTAGCAGAGGTGTAGAAGGCATAGTTTAAAATCCAAATTAGGGAATAGAATTTTTGTTTTATTGATGTTTATAATTATTTTTTAAAGAATTTTATGTATTTGAAAGGCAGAGTTACAGAGAGGCAGAGGTGGGGAGAGAGAGATGCACTCAATGATTCACTCATTCAAATGACTGCAATGGCTGGAGCTGAGCCTATCTGAAGCCAGGAGTATCTTCCAGGTCTCCCTCGTGGATTCAGGGGCCCAAGTACTTGGGCCATCTTCCTTTGTCAGGCTATAGCAGAGAAATTGATAGGAAGTGGAGCAGCCTGGACTTGAACCAATACCCATATGGTATGCCAGCACTGCAGACAGTGGCTTTACATGCTACACCACAGTGCCAGCTCCTATAGTTCTTTTCAAACTATTTTTCATCTTCTTTTAATTCACCAAGCACAGAAACAAACAGGGAACGGAATACAGAACTAACATTGTTGTGCATCTTATAGGAGCCAGGTTAAGGGACTAAATGCCTTACATCATATCATTTATACCTTAGATTAATTCTGGAGATAGTATCATCAGGAGTTTACAAAGAAGAAACTGAAGTGAAAAGAGTTCAGCATTTACCCATGGTGATATCACTAAAAGATCTGGGTTCAAGGTCAACTGAAATCTAATACTGGTTTAGGAAATCTTTCTTTTGTCTTGGGGCTCAGATTCTAAAACCCCAGACTTCTCATCTGCAAAAACAGTGAGAAATAATCTACACTATAGAGAACCACCAACAATTATAACTTTTCTAAAAAAAGGAAGGAGATTCAAAGTTGCTATTATTCCATGGTCATTTTTTCTTAGGTTTACTATCAAGAAAGCATATATAAGTATTCTTAAGAATATGTGTGGGTTAAGGCTGGTGCTACGGCTGACTTGGTTAATCCTCCACCTGTGGCGCCGGCACCCCATATTCTAGTCCCAGTTGGGGCTCTGGATTCTGTCCCAGTTGCTCCTCTTCCAGTCCAGCTTTCTGCTGTGGCCCAGGAAGGCAGTGGAGGAGGGCCCAAGTGCTTGGGCCCTGCACCCACATGGGAGACCAGGAGGAATCGCCTGGCTCCTGGCTTCCGATTGGCACAGTGCACCGGCCATAGTGGCCATTTAAGGGGTGAACCAACTGAAGGAAGACCTTTCTCTCTGTCTCTCTCTCTCACTGTCTAACTCTGCCTGTCAAAAAAATAAATTAGAAAATTTAAAAATTTGTTAAAAAATGTGTGGGTTTTTTTTTAAAAGTTTTTAAGTAAAAATGTAACTGGATAACTGGATGGCATGGAGTTCTATGTTTATGATTACTTCTGTCCATTATAGTTCATGGGGTTAGGCTGTTGCTGGATTAAGAATGCTTACATTTTTGTCCATTTACTTCACACTAGTATTTACTATGTTAGGCAAACTGTCTTGACTACTTTTATTGGGAGGTGGATGCCAGGAAGGGAGTTGCTGGGAAGAGTTTGATGAGATTTTCTTCATGAATTCTGTGGTGCTCACTAAAGTTTTTAACACTTTGGTGATTTAACCTCTTCAGATTAAAAGCTCATTAACACTTCCTACCCAAAGATGCTGAAAATATTCAGCTATAGACCTTGGCTGGGTGGAAGAGAAAGAAAAACAAAACTTAAATGATGAGTGTCCCATTGCAAGAGCTAAACTAGAGATGGGTACAACCATCAGTGACAATTGTGAGGAAAGTACAAGATGAATAGCTTTATCCATTACTTTTCCTCTGCAGGTTCATTCTTTTCAAATATTCAAAACATTCATTATGATTCTCATTTTATAAAAATGTATACTTTAATGGGGTGGGAGGATGTTCACTCCATGCTAGGTAGGCCTTGTTACTGAGAACCCTCCACTGCAGGAACTTCCTCCAGTTCATACATTCACAAGTGTAGGTACATATATAAATATCCACATGCATACATCCACACACACTGCCTCAAGGGTTGGGGAAGACAAAGGTATTGGCCACACACAGCTGGTGCTCTCGTGGCATCATCCAAACTGCTCAGCTCAATTACTTCTCTGCAATCTCTGTGTCTAGTGGCCAGAAACCCTAAAACACACCATGAAACCCAATGTGCAGGAGGCATCTGCTGGATGAGGGTGAGCCCTATAAGAGGAAGGGTGGAGATGAGGACACCGAACACTGTTGGGTGGCTGCATGACATGGTTGGGACTGGGGGGTTGAGGCACTCTCTGGCATGGCTTAGAGTTCCTAAAACCAAGAGTTCATACAATCTTGGGCGAGAAATGTGCAATATGAAAAAATGTACATTTGGAATTTTTACTTATTTTGCCTCTCTACAGTGCTTCACTAAATAAATCTCTGCACTTTCACACACCCTTGTCCAATAAAGCTTCAGGCCACCAGGATAGACATTTTCACTCACACACAGCCCCTCACATCAGCACTGGTGCACTAGAATAAAAATCTTCCAGTAACACTGTTTTTATTTATTTATTTTTAAAGATTTTACTTATTTATTTATTTAAGAGGTAGAGTTACAGACAGTGAGAGGGAGAGACAGAGAGAAAAGTCTTCCCTCTGTTGGTTCACTCCCCAAATGGCCACAATTGCCGGTGCTGCACCAATCCGAAGCCAGGAACCAGGTGCTTCTTCCTAGTCTCCCATGTGGGTGCAGGGGCCCAAGCACTTGGGCCATCCTCCACTGCCCTCCTGGGCCACAGCAGAGAGCTGGACTGGAAGAGGAGCAGCCAGGACTAGAAACAGTGCCCATATAGGATGATGGCACCACAGGTGGTGGATTAATCTACTGTGACATGACGCCAGGCCTATACTATGTTTTTAAACTTGAGTCATTATAAACCTTGTTCAAAATGTTATGGGAAAAAATGTCCATGTTTATACAAGGCAGGCTATGGCAGGGCACTGGGGGATCTCACCCTCAGGAACCCTAAGGAGGAGACAAGCATCCTTGTCTCTGTCTCCTCCACCATCCTTCCACCCCATCCCCAAGAACCAGCAGTCCCCTGCCCAACTGAGTGCACTCACACCTGTTCCACTGAGACATAGCTAGGTGACCTTTGCCATTTCCCCCATACCCCTGGAGGAAGGAGCTAGGCACAGCCAGGCCCTCTCCCTTGCAGTTGTCACCCCTCTGTGCCAGACCCAAGAGATGCTGCTCTGTACAAGTAGAGTCCAAGGAAGCATCATCTCATTATGAAATTGCTGTTCATGGGCTGCTCCACTTCTAATCCAGCTCTCTGAAAATGTGCCTGGAGAAGCAGTAGAGAATTGCACAAGTGCTTGGGCACCTAAACCCATGTGGGAGACCCAGTGGAAGCTTCTGGTTCATTGCGATGTGGGCATTGCAGTTGATGGCTTAACCTGCTTGCTCATTCTATATTGGCAGCCAGCAGGACAAAAACCTTCCAGAGAGGCTATTTCCTGCTTTCTCCTACCAGAAACCTCTACATCCTGACCATTTGAACAGGTCCAGCCAAAAGTACAACATTCTTAATTAGATATTTGCATATTTATACCCATTTCAACCAGAATAAGAATCCATCTACTGAACATCAAACAGAATTTGAGATTCTACCTTGCAATACCTTGGGTCAAGTTCAGACTCTATCCTGAATTAAATTTTCACTAATTCTGAGATTTCAGGCTCCCCTGAAAGCTTGAAATATAGAAGGAGGCAAGATGGCATCAGGGTGCTTGCACTGGCTACTGTCCTGTGCAGATCAAAAGTTTTTATTTTGACTCCTTTCAATAGTTAGACCTTAAAAGCACTTGATCTCCAAACTTGTTTCAGTTTTTCAGTCACATTGCGGAAGAAATGAAATCAGCATTTACCTTGGAATGGTTCAGATCCTACTGAAAAAGAAAATTCTGAGCAGATGGATCAAAAATATTCAAGGATCCTTTTATTTCATGTTAAAACTGAGATCTGCATTCCAGGAAGAGCTTCTGCCTTCCTGTTCTAACATGCAGCCTATGCTGGGGCGGGCTGCTGAACTGAACCTGCACACACTTGGAACTGTGAATGGCTACAATGTCCGTTCCTACATATTAATTTCACCCTAAAATATTTCAATACATCCCGCTCTTTGAATAATGCTTCAGAAATTATATACCAGGGTTGTTTTGCTAAGTTTTCTCAGGGGAGCACACTCCCCTGAAATAGGACATGGCTGCAATTCTGTCTCTGCCTATGCAGTCTGGGTGAGAGCACACCCTCCCAACAGAATGCAGCAGCAGAAGGCAGCAGGGTGGGTAATTGGTAACTAATGGTGAATGCTGGTTTTGGGAGCTCAAGGTTGTGAATAAGATTCTGGATCCTCATGCTGCATGATGGCAACCTACTTACTGTCCCTCATCCTGGAACATAGGGTTTGGTTTTTCCTGGTCATGCAGTGTGCTTTGGTTAATGTATTGCTGTGCCTACATGCTTGATAGCTTGTGGAGTTTTTTGTATCCTCTAATAAAACCTGCTGGCAAAGATATATCTGGTGGCATGCCCTTCTAATAGGACTCTGCTTAGGATAGATTATGATTAGGGTGTCTATACGTAGGTCTAGTGTTAGGGTTCAGCTTAGGCCTAGATTCAGAGTTGAGCTTAATGCCATGACAAGAGCTAGGCCTTATGTTAGAGTTACTTCTAGGGCAAAAGTTGGAGTAGAGTTAGGGTTAAGGTTGGGGCTAGGGTTAAGCTATGTTTAGGAGTACAGCTGGCGTTAGCTTTGGGATTCTGTATAGAGCCAAGTGTGGGGCAAGGTTTAGAGTTAGGGCTAAGGCAACCAGTAAGACTAGTGTTAAGTATTGAGCTAAGGATAAGATTACAGCTAGATTTAGGTTTTGTGCTATAGATAAGATTAGGGTTATGTTTATCATTAGCGTTATGTGTAGGGATAAGTTTAGTGCTACAGTTTGCTTTAGGGATTGATTTAGGTTTGGTGTTAGGACTAGGGTCAGGGTTATGTGAGGGTTAGGGGTAATGTTAAAGCTAAAGTCAGAGCCATTGTTAAGGTTATATTTGTGGCTAACATAAGGGTTAGAATTAAGACTGAATATACAGTTAGGGTTATGGCAAGAGTTATGATTTGATTCATGGTTCAGCATGTTGTAAGGATTGGAACTAGTGCTAGGGTTTAGGATTAGGTTTCTGTTTAGAGTTACGAATATGAAGAGGGTTTGATGTACATTTATGTTTAGAGTTAGACTTAGGGCAGTTAAGGTGACTGCTTGCATTAGGCCCAGGGATTGTATTAAATTTACAGTAAGAGGTTTAGGAATAATGTGAGGGCTAATTTTTTTTTTTAATTTTTGACAGGTACAGTGGACAGTGAGAGAGAGAGAGAGAGAGAGAGAGAGAGAGAGACAGAAAGTCTTCCTTTGCCATTGGTTCACCCTCCAATGGCCGCCGCAGCCAGTGCGCTGTGCCCGGTGCACCGCACTGATCTGAAGGCAGGAGCCAGGTGCTTATCCTGGTCTAACATGGGGTGCAGGGCCCAAGCACTTGGGCCATCCTCTACTGCACTCCCGGGCCACAGCAGAGAGCTGACCTGGAAGAGGGTCAACTGGGACAGAATCCATCACCCCAACTAGGACTAGAACCCCGTGTGCCAGCACAGCAAGGCAGAGGATTAGCCTGTTGAGCCATGGCACCAGCCATGAGGCCAAATATTTTTATTAGGGTAAGATCTAGGGCCTGATGCAAGGTTAAGGTTGGATTTAGGCTTAGTACTAGAATGAGACTTAGGTCTAAGGCTCTGGAGAGTTTTAATGCCAGAAACAGGTTTATGATTATGGTTAGAATTAGAGTAAAGTACAGGGCAATATCTGCAAATAGAGTTAGGTTTGTGGTAAGTTTTAGGACTATGGTTAGGGTTAGGGCTGGGGTTAGGGCTACAACTAATGCTAGTGTTGTCATTATCATTAAAACTGGGGTTATTACTAGATTTCAAGTTAGACCCAAGGTTAACTTAGGACTTATGGCTTGGAGCTAGCATTGGGAATAGTGCTAGGTTTTGGTTTATGTTTAGAGCAAGTGTTAGGGTTTGGTTTACATTTAAGGCTAAGATTAGGTTTCCATTTAGAGTTAGGTGTGGGTGTACGGTTAGAGGCACTGTCAGGGTTAGGGTTAAGTTTAAGTTAGGTATATGGATAAGGTTATAGCTAGAATTCAAGTTAGTGTTAGGATTAGAGGTATGGTTAGATTTGTTGTTACCATTAGGGTTAGGCCTAGCATTAGGTTTATGGATATGGTTAAGTGTATGCAGAGGGTTCACAGGAGAGATAGAGTTAGAGTTATGTTTATAGTTTTCATCATTGTTACGGTTAGGACTAGAACTATGGCGACATTTACAGATAAGGCTACATTTAGGGTTTGGATTCAGTTTAGAATTCAGGATAGACTTGGCTGGCGCCGTGGCTCAACAGGCTAATCCTCCGCCTTGCGGCGCTGGCACACCGGGTTCTAGTCCTGGTCGGGGCGCCGGATTCTGTCCTGGTTGCCCCTCTTCCAGGCCAGCTCTCTGCTGTGGCCCAGGAGTGCAGTGGAGGATGGCCCAAGTGCTTGGGCCCTGCACCTGCATGGGAGACCAGGAAAAGCACCTGGCACCTGGCTCCTGCCATTGGATGAGCACGGTGCACCGGCCGCAGCGCACCGGCCGCGGCGGCCATTGGAGGGTGAACCAATGGCAAAGGAAGACCTTTCTCTCTGTCTCTCTCTCTCACTGTCCACTCTGCCTGTCAAAAAAAAAATAAAGAATTCAGGATAGACTTGGGGTTAGAACAAGTTCTAGGATTAGGGTTAGATTTGTGGTAAATGTTACAACTATGCTTACAGCTGCAGCTGGATTATGTTTAGGGTTAGACTTAGGGCTAGGGTTAGGTTTAGTGGTAACATTGGGATTTGGGTTTGTGTTAAATTAAGAGTAAAACAGGGTTAGCAATAATGTAAGTCCTGGGACTACAGTTAAATTTCAGGTTACATCTAGGGTCTGATCTATTTATGGTTAGAGTTAGTTAGGGATAGAATCTGCCCAAGGGTTGAGATTTCAGTAATGTTTAAACTACAGATTGGCTTATGGTTATGCTTAGAATTAGGTTTATTTGAGGGGGCAGAAAAACTGGTTAGATTTAGTTTTAGGGTTAGTGTTGTGGCTGTTTATAATTGGGCTAGTCTTAGGGCTAGGGTTAGGTTTAAGGCTAGGATTTGAATGAGGTATAGGGTAAGCATTATGACTAAGGTTAGGCTAGATCTCCATTCTGGTTTAGGGTTAGGATTATAGTTAGAGTTTTTGTTGTTGTTATAGTTAGGTTTATTGCTGGAGTCAGGAATAGTGCTATGTTTACATTTAGCAATATGATTAGAGTTAGAGTTTGCTATAGGGGTAGGGTTAGACCTGTTATTGCTCAGGTTAGGGATAGTGCTAGGTTTGTTTCTAGGGTTGGATTGGAGATATTGTTAAGTTTAGATTTAGGGTTAGGGTAAGTCTTAGGGACAAAAATAGGGTTTGGGTTAGGTTTAAGATCATGGTTAGCATTAGGGTTAAAATTAATGCTAGGGTTGCTGGCTACATGGCTCAACAGGCTAATCCTCTGCCTTGCTGCACCAGCACACTGGGTTCTAGTCCCGGTCAGGGTGCCAGATTCTGTCCTGGTTGCCCCCCTTCCAGGCCAGCTTTCTGCTGTGGCCTGGGAGTGCAGTGGAGGATGGCCCAAGTGCTTGGGCCTTGCACCCGATGGGAGACCAGGATAAGCACCTGGCTCCTGCCATCAGATCAGCGCAGCACGCCGGCCGCCATGGCAGCCATTGGAGGGTGAACCAATGGCAAAGGAAGACATTTCTCTCTGTCTCTCTCTCTCTCTCACTGTCCACTCTGCCTGTCCAAAAAAAAAACAAAATTAATGCTAGGGTTAGTATAATAAATGGTAAGGGATAATACCTAAGGGTAGCAATACCATTTGGGCTAGGAGTAGATCTAGATCTAGGGTTAGAGTTAGAATTCGGATTGATAATAGAGTAGTGTTACCATTAGGTTTTGGCTTAAGGGAAGGTCTAACATTATGCATAGGGCTAATGTTAAGTTAGAATTAATGCTACATCTTGGTTAGGATTATTATCTGCATTGTGATTAGTTTTATGTCCATCTTAGAGTTAGTATGATTGTTTGGTTTAGAGGTAGGTTTCAAGTTTAGTGTTAGAGTTAGGATTAGGTTTTGTTAGAACCTTGGCAGATTTAAGGTGATAATTATAGTAATAGGTCTAATGTAAGGTTTGGTGTTTGGATTAAGAGTAGAACTAAGACTACTACTATGATTTGATTTGTGGATAGATTAGTGTTATGAGTAGAACTAGGGTTAACCTAGGGTTAGGGATAGAGCTGGGGTTAGGTTCAGGAAGCAGGCTAGGGTAGAAATAGATCTTGGGCTATGGCTAAAGATTTGACTGTACTAAGAGATAGAGTACAACCATTGGTAGGATTAAGAACAATGTAAGTATCAGTTTCAGGCTAGAGTTATGATTAGTATTAAATTTATGGTTAGGAATAGGTATAGGGGGAGGTTCAGAGCTCTGTTAGGCTTAGTGTTAGGTTTATGGTTTTTATGGTTAAGCTTGTGTTAGGGTTAGCGTGGTGCCCACGATGAAAGTTAGGGCTAGACTCCTGTCTAGAACTACAGTTAGGATTAGGGCTAGGGCTATGGTTAGATTTAGTGTTAGGGTTATGGGTAGTACTAGGTTCAACTTTAGGGTTATGGTTACTGTTATGACTAGTGTTAGGGTTATGGTTAGGATTAGAATCAAGGTTTGGCTTAGAATTAGTGTTAACATTAAGGCCTGGGCCATGGTTAGAGTTAGAGTTAAGTTTGGTTAGTGTTATATTGTGGCTTGGATTATTTGAGTGCTAGGTCTATAGCTACATTTAGGATTATGGTTGATTTAAAATTAGGGCTTAAATAACATAGAGGGCATAGACTAGGATCAGTGGTGCAGCAAACATTAGGTTTAAGGATAGGGTAAAACGATGAATAGGTTTTAGTCTAGGGCTTTGTTTATGGTACATAGTATGAGGATAGGAATAGGTTTAGAGCTAGTGTTAGGGATATGTTTAGCATTGGAGCCATGACTAAGGCTAGAGATAGAGCTTGGATTAGGGTTGTTTTTTAAATTATGTTTAGAATTATTGAAAGTGCTAAGTGTATTGTTAAGTTCAGAGCCAGTGCTATGGTTATGGTTATGTTTAGGAGAAGGGGTAGCATTAGTGGTAGGGCTAGAGTAAACATTTGAAAATTCTTGCCAGTGGTTGTTTATGTTAGTCATTGTGGTAGATCCTGGGATAGGGTACACCTAGGGTTAGTAATAAGTGTAGGTTTAGGGTTAAAATTTAGTGTAGGTTTGGGGCCTAGGCTAAGTTTCAGGTTAGGTTATATTTAGGGATAAGATAGACTTAGGTTAGGATTACTGTTAGGGTTAGGGTTAGAGGGTAGATTAGTGTTAGGTAAGGGGTTAGTGTTAGAAATATGAGTAAGGCTCTTCCTAATGTTATGGTTGGGTTTAGGTTATACATATATATTTGATATTCTATCTCTAGTTCTTCTGGTACTTTAGGCACAGCTACTATTTCAAGTATAAATAGTCTTCTCCTCATTAGAAGCATTGAAGCTGCAGTGCTTTTTAATGGTATAGTAGTTTTAGCAGACAATATCATTAACTTTCTGAGGGAAATCCATGTTGTCAACCTGGACTTATTTGAGTCTGAACCCTCTTAATTGTCTGAACTTCAGGTTTAGCAGCTGTTTTGACTATTGCTAATGTACAGTGTGTTCTCACACTTGGCATAAAAAATGCTTGGCATGCGAATTAGAAATAAAACCCAGAATTCACTTTTCAGGAAATATAATGTAAACCAGTAGTAAACTGGGTTTTTTAAAAAAAAACAATTTTAGGATAACTTTGGACAGTACACAAATTTCTAGTACCATATTTTGCATTTGTTCTCATATTTGTGAGGTTATGGAATTTTTTCATGTATTGCAATAGATGAATATACAGAGTATATTCAGTGATGTATCTAAGTTATAATTGAGTCTCAGGCACAATGCTTCCTTCAAGCATAATTCAACTATATGGTGTTTCAAGCATTGCAAATGCATTGCTTATTAAGGATTGTATGTTTAAAGATGAGAATTCCTATCTTCCCAGGAAAAACCACATTGTAAGCCAGTCTTAGTGTGTACCATGATTGTGTTCTGTGCACCAACTTCAGGAATAGCATATCTTTCATATATTACACGTGTATAGTGTAACACTTACTAAATGCATACAGTGTAAAACAAGCATTATCCTAAGCTACTAGGAAATCTAATGATTAAACTCATACTGACCTATATATAAACTCACCTCCTTGAGTTTATTATATATCCACATATAATCATTGTAATAAAATTTACTTACTGCATAATTCAAAAAATAAATAAATAAAATAGTGGGAAAGGGAGATATTTCAGATTACAGCTTTTCATTCTTCTAAGTATGCAAGAGAATACTTTTTTCTAATAATTTATGAATGCATAGACCTGTTCCAAATTGAGAAAGTTATATAGTTACACTGCACATCTCAACTAAAAGTGCTATAAGTTATTTTTCTATTTGAATTGATTTTGATTGTAGAATATGACATTTAAGAGTTTGGTAGAAATGTACAAATAAGGGATCCACAGATGGCCTTATCAACCAGCATTAAACTTACTAGTTCTCTAACTCCTGCTTGATGCAAGTGTAGATCAGATAGTGCTTAGTAAACAGTAAGTATGAGATACTAGGCATGATGCTGGTCATGAGTGAAGAATAAGGCTGTTATTTTTATGCCTTCCAGATGGGCAACCAATAAGCACATGATGGTGTGAACACAAGAGATGTCTGGTTTGAAAGCCAGAGTTCAGTTGCAAGGGCCCGAATGATGAAAGAGGCTGTCCTGTACCAGGAGGGTAAAAAAAATGACTCCAAAAATAGACAGTTATGCCCACTTCAAAATGAGTAAGAGTTATAATAGGGATGTATGTGTGCTCTTCCAAAGGAAACCACAAAGGCAAAAGCTCTGAGGTAGAAGAATGCATGCATATCCATGGTATCATCCTACCAGATATTGCCAGCCAGGCTCTAGAGGTTGTTAGGATTCAAATACTACCTCTACCAACTACAACTTGTGTTACCTCAGGCAAAATATAAAACTATGTCAGTGCCCTTTATCTGTAAAAAATCCAATTATTGTATTTACTTCATATGCAGGTTTGATCAAGCAAATTAACATACAGACAGCACATATCTGATACTGTTATTGTTAAATATTATTGTTACATATATTAAATATGATTTTATATTTTATACTACTTGTCATTATAAAATTACATTGATTACTTTTTCTTCTGTTAAAAGTAAAGCCTGTATTGTATATATACACATGTATATATTGTATGTATTGTATATGTACACTTTTTTAATTTTTAGAAAGATAAAGCAGTTTCTGTGTATCTTATACATAAATAACCATGCACTTTAACAGTGCTGTCCAATGACTTTTAGTAAATGTATGCAGGTGAGAAACCACCACAGTCCAGCTTTAGGAAATTCCATCAATCCAAGGTTCCTACAGCATTGTTGAGTCTTTCTCCAGTTTTACCCCCAAACGCATGTAAGCCATGTTCTGCTTTCTCTCTATGTATATTTGCCTTATCTGTATAATTGAATCATAGAATATGTAAGAAAAAAGAGTTTGGTAGAACTAGTTTGTGTTGCTGAAGAAGGCTTGGGGGGCAGTGGTTTTATGCTGTGTAATGCTCTAATGAATAGAAACATCAGTAGAGTTTCAACTTATTCTCTCCTCCCTTTTGGAATCTCCCAAGCCCAGTCAATAAAACCATGAAATTGCAAGCATGTTATTTTCACAGCAACGTGTTGTAAGCAATGACCAGAATCACAAAACCACCTTTGAGAATTTTGGAATTTACTTTGAAATACTAAAGTAAAATATTCCATAATGCAGTTCCAAGAGTACAAAGTAAGAATTAATGTCAATTAACTGACATGAAAGACCTAGAACAAAGTTTAAGTACAAAAACCATCATACATTTTATGTAGAATCTATTATACCCCTTACTTCAATAGGCATATAAACTCCTAATGTACAGGAATGAATTCATAGAATAAACTTGTTACACTACAGCCATGGGCAGACACACATATATTCAATGAATGCTTTCTGAGTTTATGAATGAATTTTACCAAGAAGATAAACAAACACAGTTTTTTTTAATTAGATCAAGCATTGAGAAACATAATTGGGATGGCTTGAGTGATGCGCCTGGCCTTCCAGGTCAGTGTTACTCTTTCCTGAGAGGTATAGGAATCTTCCACAGCAGCTCTCTAATGACAAATGTAATGAGGTGGAATCCAGTTTTAAGTCTAAAAAGCATTAAAACAGGATTGTAGGATCAACAGTAAAATGGAGTTCTATTTCCACAACACTGTCTCACATTATTTTGTGATTACCAAGAGAAACATACAGAGTATACTCATACTAACAACTAGTGAGAAGACATGTATATGTGCTATTTAGCCAGAATACTGTCCAATGATTTATTTGGCAAAAGTTTCTTCATTCCTTCTGGTCCCCTCTGCCTCTGGGTTTATTTTGCCTTATATTCAGCTCATCCCAATACTGTTAATTCCCAACAATCTCCTATGACCCACTGTCTGTCCAACTGAGAGCCTCACCCAAGTGCCAGTTCCCCCTGCTGCCTGCAGCATCAGACCACACCTTCCTGCCTATTCAGGCTCTTTCTACCCTGACTTTCCCTGTTGCTGTTTATTCTCATCACATCAGGCCAAGGGGCTGTCTACTAACACCAAGTTCAAAGACCTCAGATTCCAAACTTTTCTCCCATTGTCCATAGGCCACATTTCCTGAAAACCTAAAAACATGTTTCATGATGTCCCTCTTCACATGATAAACCAGATGAAGTCCAAATCTGTGGCCTTGAATCCTAGCCACCTTCACTTTGCCCCACCCACCTTCATTCCAAAACAGCCTTGCTCGGGTTTAGCTATCACTGCCCTAGCTCCACACCTGGCTGTGTTCTTTGGTCCCCTGGACCATGCTATTGCTTCCCTGACCTCTACTAACACCCAATACAGGCTTCCACTCTCTTAATTCATTCCCTGCAAGGAGTTTCTTAGTCATAGTAGATTGCAGACCCAGGAATTGAACATCAAAAGCAGTGTTAAGAGGGAAGTCTAGAGTAACCAGTGCCTACATCAAGAAACTTGAAAGATATCAAATAAATGATATAAGAATACATCTCAAGGACCTAGAAAAACAGGAACCAAGCAAACCCAAACTTGGAAGAAAGAAAAAAATTAAATTTAGAGAAGAAATAAACAAAAAAAGGCCAAAAAAGATACAAAAATTCCTTGAAATGAAGAGATGCTTTTTTGGAAAAAAATAAAAAAGATATACCTTTGCCCAACTAACACAAAAAAGAGAGAAAACACATTAAAATTAGAGAGGAAAAAGGCTATGTTACAATGAATGCTACAGATACAAAAATATTCATTCAGAATTGCTACAAAGAGAGATATGACAACAAGTTGGAAAATATAAAATAAATGGATAGATTTCTGGACATAATGAATTTATCAAAATTGACTCATGAAGACGTAGAAACCCTAAATAGGCCAAGACAGATATTGAATCAGTAAGGCAGACATCCCCAATAAAGAAAAGTTCAAAGCCAGATGGCTTCACTCCTAAATTCTACCAGACTTTTAAATAAGAATTTATTCCAATCCTTCTCAAACCATTCAAAACACCTGAAATGGACAGAATCCTCCCAAACTCCTACCATGAGTCCAGCATCACCTTAATTCTAAAACCAGAAAAGATACAACAAAGAAACAGGATGATAAAACAGTCTCACTGATGAACATAGAGGCAAAAATGCTCAACAAAATACCTGCTAATTGAATCCAACAACACATGAAAAAGATCAGTCACCCAGACCAAGTGAGATTTATCCCTGGTATACAGGGATGGTTCAACATGGACAGATCAATAAATGTAATAAATTATGTTAACAAATTGAAAAATAAAAACCATGTGATTATCTCAAGTAGATGCATAGAAAGCATTTGATATCATACAACACACTTTCATGATAAAACCCTTAACCAAAATAGATATAGAAAGAACATTCCTTAACACAGTCAAGGCAATATATGACTACACACAGCCAGCATCACGCTAAGTGAGGGAAAGTGAGAAGCATTTCCATTAAGGTCCAGAACCAGACAAGGATGCCCAGTCTCATCAATGCTATTCAATAGATTTATACATGTTTTAGAGCAATTAGGCAAGAAAAAGAAAGCAACAGATTGCAAACTGGAAGGGAGAAAGTAAAATTATTTCTGTTTGCAGATGACATGATCCTATATACAGGGAAACGAAAATACACCACTAAGAGACTATTGAGAGTCCTAAGAAATTTTGGTAAAGTAGCAGGATATAAAACAATCATGTAAAAATCAATACCTTTGTATTCACAAAAAATGACATGGCTGAGAAAGGACTTGTAAGATCAGTACCATTCACAATAGCTACAAAATATTTAAATACCTTGGAACCAATTTAACCAAGGATATCAAAAATCTCTGCAATGAAAATTACAACATATTAAAGCAAGAAATCAAAGAAGACACCAAAAATGAAATAATCCTCCATATTCATGGATCAGAAGAATTAATTTGATCATACTATCTAAGCAATTTACATATCCAAAGTGATCCAAATCAAAACACTAATGACATTCTTCTCAGAACTATAAAAACATTGCTAAAATTCATACGGAATTACAAGAGACCTTGAATAGCTACAGCAATTGTAAAAAGCAAATCAAAGCTAGTGTCAGCACAATACCAGATTTAAGACATCCTACAGGAAGTTAGGATGAAACCACCTGGTAGAAGCTCAACAACTGCTGCCCATATGGCATGCCAGCTCTGCAGGTGGGGCTTTACCCTCTACACCATAGCACCAGCACCTGGATATACTTTTTAATGTTAACAAAATGAATACACTATGAGTAAAAGTAACTGAGGAAACACTGGGAAAAGTGAAACTAGTGTCCATTTTCAGTTATTAAAATAATTGTTTACAGAGAAGATAGCCTTCTCAAGATCTAGAAAAAATGTAAAACTCTTAGGGGTAAAAATTTGACTAGGGATAAAAATCCACTATACTTTGAAAATCAAATTCACAAACACAAATATAAATTCCTAAAATGCAAAATAACAAATGTAAAGTAGGAAAACTCCACATTAAACCAAGCAAGTTGAATCCCAATTTGAAGACCACCAACCAATAAAACAGTTACAGAAGCAAGACTTACAAAAAACACAAAATATTCCAAACATTTAAGAAATAAAAAGACACACCTATATTTCCCAGATGTACCAAATATAAATAAGCATAGAATATTTTCACATTTCTTTTAGAAACCCAGCATTACATTGATTATGATGCAAGTTACCAGAACGTGAAATATGAATTAAGTATGAGCCTCTCTTTCATATACAGATGCATAAATCCTTAGTATTTTTATAATAAATTAAACCACATAAGAAAATATAATGAATAACCAGTGACATACAATAAAAAAATACAAGAAGTGGGTAACATTTCTAAACAAGCCATGTAAATTCTCCAGGTAGGCGAAAAATTCAAGGAGAAAATCACATGACAATTTAATGTTGAAAAACATTTAAAAATCTGCAGGTAATTAAAACTCTGCTGGCAGTATAGTAAAAAAGCAGTGGCTTTCTTGTTCTGATCAAGATTGTTTAAAAGCCTCTACAACGAATAGCACAACTAATACAGAGTAATTGACAGCTTTTTCCCTGGAAGTAAGCCTAGACCAGGAAGTCTCCACTACCTCCAACTTCTTCCTGGGGGAGCAGTGGGGGAGGGGGAGCAAAGAGAAAAATTGGGTGTAAAGACCAATTTCTAAACAATAAATTGTCAATATCTGGGAGATAATTATTTACAAAGGATCTATAAGATCTAGAAACAAATACAACTGATAATGAATTTAATGAGGCTGTGGGAACAATCGGTGTTTGACAAATCCATTAGATTACCAAGTACCATAAAGAAAGAGACAGACAATATCAGGGGTCAACAGAGAGTGGACAACGAATATTGACAGGACACAAGAGACAGACTGATTAAATTATGTATTTTTCCAATCAGTTTTACATAGTAATCCCAAAGACCCAACAGGAAAATGAGCAGAAATACGAGGAAACGCAGGCCCCGGAAGTGGATGCACAGACCTGTACTCGCTGAGGCAGGGCGGCCAGCGCCAGGCAGGATCCGCAGGGAGGACGGGACCCAGGGCGCGGCCAGGGGGCGGCAGGAGCTGGGAGCTGCGCGCCCCGGGGCGGCCACTGCAGACCTGCACCAGGCCTGTCCTCCTGGTCCTGTCCAGGACACCTGACGTCAGGGGCCTGCTGTGGGGGATGCTGATTGGCTCCGTCCTCTGTGACGTCGCGTGCACACTGCCCAGTCAGGCACGGTGCCGTCCACGCGTGTCAGCACATAGGCCTGACGTCACAGTCGTCCTAGCTTTCCTGCGGAGTGAGCTGCTGGGAGACAGCCGCGAGGCTCCCGGGGGAAGTCGGGCTCTGCCTCTGTCCACCCTCGCTCCCCGGGGACGCTGGGCACCCAGGGAGCCGGACACCACGACACGGTGAGTGTGTGGGCCTGGGGGTCCCGAGAGGGGAACACGGAGCCGCAGGCCGGGAGGACGCGGGCCCGGCACCGTGGGCTCCATGTTGGCGCAGGCACAGGACTTCCCTCAGCCCCAGACCCGTGGGCTGGGGGCTCTGCCGGCACCAGGACCCCCGAGGTCCTGCCCCTTCCCTGCTTGAGGAGACTTCTCGGCCCTGGAGCCATCGCGGGCAGCTGTGTGGCGGCAGCTCCGCGTGTCCCTGGTTGTGCAGTGGGGACGGGGTGGTTACTAGGGAGAACGCGGGCGCTGTGTGTGCGGTTATGGGGTTCATGCGGGGCAGGTGCTGTGGGTTCCTCCTCCCTTCCCCGCGGGACCTGGTTCCCCCGAGATTTCTAAATATGTGCCTGCAGGGTCTTTTCCAGAGCACTGGCCTCCTCACATAACTGTTTCAGGGTGTCTCACTCCGTCATCTTCAGACTGCATGGATTTGCATGAATGTGATAAAATAATTCCAGTGACATTAGGGTAAGGTGTTTAATATGTTGGTAAATTTGCCTGGACAGGGTGTGTGCCTTCTAAATTCATATTAGAAGGAAAACAAGTTGGGGCTGACAATAATAGCCTTATGTAGTGAGTAGAAGACAACTTTTCTGTTTGGTTCTCCCCTTTGAACACCCTGACATGGGATAGAAACTGCTCAGATGTTTGTTGAATGAGAAGTAGTATCCAAGGACTTGGAAGATATAGAAAACCCAAAAGCCTATATATTTTATTGGTGGTTTCCTGTATACCCATCTTTGGCTGCAAGCTGTGGGAGCAGTGCTGTGTCTAAGAACACTGATAGCAGCAGCTATTTATTGTGCTTCCTGTGAGCCAAGCATCCTGCACACATTTGTTTTTCATCCTCGCTGCTACTGTGTGAGTTGGACACTGAGGTTTTATTTTACCTATAAGGAAACTGAGGCCAAAAGAAGCCAAGCAGCTGGACAACATACAGTATGGGGTACCCTTCACTCTGGTACTGTCAGGCCTGCTTGGCTCATAAAGTGTGCTTTCTTGTGTTAAGTAAACATATTAGGGCAATTACAAATTAGCAGGTTAGGGGCTAATTGTGTAGTATTCCTCATTGGCTACATATTTGTGTGCTCCCAGCATTTCATAAAGTGTGGGGTTTTGCCATGGTGAAGTCTGTATGATCTGGAGTTAGATGTCTGGATTGGACTCATTCCTGTATGTGTAGATCTGGACATGTAGCCATGAATTTAAACATTTATTACAACTTCTGATAAAGTGTGGATGATGATGGCACCTACCTCCTTGTTATGAGGGAAATGTAACTTGTGGAAAATAATTTATCAGCATGTTAAGCTGCAGCTTGGGATGCTCACATCTGATATTGGAGTGCTGGCTTAATTGCCAGCACCCACCATCCAGCTAGCTGCTGCTGTACTTGGGAAAGCAATGGAGGATAGCCTAAGGACTTGAGTGCTGTGGGAGGCTTGGAGGGAGTTCCTGTCTTTTGACTTTAGCCTGATTCAGTCTTAAATGTGGGCATTTGGGGATTGAACCAGTGGTTGGACAATCCCTCTCTCTGTTCTCCTCCCTCACCCTCTTCACATCTCACTTTCCCTGCTTCTTGATCTTTTACTTTGACTTTCAAAGAAATAAAAGCAAAATGATTCAATGTCTGACAAACTGTGGTTCTCATAGGATGTGAGGTTCACAAAGCCGCTGATTTGTAGCAGTTTTATTCTATCTTCTACATCTCAAATGGAATTTAAAATAGGTAAACAGGAAATGTTGAATGAATGACTATCTTTTGAAATGCAAATATCTAGGTCCAGTCACATTAGGAAGATCCTCATTCTGTTCTCACATGTAAAGCAGCAGGGACTAGCTAGATTAGGATGGTCTGAATATGAGGCAACATAGACCCAGAGGCAGAGGGGAACCAGAGGGATGGAGAAACGTTTGCAAAATGAGTCATTGGGCAGTATTCTGGCTAAATAGCTCATTTAGATGTTTTCTCACTAGTTGATAGTATGAGTGTCTGTATGTTTCTCTTGTTAATAACAAAATAATGTGAGACAAGTGTTGTGGCAGTAGGACTCCATTTTAATGTTGATCCTACCAAGCTGTTTTAATGCTGCTTAGACTTAAAACTGGGTTCCACCTCACTAGATTTTTCATTAGAGAGCTGCTGTGGAAGATTCCTACACCTCTCAGGAAAGAGTAACTGACCTGGAAGGCCAAGCACATCACTCAAATCATCCCAATCATGTTTCCTCAATGCTTGATCTAATCAGAAAACTGGGTTTGCTTGGCTTCTTGGTAGAATTCATTCATATGGGTGTCTACCAATGGGTGCATTTTAACAAGTTTCAGTCTATGAATCCAGCCCTGTGTTTTAGCAGTTTATATGCTTATTGAATGAAGTAAGGGGTATAATAGATTTCTACTTGAAATGTATGATGGCTTTTGTTTTTAAAATATGTTCTAGGTTTTCATGTCAATTGATTGACATTAAGTTTTACTTTGCCCCCTGGAACTGTATTATGGCATATTTTCCTTTCATATTTCAAAGTAAACACCACAGTTCTCAAAGGTGGTCTTGTGATTCTGGTCATTGCTTACAACACGTTGCTGTGAAAATGACATAATGATTACAGTTTCATGGTTTTATTGCCTGGGTTTGGGAGATTCTAAAAAGGTGGAAAGAATACATTGAAACTATACTGATTTTTCTATTCCTTAGAGCATTGCAAAGCATAAAACCACTCCCCCCAAGCCTTCTTCAACAACACAAACTAGTTCTACCAAACACTTTTGTTATGTATTCTGTGATTCATAATATACAGAAAAGGCAAACATACATGGAGAGAAAGCAGATCATGACTTTCATGTGTTTGGGGGGCAAAATTGGACTTTCTTTTCAATGTGGACTAATCTAGAACAATATTGGATAACAATGGTGGTTGTAGGCTTCCTTTTCTGGTTCTGGTTATTAGTTGGAATGCTTACAATTATTCCCCATTCAATGTGATGCAGGATGTGAGTTTGTCATACATTTCCTTTATTTTCTTTCTTCTGTACTCATTTTGCTTAAGTTTCTTTTTTATCATGAAAAGAATTTGTATTTTATCAAATACTTTGTCTGTTGAGATAACTATGCAGTTCTTTGTCATAATTTATTAATGATGTGCATTATGCTTATTATACTTATTAATTTCTGTGTGTTGAACCATCCTTGTATACTTTTTCTCTTGTATAACCCCTACTTGCTCTGGGTGGATGATGTTTTCAATGTGTTGATTGATTTGGTTATCCAGTATTTTGTAGAGGAGCTTTGTGCCAGCTTTCATCATACATAGCAGTTTATTTTTCCTTTTTGTTGTATGTTTTTCAATTTTTGATTTATGATGCTGGCCTGATAGAAGCTTGGCAGGATTCCTTCCCTTTTAAACTGTTTCAAATAGTTTAAGATGAATTTAGATAGGTTTTTTAAAAATTTGGTAGAACTTAACACTGAAGCCATCCAGTCCTGGACTTTTCTGTGTTAGGAGGGTATTTATTACTGATGAAGCCTCCAACTTGGTTATTATTCTATTCAAGTTTTCTGTGTCTTCATGTCTCAATAATAATAGATTGTATATATCCAGAAATCTATATTTCTTCCAGATGTTCCAATTTATTGCTATACAGCTGGTTGTGATAATTCTTTTTTTTTTTTTTTTTTTTGGGCAGGCAGAGTTAGACAGTGAGAGAGACAGAGAAAAAGGTCTTCCTTTCATTGGTTCACCCCCCAAATGGCTGCAATGGTCAGCACTGTGCCAATCTGAAGCCAGGAGCCAGGTACCTCCTCCTGGTCTCCTGCGTGGGTGCAGGGCCCAAGCACTTGGGCCATCCTCCACTGCCTTCCTAGGCCACAGCAGAGAGCTGGATTGGAAGAGGAGCAACTGGGACAGAACTGGCACCCCAGCCGGGACTAGAACCTGGAGTACCAGTGCCGCAGGCGGAGGATTAGCCTAGTGAGCCATGGCGCTGGCCTGGTTGTGATAATTCTAATAATTCTTGTCATTTCAGTGCCATCAGTTGAAAGAACTTTTTCATTTCTAATGTTATTAACTTGAGTCTTCTGCCTTTTTCTATTGGTTGGGCCAGTGGTTTATTGATTTTGTTTATTTTTTCCAGAAAACAGAGACTCTTTATTTCACTGATCTTTTGCATCATTTTTTATTTAAAATTTATTTCTTCTCTAATTTTTATTATTTATTTTCTCCTACAAATTTGGGGTCTAATTTGTACTTGTTTTTCCAGGTCCTTGAGATTTGTTCCTAGATCATATACTTTATATCTTTCCAATTTCTTGATGCAGACAATAATTGCTGTAATCTTTCCCTTTAACACGGTTTTTTCTGTCTCACAAAGTTTTGATATGTTATTTTATTGCCATGTGTTTAAAGGAATTTTAAAATTTCCCTCTTGATTTTTTTTCTGTGACGCTTTATTCTTTCAGTAGCATTTTGTTCAGTCTTCATGTGTTTGTATACCTTCTTCTTCCTGCAGGCTTTTCATTGAAAATTCCATTCCAGCTATCTGCCAGGAACACAGATCCTGACCTGTTTCTCTGGTATTTTCTTATGGTCAAATCAGCATGTCTTTTTCCTATCCAAACATGTTTAGACCTTTTCAGATTTTAATTTTATTTTAGGTTTTATGCAATGTAATTATGATCTCACATGGCACAGTAATTTTTTTCCATTTCATGTTTGGAGTGTAATAAACACTGGATTAATATATTTTGAAAAATTTGGCTATAATTTCTCCAAACATCCACCTGACCTTTTTAGAGACCATATTTGAATATATAATTGGAATGATGGTCTGTTCAGCCTTTTTAATTTTTTCTTCTCTCCAAATTTTGTTTTGTTGTTTTATATAGCTCTGTTTTCATGTTCACTTTTCTTACATGTCTCATCTGCACAACTTCCATTCCAGAAATCTGTTTTCAGATATTTTATCTTTTACATCTTGAAGTTGGCCTTCGGTGTTTCTGCATATCTGCTCTGTGTTAACTTCTGTATAAAATTGGAATACACGTCTAAAAACTATTGCAAAGTTTTCATTAGTACTGTTCTCTGCATCTTCTGGATATAAAGGATGTCTAGCTTTTCTCCCTGTTCCTCAGATTCTTTACTCTTGCAGTTTTCTGAGCAACATCATTGTCTGTCATTCATTGTGTCTCACTTGGTTTAATGCAAGGACATTAGGTGACTCCAAATGGGAGTCAGCTCACCAGAAAGACCATTCAGCTGGGCATTCTTCTTCATATGGGGGGGGTGCCGCTGCACTTCTAGGCTCTTTGTCTGACAAGGAACTAAATGTGTAGTTAACAACCCGTGAATGTCATGGATCTACAAATGGTTTTTATGTAACATTCTGCATCTATATTCAACTAAGTATGGGTTAATATTGATGTCTTCAACTCTGATCCAACACGTGTATCCTTCTGGATGCTTCCCTATAAAATCCCGCTCTGATAATGACAAGTGTGTCTTCTTCCACTTATTTGTTCCACCTTAGTCCATGCCACTTAACCATCCCAAAATTGTGAAGCCACAACTCTGGTAGTTAATTACTTGCTGAACCAGAGAACAGTATTTAGCCTTAGTTTGCCAGATATCAATCACATTATTTTTTCAGGTTTATTGTTTTATTGAAAGAATTATAGAGAGAGGGAAAGACAGACAGTCCTACAAGAACACACACACACACACACACAGAATCTTCCACTTGCTGATTCACTCCCCCAAATGATTGCAATGGCCAGGGCTGACCAGGCCAAAGCCAGGAGCCAGGATCTACACAGGGTTTCCACACAGATGGTAGGGGTCTAAACACTTGGGTATACTTCCATTTTTTCCCAGGTCATTTTCAGGAAGCTGGATTGTAACTGGAGCAGCCGAGACATGATACACGACCCAGTTTGGATGCCAGTATCACAAGCAGTGGCTCTACCTGCTTTGCCACAGTGTCTGCCTCTCCACGTGCTTTCACAGTTACCTAAGTTAGCACCGGTCACATATCCTTCAATGAGGTTTCTTACACTTAGAATACATTATTCCTTGTTTCTTCAAATTCTGTGTTCAGTTCTATATATCTATATATTTGGACAAACTCATAGTGTAATATCATCCTCCAGGGAAGTCTCAGCATTGTTTAACACTCCCCTGTGCTCCACATATACATCTTCTTTTCTGCATATGTCACAAACACTGATTTGTTTCCCATCATTTTTGTTTTACTCTTTCACATAGAAACACACATTTAAAGATTCCAGCTGGGTATCTGTGACATGATAGCCATTTCCTTTATATTGCTCAAAAGAATTAACTTGTATGGGTGTTCTGGAGTTTATTTTTTATGCACCTATGAAAACATATTAATGCCTTATGGTTCTTTTTTAAGTGTCATTTATTTATTTGAAAGGTGGATCTAAAAAGAGAGAGGAGACCTAGACGCATGCATGTGCACACAAACACACTCACACACACACCCTCTAGAGAGAGCGATAGAGGGAGAATTTCCATCCACTGGTTCAGTCCCCCAAAAGACCACAAAGGCTAGGGCTGTGTCAGGGACAAATCAGAAGGCAGGAGCTTCCTCTGGATCTCCCACATGTTACAGGATCCAAGGGACTAGTTCCATTTTCTACTGCTTTCTCGGGTGCACCAGAAGGGAGCTGGATTGGAAGTGGTGTGATTCAAACTGGTATCCCTATGTGATGCCAGCTCTGCAAGCTATGGCTTAACCCATTGAGCCACAGCACAGACCCTGACTTTTGATTCTTGGTGGTTATAAAGTGGGCATCAGCATTTGCAAGCATGAAAGATCTAGTATTGATTCAAGTTTTTGAATCACTGAAGTAACTCCCTAGCTATGTAATTGTGTGCTCCTCATTCAAGCCATTTTGAAATCTACAAAGGAAGCAGCTCAATTGTGGGGCATTCATTTTGCATACTGGTGGAGTCACCACTTTGGACAGAGTTCCTGGGTTAAAGTCCTATCTCCACTTCTGACTCCTCCTTCATTTTAGTACAGACCCTGGTTGGCAGCAGGTGATGATTCAAGTAGTTGAGTCCTTGACCCCAGTGGGAGAATCTAATTGAGTTTCCTGCTCCTTTTTTTTATGGTCTGACTCAGCCTTGGATGTTGTGCATATTGGGTGTGAACTAGCAATTGGGGGATATTACTCTATCTCTGTGCTACTGTGTCTCTCTGTATTTCAAATAGGTATTCTAAATAAGTAAAAATATTAAAAATAGAGGCTTACACTGTGGCATAATGAGTTTTGCTGTCACCCAAAAAACTGCCATCCCATATGGGCACCAGTTTGAGTCTCAGATGTTCCACTTCCTATGCAGCTCCCTGATAATGAGCCTGGGAAATCAGTAGAAGATGGGCCAAGTACTTCAGTGTCTGCACCCATGTGAAAAACTTGGATGAAGCTCCTGGCTCCTGGGTTCAGTCTCACCCAGCCCTGGCTGTTGTGGATATTGGAGGAGTGAACTAGTAGATGGAAGATCTCCTTTTCTCTTCCTTTCTGTCTGTAAATCTGCCTTTCAAAAAACAATACAAAGTGAAAAATATTAGAAACTCCCTGACTGAAATATTAGTTGTTTCACCATTTTGCACTTCTGCCAGCTATGAACATTATTTCTATTTGTTGCCACTTGTTTATTTTGTCAAATATTTACTTTTTTATTTGTAAAGTATATGTACTGATATCTTACTGTGGTTTTCATTTGTAATTTCCTAGGGAAATATGATGGTAAACATCTGTCTATGCTTTTATAGGAATCTATTGATGTAATATAATGTGGTTCGTTCTTGGATATTTACCCAGTTTCAGTTTGGATGCATATTTTTATAGCTTTATTTTAAGGAATGTATTTTATAACAATCTATTCAGAAAATAAGAAAATGTATTAATATATGTAGAACAGATTTCATGTGTTTCATAGGTAACAGTTTTAAGAAAATATTCATATTTCCTCCCCTCAATCCCCTTCCTTCCTTCCTCTGTTTTTTGTTTTCATAATTTTTACAAAAACATAATTTCAGTCTGCTCAATAATCACAGGCTTAATGCACCAATAACTATAAGGTTCAACAAGTAGAAAGTAGTAAGAACACAATTCCATAGGAGAGCTAAACAAGAGCTAAAAATATCAATCAAATAAAAATGTGTTCACTTCATCCCTATACTTCTTTAGTATCCTATAGTAACTACCACATATCAGGGAAACCATGCGATCTATTTCTTCTGGGGAATATATTATTTCAGTAAGAATAATATTTTCCAGTTTCACCCATTTTGTTGTGAAAGAGGATTTTACTCATTTTATGGCTGTGTAGTATTCCATAGTGTGTGTGTGTGTGTGTGTGTGTGTGTGTGTATTTAAGGGTATTACTCATTTTGATTTAAATTGTGTAAAGTCTATATCTATGATCCTTTTTAGCATGTTTGTCCAAATATTTTATGTGAATATTTTTATGTTCTTTAGATTTATTCTGAGAATTACTTAAGTCATTTAAAATCAGTTGCATCCTTTAAAGTTTTAATTGTATTCTTTTGTGGGTGTTTATGGATCAGCATTAAATTCTGCATCGATTTTTCCCATTATGAAGACAAATATATTCTTAAAGTACTAGTGCATGCCTCTGGAATTGACAATTGCTAGGAGGGAAAAAGCACTACATCCATCTCTGTTATACTGATGTTGTTTCCTGTGATTCTATGGATGATTCTCTTCCAGTGGTCACCTTCCATGCGTATCCTGGTCTGTCCTCAGCTACAGTACTCCAGGGTACCCCTACTCATCTTGGGTCTACTCAGTGTGCACATAATTCCTTTTTGGAGGCCCTTCTTAAATCTGCTTTCATTTTCATTTCATTGATTCTAAAAGTTTTTTTTTTATTTTGGATAATGCATATATTCTTTATAATAAATTACTTTTGTGAATATTTTCTCTAAGTTTTGACCATTTCCCTTGACATTGTCTGTCAGAAGAGATGTTTCTAATTTTCATGATGTCCAGTTAGTAATCATTTATTTCATGGATTATGTATTCAGTGTTGTATCAAAAACTCAGCATCACACCCCATATTACCTAAAATTTTCTTCAGAATTATTTTCTGGGAGGTTAATAATTTTGCTTTCCTGTGGTTAGATGTATAACCCACTGTATTAATTAATTTTTGTGAAATCTGTGCATAGATTTTTGTTGTATGATATGTTCAATGTTTGTAGCAAGGATATCTGTGTTCCATTATACTGCATTCACTCCTTTGTCAGTTATCTGCTATCTATACTTGGGAAGGTCAATTCTGGGTCTCTATTTTGTTATTTGTCTGATTGCCAATTCTTCCTCCAGTATTGCAGTGTCTTGGCTAACATTCTAGTAAGCACTGAAGCTGAACATTCCTGACCCTCTAAGTGTATTATTCTTTCATTAATGAGTTGAGGTGGCTATTCTCTATCTTTCAATTTTCTACATTAACTTTAGAGTCAGCTTTCATTTATAATCACAAAATCAATTGCCAATATTTGGTTGGACTTATGTTGCATATATATATATATATGTGTGTGTGTGTGTGTGTGTATATATATATATATATATATATATATATATATATAGTGGGGAAGGACTAATAATCTTGGCTATTTAGGTATTCTTTTGCAGACCCTAGAATATGTCTCCATATATTGAATTCTTTGAAACAACATTCATCAAAGGCTTATAAGTTACCTCATATAGATCTTTTATGTATTTTGTTATACTCTACCTACATTTACTTAATTTGTTAGAAATATACCAAGGGGGCCAGCACTGTGGCTCACTTGGTTAATCCTCCGCCTGCAGTGCCAGCATCCCATATGGGCACTGAATTCTAGTCCCGGTTGTTCCTCTTGCAGTCCAGCTCTCTGATGTGGCTGGAAAGGCAGTGGAGGATGGCCCAAGTGCTTGGGCACCTGCACCCGCGTGGGAGACCAGGAAGAAGTACCTGGCCCCTGGCTTCAGATCGGTGTAGCTCTGGCTGTAGCAGCCATTTGGGGAGTGAACCAACTGAAGGAAGACCTCTCTCTCTCTCTCTCTCTCACTCTCACTCTCACTGTCTGTAACCCTACCTGTCAAATAAATTAAAAAAACGGAAATATACCAAGATATATCTTTGGGGGGGTTAATGTAAATGGTAGTGTGCTTTTACTGAAAATTCAATTAGATTATTGCTGGTATGTAGGAAAGCAACTGATCAAAATTATGTACAATCTTGGTATGATTATCATTGGTTCAAGGAATAATTTAATTGATCATTTAGAATTTTTCAAATCAATAATTATGTCCCTTATGTACTGATTGTTTATCCTTCTCAAGATATATGCCTTTTATTTTCATTTTTTATCTTATTGCATTATCTAGGATTTCCAGGAAGATGTTTAAAAACAATAGTAAGAAGGAGTATGCTTGCTATGGTACTGATCTTAGTAAAATTGTAGCTTTCAACCATTATCTTTGATGTCAGTTGAACTCTTGATGTAGTTTTCTCTTAATCAAATTGAGAAAATTCACCCTTCATTCTAGTTTGCATGATTTTTTTTATTTTTTATTCATGTGCTTCATATTGGTATTGCATTTTGTCCGGTGTTTGTCGATCTGTTGAATTCATCATTTGATCTATTGAATTGATCAAATTGTGTTTCTCTTTTTGTCTGTTGATGTGATGAATCAAATTACTTCTTTATTATTTGATATCTCAAAATATGCAATTAATACCATTTTTTAGGAAGTATCACTATTTTTCATATCTTTTGGATTCAATTGGGAATATAAATATAAGGTTACCTGCATCTATGTTCATGAGAGGTATTGAACTGTAATTTCTTTTCTAGAACTCTTGCTGTATTGCTTTTGACAGTAGGAAAATGCTACAAAGTATCTTCCTTGTCTTCATCTTCTGGAGAAGTATTTTAAACATTGATGTAATTTCTCCTTAACCATTGTATAGAATTATCAATAAAATTCATAAGGGTCTGCTGCTTTCTGCTCTGGAAAAATATAAAATATTGACCCAGAGTCTTCTTAATATGTATTTAATGAATGAAAAAGTGGAATGTTCTATCTCTGGAATAGAATGCAATTGTTAAGCAACATAAAACATGATGCTGCTACTGTGGAATACAAGTTTGCCTACCTCAAAAATTCATATGTTAGGCCGGCGCCGTGGCTCAACAGGCTAATCCTCCGCCTTGCGGCGCCGGCACACCGGGTTCTAGTCCCGGTCGGGGCACCGGATTCTGTCCCGGTTGCCCCTCTTCCAGGCCAGCCCTCTGCTGTGGCCCGGGAGTGCAGTGGAGGATGGCCCAGGTGCTTGGGCCCTGCACCCCATGGGGAGACCAGGAAAAGCACCTGGCTCCTGGCTCCTGCCATCGGACGAGCGCGGTGCGCCGGCCGCAGCGCGCCGACCGCGGCGGCCATTGGAGGGTGAACCAGCGGCAAAGGAAGACCTTTCTCTCTCTCTCTCTCACTGTCCACTCTGCCTGTAAAAAAAAAAAAAAAAAAAAAGAAAAAAAAAATTCATATGTTGAACCTCTAACCTAAAAAGGGATGCTGCTTAGTATTGAGTCCTTTGGGAAAATATAACTAGTTTTAAATGAAGTCAGGGAGGGTACCATAATAGAATTAATGGATTTGTGAGAGGACAATAGAGACAAAAGTTTATTTTCTACCCCATGAGTATATGAAAGGCTGTTGTCTGCACACCAGGGAGCAATAATTTATCAGGAATAGAATCTGCCAACATCTTGATCTTGTACTTCCATGTCTCCACAACTATGAGATAATTGTCCATTTCTTAAGCCTCCCAGTCTATGGTATTTTATTGTAACCAAACAGAACTGACTCATGCAGATTTGTATGAAGGGTTTGACATGGTATCCAGTTAGGAGATCTGAAGGTTTTTAGAAATGGTGTCAGTTCTTATTTAATAATTATCCCGTCTAGACCATGAAGTCCCACAAGCACAATCTGTATATGGAACATTGTTGCTAAAGTAAAGCCACATCAAAAGTTACCTCATTAAATCGATGAATGAACCAGGTAAAGGAGTAGGAAGAGACACACATGCAAGTGAGTGCACACATACACACACACCTTCAAAGTTTATGTGTGATAAAGAAGCAGTTGTACCATCTGTTGTTTCTTCTTAACTCTTCCCAGGGGATGAAGGGGGCCAGCCAGGAGCTTCCACCCCACTCTCAGTTGCACACCCCTGTTCTTTCTAGGAGCTGCCATACACCTCCCACCCTAGAAGAGTCCCAAGGCTCACATGAGGATTTTAAAACAAGATAGCAATTTCCTAATCAAAAATTTCCTATTTATTCTTCAATCTTAGGACAAAATCCAAATCATTAATATGATCATGTAAACTTTCCAGATCCAGTCATTGTCCATCTCAATTTCTTCCATTCTTGCCACACCCCAGCCCCATCTAAATTGTTCTACCAGTCACATGGAGGGGCAGGACTTGTGCATTGACTCTTCCCTCTGCCTAAGACAGTACAGTCCCCAGAGCTTGCTATTAGTACTGCTTCTTCATAAAAGCCTTGCAGATACCATCTGTAGTCCTCCCAACCTGGAAGCAAGATGGATCCACTTGATTTACTCTTTAAAAAAACCTGGAATTCTTTTCCAAACAGTGATAATTATACCCACTTCCATGTAGTTATTTGTGTGATGTCAGTCTCCTCCAGCAAGCCACTTGCTCAATTACAGCTCTAACTTGGAGTATGGCACATTTGCATGTACTCAGTTATGGCAGGCAGAATGAACAGAAATGTCCATTAGAGATGTGTCCCTAAAGCAGTCCCAGCCTGGGAAGCATAGTGTTAAATGAGCCATAGTGGCCCTCTGGAGGAATTCAGGTTTTAGGATGACAACAAAAACAGGCTTCATGGGACAGTGGTGTAGTGCAATGGGTTAAGCCACCACCTGCAGTGCTGGCATCCCATGTCAGAGTTCCAGTGTTAGCACTGGCTGCTTTGCTTTCGATCCATCTTCCTGTGAATGTTGGAGAAAGCAGTGAAATGTGGCCAAATCCTTGGGCCGTGGCTCCCAGGGGAGAGACCTGAATGGAGTTCCAGGATCTTGGCTGTGGCCTGGTCAAACTCTGCTGTTGTGGCCATTTCAGGAATGAATCAGTGGATGGAAATCTCTTTCTCATTTCCTTTATATCCCCTTCATCATTCTGCCATCAAATAAATAAAATAAATGTTAAAAAAAGAAAAGTAACACTGTAATAATGGATAAAAAAGTCATTTCTAACAAGAGTTTTTACATGTGGTTGATTGTGGAGGAAGTATAGAGATGACAAGGTGAAGCAGCTAACACCACTGGAGCCAAGAAAGTTATTTTGTTTATACTTGGGGAGCAGAGGCAAAGAAGCTGATTTTGTTTTATGTACACTTGGAAGGTGAGAGCTCTTCAGGCTGTCAGATCATGCTCATGAATGGCAGACATTTTGAGCCAGAAGCATGTGCACATGTTAATATGTGATATGTGCATATGCTATTTGCTAACTTCATCTGTACACATTATAAATCAGTAGAGGTGCTGGTGCTGTGGCATAGTAGATTAAGCATCTGCCTGTGGTGCCAACATGCCATGTAGGCACTGGTTTGAGTACCAGTTGCTCCACTTCCAATCCAGCTCCCTGCTGATGACCTGGGGAAGTAGTGGAGGATGGACCAAGTTCTTGGACCCCAGCATCCACATGGAAGACCCAGAAGAAGCTCTTGGCTTTGGAATTGCCCAGCTCCAGCCATTTCAGCCATGTGGTAGGAGGCTGGCACCATGGCTCAATAGGCTAATTCTCCACCTGCGGCGCTGGCACCCCGGGCTCTAGTCCTGATTGGGGCACCAGATTCTGGCTCGGTTGCTCCTCTTCCAGTCCAGCTCTCTGCTGTGGCCTGGGAGTGCAGTGGAGGATGGCCCAAGTGCTTGGACCCTGCACCTGCATAGGAGACCAGGAGAAGCACCTGGCTCCTGGCTTCGGATCAGTGTGGTGTGCCGGCCACAACACGCTGGCCGCAGCGGCCATTGAGACAGTGAATCAACGGAAAAGGAAGACCTCTCTCTCTCTCTCTCTCTCTCTCACTGTCCACTCTGCCTGTCAAAAAAAAAGAAAGGTAGGAAATGGAAGGATGATTGGCAAGAAGGCAAGTGGGAGACAGCTAGGGACAACTATACGTGGAATGAAAGCAATACCATAGCAAAGTCTGCAGGAGTATGGATGTGTCCCACAGGACTGTGAAGAAGTGATCACATAATGTAAGGTGTCTGTTCTTCACCCAAATTGCCTATAGTCTAGCAGTCACACTTCAAGCCATAGGCTGTTTTGTCAGCCTAAACAGTGGATAATGGATGAGTCAGACACTGTTGAGGAACATACCTGGACTGCTTTACCCACTTCAACTGAGTGAGCTTAATAGACTTGCAGTGTGGCCAGTGTGGCTGAGCCATGCCAGTGGGCCTGTGTGGGGAACTAGAAAGCTGTCTCCCTAAATTGCTGGAGAGAGCATGAGCTGGAAAACAACAATCCTGTCATGGTGGGAACCAAGAGTCCTGTTTGGAGAATTGACTCACTAGGGATGGGGTATTTGGACTGGGGCCTTTTGAAATCAGTAGACCAGCATGATGGGTGCCAGGGTCAAGGTCAGTGTTGGTGTTTGGAAGGGAGATGGGAGATTCAGTAAACAAAAAGAACCTAGTATTGTTTGAAGCATGCAGCTCAAAACCACCTACCATTGTAAGGCCAGGAACTGAGTACTTAGTTGGCCCCACAGGCCCAGAAGATGGATCCTCATCTCTATGTTGGCTTCAGGGTTTTACAGGTGGTGCCTAGGTGGCTAGTTTTTAGAGCAGGAGGCCAGTATGGGACACGGGAGTTTGTCCAGAAACTGACTACAAAAGCTTTGAGCAGAGCTTGTATCCTTTAGCCCAGCGTTCTTGGAAGATGAGTGACCAGGGGGCAAAAGAGGGGCTGGGGCTGTGTTGAAAGTTGGGAGTAGAGTGGGTTCATATTTTTCTCTAGACCTACAAGGACTTCAGCCTGGACACATGCTGCAGGCAGAGGGTCTCACCCCGTTAGATTTCTACCTGCAACAAGCAACTGTGACTTCCATTTGCTCTGACAACTCCCCACATGCTGACTGGCCCTAGGAAAATGTTCCCCTGGATTCTATGCCAAAAGCCTCCTGGGCCCAAGGAGGTATGTCTTCCACAGGCTTTTCATGGGTCTTGGCATTGCACTCTGTACTCATGAGATTGCATACATCCGGTTTGGGGGCTAACATGTGTTCCGTACCCTGGCCCTACACCTAAAACTCCACTCCATCCAGTTTTGACTCCTTAAGCAGCAGAAATACAAGGCTCCAGGGCTGTCCAAGTTGTCCCCTTTTCCCTCACAAATGAGCTTCCAATCATCACAGGGTCTCAGACACTACTTTGGCCAGTTTTTTGAGCCCAAACTCACATCTGATTCCACCATTACAACTCTCAACTCTTACATATGAAACACAACCTGACAAAAAATCCAGGATCTGATGAGGAACTGGAGCCTGCAAAGTGCAGCAGGACCCCGAGGTGGGGCTGCATGGACCGTCCCACTTTTTTCCCATCAACAAAAGATCATAATAGTGCAGTCAATGGGCTCAGGGATCTTGCTGTCCAGCCCAGATGAAATGAGATATCTTGCTAATACTCCCCATTGCTCCTTTCTCCTGCCAAAGTCCCTAGAACAATGGTGGCCATTCCTTCCTGCAGCTTGGCTGTGCATGCCAGGATGTTCTTAGGGCATATCCTAAAAGGGGATAGGGTAAGATGCAGATGGTGGAATGCCACTAAATCTTCAATGTCACATGTCAATGATATGACATTGGAAGACATCTTTCTGGAAAGGGATGCATGTCAAGAAACTGAAAGTATGATGCAAGAGGTTGTGGTCCATTGGTCCATGACAGGCTTTTCTCTCTGAGACACTGGATAACCTTTATTATGCTTGTCCATCATCTTTTTTCACTTTAGATGTGCAAGGTGTTAATCCATTGTGGAAGGCTCCACAGTGTTTGGGATGAGAAGTTCACTTGATCATTACGTGAGAGGCACTGTGTTTGTCCTGAACACATGCCCTGACACCACTCCCTTCTTTGGACAATATTCTGAGTGGTAATGAATCCATTCTTGTGACTACTAGTATGGAGGTATTGATCATGCCCCTGCAGGCAGGCCACCTGGGTAGCATGAAATAACACTGTGCCCTTGTGGATCCTGACAACCCAGAGGCCTGCCCCTGGGCTGGTTCTTGGAAATCTAGCCACAGAACCCCTAGTTGGGTATGATTATGGGAAGGAAATGATGAACATTCTTTGGTATTGAGATCAGCCACTGGGCTCTGGGTCCATTGTCTGTGGGATCGGGCATGGAATGCTGGAGGCTGGCAAGTATGGCTGGAACCAGTTAGTGCTTAACTATGTTCTAAGCCACCCAAGCCCATTGTTGACTCAGAAGGCACCTGTTTGTGGTCCAAGCCTTGACTGCTTTTCCCCAACTCAGCCTGGTATGGACAGGACAGGATATATTCCTTTTTACCAGTGTGTATATTAATAGATCATCCTGCCTCCCCATGCAAGTTGAGGAGAGCAGGACATCACATCTCTGACCAGAATGCCTAGTGACCAAAGCTTTCCACACTGTGAGGTCTGCAGAAGTTCAGTTAGATCCTGGAGTAAATCCTAAGACCGATTCTTCTGCTGCTGGAGGATCCTGCTCCTAGACATCCAGATACCCAAAGGTTTGTGCCTTCTCACAAAACCTCAGGCTGAAAAGCAGTTGGTCTCATAGATTTGATGTCTCCACTGAGTGCTGGGATTCTTGCTTAGGTGTCTGAGTGCACTTCTGGCTTGTTGGTATCATTGGCTGCCACTGTAATATGTGAGCCTGTGCAGGCAAAGGAGGTGCCCATTGGATGGGTGTCCATTGCAACATAAGGCCCTGGGGCCCTCAATCCTATTCTTGATAGAAGTACAAACCTGGCATATGTTGTTGGGAATATGTGGGTGAGGCAAAGTAGAACCCCTAAGTGTAGTAGAACAACATGTGTGAATCAGTCTCTAAGGAGAGCCATAAAAGTGTCAGTGTGAAAGAGTGTCATCAGCTGCTCTGGTGGATAGGGGAGGAGTGGAGATGTGGCATGCTGGTATTGCCTGAGTGGATGGGTTGACCTTGAGCACAGGTACCTGACTCTCACAGAATGAATTATGATGTCATAAAGCTTATGGAGATGTCATAATCATTTGCAAAATAATAAAAGCTATTAGATGTCATTACTGTAGCACTGACATCATAATCAATGGTGATATCATCATTGGGATGTGATAAAATACCATTATGGTTTTGCAAAATCCATTGTAACCCCATTTTACGCTCCATTGTGATGGCATAAACCAGCATTGTACATTATAATAAAGTGTGGTGACATGAAATGATTGTGATATCATAATCAACTTTAGTGTCATAAAAATCATTGTGATGTCACAAACTCAAGATTGTGATGCAGTAATCAATCATAATTTCATCAAACACCATTGTGAATTCATAAGTTATTGTGGTATAAATTTATGATTTCATAATTGATTGGTATTTCATAGAATCCATTGATATGTCAAAATGAATGGTTATAAAAATGATTTTAATTCCCCAAAAACATTGTGAAGCCATAAACCTACCTTGTGACATTATAAGCAACTGTGATGCAAAAGAAATGCCAGTGATATCAATGAATTGAGGTATCATACAGCATTATTGTGATGTCACAATCTTTGTAATGAAATGTGTAAGTCTGTGTCACAAAATTCACGTCATGTTTTAATGATTGCAATGTCGTAGAACTAAAATTGTTACATTATGAAAACGATTATGATAGCAAAATCAATTTTGATGCTATAAAGTCATTGTAACATCCTGATTCTACAACTATGATGTCAAAATAGCCTTATGATGTCATAATCAATGTTGGTGTAATAAATCAATTTGTATCATAAGTCAACTACTGTGATGTCATAATTATTTCTGATATTAAAAACCACTGTGAATTAACCAATAGTGGTATGCCATCAACCTATCATTGTGATGTCATAAACCATTGTTTTGTCAGAATTGTTTGTAATGTCATAAACCACTGTTATAAAGTCTATCAATTTGATATCACAAAACCTCTGATATTATAGACCACATTGTCATTATAAAACAAACCATTGTGATCTCATAAAGCAATCATTATTTTCATAATCAAATTCAATGTGATTCCACCTTCATGAAAAGAAAAACCTACCATTGTGGTACATAATTTTATGTCATAAAACACTTGTCATAATCAATTAGATGTGATAGATCATGTTTGTAATGTCATAATCAATTGTGATGTCATAAAATCATTGTGATGTATAAACTAACATTAGTTGGCCATCAACCTACCATTGTGAAGTTATACAGCAACTGGCATAATTTCATAATCAATTATGATTTTATAAAATATCTGTGATGTCCAACTATGATTGTGATATCAGAAACCTGCTATTGTGACATCATAATTTATTACGATATCAAAGCCACAATTGTGATATCATGATCAACTGCAATTTAATTTACTTAAACTTATATATCGTAAAATTTATTTTAAATAATTTTGTCATAGTATTATTATAATATTGTATAAACCATGCATTCTCATGTCATAATAAAATATAATGTCACAAGCTAAATGTGATTATAAGTGATTCTGTTGTCATGAAATATAGTGTGACAACATAATCATTATGTAATAAAATTACAACGTTATTAACAACTAGTGTGATGTACTAAACATTCAATTGTGTTGTTATAAACCAATCATTGAACAATCATAATTGTGATGTCATAAGAGTATCATGATGAAGCCATAATTGTGATGATACAAAGAGACCCTTGATATCAAAATCAGTTTTCAAGTTATAAGCCCTAATTATGTAATATACTACATTGTGATGTCACAATAAATTTTCATTATAAAATCTAACATGATTTCTTAATGAACCACCATGTTGTCATAACTAATTTCAATGGGATAAAACTTTTGTGAAAGCAGAAACATACTATTGCAATATCATAATCAATTATGGTGTCATTAACCAAAACTGTAACATCATAATGAATGTGATGTCGAAAACTGCCATACTGATACAATTAGGATGCTGTGAATCACTGTTGCAATGTCACACACTACAATTGTGATGTTATAAACCACATTTGCAATGCCATATTCTATTGTGATGCCATAAACAGCATTCTGATATCTCAAAAGCAGTGATGTCAAAATCTACAAAGTCATAAAATATTGTAATATTATAATGTTAACAATGTGATTTTATAATAAATTGTGAAGGCACAAAAACTTAAGTCATGAAATCATAAAACTAACCTTGTGTTCTAATAATTGTGAAGTAATAAATACAATTGTGATGTTAAAAACTAACATTGTTAATCCATACACTACCATTGTGATATCATCAAAATGATTGTGATGTTATAACCAATTATGATGTCATAAACGATTTGGTGTCATAAACCACCTTTGTGATATTGTAAGCCATTATGATTCCATAAAATACCTTAAATGTCAGAACCAATTATGTCATAAAAATTGTGGTGCAAAATGCATTGTGATCTCATTATCAATTGTGATTAAATAAAAACATTATGTAGTCATAAAGCTACAGTTATTATGTCATGATAAACTGTGAAGACAAACACCATTATTTTGCTGTAAACATTTGCAATACCATAAGAATTGCACAGTGATTTCATGAAAAATATTTGTAATGTCAAAATTTATGTGATGTCAAAACATTATCAAGGTTGGTGTCGCAACTCACTTGGCTAATCCTCAGCCTGCGGTGCCAGTACTCTGGGATCTAGTCCTGGTTGTGGCACTGGATTCTGTGCTGGTTCCTCCTCTTCCAGTTCACCTCTCTGCTGTGGCCCAGGAAGGCAGTGGAGAATGGCCCAAATGCTTGGGCCCTGCACCCACATGGGAGACCAGGAGGAAGCACCTGGCTTCTGGCTTCGAATTGGTGCACTGTGCTGGCCGTAGTGGCCATTTGGGGGTGCTGTCTCTCTCTCTCTCTCACTGTCTAACTCTGCCTGTCAAAAAAAAATCATCATGATATCCAAGAACTAACATAATGATGAAACAAATGTTATGGTGTAAAATTGCTTTTGATATAATAATCATGTGTAATGTGATAACCCACCACTGCGATATTATAATGCCATGATTATTACATTATAATTGTGCAGCCATAAAAATCATTTAAAAATTATGATTGTATAAAAATTGCTGTGATATCATCAATGTAATACTGTTGTATTGAATTGTGATGCATTAAAGCACAACTTTTATATTGTAAAATGAGTCATCTAAAAATATGATGCCATAAAAACCACTGTGATGCCATATTTAATTGTGATATCAAAACCCTAATTGTGTTGTAATAAGCTTAGCAAAAAAGAGACACTAATCCACTGTTAGTGGGAATGCAAACTGGTAAAGCCACTATGGAAGTTGATTTGGAGATGGCTCAGAAACCTGAATATAGCTCTACCATACAAGCCAGCTATCCCACTCCTTGGAATTTACCCAAAGGAAAATAAATTGGCAAATAAAAGAGCTGTCTGCACCTCAATGTTTATTGCAGCTCAATTCACAATAGCCAAGACTTGGAATCAACCTAAATGCCCATCAACAGTAGACTGGATAAAGAAATTATGGGATATGTACTCTATAGAATACTATACAGCAGTAAAATAAATGAAATCCGGTCATTTGCAACAAAATGGACGAATCTGGAAAACACCATGCTGAGTGAAATAAACCAGTCCTAAATGGACAAATATCATGTGTTCTCCCTGATCGGTGACAACTAACCAAGCACCTAAAAGGAAACCTGTTGAAGTGAAATGGACACTATGAGAAGCAGTGACTTAATCAGCCCTCGTCCTGACTGTCGAGGAACAACTTACTATTTTATTCCTTTTCATGTTTTATTTGTTCTGCTTAATAGCATTCGTTGAACTCTTTGATTAACACACAATTATTCGTAGTCCTTTAAATTTGACTGAAAAGTGATCCCTGTTGAATGTGGGAGTGGGAATAAGAGAGGGAAGAGATGTACAGTTTAGCACATACTCACTTGGACTTACCCCTAATGGCAGAGCTAGAGACTTGCCAGAAGATTCCAATTCAATCCCATCAAGGTGGCATGTGCCAATGCCATATAATTTGTTGGAGTGATCAGTTTAGGTTCATGGTTTATTGGGATGGATTGAGTGTCAGGGGCATTGCATGGATGGGGCCAGTGTCTGCAAATAATTGATAGAATAAAAAAGGGAAGGAACGATCCAACATGGGAAGCAGGATACACAGCAGACTCAAAGAATGGCAGATGTCCTAAACTCTGGCCTCAGAAGCAGCCCTTACAGCATTTAGATCTGGCTGAAGAGCCCATGAGAGTTTCACAGGCATGGAAAGCCAAGACACTGTGGCAAAAAAAAGAGACCTAAATGAAAGATCTCTGTGAGTGAGATCCCAGCGGAAAGAATGGACCATCAAAGAAGGCAGAACCTTTTTGTGAAGGGAGGAAAGAACTTCCACTTTGATTATGGCTTTGTCTAAGATCAGAGTTGGTGAACTCTAGAGGCTTCCATAGCCTTGGCAACTCATGACAAGAGCCTCGGGTGATTACTGACATCATAAATAAGAGTGTCAGCTGTTAAATCAACAATAGGAGTCACTGTGCATTTGATCCCCATGCAGGACCTTTGCCCTTAATGTGTTGTACTTTGCGAAGTAATGGTAAAACTACTACTCAAACAGTACTCTATACTTTGTGTGTCTTTGTGGGTGCAGTCTGTTGAAATCTTTACTTAGTATATACTAAGTTGATCTTCTGTATATAAAGATAATTGAAAATGAATCATGATGAAGAATGGGATGGGAGAGGGAGTGAGAGACAGGATGGTTGCAGGTGGGAGGGAGGTTATGGGGGGGGGGAGCTGTTATAATCCAAAAGTTGTACTTTGGAAATTTATTTTTATTAAATAAAAGTTGAAAAGAAAAAAAGGGGTCTGGCACCGTGGCTCATTTGGTTAATCATTCACCTATGTTGCCAGGATCCCATGTAGGCACCGGTTTGTAGTCCCTGTTGCTCCTCTTCTAGTCCAGCTCTCTGCTGTGGCCTAGGAAAGCAGTGGAGGATGGCCCAAATGCTTGGGCCCCTGCACCCGCATGGGAGACCAGGAGGAAGCACCTGGCTCCTGGCTTTGGATCTGTGCAGTGCCAGCCATAGCAGCCATTTGGGGAGTGAACCAACAGAAGGAAGACCTTTCTGTCTCTCTCTCTCTGTGTCTATAACTCTACTTGTCAAAAAAAAAAAAAGAAAAAGAAAAAGAAAAAATAAAAGAAGGGGGAAAAATTTTAAAAATTGTGATGTCATAATCAATTTTGATGTTGTATACCACTATTGTGGTGCTACAAAAGGCATTGTGATGGCCGGCGCCGTGGCTCAACAGGCTAATCCTCCACCTTGCGGCGCTGGCACACCGGGTTCTAGTCCCGGTCGGGGCACCGGATTCTGTCCCAGTTGCCCCTCTTCCAGGCCAGCCCTCTGCTGTGGCCCGGGAGTGCAGTGGAGGATGGCCCAGGTGCTTGGGCCCTGCACCCCATGGGGAGACCAGGAAAAGCACCTAGCACCTGGCTCCTGCCATCGGACGAACGCGGTGCGCCGGCCGCAGCGCGCCATCCGCGGCGGCCATTGGAGGGTGAACCAACGGCAAAAGGAAGACCTTTCTCTCTGTCTCTCTCTCTCACTGTCCACTCTGCCTGTCAAAAAAAAAAAAAAGGCATTGTGATGTCACAACCAGAAAATTGTGATGTCACAATTACATTTATGATGTTTTAATCAATTGTAGCATCAAAAAATGTTGTAACATCATAATAAAATGTGTGTCATAAAATTCATTGTGATGCCATAAACATCACTGTGATGTAAACCCACCTTGATGTCATAAATTAACCATTGTAATTTCATAAAAATGTGAATTCTAAAGCTAGCATTTCAATATAATAATTGGGATTTTGTACACCACCATTGTGTTTTAAAATACTTAGCACTGATACAATCAATTCTGAAGTCATAAAAAATATTTTAAGACCATAAACTAACATTATGATATTACAATTGTGTGATGTTATTAATTTTGTGACATCAATCATTGACATGCCATAGTGCAATCATTGGGATGTCATAGAATATTATGTCATTCATAATTTTTATGTAAGTTCCTATCTATGGATATGTCCTAAATTGAATGTTGTCATATCATAAATATTTGTGGTTAGTCTCCTGTGGTATCATAAATGAATTATTGTGCTGTCTTAAATCATTGTGGTGTAATAATCTAGTTTGATATAATTTAGCACTGTAATGCCATTAACTTACCATTGTTATTCCCAAAAAGAGTTATGTCAAAAACATTTGTAATATTTTGTACCATTGTGAGGTCATAAACCAAACATTGTAATGTCATGAAGATTTGTAATCTCTTTCACCTCTATGATGTCATAAATCAACCATTTGATCTCTTTCACCTCTATGATGTCATAAATCAACCATTTGATGGAGTAAAATTTTGTCAATCACATTCTGATGTCATAAACCATTATGATTTTAAAATTATGTCATTCGCCCATGTGATGTTATGAACCACGCATTGATATGATAAAACTGAACAGTAGTTTATGTCATTCATGACTGAGACATCATCAAACCACTGTGATGTCATTCAGCTTCATGATGTCATGTACCAAAGATTATGGTGTCATAAACATTCACACACCTGAAAAGCTCAGATGCCATCACTTATTTCATTAAAGTGTGTTTTTTTCACTTTATTAAACAATGGTTACTATTTATTGTCTACCCTTATTTTCCAAAAATAGATGCACTGAATTTGAAAATTTTATTTTGTGTAAGTATATTCAGTGCCTTCAGTTCCCAGATTATTTGTGATGACTTCTTTACATTTGAGTATAATACTCTGGAGTCTAATTGGATGCTGAAAATTTTGCTTCAAGAACACATTTTTTAAACAACAAAAAAACCTGACTGAATTTTTTTATAATATCCCTTCTTTTTTTGTAGACTTGCATTCTGTCAACTTACTTAATTTGGTCTTGTTTGAATTAAAATGTTGGTTTTAATAATATGTTACATAGTTTTCCAAGGAGTATGAAAATTTATTTTAACTGGAGTACCTAATAGGAAACAGTGTCCTATACAATGCAGGAAATCTTTCCAGGTTTGGCTAATGAGTTAACCAGGTAAATGTAGAATAGGTCATGAAGACCAGGATTGGTTTTATCTCAACAAAAATAAGACTTACATTCTTGAAGAGATTTGTGAGTATGTCATACACTGTCAAATTCAGAAAATGCTTTTCCATGGTTTCCTTGGATTAAAACATAAAAGGGCATTGTGTAAACAAGTTTCAAAAATGGAATTTGACACATTTAAAAGCATGGGAATGTCCATTATTTTCCTCTTGTCACTACTACTGACTGGTGCTCATTCCAGATTAGCTGTATCTCCACTCTATTCTTGCTGTCTTGCTGGTAAGAACTATTAGGATTTCCAATGGCAGAGAAAACTTCTTCAATACATATACTACAGAGAAGTATCTTGCTCCTTGGAACAATAATCATTACATGTGAAATAAAACCAAATTCATTAAGAAATTCTTGTGAGCATCCTCCTATTGATGCACAACAGCCATTGAACAATCATTTGAACATATTTGCTACAAATATTTACAGCTCTTTTGATAATAGCTGTCATCCTGGTGAACCTTGGGATATGTACATTCAGAGAGCTATTTAAGTATCATCTGGCATTGTGAAACCACAAGAAAGAACTCATGACAAAATTTATGTTATAAAACCATGAACAGTAAAATTTATAGGAAGAAACAGAGTTAAAATTGGATATACAGAGTAATAACATCAATGAATAAGTTCTTGATAAAATAAGAAATTGAATATAAAATTCATTGGATCCATAAATATAAAAGCATATTCTCAGTAAATGAAAGTCACAGTATTCGGATGCAGTTTGTTTGAACCCTTACTATATTTGCACCAGAAATTGGGGACAAATAAAAAGCTTATTTTTATCACACCACAAACACAAATATATTCTCCAGTTTAAGAATTACCATTGTGATAAAATCAATTATAAGGTCATAAAACACAATATCATGTCATAAACAATCATGATAAAAAATGGTGATTTCATAAATTAACAGTGTACTGACATAATTGTATTCCATTAAAACATTGCACTATAATAAAAAATTGAGGTCATAAAATTGACATTGTTATTTCATAAGTACAAATGCGATGTTGACATCTAGTGTGATGTCATAATACCATTGCCATGTCATCTTTTTGAAGTCATCACCAATATTATATAATACTAATTGTGATGTTCTAAAAATCATTGGGATGTCATAATCTGTTCTGATGCCATAAAAAGAATTGTGAGATATAAGCAACAATTGTGAAGTCATAAATCCAAAATTCTGATGTCATAAACAATTGTGTGCCAAATCAATTATGATGTGAAAAAAATTGTGAAATCATAAACCAATATCGTGAAAAAAATAAATCTACCCTTGGGATGTTAAATTCCAATCTTTGTGATGTAATAAATGCAATTGTAATGCCATAAGTCAACGATGAGATTTTCATGAATCAAACAATATCTTTTCATAATCAATTGTGTTGTCATAAAGTTCAGTAGGATATTAAATTCAGTTGTGATGTCATGACAACCATTACACTGTCCTAAACAATTTTATATACATACATCTAACACTGTGATATTTTCAAAATAACTGGGATGTCAAAATTAAATGTCATCATATAAATATTGTGTTGCAAAGCAATCATTGTTATTTCATATTCATGATTTCATAGTAATGTTTCTGATTCCTAATCATTTTGGATATGATAAACCACCATTGTTACATCGTAAGCCAATGATGTAAAATCATAATCAATTTTGAAGTGACAAAACCACTGTGACATGATAGTATGACCATTTTGATGGCATAGTCAATTGTGATGCCCTAAAGCATCATGCTGTCATAAACAAGTTTTACATCAAAATCAATGATTTTATCATAAACCAACAGTGTTTTCATGTGCAATTGTGATAAATCACCAAAGGGATGTCATAAAATAGTATTGTGATATCACAATCAAATCTAAGGCCCCAAGAAATTGTAATGTACAAATTTATTTTGATGTACACATCTGTCATGATGTTATTATTGGTTGTAATATTAAAATATAACTCATTATAATATTACAAACCAATGTTTTATGCCATAAAACTACCATTGGGTGATGTCATAAATCCACCACTGTTTTGTAATAATTGTGACATCATAAACCATGGTTCTGATGTCAGAAATAATTGCTGTCTCATTTCTGTGATGTCCTAAAATCCATTGTGAAGTCATAATCAAGTATAATGCCATATAATGTGATGCTGCAATTAGCAAAAAACATAAACATACCATTGTGAAGTCATAAAACATTTCTGAAGGCAACATAAATTATGATAACATAGATTCCATTGTTATGTCATAGTTACCATCCTAATCAAATATGATGTCATAAACCAACAATTCCATTTAACTGTGACTTGGGTTGTCTATTGTGCTATTTTAATTTTTTTCATTTTTAGACCCCTGGAAAGGTCTGGAATTGGGCTGAGTGTTCTCCCCAAGCATATGTTAGAAGCTGCCTTAGAGAATCTGGGTCAGGCACAAGATAGGACTGCTTCTTAGAAGGCTTCAGAGATGAGGTGCTGTATTTAGGCATTGAGAGCTTGTATGAAAAGAGGATGGGGAATAACATACAAAGAAAGTTTTGGAAAGGGAGTGGAGGAGGACATCAGAGATGTCAATGCTGCAAGGAGCTAGGGCCACTGATGGAAGTCTGAGGGAAGGAGGCATCATGGTGGACACTCAGGAGTTTCTCTCCCTTGCCACAGTTGCTCTCAAGCCACTGCACCTCTCACCTGGACTAATCCTTCAGGTTATGATTGGACACAGCTGCCTCCCTTCTGTCCCCCAGAACAGACAGCCAGAGACAGCTCTGTGAAATTGAAGTGAGGTCAAAATTCAGTGTTTTTTCTTGGGCGTAAAAATCTTAAGACATTCCAGGGTCTGAAAGCCCTACATCACCTTCAACAACTTCCCAGACCTCAACACCACACCCACCTTTCTCCCCAATCCTCCCGAGACCCTTCAACCCCTTCTATTCAGCAGCCTGTGGTCTTCCTTCTTTCTTGGAAGGCTCTTTTCTCAGATAACTGCATTGTTTATTCCTACTTGGAATGTTTCCTTGTCAGAATGTTAGTCACCCTTCATCATCTATTTCAGAATCTACAGTCTCCTAGGTTCTGGGCTGAGTCCTAGCCAAAAGGACTCAAGGAAGAGATTTAAGGAAAATGAATAGAGGCAAGACTTATTTAAAGCATAAAGCACACTGACAAAGCAACACAGGCATGCTCAGGAGAAAGAGCTGCTATTGTGTTATTTTAAAATTCTATCTTCTATGTCAGCTCTCAAAAGTTCCTACCATCCCTTATGCATACAGCATGTGCCAATCATATGAGTTTCCATCCTTTTGTATATAGCACAACTTTATTTGGTTGTCTCTACAATGTCTGCATCAAGGGATAATCTTCATGTCCTCCAGCCCCTCTGCCTATAGCCTTGATCTTTCCTCAGCTATCATATCCCTTGTTCAGAATGGTTTTGAGCCTACCATAGAGTGACTTTATTTCCTGAGCTCCCATATCATGTGAGACTTTACATATCTCTATGCCAATGCTTGAAGCAATTGTCTTCCTCAGATGTCTCTACATCATTTACCTATAGCCATTGTCCTCCTTATGTTTCTGGAACCAATATGACCATATCCCAGGATTTTCTCCTGTGTCTGTATGCCCGACATCTCAGTTGTGTTTATCTGTTCTTCAGATGTCTTCAGTTACTTTGATACCTTGGTTATCTGGTTTACTACTGAGAAGTGATGTGATTCTGTAAATTTTAGCCACTGCTGTATTTATATTAATATTGTTTTTATCTAGGAATCAATTTTTACACCAGCTGCAAAAATATATAGGGGCAAATATGCTGTATGATATAATCATATTATGGATGGTTTTCTAGTAATGTCAAGATGTCTTTTGAGAGAGCAGCAAGATGGCGGAATAGGAAGGCAGCACACTGATAGTCTGGGGAGAGACAGTTTAATAAAAGTGGAGATACTGCAGGCTCAAGGAAGAGTAGGGGAAGAAACTGCAAAGGAAACCCTTCCGGAACTGGTGATCCACAGTGGACCTGAGTGGAGAGCGTGGGAGCCTGCAGTTTGGGACACCAGCAGCAGATTCAACACACCAGCACTGGAACGCGAGGTGAGCCAAACCTCAATAGCCCGAGATACCAGAAGGGAAGCAGAAAGAGCAGACTAGAGCAAACAAGGCTTGAAACCCTGTGGGGAAAAGTTCAAGCTAACTAGAAGAGAGAGAGAGAGAGAGGGAAAAAAAAAGTGACCCATATGGACACGAGTTTCTCTCTCTCCACTCACCTCTCAAAGGTGAGCAAGACAAACAGTAGGCGCCATTTTGGAATACGTCATAAGCAGGGCGACCTCGGGTTGGCACCGGTCCCGAGCCTAGCAGAAAAACCTGACTCTGGGTGGGAGGGGTGAAATAACAGGAGTTTAGAACCTAATGAATGTGTGGTGCTAATGAACTGAGACTGTGAAAAAAGAGACGGTGGGGAGAGAACTCACGGGAATCATGAATTCATGTGAGTACTCTCCAGAGACGCTACAGTTCAGTAGCCTTGGCAGCCCAGTGGGAGACTACAGGAGAATCTGAGCCCACACTAAGGGCCGCAAAGATTCCCTCTCTGGTCCTTGGGAAAGAGCTTCTGATCTCTGGCTCCTGTGGGTATATCATTCGCCTGCTAACCACCCCCAATTCCATTCAGCTGTGTGGAATTACTTCCCTTTTGAAACAAACAAACAAGTAACAGAGAGAGATTTACCACGCCTAACCTGGGAGTGTCTCCTTTGACACACCCTCAACCCTGAGGAATCAAACAGAGCTCTCAGTCCACACCAATCTCAAGCCTCCAAGGCTCAATCAAAAGCAGACAGTCCACTTATCTAGAGTCATAGTATAACAAGAAAAAAACACCACAGTGAAGAAACCAATATGCCAAACAACAAACGCAAAAACCGAGGTAATAAGAACAAGGAAGACACTATGGCGTCCCCAAATGAAAAAGACACCCCAATTCAAGATTACGAAGATGATGAGATAGAAGAAATGCAAGAAGCAGATCTCAAAAAATTGATAAGAACACTAAGAAGTACTCAAAAACAAATTCTTGAACTACAGAAATCCTTAATGGACAAGGTAGAAAATCTCTCTCGTGAAAATGAAATATTAAGGAGGAATCAAGCTGAAATGAAACAACTAGTAGAACATGAAACTGTGATAGTGACGAGAAATCATAATGAAGTGAAGAATTCAATAGATCAAATGAAAAACACATTAGAGAGCCTGACAAACAGAATGGGTGAGGCAGAAGAGAGAATATCAGACTTAGAAGACAGAACACAGGAAAATATACAGTCAAACCAAAGACAAGAAGAGGAAATTAGAAATCTAAAAATATTGTTGGGAATCTATAGGATACTATTACAAAACCCAACATTCGAGTTCTAGGAGTTCCTGAAGGCATGGAGAGGCAGAAAGGATTAGAATGCCTTTTTAGTGAGATAATAGCAGAAAATTTCCCAGTTTTGGAGAAGGACAGAGACATCCTAGTACAGGAAGCTCATAGAACCCCTAGGAAACATGACCAAAAGAGATCCTCACCACGACACATTGTAATTAAAATCACCACAGTGAACCAGAAAGAAAAGATCCTAAAATGTGCAAGAGAGAAATGTCAGATTACTCTCAGAGGATCTCCAAATAGACTCACAGCAGACTTCTCATCAGAAACCCTACAAGCTAGAAGGGAATGGCGAGACATAGCCCAGGCTCTAAGAGAGAAAAACTGCCAGCCCAGAATATTATATCCTGCAAAGCTCTCATTTGTGAATGAAGGTAAAATAAAGACCTTTCATTGCAAACAGAAATTGAAAGAATTTGTTGCCACTCGTCCAGCCCTGCAAAAGATGCTTAAAGTTGTGTTACACACAGAAACACAGAAACACGACCATCAACATGAAAGAAGGTAAACGAAGTGAACCTCACAGCAAAAGATCACAGGGAATTCAAAGCACACATTTGGATAATGAAATTATGGGACATGTACTCTATAGAATACTATAGAGCAGTCAAAAACAATGAAATCCAGTCATTTGCAACAAGATGGAGGAATCTGGAAAACAACATTCTGAGTGAATTAAGCCAGTCCCAAAGGGACACATATCATATGTTATCCCTGATCAGTGACAACTAATTGAGCACCAAAGGTGAAACCTGTTGAAGTGAAATGGACACTATGAGAAACAGTAACTTGATCAGCTCTTTTGCTGACTGTTGTTGTACAATGTAATGCTTTATCCATTTTAGTATTTTTTTTATTCTAGTACTATTGGTTGAACTCTGTAATTAACACAAAATTATTCTTAGGTATTTAAATTTTAACTGAAAAGTGATCCCTGTGAAATATAAGAGTGGGAATAAGAGAGGGAGGAGATGTACAATTTGGGACATGCTCAATCGGAATTGCCCCAAATGATGGAGTTAGAAATGTGCCAGGGAATTCCAATACAATCCCATCAAGGTGGCATGTACCAATGCCATTTCACTAGTCCAAGTGATCAATTTCAGTTCACAATTGATCACACTGATAGGTCTAAGAGTCAAAGGGATCACACAAACAAGACTAGTGTCTGCTAATACTAACTGATGGAACCAAAAAGGGAGAGAATGATCCAACATGGGAAGCGAGATACACAGCAGACTCCTAGAATGGCAGATGTCCTAAATAGCACTCTGTCCTCAGAATCAGCCCTTAAGTCATTCAGATCTGGCTCAAGAACCCATGAGAATATTCTAGGCATGGAAAGCCAAGACACTCTGGAAAAAAAAGAAGACCTAAATGAAAGATCTCTGTGAGTGAGATCCCAGTGAAACGAATGGGGACATCAAAGAAGGAGGTACCTTTCTCTGAAGGGAGGAGAGAACCTCCACTTTGACTATGACCCTGTCGGAATAAGATTGAAGTTGGTGAACCCTAACGGCTTCCATAGCCTAGGCAACTCATGACTAGGCCCTAGGGAGATTACTGACGCCATAAACAAGAGTGTCAAATTGTTAAATCAACTTCAGGAGTCACTGTGTACTTACGTGTCATGTGGGATCTGTCCTTAATGTTTTGTCCAATGTGAAGTAATGCTATAACTAGCACTGAAACAGTATTTTACACTTTGTGTTTCTGTGTGGGTGCAAACTGATGAAATCTTTACTTAGTATATACTGAATCAATCTTCTGTATATAAAGATAATTTAAAATGAAAAAAAATCTTGTTGTTATATTGGAAATTGCATAGATAATTAATCAATTTAAAAAATATATATCATGTAGGATCTCTGTCCTTAATGTGCTATACATTGTGAATTATTACTATAACTAGTACTCCAACAGTATTTTTCACTTTGTGTTGCTATATGAGGGCAAACTGTTGAAATCTTTACTTAATATATAGTAAACTGATCTTCTGTATATAAAGAGAATTGAAAATGAATCTTGATGTGAAGCAAGGGGAGAGGGAGTGGGAAAGGGGACGGTTGCGGGTGGGAGGGAAGTTATGGGAGGGGAAGCCATTGTAATCTATAAGCTGTATTTTGGAAATTTATATTCTTTAAATAAAAGTGTTATAAAAAAAGAAACAAAGATGTCTTTTAAAGTGTCTCTATGCATTCTCATCAGTGATGAGAGAGATTCTACTTTTCTATATACTTGAAAATCATTTATATTTTCATATTTATTTCTAAGTATGATCTTAATAGATGGAGTTTTTAACTTGTGATTTAAATGTGCTTTGCCTTAATGTACACTGTGTCAATTTTTGTAGTTTCCTAATAGAGTGATGTATGTGCTTTATATATATATATATATATATATATATATATATATATACACACACACATACACACACACATATATAGTATAATGTTACAGTTTTTATATAATCAGTTTTTAAATTGGTGAATTTATATTTTTATCATTGACTTTAGAGTTTCTTGGTAAATTTTGCACTCAACTCCAATATATGTTTTTCACAAGGGAAAAGGTGTTTTGTAGATGGATGGTGGTGATGTACAATATTCTGAATATATTTAATACTATTGAAAATAGGTAACAGTAAATTTTGTTATATTATTTGTAATGCTGTAAGTGAAAAATTTAAAGATACTTGACTTCAATTCTTAGAAATATTTTTTCAGGTGGGAGGGAAGTTATGGGGGGGGAAGCCATTGTAATACATAAGCTGTACTTTGGAAATTTATATTCTTTAAATAAAAGCTTTATATAAAAATTTAAAAAATTAAAATAATAAAAAAATATTTTTCAAGGCAGTGTTTTATGTGTATATTATGTATGCTAATTTGAGGTGAATGATTCATACATATTATTCCACCTAAATATTTTCTTAGAAAAGATATGCAGTTATTCAGTGGTTTTTTAAAACTTTTATTTAGTAAATATAAATTTCCAAAGTACAGTTTATGGATTACAAAGCCTTTCCCCCCCATAACTTCCCTCCCACCTGCAACCCTCCCATCTCCTGCTTCCTCTCCCATTCCATTCACATCAGGATTCATTTTCAATTCCCTTTATATACAGAAGATCAAAATATACTTCTCCAAAATATAATTTTTAGTGGGGAGCAAATTTAAAATATATTCTTTTATTATAAGCTGTTAATACTGAAATGAATACAAGAAGGAAGATATCTCCTCAAAATACAGATTTCATCATTTGTATACAAACCCATGTGCACTGTTCTATAGCTCATCTGGTAGAATGCAGGGCTTTAGAATGGATATATGCTCAAGAGTGTGACTACTGGGTGATCTGATTGTGTTTTTTTCTTTATGGGCCATTGTTTAAGATTTACTTATTTATTTGAAAATCAGTGCTACACAGAGAGAAAAGAAGATGCAAGCAGACAGGGTGGTTTTCCATATGCTTGTTCACTCTCCAAATGGTCACAATGGCTGGAGCTTGGCCTATCTGAAGCCAGGAGCCTGGAGCTTCTACTCGGTCTCTCACTTGGGTGCAAGGCCCAAGTACTTGGGCTACCTTTTACTGCTTTCCCAAGTCATAGCAGAGAGCTGGATCAGATGTGGAACAGCTGGGACTCGAACTGGTGGCCATATGGAATGCCAGCACTGTAGGCAGTGGCTTTACCTTCTATGCCACAGTGCCGGCCCCTCCATAGGCCTTTAACACTTTGACTTTTTTGTTTTCTGCTTGGCACCTCCTCATGGCAGGAACTATTTTCTTTCTCTTCTGCATTACTGAATTTATTTATTTCTGTTACATAGCAAGTGATAGTGGGGATTTGGGGAAGTGGAACCATTACACACAGGGTGGGAATCTGAACTAGCACAGCCATTTTGCATAAAAATCATGGTGGCCCCTTAAAAATGAAACATTAGACTTTCCAAATTATTTGAAAATCCTGAATCTGGGTCTTCATCCAAAGGAATTGAAATCAGTATTTCAAAGATATACCTTCACCCACTTTTTCATTACACTTTATACTGCCAATATAGGAAAACAACATATATTCCAATCACAAATGAATGCATATCACAAATACTTACAGGGAAATATTGCTTCTCATATAAGTATAAATCTTACCATTTAAAATAACAATGGTTAATGGATTGAAGGGAGGCATAGTATCCCATAAAATAATGGGGGAGAGGCTGGAACTGTGGCATAGCCAATGAAGTGGCTGCCTGCAGTGCCAGCATCTCATATGGGCACCAATATGAGTCCCAGCTGCTCCATTTCTGATCCAGCGCTCTGTTATTGCCTGGGAAAGCAGTAAAAGGTGGCTCAAGTCCTTGTACTCCTTCACACATGGGGGAGACCTGGAGGAGACTCCTGGCTCCTGGCTTCAGATCAGCACGGCTCCAGCAGTTGTGGCCATCTGAGGCGTGAACCACCTAGTGGAAGACTTCTCTCTTTCTCTATCTCTGCCTATCTGTAACTCTGCCTTTTAAATAAATAAATAAATCTTAAAACATAATAATGGGGGACTTTAACACCTACCTTTCATTAATATGCATATGAAGTATCCAAAAATGAATGACAAAATATAACTAATCTACTAACAGACCAAAAAAAACCTAACTGAAATCTATAGCACAGTTCACCCCACAGCTGTAGAATATACATTCTTTTAATCATTGCATGAAACTTACTCTAAGATGGACCATAGGCTAAGCCATGAAGCAAGACTTAATAAGATCAAGAAATTAGGGGGCGGAGCCAAGATGGCGGAATAGTGAGGATGCGCACTAACAGTCCGAGAAAAGATAGTTTAATAAAAGCAGAGTTACTGTAGCCTCAGGAAAAGTCTCAGAAAGAAACTGCAGAGGAAATTCTTCCAGATCCAGTGAATGAGACACAGAGGACCTAGGGGAAAGTAAGTTTGCCCACGGCGAACCGTGCCACAGTGGGACGGGAGCTGCCAGCGGGATGGAGCTGGGCGGGATGGAGCCGGGAGGATTGGAGCCGCACGGGACAAAGCCACCACAGGAATGGAGCACAGCAGCAAATTCGGCATGCCAGTGCTGAAATGGGAGTTGAGACAAAGATCCCGAGACACTGGCAGGGGGAAGCAGACCCCACAGGGGAAAGTGCACAAATAAGGGGAACCCGCACGGACACTAGCCTCTCTCTTCACCCACCTTAACAAAGCTGAACTAGATAAACTGCAGTAAAATGGCGCGCGCCCACCCGCCCACCACTGAAGCAGGCAGAACTAACAAACTGAGGCTGTATAAATCTGAGTGGGAGCCTGAATCTGGGAACTCACCATGTACACAAACTCCATTACCTTGACAACCTGGTGAAAGAGTGTGGAAAAAATGCCAAACAAAAATAGATACCGAGGTAACAAGATCAAGGAAGACACTATGATGACCCCAAATGAAAAAGATTATGAAGATGATGAGATAGAAGAAATGCAAGAAGCGTATCTCAAAAAATTGATAAGAACATTAAGAAGTTCTCAAAAACAAATTCTTGAACAGCAGAAATCTTTAATGGATAAGATAGAAAATCTCTCCTGTGAAAATGAAATATTAAGGAGGAACCAAAATGAAATGAAACAACTAGTAGAACAAGAAACTACGATAGTGACAAAAAATCTTAATGAAATGAAGAATTCAATAGATCAATTGACAAGCACTCTTGAGAGCCTTAAAACCAGAATGGGTCAAGCAGAAGAGAGGATATCGGACCTAGAAGACAGAGAACAGGAGAGGAAACAGTCAAACCAAAGACAAAAAGAGGAAATTAGAAATTAAAAAATATCATCGGGAATTTACAGGATACTATTAAAAAACCCAACATTCGAGTTCTAGGAGTTCCTGAAGGCATGGAGAGGGAGAAAGGATTAGAAGGCCTTTTTAGTGAGATACTAGCAGAAAATTTTCCAGGTTTGGAGAAGGACAGAGACATCCTAGTACAGGAAGCTCATAGAACCCCTAATAAACATGACCAAAAGAGATCCTCACCATGACACATTGTAATTAAACTCACCACAGTGAAACAGAAAGAAAAGATCCTAAAATGTGCAAGAGAGAAACGTCAGATTACTCTCAGAGGATCTCCAATTGGACTCACAGCAGACTTCTCATCAGAAACCCTACAAGCTAGAAGGGAATGGCGAGACATAGTCCAAGTACTAAGAGAGAAAAACTGTCAGCCCAGAATACTATATCCTGCAAAGCTCTCATTTGTGAATGAAGGTGAAATAAGCACCTTTCACAGCAAACAGAAACTGAATTTGTCGCCACATGTCCAGCCCTACAAAAGATGCTTAAAGATGTGTTACACACAGAAACACGGTCGTCAACTTGAAACAAGCTAAAGGAAGGAAACCTCACAGCAAAAGATCATACGAAACTCAAAGCATATATAAGAAACTATCTTTGGCAAATGGCAGGGCAAAGTTACTACTTATCAATAGTCACATTGAACGTGAACTGTTTGAATTGCCCAGTAAAAAGAAACCGATTGGAAGACTGGGTTAGGGAACAAAACCCATCTATTTGCTGCTTACATGAAACACATCTTTCTAACAAAGATCCATACAGATTGAAAGTGAAAGTCTGGAAAAAGGTATACCATGCCAGCAGAAATGAAAAAAAAGCAGACATAGCCATCTTAATATCGGATAACATAAATTTTACCACAAAAACACCCCATTGGCCCAGCTAACAAAAAAAAAGAATAGAAAAGACCCAAATCAATAAAATCAGAGGTGAAAAAGGAAACCTAATAACAGACACAACAGAAATAAAAAGAATCATCAGAAATTACTACAAGGACTTGTATGCCAGAAAACAGGGAAATCTATCAGAAATGGACAAATTCCTGGATACATACAACCTACATAAATTGAACCGGGAAGACATAGGAAACCTAAACAGACCCATAACTGAGACAGAAATTGAAACAGTAATAAAGGCCCTCCCAACAAAGAAAAGCCCAGGGCCAGATGGATACACTGCTGAATTCTACCAGACATTTAAAGAAGAACTAACTCCAATCCTTCTCAAACTATTCAGAACAATTCAAAAAGAGGGAATTCTCCCAAATTCTTTCTATGAAGCCAGCATCACTTTAATTCCTAAGCCGGAAAAAGATGCAGCATTGAAGGAGAATTACAGACCAATATCCCTGATGAACATAGATGCAAAAATCCTCAATAAAATTCTGGCCAATAGAATGCAACAACACATCAGAAAGATCATCGACCCAGACCAAGTGGGATTTATCCCTGGTATGCAGGGATGGTTCAGTGTTCGCAAAACAATCAACGTGATACACTACATTAACTGGCTGCAGAAGAAAACCATATGATTATCTCAATTGACATGGAGAAGGCATTTGAAAAAATACAACAGCCTTTTATGATGAAAACCCTAAGCAAACTGGATATAGAAAGCACATTCCTCAATACAATCAAAGCAATTTATGAAAATCCCACAGCCAACATCCTATTGAATGGGGAAAAGCTGGAAGCATTTCCACTGAGATCAAGTACCTTACAGGGATGCCCACTCTCACCACTGTTATTCAATATAGTTCTGGAAGTCTTAGCCAGAGCTGTTAGGCAAGAAAAAGAAATTAAAGGGATACAAATTGGGAAGGAAGAACTCAAGCTATCCCTCTTTGCAGATGATATGATTCTTTATTTAGGGGCTCCAAAGAACTCTACTAAGAGACTATTGGAACTCATAGAAGAGTTTGGCAAAGTAGCAGGATATAAAATCAATCCACAAAAATCAACAGCCTTTGTATACACCAGCAATTCCACAGAGGAGGAAGAACTAATAAGGTCAATCCCATTCATAATAGCTACAAAAACAATCAAATACCTTGGAATAAACTTAACCAAGGACATTAACGATCTCTATGGTGAAAATCACAAAACATTAAAGAAAGAAATAGAAGTGCATACCAAAAAATGGAAAAATCTTCCATGCTCATGGATTGGAAGAATCAGTAACATCAAATTGTCCCCCCATTCTGCCAAAAGCAATTTACAGATTCCATGCAATACCTATCAAGATACCAAGGACATTCTTCTCAGATCTGGAAAAAATGATGCTGAAATTCATATGGAAGCACAGGAGACCTCGAATAGCTAAAGCAATCTTGTACAACAAAAACAAAGCCGGAGGCATCACAATACCACATTTCAGGACATATTACAGGGCAGTATTTATCAAAACAGCATGGTACTGGTACAGAAACAGATGGATAGACCAATGGAACAGAATAGAAACACTGGAAATCAATCCAAACATTTACAGCCAACTTATATTCGATCAAGAATTCAAAACTAATCCCTGGAGTAAAGACAGTCTGTTTAATAAATGGTGCTGGTAAAACTGGATTTCCACGTGCAGAATAAGGAAGCAAGATCCACACCTTTCACCTTACAAAAAAATCCATTCAACATGGATTAAAAACTTAAACCTATGACCCGACACCATCAAATTATTAGAGAGCATTGGCGAAACCCTGCAAGATATAGGTACTGGCAAAAACTTCTTGGAAAAGACCCCAGAAGCACAGGCACTCAAAGCCAAAATTAACTACTGGGATCACATCAAACTGAGAAGTTTCTGTACTTCAAAAGAAACAGTCAGGAAAGTGAATAGGCGACCGACAGAATGGGAAAAAATATTTGTAAACTATGCCACAGATAAAGGGTTGATAACCAAAATCTACAAAGAAATCAAGAAACTCCACAACATCAAAACAAACAACCCACTTAAGAGAAGGGCCAAGGACCTCAATAGACATTTTTCAAAAGAGGAAATCCAAATGGCCAACAGACGCATGAAAAAATGTTCAAGATCACTAGCAATCAGGGAAATGCAAATCAAAACCACAATGAGGTTTCACCTCACCCTGGTGAGAATGGCTCACTTTCAGAAATCTACCAACAATGGATGCTGGCGAGGATGTGGGGAAAAAGGCACACTAACCCACTGTAGGTGGGAATGCAAACTGGTTAAACCACTATGGAAGTCTGTCTGGAGATTCCTCACAAACCTGAATATAACCCTACCATACAACCCAGCCATCCCACTCCTTGGAATTTACCCAAAGGAAGTCAAATTGGCAAACAATAAAGCCATCTGCACACTAATGTTTATTGCAGCTCAATTCACCATAGCTAAGACCTGAACCAACCCAAATGCCCATCAACAGTAGACTGGATAAAGAAATTATGGGACATGTACTGTACAGAATACTATACAGCAGTCAAAAACAATGAAATCTGGTCATTTGCAACAAAATGGAGGGATCTGGAAAACATCATGCTGATTGAATTAAGCCAGTCCCAAAGAGACAAATATCTTTTGTTTTCCCTGATTGGCGATGACTACCTGAGTACCAAAGGGGAAACCTGTTGAAGTGAAATTAACTCTATGAGAAACTATGACTAGATCAAATCTTGTCTAGATGGTTGATATACAGTGTAAATCTTTTCCCATTTTAGTATATTGTTTTTGTTTGTTTTTGTTCTAGTTCTATTGGTTGAACTCTGCAGTTAACACACAATTATTCCTAGGTGTTTAAATTTCAACTGAAAAGTGATCCTTGTTAATTATGAGAGGGAAAAAGAAAGGGAGGATATGTACAATTTGGGCAAGCTCAATTGGACTTGCCCCAAATGATGGAGTTAGAAATGTGCTAGGGGACCCCAATATAATCCCAGCAAGGTGGCATGTAATAAGCCATCTCACTGGTCCAAGTGATCAATTTCAGTTCACAATTGATCACACTGATAGGTCTAAGAGTCAAAGGGATCACACAAACAAGACTAGTGACTGCTAATACTAACAGATAGAACTAAAACGGGAGAGTATGATCCAGCATGGGAAGCGAGATACACAGCAGACTCCTAGAGTGGCAGATGTCCTAAATAGCACTCTGGCCTCAGAATCAGCCCTTAAGTCATTCAGATCTGGCTCAAGAACCCATAAGAGTAATTTAGGCATGGAAAGCCAAGACACTCTGGAAAAAAAAAAAGAAAATCTAAATGAAAGATCTATGGGAGTGAGATCCTAGTGGAAGGAACAGGGCCACCAAAGAAGGAGGTACCTTTCTCCGAAGGGAGGAGAGAACCTCCACTTTGACTATGACCCTGTTGGAATAAGATCAAAGTCGGCGAACCCTAAAGGCTTCCATAGCCTCGGCAACTCATGACTAGAGCCTAGGGAGATTACTGACACCATAAACAAGAGTGTCAAATTGTTAAATCAATATCAGGAGTCACTGTGTGCTTATGGCCCATATGGGATCTGTCCTTAAAGTGTTGTCCAATATGAAGTAATGCAATAACTAGTACTGAAACAGTATTTTTACACCTTGTGTCTCTGTGTGGGTGCAAACTGACAGAATCTTTACTTAGTATATACTGAATCGATCTTCTGTATATAAAGATAATTGAAAATGATTTAAAAAATTGGAAGTTGCATAAAAATCAATCAATTTAAAAAAATATCATGTAGGATCTCTGTCCTTAATGTGCTGTACAGTGTGATTTAATGGTATAACTAGTACTCAAAGAGTATATTTCACTTTGTGTTGCTATGTGAGGGCAAATGGCTTAAAGTCTTTACTTAACACATACTAAACTGAGCTCCTGTATACAAAGAGAATTGAAAATGAATCTGGATGTGAATGAAAGGGGAGAGGGAGTGGGTAAGGGAGGAGGGTAGCAGGGGGAGGGAAGGTATGGGTGGGGATGCCATTGTAATCCACAAGTTGTACCTTGGAAATTTATATTCTAAATAATAGTTTAAAAAAAGATCAAGAAATTAAAATTATACCATTTATCTTTGATAACAATGGAATGGAGCCTGGAAAAAAAATAATCTCTAGGAAATATACAAACAAATGGAGACTGAACAACTTGCCCCTCAATGAACAGTGGATAAAAAATGAAAATAATAAAATCTGAGAAATAAATGAAGATAACAGCACAATATATCCAAACTTATGGGATACAGCAAAAGCAATGTCAAGAGGAAATATCGCAGCAAATAGCTCCTACATCAAGCAGTTAGAAAGGCATCAAATGAATGGTCTAACAATGCATCACAAGGATCTAGAAAAAAATAACAAATTATTATGAAAGAAATAATTAAACATGAAAAAATTAAACAAGACAGAAGTTGTGGCATAGTAGGCTAAGCCTCCACCTGTGGTGCAGGCACCCTATATGGGCACTCGTTCACATCCCAGCTGTACCTCTTCTAGTGTAGCTCTCTGCTTAAGTTCTGGGAAAGCAGTGAAAGATGCCCAAGTGCTTAGGCTCCGGTACCCATGTGGGAGTCCCAGGACTCTAGGTCCTGACTTCAGATCAGCTCAGCTCAGCCATTTGGGGAATGAATCAGTGTATGGAAGACATTTCCCTCCGACCTTCTCTCTCCATCCTAACATATACTATACTAAGTGTATATTAAAAGTAGAATATTGTAAAAATAGAGTAGGAGTAGGAGCTAGAGAAGGAAGGTTAGTAGCATGGGGGAGAGGAAAGGTAATGGTAGAAATATCACTGTTTTCCTATATCTTTTTATATGAAATAAATGAAATTTTCATACCTCAAATAAAATTAAAAAAATTAATCTTAGCAGGCGCTGCAGCTCACTAGTTTAATCCTCTGCCTTGCAGCACCAGCACACTGGGTTCTAGTCCCAGTCGGGGTGCCGGATTCTGTCCCGGTTGCCCCTCTTCCAGGCCAGCTCTCTGCTGTGGCCCAGGAGTGCAGTAGAGGATGGCCCAAGTGCTTGAGCCCTGCACCCCATGGGAGACCAGGAGAAGTACCTGGCTCCTGCCATCAGATCGGCGCGGTGTGCCGGCTGCAGCGCACCAGCCGCGATGGCCATTGGAGGGTGAACCAATGGCAAAAGGAAGACCTTTCTCTCTCATTGTCCACTCTGCCTGTAAAAAAATTAATCTTAAAAAGCATCAAATTATGTTTTCTTTTATTGATATATTTAATAAACTTGCATTCTACAGCATGTCCAGAATCATGCATAATTCCAAAAGGTTTTTGTGTTTACTTTGGAGTTTGCTCATAGAACATTTTGTTATCTGTGAACATACTCTTATCTCTGTGTAGCAAGTACAGTGGGATCACAGTGCTCTCCTGTGGTTCATGGCTTTCTGATGTTAGTTTAGTCTACCTTGGCCAAGATCTTGGATGAGGATGGGTGAATATAATACCTTCATTAGGATGCTGGAGGGAGGCCTAATGTTGATATCCAAAGAAAAATGAAAGGGAAGCCAGGAAAAGAAGTGCAAGATAAGCCTGGTATGATAGCCAGAGTACACTGAGCAGCCATGGGGCAGTGGGTTGTGAGATAGTGGGTCACAGTAGGGCCCAGGTAAGTCATGTGCACTCTTAACAGACTCTCCTGGACCTTTGCATGCACTCATCCAAGTTTGTTTCTCTTGACAATCGGACTGGTGCTACCTTGACTAGCTTTGAGAAAATGTCTAAGTATGCCAACTGCCATGCTTTTTAGACTTGCCAGGCATAGTTTCTTATGCCTTAACTGGCATCATCTTTTCCTTTTTGGGCTATTAACTTCATTCATGAAGAATCAGATGGTCTGCCCTTCATTGGGTAAACTGCAGGTCCTGTTTCTGCCCTCCCTGCTGAAGTGGGCATTCGTGTCTCCAGGCTGTGGGGAGACTGATGTTCACAGGTACTTCTCCACTTCAGCCCATCCCTGGGCCCCACATGCCTGATCCAGAGGATCTGATGTTTCCCAACAGCATGTGTTTTGTTAGCAGTGAACTCTCAAAACCACTTGACAAGCCATATTTCTATTTTCCATACAATTTTGTGTTTTTGCTAGAGTCAACAATTATGTTGGCATAATGTTCTGTGTACTTATCAAGTAACTGTGCATGTACCACAACTACTATGCTGTATGCTGCATGCAGTTTATGAAGTTTCTCTGTAAAGACAGCTGATGGTTTCCCCATTCCTTTTGGTGGGTGTTCTGTTTCTTGCATCTCATGCCTTCTTGAGAACCCTCTTTTTAGGAGACTCATTCTCCCAAGGCATTACCTCTTTCCTTCCGGAACCTTGGGGGTCAGGGGTGGGGGCTTCAGGGCACTGTATGGAGCAGTTCATGGCTGTGTCCAGCAGGACTAATTTTCTTTCTGGAGTGCTATGGCTCCATCATGCTTGGGCTAGGGTCAAAGTGCAGAGGAAATGGCTGCTATCCTGCACTGGAAGGTATCTTATTTCTTCCAGTACTGTGCCCTAACCGCAAAAGACTTTCTTTTGCCTGGCTTTTTGTGTGGATGTGGGGACTCCTTCAAGCCTCATCTTACCTGTAGGTAAGAAGGATTTTCTCTTCTCATGACTGGGAGCTTCCCTCAGTGGTGCTGGGAACATGTGGATCATTCAATTGAGAAACCACTTATGTACCAGCATTCATCATTCTGTCCCTTTTGAGGGCCCCATGGACTGATATTCAGGAAATAATTCTATTTGTCATATTTTGGCTTATGCTTTGAGTTCATCAAATATTTGATTATTCTGGAAGTTGTACAAGCAACCTTCCAATTCATGATTTTTCATACGCCACTAGGACATAGTGTCATAATGCTAATTGCCAATATACACATTATTATTTATTATGTTATATACATTGTAAATAATGACCATAGCATAGCAAATGTGTTTTCTAGTCATCATTGTGTGACAAAATAGAATTGCTCAAAGTTCATTAAAAAACACTTGCATCTTCCATGTATGTGATTTCTCAGAACTGTTCTAGGACGATGGACAATTTCATATCAAGGTCATATTTTCTGTTTTTAATTTATTATTTTTTATGTGACTTTAACCACTGACTTTTAAAATTTTTGCACAGTAAATTCAGACACTTTTATGTTAGATTCATGAGTACTGTATTAAACAGTATGATGTCTTACTGATTTAACGGCCTCCATTTTTTGGATTTTATAAAATAGAAATTTGGTGATATTTTTCTGTGTCTCATAAATATGCTTTATATTTTATTTTATTGCCAGGAAATTGCTCATTTGAATACCCAGGAATCAAAATATAATGTACATAATCAACTGTACAGATCAATATGTTTTACTCTGTGAATTTATTAGCATCACCTTTATTTTGGACTTTTATTAATACCATTTCTTATGCTGATCTAAGCACATGTTACATGTGGGTAACATGATGTGCTTTATATTTCTAATTTTATCAAACTTTCCCTAAATACTGCAGATTCTCTCACAGTATTCATGATCAGAATGGGATGGAATCTTCAAGCATCAGTGTCATAATAATCCTTTGCAAGTCATATATTTTGTTAATAATAAGTGTGTTTACATCAAAGCAAAGCAAAGAAACACAAAGCAAAGAAACATAATTGTCTTTTTGGGATTGACTTATTTCACTAAAATAATGTTCTCCAATTGCATCCATTTTGGTGCAAAAGACAGGATTTCATTTCTTTTATGCCTGAGGAATATTTCATCATGTACATATACCACAATTTCTTTATCTAATTATCAGTTGAGGAACATTCAGGTTGTTGATTCCATAGTTTAGTGATTGTGGGTGGAGCTGTAATAAACATGGGGTTCAGCTAACACTTTCATATATTTATTTCATTGCCTTTGGTGTTTTCCCCAGAATGGAATGGTATAACTATTTTCAGAGTTCTGAGGAATCTTTATATTTTATTCTATAATGGTTGTACTAATTTCATTCACAACAATTTTATAAAGGAATCTTTTTCTCCACCTTCTCACCAGCACTTGTTATTTTTTGAATTTTGGAAGACAGCCATTCTAACATAGGTGACTATGCCACAGTGCCAGCCCCCTCCATAGTGTTTATATACAGTAGTTCCTTCATTCAGTCTTCAGTTGAAGGACATTTCAGCTGATTCCATGGTTTAGCTATTGTGAATTGAGCTGCAGTGAACATGGACATATAGATAACCCTTTCATTTGCTGATATTATTTCCCTTGGGTAAATATTTGGGAGTAGTATTGAGGAATCAATGGTAGATCTATATTGATATTTATGAGGTACCTCCATACTGTCTTCCATAATTTCTGCACCAGTTTATATGCCAGGTAATAGTGAATTGGTGTAACTTTTTTTCCCACATGCTCGCAAGAATTTTTCATTTGTTGATTTCTGATGACAGCCATTTTACCTGGGATGAAGTGAAATCTCATTGTGGTTTTGATTAGTATTTCCTTGATAGCTAGTGATCCTGAGCATCTTTTCATGTGTCAGTTGGCCATTTTAACTTCCTATTTTGAAAAATACCTATACAAGTTCTTTTCTCATTTCATATCAGGAGTGTTTATTTTGTGGTTTTTGTGTTCCTTAAGCTCTTTATTGATTCTATATATTAATCTATTATCATTCATAGTTTGAAGATATTTTCTCCCATTCTATCAGTTGCATCTTCATGCATTTTGTAGATGGGTGAGTGTTTCTTTAGCTGTGCAGAAGCTTCTCAGCTTGATGTAATTGCATTTGTCAATTTGGCTCTGATCGTGCTTCTAGGGTTTTCTCCAAGAAGTCTTTGCGTATGCTAATATTTTGCCAAATTTCCACAATATTCTCTAGTGCAGTTATAGCATTAAGTCATCAATTTAGGCCTTTGTTACATTTTGAGTAGATTTTGTGTACGTTATAAGATAGGGGAGATTCAGTTTTTGGGGACGGTTGAAGAAACTGTCCTTTATCTAGGAATTGATTTTGGTTTCTTCATCATTATATGCATGTTTTATATATATGTGAATTGATCTCTGAAGTATCGATTGTGTTCCACTTGATGCATCTATTTTTTCACCAGCACCAGGCCATTTTCAAAAACTTCCCTGAAGAATATATTGAAATATGGTACACTGTGATGACTCCAGTTTGGGTTTTGTTGTATAAGATTGCTTCAGGTATTGGGGGTCTTTTCTGTTTCTATATAATTTTAGCTTCATTTTTTCTACATCTGAGAAGAATGCCATTGGCATTGTACACAAATAATATTAAACTTGTAAATTGCTTTCAGTAGCAGGGACACCTTTATGATATTATTTTTTCCAGTGCATGAACATAGAAAATTTTTCCATTTTTGTATATTCTTCTGTTTCTTTCTTTAATATTTTGTAATTTTCATCATAGAGGTCTTTCACCTATTCAAAGTTATTTTTTACCCATTGTACATGGGATACACTTTTGGATTTCTTTCTTAGCCATAGCACTTTTGTGTAAACAAAAGCTATTGAATTTTGTATGCTAATTATTATATCCTGCTACTTTACTAAACTCATATGAGTTCCAATATTAGCCTTTTAATGGAGTTCTTTGGTTCCCCCATACAAAGAATCCTGTCATCTGATCGTTGACTTCCTCCTTTCCAATTTTTATCCCTCTGTTTTCTTTTTCTTTCCTAATGGCTCTGGCTAAAACTTCCATGAGTATATTGAATAGCATTGGTGAGAGTGGGCATCTTTGGTTCTAGATTTTAGTGGATTTGCTTCCAACTTTTCCCCATTTGAAATGATTTTGCCTGTGGGTTTGTCATCGATTACTTTGATTATGTTGAGAAATATTACTTCTATACTCAATTTACCTTAAAGTTTACATCATGAAAGATGTTGTGGACCCAATTGCTATAAAAATCCTTCTTAACATTGCTTTCTGTACCCCATACATTTAATATGTTGCACTGTCACCATCATTCACTTCCAGAATTTGTTTTTGGATTTCTCCAACCATGGGATGAAATGTTCTATAGATATCAGGCCTTTTGGGTCAATATTGCAATGAACCCTTTATTTCTTTGTTGATCTGTCCATTGATGAATGTGGGGTGTTGAAGACAAGCATTATTATTGTATTAGAATTTATTTATCCCTATGGATATATTAACATTTGTTTTAAATAGCCAGGTGCCCTGACATTGGGCATATATACCTTTATTATAGTCAAATAAATTTTTCCATTGATGATCATGTACTTCCTTTATTTGTCACTTTTAACAATTTTTTAAAGTCTATTTTGTCAGATATTAGAAAAGCTACACCCTATCATTTTGTTTTCCATTAGGATGGAATATCATTTGCAATTTATTTCTTGCAGGCAATAAATATATGGGACCTGTTTTTAATCCATTCAACCAGTCTGTATCATTTAATTGGAAAATTTAGTTCATTTATGGTCAAAATATTTATGGATAAATAACAAGTTGGCCCTGCCATTTTCCCATGAATACTCTTATTATTTTTTGGCATTTCCTTTGTACTTTTACCGGGCAATTTTATGCCCTCACATTCTTTCATAATGATGGCTATCTTTCTTTGTTTTTGTGTGTAGCACACCCTTAAGCATCTTTTTAAGGCCAGATGAGTGGTGAAAAATTATTTTAATTTGTTTGTTATGTAAGATCTTTATTTCACTTTCATTCATAATTCAGAGCTTCATAGGGTATAGTATTCTGGACTGACATTTTTTTCTCTTCACACTTGCAAGACTGATGGACCCTGCCCTGCCCCTTAATGGGAGCAGGAGGATGCCAGGAACACCCCATTTATTCCATACCTCTAATTTCTCTTTTTCATGCCAGTCTAGCATAAAGCTCACCAGGGTCTTCTTTACCTGTTGATTCCATCCAGCCCTTTTTCCTGGCTGTGAGTTTGCTGGATAATAGATAGGAAGAGTGGGAATCTCATTTATCCACTCGTGAATGATACAAATTAAATGATGAGGCATTTGACTACCTTAAGAGAGTCATAGTTATTCCTGCTGTTTCCCTCACATAATTGGATTTCTTCCCTTGGACATTCAGAGCACTGGGAAAACTCACATTGCATCAACACCTACCATGGGCCTTTGCAAACAGGAAGGGTTTTAACTTATTTGTCAAGGTGGTTGCAGATGCATAGATTAATTTCTAGTTATTTGGTTTGTTTCCTCATTTTACATGTCAATTTTTATGCTAGTCACAAGCACTTTTGGATATAACTTCCCTTTAATATGTATTGAAGGGGCAAGTGCTGTGGTGTAGTGGGTTAAAGCCCAGGCCTGCAGTGCTGGCATCCCAACCAGGTGCCGGTCCAAGTCCCAGCTGTTCCTCTTCCAATGCAGCTCAATTCTATGTCCTGAGAAACCAGTAGAAGATGGTCTAAGTCCTTGGGCCCCTGCACACGCATGGGACACCTGGTGGAAGCTCCTGGTTTCTGGCTTCAGATAGGCACAGCTCTGGACATTGTGGCCATCTGGGGAGTGAACCATTGGATGGAAGGCCTCTCTCTCTCTCTGCCTCTCCTCTCTCTCTGTGTAACTCCATCAAATAAATAAATAAATATTATAAACGATTAGGCAGTAAAATAATAGCATACACATGCCTAATTTGAAGAAAGAATCATCTAAGTAGAGGAATACATCAAATTCATAATAGATGAGATCAGAAAGGATCTTCTCCATTAAAAATTTTGGTCAAATTTTCAAAAGTAAACAATAAACAAAAGATGCTGAAATGTGGATGGAAAAAAACACCAGATTATCTTCAAAGGATCTGCAATTAGATTGACAGATGATTTCTCATCAGAAATTCTACAGGCTAGGGGATATTGGAGAAATATAATCCATGTCCTAAAAGAGCAAGGCTCTCACTTATGAATGGAGATGAAATAAACTCTCTCTAAAACAAATGGAATTTAAAAGGATTTTTCATTACTTATCTAGCCCTTACAAAATATACATATTATATGCATGGAAACAGAGAAAGATAGCCTCAATGCAGATGTTAAGGCAGAAAATTGACTAAATGTACAAAGTAAATTCCGAGTATACATAGGAATACATCTGGAAAAATGGCAGAAAAACTCATTACTTAACAACAGTAACCTTGAATGTAAATGGTTTAAATTTTCTAATTAACAATACAGTCTGACTCCATGGATTTAGAGATTTTTAAAAATATTTTATTTATTTATTTGAGAGGTAGATTTATGGCCAGTGGGAGGAGACAGAAAGGTCTTCGTTCTGTTGGTTCACTCCCCAAATTGAAGTAATGTCCAGAAACCTGCTAATCCCAAACCAGGAACCAGTACCTTCCTCTGGGTTTCCCACACTGTTTCAGGGGCCCAAACACCTGGGCCATCTTCAACTTCCCTCCCCCATCATAACAGAGAGCTGAATAGTAAGAGTAGCAGCTGGGACTAAAACTGACAACCATAAGGGATGCCAGTGCTGCAGGTGGAGAATTAACCCACTTAACCACAGTGTCGGCCTATAAAGATTTTCTTAAGTGTAGCTTTAGATAATAGAATAATTCCTTTTTTTATTTTTTTAACTTCTATTTAATAAATATAAATTTCCAAAGTACAACTTTTGGATGACTGTGGCTTTTTCCCCCCATATCTTCCCTCCCATCCATAACCATCCCATCTCCCGCTCCCTCTCCTATCCCATACACATCAAGATTCATTTTTAATTATCTTTACATACAGAAGATCAATTTAGTATATACTAAGTAACGATTTCAACAGTTTGCACCCATACTGAAACACAAAGTGTAAAGTACCATTTGAGGACTAGTTATAGCATTAATTCACATTGAACAACACATTAAGGACAGAGATTCTACATGGGGAGTGGGTGCACAGTGACTCCTGTTGTTGATTTAACAAATTGACACTCTTGTTTATGACATCAGTAATCACCCTAGGCTCTTGTCATGAGTTGCCAAGGCTATGGAAGCCTCTTGAGTTCGTCAGCTCTGATCTTATTTAGACAAGGCCATAGTCAAAGTGGAAGTTCTCTCCTCCCTTCAGAGAAAGGTACCTCCTTCATTGATGGCCGATTCTTTCCACTGGGATCTCACTTGTAGAGATCTTTCATTTAGGTTTTTTTGTTTTATTTTGTTTTGTTTTGTTTTTGCCAGAGTGTCTTGGCTTTCCATGCCTAAAATACTCTCATGGGCTTTTTAGCTGGGTCTGAATGCCTTAAGGGCTGATTCTGAGGCCAGAGTGCTGTTTAGGGCATCTGCCATTCTATGAGTCTGCTGTGTCTCCCACTTCCCATGCTGGATCATTCTCTCCCTTTTTTAATCTATCAGTTAGTATTCACAGACACTAGTCTTGTTTGACTCTTAGACCTATCAGTATGATCAATTGTGAATTGAAATTGATCACTTGGACTAGTGAGATGGCATTGGTACATGCAATCTTGATGGGATTGTATTGGAATCCCCTGGCACATTTCTAACTCCACCATTTAGGGAAAGTCCAATTGTGCATGTCCTGAATTGTACATCTCCTCCCTCTCTTATTCCCTCTCTTACATTTAACAGGGATCACTTTTCAGTTAAATTTAAACACCTAAGAATAATTGTGTGTTAATTAAAGAGTTCAACCAATAGTATTAAGTAGAACAAAAAAAATACTAAAAGGGATAAAGTATTAGGTTGTTCCTTGACAGGACAAGGGTTAATCAAGTCATTGTTTCTCAGGGTGTCCATTTCACTTCAACAGGTTTCCTTTTTGGTGCTCGGTTAGTTGTCACCAGTTAGGGAGAACATATGATATTTGTCCCTTTGGGACTGGTTTATTTCACTCAGCATGGTGTTTTCCAGATTCCTCCATTTTGTTGCAAATGAACAGATTTCATTTATTTTACTGCTGTATAGTATTCTATAGAGTACATATCCCATAATTTCTTTATCCAGTCTACTATTGATGGGCATTTTGGTTGATTCCAGGTCTTAGCTATTGTGAATTGATCTGTAATAAACATTGAGGTGCAGACAGCTCTTTTATTTGCCAATTTAATTTCCTTTGGGTAAATTCCAAGGAGTGGGATGGCTGGGTTGTATGGTAGGGTTATATTCAGGTTTCTGAGGAATCTCCAATCTGACTTCCATAGTGGCTTCTTTTAAAGTGCCTTCATCATGCCTTGGTTGAACATATTGGGGAATTCTCTCTAGTTTTGTTTTTTAAATGTTGTGGAATATTTTCCAAAAATTCTCGCATGTTTGTTTGTCATTCTGTTATTGATCATATCACATTACTCAGTTTTTCTTAGAGTAATCATGTAAAATATTATATCCTAATGTGAGCATCCATAATAGTTTTGTGGTTTTGAAAGATATTTTTCCCAGGTAAAATTGCTATGTGTACATTATTTTCACTTAACACTTGAGGGATGTTTTCTTTTCAAAGTCATATAATTTCTCTTATTAAATAACACATCAGCAGTTATCCTTCTATTTGATTGTCTGTGAAAATTGTATTTTTTTCCTCCAGAGCATCTCATATTTTAATTTAATATCTCAATTATTTGCAATTTAATTATAACCTGTATTGATGTAGTGATATCTTTCCATCCATTTCATTTCCATGCAATGAAATCTTGTGATTATGGATTTATAGTTTTCATTAAATTTGAAAACTTTGGTCACAATTTATTTAAATATTTATCAGAACATTTTAGAGACAAGTATTCAAACATATTCGGACTGATGTTCTCTTTAGCCATTTCATTCGTTTCTTTTCCCCTAATTTTGCTTTACTGGTTTATATTTCTGTTTTCATTTTCATTCATTTTTGATTCTCAGATATCTCATCTGAACAACCTGCATTCCAGAAATTATTCCTTTCAGACATTGAAACTTTTACCTCTGACACTTTGTCTTAAGTCATAAAATTGTGATGCATGTAGAAAAAATGTTGGAAACTCTTCACTACAACTGTTTTCTTTATTTTTGGATACAAAAGATATCTCTAGCCTTTCTCCCTGTTGAAGAGATTCTCTATCCTGCAACATCTGAACAATATCAGTATCTCAGTCAGAAACCCTTGCATCTTACTTGATTTGATGCTAAGACATAAGATGACTCTAACTAGGGGAGTTGATTCACCAGAACAATCATCTAGCTGAGTCTGATTGTGCTCCTTCATTAAGGATTCCTGAACTTTCTCATTGTCAGCAAAGGAATCAGATGTATATTTAATAACCTGTGAATATCATGGATCCATAAAAGTGTCTTTACATAACATTCTTTATTGATTTTCAACTGAACATGGGTTTATACTGATGTCTTCAACTCTGATCCGTCAACACATGTCTTTCTGGATGCTTCTATGATTCTGGATAAAGTCTCATTCCAACAGTGAAAAATTTATCTCCTTCCACTTACTTATTCCACCTTAGGACATAATACTTAACCAGGCAAAAATTCAGAAGCCCACTTCTCATGGGAATTTATTGCAGAATCAGAGCTGAGTGCTATAGTCTTAGTCTGACATACAGGTGCAGGGGCCCAAGGACTTGGGCCATCCTCTACTGATTTCTCAGGCCATAGTAGAGAGCTGGATTGGAAGTGGAGCAGCTGGGCCTCGAACAAGTGCCCATAGGGTTGCTGGTGCTTCAGTCCAGAGCATTAACCCACTGCACCACAGTGCTGACCCCAGCTTTCCATTCTTAAGATATAAAGCATATATGTCTTCTGAATCTTTGTTTGCATAATTTTATTGGAGTTGGCAAAAATAAGTTTCAAATAATCTGTACACCATTTTGAGAATATTATTTTTGGGAAGCTCAGATATCTTATAAAAGAATATTCTCAATTCTTTATCACGCATGTAATTTCTGTCATTCTTTTTAGCTATTGGAAATTGTAACAGCACTGATAATTATTGATATTATTTTAATTAACACTTGTCTATGAGGTCACATGGGAATAAAGAAAGTAAATATTTTTTGTACCTCCATTTGCTTTCAGTCTTTTTCTCTCATACAAAACAATATTGCTCTTTCTGTCTGATGAACTGTTTCCTTATTTTACTTCAGAGAAAGCAAGGGGCACTGTGAGAAAGAGTCCTCATATTCGCAGGTTTACTTCCCAAATGCTCTCAAATTCTAGGAAGAGGTTAGGTCTAAACTTGACAGCTGGTAACTCAATCCAGGTTTTCCATGTGAGTCTTGAGCCATTACCATGGCTTCCCAGGGCCTGCTTTAATAGGAAGTTGGAGTCAGGATCAGAACCACAAAATGAACCCAGGCCCTGATATGTGGAATGCAAGTTTCTTAATTGCTACAATAAACACATACCCAAAGCCTGGTTTTTAACTGGGATACCTGGATCCAAGGACAGCAGTATTAACAATGAGTAAAATAGTATATGGGGCTGTGGCTTTATGCAGTGAGTTAAACCAATGATTAGGATGCCCACATCTCATATTGATGTGCTTCTTTCAAGTCCTAACTACTCCATGAGTGTAATACAGTTTCTTGCTAATGTATCTTATAGGCATTGGGTGATGGCCTAATTACTCCTATAAGTGCCAGTAGAAATACAAAAAGAGTTACTGGCTCCTAGAATAAGCCTGACCCAGACTCAGCATTTGCAAACATTGGTAAGTGAATCAGTGGATCAAAGATCTCTCTAATTCTGTCTCTCTTCCTATCAATTAAGTAAATAACTGATAATAATTAATAGAAGTGTGATACACACACACACACTATGGGATGCTACTCAATCATTAAAAAGAATGAAATCCTTTCTTTTGCAAGAAGCTAGATGCAACTGGAGACTATTATTAGTGAAATGAGCCAGTCTCATAAAGATAAATATCATGTTTGCCTGATTTGTTGTAGCTAGTGTACAGAGTAAAAATATAGTACCTATGATCAATATTGATATTTTTACATTTGACTTTTTTTTCTATACTCTTGTGGAACAGTGGGTTTTTTTTTTTTTGGTTTGTTTTCTTTGTGTGTGTGTGTTTTTTTTTTTTTTTTTTACTTAGAACTTGTTACTGGTTGAATTCTTTATGTAGTGGAGGGTAATGCTTGTGTATAAAACAAAACTATGTCATTGTAAAAATTAAGAGGAAACTAAGAAAGGAAGGAGGAGGAAGGAGGAGAAGGAGAGAGAGTAGAGTGGGAAATATCATTCTCTTAAAACCATATAAATGAAATACATGAAATTTGTTCCATTCATTTAATTTTTCAATTTTTTTATTTTTTAGATTTATTTATTTATTTGAAAAGCAGACTTACAGAGAGGCAGAGAGAGAGAGAGAGAGAGAGAGAGAGAGAGGAGGGAGAAAGAAAATGAATTAGAGAGAGGTCTTCCACCTTCTGGTTCACTTCTCACATGGCCACAACAGCCAGAGCTGGGCCTATCCAAAACCAGGAGACAGGAGCTTCTTCCAGGTCTCCCATGGGAGTACAGGAGTCCCAGGATTGGGGCCATCTTCTGATGCTTTTGCAGGCCACAACAGAGAGCTGGATTGGAAGTGGAGCAGCCAGGTCTTGAACCAGCACCAATATGGGATGCCAGCACTGCAGGTGGCAGCTTTAGCTGCTACACCACAGTATAGGCCCTTCCATTCATTTAAATAAAAAATTATTTTCTTTTTCTTTTTTTTCTTTTTTTCCTTTTTTTATTTAGTAAACATAAATTTCCAAAGTACAGTTTATGGATTACAATGGCTTCCCTCCCCCCATAATTTCCCTCCCACTCACACCCCTCCCATCTCCCGCTCCCTCTCCCATTCCATTCACACCAAGATTCATTTTCAATTATCTTTATATACAAAAATTATTTTAAAATTGGTAAATGCAGTATAGAAAAGAAGAAATATAAATGAACAATGAACTTAAGAAATAAAATCCAAACACATATAATAAAACAAATCTAATGCAAAACAACAGTGAGATGACATTTTAATGACTCAATTGATTATTCTTTAAAAAAAATTTCCACTACCTCTTATTACTGCAGATTTTCTCAAGAAAGTGACTTACACAATTTTGGTAGGTAGCGAAATTACTGCTGTCTTTTCTACAGGGAAGTTTAGCATTATTTATCATAGTACTTAAAATGTCCCTACTCTGGGTCCCAGTAATTACTCTTGGGCTTAATAATTCAACTTACACAAAGCAGTCTAAAGTTAAAAATCAGACATATTCATAATGACTTATATGAAGAGTGTTTACTATAGTTATTTATCATAGAAAAATTGTTAAACCTGAAGTGGTCAAAAGGAGACGTTAATATTTTCAGCCAATTAAAATTATGACCTTTAAAAAATAGCTTGAAGAGAAAATCCATTACACACTATTGCATAGGAAATGTAGACTACAGAATAGTATGTCTACTTTGGTCATAGTTTTGTTTGTGAACGTATATGTATATATGCATGTAACTGTGTGTAAATATTAGATGATGGATACAGAAGGAGATTTGATTGCTTCCCATAGCCTATATTAAATTTCAAAATGTTCTATGATGTACATATAATGCATACATGTAAACAGAGACACATTTTTAGAATGAAGTTAAGGAAAAATTTCAAAATATTTATATAATTTAAAGGCAATTATAGAGACTGAGGGAGGGAGAGAGAACACATTTTCCATCTGATGGTCCACTGTCCAAATGCCCACTAAGGCCAGGACTGGACCATGCTAAAGCCAGGAGCCAAGAACTCCATTCAGGTCTCCCACATGGGTGATAGGAGTCCAAGTGCATTCCCCTTCTGCTGCTCTGCCAGGGTGCATTAAGAGGGAGCTGGATCAGAAGTGGAACAGCCAGGACTTGAACCAATGCTCATATGGGATGCCAGCATCACAGCTAGGGCTTTACTCACTGCACCTCAATGCTGGCCTCAAGAAATGTTTTTAAAACAGGATTCTGGAAAAGAAGTTTACAGAAAAGCAAAGGGAGATGGCTAAGATGATTCTTGTGGTCAAGGATTGGCATTAAAGACAACAACAATAAGAACAGGTTTAGCTTAAGATAGATAGATAGACACATAGATACATAGAGAGATACATAGATAGATGATAGAGTGTAGGAATATTTATAAATCCATATACACACAGTCATATACAAACATTTTCTTGCTCTGACAGGTGATAGGGCTTGGAAGTAACAACAACTCAGCAGCATTAAACATACTTAGTGCGCAGATCTTGATTTCTAAAACAATTCTCCAATTACAGGATCCAGGGATCTTTGTAAAAATGGCTGTGTCTCTGGAAGCCATTGCAATCCACAAGTTGTACCTTGGAAATTTATATTCTAAATAAAAATAAAAAAAATGGCTGTGTCTCAGTCTCAGGCAAGGAGATATACAGATATGAGCCTGGGACATCTTACAGCGCCAGAGAATAAAAGATGTATCCCTAATGAATAAATGATCCCATCATGAGGGGACATGACAATGGAACCAGATGAAAAATTTATGATGGCCAAAACTAGAATAATTTAAGTAATAACATAAATGAATTGGTATAGGGACTTGAAAATTTTGTGGGAAGTTGAATTAAGATATGTTTATTTTATTTATATTATTATTTTAACCAAATCCACGTTTAGATTTCCTTTTACATAATGGGTATTTTCTGTGAACCCTTTGAAGTTCCCTACTAGCGGATAGTAATCCAAGTATAAAGTAAATATTCCTGAATCAACAGTGGCATGAATGAATGATTGAATACATAAATAAAGGAGTGAGGAGACAATTCTTCCAGGCAAAGAATCCCAAATAAATTCTACCCTCAAGGATATGTGTCTAACTCTCTACTCCTAAAGCATGAGGTATACATAGTACTGACGTCCTTCCAAAGAGGAGAATATGGAAAAGAGCATTTGGTAGGCAAAGAGTAGCTTCACATTAGAGAAACCTAAGAAATAATACTGAAATACTACAGCCACCAGGTGTTCCAGACCAACATCAACAGTGATGTCATGCTGACAGTGACCTATTCTTGTTGTGCTGCAATAAATATCATGGCCCTACTCTCAAAAACTCAGAAACCAGTCTAATCATGAGGGAAAAATCACAGGAATCCCCCATGAAGAACAGTCTATGAAGATCCAAGGAAGCCATTGGAAAGTCATACAAATCTAAATTTTGGTCAAGACTTAAGAATATTCCAAACTTTTTAGGAAGAAAAGATGAATCTATGTTTCCCAGACCTACCCAAAGTGGAAATAAGGAGAGAATATTTTAAAATTTCTTTTGGAAAATCAGCATTACATTGATAATGATGTAGGTGGAACATGGTGTGAAATAAAAATTAAGTTTCTTAAAAGTATCGCTTTCATAAACAGAGCTAGAAGTATACAAAATATTAATATAATAAATGAAATCACATATAAAAACATAAAAATCAATAAGAAGTAATATATAATAAAAATGTGAGGGTTGTTAAGATTCCCTTACAAGTCACCCAGGTAGGTAAAAAACTACAAGAAGAAAATCACATGCTCACTTCGGTTACAGGTTTAAAAGCATTTAATAAAGTTCAGCATCCAATTAAAAATAACTGAGAACAGAGTAACAAACAAAACACAACAACAACAATCCAGCGAGTTCCTTAATTTAATCAACAGAGAAAGTAACCTGCAAAAAACACAACTAATACTGAGTCATTGAAACAGTTTTCCTCTGGTAATAAACCTGGATCCCGATGCCCGCACTCTCTCTCTTCAACGTTCTACTGAAGGAATAGTCAGTGAAATATAAGAGCCAAAAAGGAATTATAAGGTGTAAAGGTCAATTTCCAAGGAGTAAAATATGAATATATTGACTGATGTTTATATACAGAGATAATCCATGAAATATAAAAAAATACAACTGATAAATGAGATTACTGGAAAGATATATATTTGTATGTATGTATCTATATATTTATATTCACATATATACCAGCAAGAAACAAATAGAAAATAATATTTAAGAAAAATAGACAAATGAGAAAAAAAAATTGGCAAGAGAAAGGGAAATGATTACACTATGTGATGTAATTAAAAATTCTTTAAATAAATATTTTAAAAAACACAAATGTCTCAACAGAGAAACGTGTCACATGTTAGCTGAACAGAAAGGCTCAGAGGCCAGTAAACAGCCATTAGATTGTAACTGACCTGAAGCAGGTGCTGCAACCTCCAGGTAGGATGCTCTGAGTGACAGGGACCAGGGAGCAGGAGGGAGCCCAGCAGGAGGCAGGACCAGGTGGGGAACCCTCCCTCTGCAGGCAGGACAGAGCCCTGGAGAATGAAGTTTTGGTACTGAACCCAGGACTCCCCTCTTATTTTTCCCCATCTGGCACATCAGCACAGTGGAGGATGTTGATTGGTTGCATCCTTTGGGATGTTGTACGTGCTCAGGGCTATCTGAACTGTCCAATCAGGAGCTGCAGGGTAAACGCTATATAAACACTCAGGATCTTGACGTCATAAGCGTTGTCCAGTTCTGTGGTGGAGAGAGGTCTGAGGAGGGCGCTGAGCTGCTGAGAGGTTCATCCCCTGTTCTCCTAGTGTCTTTCCCCACAGGATTCCGCATCCCTCAGAAGCCGTGAGAAAGTGAGTGTAGGGCAGGCATGCAGAGATGGGGAAGGCAGTGAGGGCTCTGGAGTCTGTGGCCCCATCTAGCTGCCAGCACAGCACTGCCCTCAGCCCCTCTGTCCACAGTGTCTGGCCTCGGCTGGTGCCTGGACTCCAGGAGTCCTGTCCCTTCCTGGCAGGGACTTGTCAGCCCAGGAGCCTGGGAGTCATCTCTGGGCAGCAGTGTGGTGGCAGCCTTGTGTCTTCCCCGATAGTACAGTGGGGACCAGGTGGTAGCTAGGGAGAATCCGGGCTGTGTGATGGGGTTCATGCAGGTGAGGGGCTGTCATTTACGGGGTGTTCGGCTCCTCTTTTCTTACCAGGGGGACCTGATTCCCCAAGTTTTCTGAAGATGTTGGAGCAGGGTCTCAGTCCCAGACCTTGACCTCTCAGTATAGCTCTTTCTGAGGTCTTATCTCATTTTATGTTGCCAACATAAGTGTCATAGACTAGGTCAATTAAAACAGGCTTATTTGGTGCAGGGTTTTTGTTGAAGTGTTAGAGGGGCAGGAGGCCACTGTAATTTGGTACTTGGAAGTCATCTTAGCCCTTAGCTTCACAGGTGGTCATCTGTCTTTGAACTTTCAAAATAGAAATTTTAGCTTGTCACATTTATGAGTGCTTTAAAAGTTATTTCTGTTACATGAAAACCTTCCCAGTCACAAAGATACAAGTCTAGATTCCTAAATTATTTATAATTTAATACAGGGGAATTTTTCGAGAATATTTGAGTATAATCGACATCCAAAATTTGAATAAACTGAAGTTCTGTGACCTGTTGTTTTGATATGTGAGGGGACTTTTACAAGTTTGTGGAAAATTCACGTTATCTTGTTATCCCATTTTTCACAAACCTCTTTGTGAAGGGACCTCAAGTTTATGGAAATTCATATTTTTATTCTATTTTTAACAAAACTTTTTGTGTCCCCTTGCACATACACATTATTTAATGATAGGGCAATCAAGCTAACAAATCCATCACATTATATAGTTTATAAAAGAATACTTAAGATCTTATCAAATCATTAATAACTGCTACTGTATTTATATTCAATGTACTGTGTATTAGGTCTCAAGGAGTTATCTCCTAATTGCAAATACATGTCATTAAACTACCATCTTATTTCCTTCATTCTTAGCCTCTGGCAACCACTATTCTGTTCTGTGCTTAGGTTTGATGTTCCTCATGTAAGTGAGATTGTGTGGTATTTATCTTTTTGGGTCTTATTTCAAGCATTCTGATATCCATATTCATACTTTTGGATCCATGTTGTGACAAAATGGCATATATTTTTAGTATTGATTGTGATTCCATTGCGTGTGTGTATCACATTTTCTCTATTCATCTGTTAACAGATAGTGTGGCTATTTCCATATCTTGTTGTGAATAATCCTTACATAAACAGGTCCATCTTTTTCTTTTAAGATTTTATTTATTTTTTGATAGGTAAAGTTGAGAGAGAGAAAGAAAGGAAGGAGGGAAGGGAGGAAGGGAGGAAGGGAGGGAGGCAGGGAGGCAGGGAGGGAGGAAGGTCAGTTTTCCTTTGGTTGCTTAACCCCCAAAATGACCAAAGCCAGGAGCCAGGTACTCCTGGAATTAAATGTTAATTTTGGTGCAAATATTTCTTAAATATGCATAGTTCTGTCATACTAAATACTGTCCATTGAACTGTAAGGATCCCTTGTGTTTATAGTCTTAAGAATTTTTGAACAGAAAGGGGCAAAATATGTGAAAACGTGTCATAGTTTTGACTTCGCTTTCTTCTGTGAAGCCTGGAGTCAGGAGCCTCTCTGCCCAGTCACACTGGTTTAAGTGAGCATTTCATGCGTTGTCATATTTTTGGAGTTCTGTAATCACAAGCACAGTCTAATATAAATGCATTTTCATTAATCCCCAAATTCTTCATTTTATTTACAGTAACTCCTAATCCACCATTAGCCCCAGACAGGCATTAATCTAAACTCTGTCTCCAGAGATTGGCCATTTTTTGGATATGCTACAATGTGTGGGGTTTTGCCTCTGATTTTTTCTCTTTTTTAGAAAAAAATTATTTTGACTTTCATTATTCTTGTGTTCTTTTATTTCTTAATTAAATTTTATTGCCAAATAGTATGCCATTGTACAAGATATACTGCACACTGTTTTTTTACACTTCAGTGTTTGAGTTGCTTCATATTTGGCCTTCATGAATATTGTTGCAGTGAGCTTTTATGTACATTTAGATTTTATGGGAATATGATATATCTAGTTTTTCCTTATATATTTATATATAGATATACCTTTATAAATTTATTTTATGTATATACATATATTTTAAATGTTTTTGAAGTATAGATATAGATATAGATATACTAAAAGTGTTTAAATAATATTAAATAGTTGTTCCTGGAGTAAAAATAGTAAATAATTCTTTTTCCAAAAAGTGAGTTTATTTGAAAGAGTTAGACAGAGGCAGACAAAGAGACAAAGATGTACTCCATCTACTGGCTCATTTCTCAGATGGCCACAATAGTCAGGACTGACTGGGCCAGAGCCAGGAGCCAGGTTCCCACATGGGAAGCAGGGGCCCAAGCACTTGGGCTTCCTTCCTCTTTGTTACCCAGGGTATTAGCTGGAAGTTGGGTCAGGGGTGGAGCCACTGGAACACAAAATGACACCCAAATGGAATGTAGGGATCACTGGAAGCAGCTTTATCTGCCAGACCACAATGCTGGGCACAAACATTATTTCTTGTTTTGTAGTTGTCTTCTATGTTTGTAGAAACAAGTTAGTTATTTAGGTTAACTATCTGAATTTAAAAAAAATTTAGTTACAGTAGGTATAATAATTAGAAATATACTATATTTACTAGGTAATGGATATTATTTTTAATTCCTTTTTAAGTATTGTAGTTCATTTGTAAGATGAATATCACATGTATTGCTTATTATACTGTTAAGTTTATTATATTTAAATTTATAGTTAAAAGATTGAGATTATAATCTATTTATATATTTACGTATATTGTTGTATGGCCATAAGGTATCACAAAAATTTGCCTTTTTACCCTACAAAAGAAAGGGCAATAGGAATAATTACGTTTATCTCAATTTTTCCAATTTTAATTAACCTAGTTATGAGAATTTTGTTTACCAAACTTAGCATTAAAATAACAAGACAAGTTAGAAATAGAATTTGTTTTCTGGACATAATGAAAATATAAGACAATGTCTTTTAATTAGTGAATATTTTAAGGGTTTCTTAAGAAATGTACTTATATTCAAATATAAATATTGTTATAATAACTGCCTACCAAGGATTTCCTATACTTCAGATTCACAAGCTTTTTTTTCCATTTTTGTTCATAAAGTTTCAGGATAGGCTCAAAGAAAACTAGACTAATTTCATAATAATGATTAGAGTTATGTTGCTTATTTCAGACTTTCATTAGAGCCAGTGGCTGAGACATAACTATTTCACATAAGAGTTATCACATCAACAACATGTAAAATCTACAAGTAGCTTAGTTCCAGATTTCCATTAAACTTCATGGTTCTCCATGCTGTGCAGAGTCTTCTGTGGATGAAACCTGCCCACCACTTTTCAGTTAGTGACTTAGCCTCCCAGGATATATTATTGCTTTCCCCTTCACACTGTGTTGATGTAATCCTCTAAGCCCAGTCCTGCTTTTTCATTTACTCACAGCAGGAAAACCTACAATTGCTTACTTCTTTATTTTATAAGATTTATTTATTTTATTTGAAAGTCAATTACACGGAGAGAAGGAGAGGCAGAGAGGAAGGAGGGAGGGAGGAAAGGAGGGGGAGGGAGGGAGGGAGGGAGAGAGAGAAAAAGAGAGAGAGAGGGGAGAGGCAGAGAGAGAGTATTCCATCCGTTGGTTCACTCCCCAGTTGGCTGCAATGGCTGGAGCTGTGCCAATCCGAAGCCAGGAGCCTCTTCCAGGTCTCCCACATGGATGAAAGAAATCTGAACATCCCAAGGGCTTAGAGATACAGACAGCTTTTGTACCAGGAGTTTCAACCCAGCTCAAGTCAGCTACTCCCAGGAAAAGGCTCAGGGGCAGGGACTGCCGCCTGGATGAGTGACTCAGGGGCTGGCATTCACTAGGCACTCCTGGAGGGAGGTGTGTTGGACATCATGCCCAGGCAGTTTTAGAAACCAAGACAAGAAAAAGAAAGGACGGTAGGTGAGGTGACAGCACCCTGCAAAGTTTGCAAAGGGGAACAACCCAATTGTTCTAATGTCTGCACTTAAGGAGCGTAAAATGAGGGGAGGCGCACGGATACTCTGCACTGGAGGGTGGGGTGGGCATTCTCTGCTTTCCTCTCTTGTGAAATGGTCACCAAAGCACACCCTATAAAGTGCCATGGTGATGCTGCACTGCCTCTGAACTCTGCCAGCAGTTCATCATCAGATGCCATCCCCAACCCTGGCCCAAAAAGCTGAGCAAAATCAGACTTGCATTTCTGAGTTCCCCAGCTTTAATGTGCACGGCTGGGGAGAAAGGAGAACCGATGACCCCCAACCTCCTCGCCGCGTGAACGCCTCAGCGCATCCAGACTCCCCCATCACCCTCCGTCCTCCCCACACAACCTGGGGACAAGTGGACTGCGGGCGCGGGCACGCAGAGACAGAGAGGAGGCTCTGAGCCAGCCCAGGGCGCTGGTGCAGGGACGGGCCCTGTCGCCCGTGTTCGGAGCCCGCCCAGCCCTCAAGGTGGGGTGTGCAGATGGAAGAGCTCACTTGGGGGAAGTCCAGGTCCCCCTGTCGCTGGCTCTGGCAGGATCCACCGGCCTCACGGCCCCTTCTAGGAAACCTGGACCCACGTTCACCGTTTCCTACTCACGAGGTCCGAAGGTCCCGGGCTTCCTCTTCTCAGAGCAGAGAAGGCCGAGCCACGACGGGGACGCGACTAGGACACAGGGATCTCACTAGATGAGGAGTTTGTACGCCACCCTCACCGGGGCCCCTGATTGGACAATTGCAAGCTGATGGGAGTTCAGGGCGTCACAATAGCCGTAGCCAATCAGCACTCTCGCTGGCACAGTGGGCGTGGGGAGGCTGTTGCCGGGCGACGGGAGTGCGGGCCTGTTGGGGTCTGAGGCAGCGGCCTCGGTTGCCCGAGTTCTGGGCGGCGGGGTCGCTGTCACCTCCGTGTCCTGCGGGGCTCTCGGGACATGGAGAGTTCTCCATGAGCTGCAGAAGCCGCTCCAGGTGTCACCGGTAACTGCAGTTCATTACTCCTGGTCTTGTGTTTCTACATATTCCCAACGATTTCTCTTCTGGGAAGTTGTACGTGTGTGCAATGTTCCTTTGAACAAGGTTTAAAGGTGTCGCGTGATTAATCCTGATTCATTTTTCTTGTGGATATGTGTTTTCTAGTCTGTCTTGTCTTTTTAATATTATTTTCTATGTGTTTCTTGCTATTAGTAATGACATTTAAAAAAAAAAAAAGGTTTATTACTTGAAAGGCAGGTGACAAACAGAGGCAGAGAGGTCTTCTGTTATGGGTTACTCCCCAGGTGGCCGCGACGGCTGGGACTGGGTCGATCTGAAGCCAGGAGCCAGGAGCTTCTAGGTCTCCCAAGTGGGTGCAGGGGCCCAAGGACTTGGGCCATCTTCTGCTTTCTCAGACCATAGCAGAAAGCTGGATCAAAAGTGGAGCAGCCGGGACTCGAACCAGCGCCCATATGGGACTCCCAGTAATGGTATTTTGCCCAGTGATCTCGTTACCCTCACTTGTCAGTTGTATGTAGTTCGGGATTACATTGATTGTATGTAATGGTGTCATCGGGGTTCATTGACAGAGTTTCTGGTATATTTAAAGCTTGATGCTTGTTGTTTGTTTTTGTTTGATTTCCCTGTTAGAGTTGGGGGGAGAAGGCAGCAGGCGTGTCTGGTTTGTTCCCTGGGAAAAGCTTTCCCTCATCCTGTGGGTGGTTTGTTGTAGGTCCATTTTAGACTATCTTGATCACATACAGCACATCACTGTTTTTCTGTTTTTTGCAATTTTTCTAAAAGTCAATTTTTTTCTAAAAGTCGATATTTTATGTTTGGATACTGAATTTTATTAAATGTTTTTTAACACTTAATCAAAATGGTTATGTAATAGCCTCACATTTTCTACCTACCTGGATGTTTTACAGCGTTTGTTTGAGAATGTTGAATGCTCTTCACATTTTAGTGTGTCTCGCTTGTTTTTGACCTATTATGTTTTCCTGTATGGTTGAATTCATATAATAATAATTTGCTTAGGGTATCACCTGTTTATGAAACAGATGCTGTTTATTTTCATTTTTAGTATATATTCTGGTGTTTTCATCATTTACACAACACTTGCTTCCCAAAAGAAATTGAAATATATCCTCTGTTTAGTTCCAGTTGAAGCTTGTTTGGGAAATTTAAGGGTTTTTTCTTTCTTAAAAGTTTGGAATATCCCATATTTATGGACCCAAAACTTTACTTGTGGAACTTTTTTCGTGGTTGATTTGGCTTCTTAAAATTTTTTTCAACTTAATAATTTATGTAGGAGTTTTTCTATTTCATCTTATATTTGTGTTTTGGGAAACTGATTTTCAAAAGGCAGCAGATATATTCCTCTGGAGTCAAATTTTTAGTTCTATGAATTTAGCAAAATCCCCTTAGTAGCTTAGTAAGTTCTGTAAGCTCTATAAAGAATGGTTCTTCATTAATTTGCTGAAATTGGTTATTATTTATTTTATTAACTTTTTAAAAGATTTATTTATTTATTTGAAAGTCAGAGTTACTCAGAGAGAGGAAAGGCAGAGAGAGTGGTCTTCCATCTGATGGTTCACTCCCCAGTTGGCTGCAACAGCTGGAGCTGTGCCAATCTGAAGCAAGGAGCCAGGAGGTTCTTCCAGGTCTCCCAAGTGGGTGTAGGAGCCCAAGGACTTGGGGCATCTTCTACTGCTTTCCCAGGCCTTAGCAGGGAGCAGCTGGACTGGAAGAGGAGCAGCAGGGCCTAGAACTGGCACCCATATTGGATGCCAACACTTCAGGCCAGGATATTAACCCATTGCGCCACAGCGCCGGTCCCTATTTTCTTAAGTATTAAAATATGTTTTTAAAATATGTTGTCCCCTCTTTGTCACTCTGAGCCAAGTCACACCCCCTCCCTATCACTGTGAGCCAAGTCGTGCTCCCTCCCTGTCACTCTCATCCAAGTCCCGCCCCCTGCCTGTCATTGTGAGCCTGGCCCTGCCCCCTCCCTGTCTCTCTAAATCAAGACCCATCCCCTACCTGTCACTCTGAGCCCAGCCCCTCCCCCTCCCTGTCACTCTGACCCAAGTCCCATCCCCTACCTGTCAGCAGTAGAGGGGATTGTAAGATGAGGTTGGTAAACTGTCTTTTTGACTGTAATGAGAATGAAGCACCACCAGAAAGCATAGGTGACATTCCCTTATGGAAATGAATTGGTATGGTGCATCTAGGAAGATGCACAGCCCTTGGACATTTCCAGCTAATGATGTGTCTTTGGTTACAAAGAGTAAATCAGGGACCTCCTGGAGCTCAGCCACTGGAATCATTGTGGAGTTCCATTTCACCATGCCCTTTCAAATACTCAAAGCAGATATATCTACCATAAAATGGATAGTGTTTTCACATATTCCAATAAACGAATCAAATTTATGCCGGGGGTTAACTTAAAATTCAAAGTCTCTTATACATACGTGTTATTTACATTGTACCTTCAGTTTCTGTTTTTTTTAAATATAGATGGCAGATTAAAAATAAGTAAATAAGTCTTCATTGTCATAAATTCTCTAGATTATTATCTATTCTGCTTTCACCAATATTCTTGCTTCTTGATCTTCAAAGTTTTGGAAACCAACTTATTTTCTAGTAATCTTGTTGTTCAAAGATGTCATGATAGGATACCTCATTGTAATTTTCATGAGGTAACACTAGACATTTTTTAAATTCTCTTTCCAATTTTCTTTTTTTACATTTTATTTCAGATTAGTTTTAAATTTACAAAAAATAAATTGTGAGGTGGTTATACAAAGAGTTCCCATATATCCCTCTCCCCATTTCCTCTGTTAACATTTCATAAACTAAACTCAACTTCTCATTTTTTTTTAATCTGGAAAACTTTTATCCTTCCTATTCTGACCAGCCTCTAGTAATCAACATTTTGTGTTCAGGTTGTTTTTTTTTTCCCTTTTAGTTTTAGCTTCCACGTGTAAAGGAGAATGTATGCTACTTGTCTTTCTGTGTCTGGCTTATTTCACTCAATGTGGTGTCCTCCAGTCTCATCAGTTTTGCTGCAAATGGCAGGATTTCATTGATTTTTTAAACCTGAATTCCACTCTGTGTGTGTGTGTGTGTGTGTGTGTGTGTGTGTGTGTGTGTATGAGATTTTCATTATACATTAGAGAAATGGACAGTGTGGTTTATTCCATATCTTGCATAATGTGAACAATGTTGTTATTAAAGTATATTCATTTTTTTTGGGGGGGAGTATATATCCAGATGTGGATTTCTGTTTTTTATGGCAGATCCTTTTCCAGTTTTTTAGAAACTTCCATGCAGTTTTCCACAGTGGCTGAACTAATTTAGTTACACCAAAGTATGTAAGGGTTCTCTTTTCTCCGTATATTTGCTAGTATTTCTCTCTCTCTCTCTCTCTCTCTCTCTCTCTCTCTCTCTCTCTCAGAATAGCCATTCTGACAGGATGAGGTGACCTCATTGTGGTTTTGATTTGCATTTCTTATTTTGAGAACTATTAGGTCCTTTGCCCATTTCTTAAATTATTTGGTTGTTTTTTGCTATTGAACTTTTTTTTATAACGCTTTTATTTAAAGAATATAAATTTTCAAAATACAGCTTATAGATTACAATGGCTTCCCCCTCCATAACTTCCCCCCCCACCCGCAACCCTCCCCTTTCCCACTCCCTCTCCCCTTGCTTCACATCAAGATTCATTTTCAATTCTCTTTATATACAGAAGATCAGTTTACTATATATTAAATAAAGATTTCAACAGTTTGCCCTCACATAGCAACACAAAGTGAAAAATACTGTTGGAGTACTAGTTATAGTATTAATTCACAATGTATAGCACATTAAGGACAGAGATCCTACATGATATATTTTTTTTAAAAAATTGATTAATTTTCTAGGCAATTTCCAATTTAACACCAAGATTTTTTTTTTCATTTTTGATTATCTATATACAGAAGATTGATTCAGTATATACTAAGTAAAGATTTCATCAGTTTGCACCCACACAGAAACACAAAGTGTAAAATACTGTTTCAGTGCTAGTTATAGCATTACTTCACATTGGACAACACATTAAGGACAGATCCCACATGAGATGTAAGTACACAGTGACTCCTGAAGTTGATTTAACAATTTGACACTCTTGTTTATGGCGTCAGTAATCTCCCTAGGGTCTAGTCATGAGTTGCCAAGGCTATGGAAGCCTTTAGGGTTCGCTGACTTCAATCTTATTCCGACAGGGTCATAGTCAAAGTGGAGGTTCTCTCCTCCCTTCAGAGAAAGGTACCTCCTTCTTTGATGGCCCCATTCGTTCCACTGGGATCTCACTCACAGAGATCTTTCATTTAGGTCTTCTTTTTTTTCCAGAGTGTCTTGGCTTTCCATGCAGAGAATATTCTCATGGGCTCTTGAGCCAGATCTGAATGCTTCAAGGGCTGATTCTGAGGCCAGAGTGCTATTTAGGACATCTGCCATTCTAGGAGTCTGCTGTGTATCTTGCTTCCCATGTTGGATCTTTCTCTCCCTTTTTGATTCTATCAGTTAGTATTAGCAGACACTAGTCTTGTTTGTGTGATCCCTTTGACTCTTAGACCTATCAGTGTGATCAATTGTGAACTGAAATTGATCACTTGGACTAGTGAGATGGCCTTGGTACATGCCACCTTGATGGGATTGTATTGGAATTCCCTGGCACAATTCTAACTCCATCATTTGGGGCAGTTCCGATTGAGCATGTCCCAAATTGTACATCTCCTCCCTCTCTTATTCCCACTCTTATATTTCACAGGGATCACTTTTCAGTTAAAATTTAAACACCTAAGAATAATTGTTTGTTAATTACAGAGTTCAACCAATAGTACTAGAATAAAAAAATTACTAAAATGGATAAAGTATTACATTGTACAACAACAGTCAGCACAAGAGCTGATCAAGTTACTGTTTCTCATAGTGTCCATTTCACTGAAACAGAAAGAAAAGATCCTAAAATGCGCAAGAGAGAAATGTCAAATTACACTCAGAGGATCTCCAATTAGACTCACGGCAGACTTCTCATCAGAAACCCTACAAGCTAGAAGGGAATGGCGAGACATAGCCCAGGTACTTAGAGAGAAAAACTGCCAGCCCAGAATATTATATCCTGCAAAGCTCTCATTTGTGAATGAAGGTGAAATAAAGACCTTTCATAACAAACAAAAATTGAAAGAATTTGTTGCCACTCATCCAGCCCTGCAAAAGATACTTAAAGATGTGTTACACACAGAAACACAGAAACACGGCCTTCAACATGAAAGAAGATAAACGAAGGGAAACTCACAGCAAAAGATCACAGGGAATTCAAAGCATACATTTGGATAAAGAAATTATGGGACATGTACTCTATAGAATACTATACAGCAGTCAAAAACAATGAAATCCAGTCATTTGCAATAAGATGGAGGAATCTGGAAAACATCATTCTGAGTGAATTAAGCCAGTCCCAAAGGGACAAATATCATATGTTCTCCCTGATCGGTGACAACTAATTGAGCACCAAAGGGGAAACCTGTTGAAGTGAAATGGACACTATGAGAAACAGTAACTTGATCAGCTATTGAACTTTTTTTAAGATTTATTTTATTTATTTGAAAGACATAGTTACAAAGGGGGGGGGGAGAGAGAGAGAGAGAGTCTTCCATCCACTGGTTCACTCCCCAAATGGCCACAACAGCCAGAGCTGAGCCTACCAAAACCAGGATCCAGAAGCTTCTTGCAGATCTCACTTGTTGGTACAGGGGCCCAAAGACTTAGGCCATCCTCAGTTGCTTTCCCAGGTACATTAGTGGGGAGTTGGATTGGAAGTGGAGCAACCAGGACATGAACAGGCACCCATATTGGATATTGGTACTTCAGGCCAGTCCTTTAACCTGCTGTGCCACCCAGCTGTTGAGTTTTTTGAGTTGTTGATATATTTTGGATATTAATCCTCCCTCTCACAATGGCTTACAAATGTTTTTGCCTGTTGTGTTGGATGTCTCATCTTTACTGATCATGTCCATTGCTGCATAGAGCTTCTTAGTCCAATTTTCCTGATTTTTACTTCCTTTTGAGTTATGTCCTTAGAGCAACACATTTACAAATCTAATTAGAAATGCATTTTGACTTATTATCATATCTGAAAGCATATTTGTCTTGTATAGATTTGGTATAGGTTGTTTATGTCAGAGTCATTGAGCCAATAGATTTATTATCATATTTATGAACATTCTGCTAGCATCCAAACTTGGATTTCTAATACTAGATTTTTTTTTTCTTTGCTGGTTATTATGTTTTTACATTAATGGTTGTAATCATGTTCTCTCTTGCACTGACATTGTGAAGTTTTGGTAGGATAAGCCTCTTGTAAATTTTCCTTCACTCTTCTCGAAATACGATGACCCAATTAAAGTGAAGATTTCAAACATGGAATTTTTTGCCTTATATATATTTTATTTTATCTTTCTTTAACTCTAATTGAAGTCATAGAAAACTCCTCTTTTGTTTTTTAAATTATTTCAGTTTAATAAAATTACTTGATTATTAAACTCCATATTTAAGTTCTTTAATTTTATTTAAGCAATTACATGTTTAATTTCAAAGAGCTGTTATTCTCTCATTTTTCTTTTTTGTACCATTCTTATATTGTTCTGTGCCATATACAATTCCTTGCAAATACCTAGAAAAACTAGAGATTTGCTGCTGTATATTTAATCTTTCCTAGAAACTATTTTGATCATTCATCAACTAATTCATTTTTGATTGATGACTATGTTATATATAGTTTTGTATCTTTATATAGGTGTTTGTCTCTTCAGGTGTAGCTATGAAGCTCATGTGAAACTGTGATGTTCTAAGCTATTTCATTTCTATATACAAACAACATTCTGAGTATTCCCTAGATTCTGCTTCTAAAAGGGAAGGCAGTTGGGAGCCAATGCGCTGGATAATGACAAAGCTTTGCTTTACAGTGAAGCCTGAGTCCTGGATGATAAAATCCTCCATCAGTGCCAGGAAGTGCATAATACCTAGTAATTAGGTATTCAATATTTATATTAGGTGACTTAATAAATATTAATATATTAATATTAATAAATACTTCTGTGGAGACCATGAATATTACTGAAACTATCCTAAATTTTAGATTATAAAATGATGAACATACCCTGGGTTGAGCATTTAGTTATTTTATATGAGCAATAAGGAAAATATATTAAATACTCTTTTGGCTCTGTTATAAATTGTATATGACTTATAATGTATATATCTCTAATAGTGTAGAGATTCAGAATATTCAGCATGCATGCATAATAAATTTCATGTAGAATATCAGTCCATCAAAATTTTTTCAAGAAGATTTGTTAAATGTATGACTGAAAAAATTGGAATTTATTACAATTGGTTGTGAATTTTTTAAGATTTATTTTATTTATTTGAAATACAGAACTTCAGAGAGAGAGAGAGGCAGAGAGAAGGGTCTTCCATCTGCTGGTTCACTCTCCAAATGGCCACAATGGATGAAGCTGCACTGATCCAAATCCAGGAGCCAGGATCTTCTTCCAGGTCTCCCACATAGGTGCCATGGCCCAAAGACTTGGGCCATCTTCTGCTATCCCAGGCCATAGCAGAGAGCTGGATCAGAAGAGGAACAGCCGCGACTAGAACTGGCACCCATATGGGATGCTGGCACTTCAGGCCAGGGCATTAACCTGCTGCACCACAGCACCAGCCAAGATTATGAATTCTTTTTTTTTTTTTTTTGACAGGCAGGGTGGACAGTGAGAGAGACAGAGAGAAATGTTTTCCTTTTCCATTGGTTCACCCCCAAAGGCCAGTGTGGCTGGTGTGCTGTGCTGATCCGAAGCCAGAAGCCAGGTGCTTCTCCTGGTCTCCCATGAGGATGCAGGGCCCAAGCACTTGGGCTATTCTCTACTGCACTCCTGGGCCACAGCAGAGAGCTGGACTGGAAGAGGAGCAACCAGGACTAGAATCCAGTGTGCCGGTGCCACAGGTGGAGGATTAGTTTATTGAGCCATGGCACTGGCCAATTCTTTAGTGGTAAATTTAATTTATCTTTCACTTTTTTCTGATTTAATTTTGTAAATAATAAAATGAAGTAGAACAGAGAGAAATTCAAATCATCTTCTTTAAAAAGGAGCAAAATTTACATTTCACCACATTTCATATTGAAAACACAAATAAAATTTCAAAAAGACTTTAAAATATTTATTTTAAAACACTGAATTTATTATTTGACAATATAAGATGATATTGTTATGCCACAATATAAATACGTGAATCTTATTTCAAAAGAATTAGAAAGCAATTAGAATGCAAGTGGCTCCAAACTTTCCTCTCACATTTCTAAATCTCAGAACTTTAATCCAGATATTACAAGGTCTAGAGATATTTGACAAAACTAATAATTTTAAGTAAATGTTAGCAATATCAATGCATAAGATATGTTAGAAAGTTTCTAAATTTCAATACATTTTCAAAAATGTTATTATATAGGTATATTATTATACACTGACTATATGACATTATAATTTTAAGCAATATAGAACATAGGTATACTTTCAGCACTCATTTCCCAGAATCCATTTGGTAAGTGAATTGAAAAAAGCAAATGGCATTAATAATCCTTTTCCTACAGAAACTCGTGAGTTGAGGGTACTTCAAAAAGTTCATGGGAATATATTTGTGAGATAACTAAACATGGATTTCAATTTTTATACCAAATAAATTTATCATTAAATTCAATTTCTCATGAACTTAAAGTATCCTTTTATATGGCATGGGTCCCAAAAAGACAAATACCATGTTTTCCCTGATCTAAGGTATCAAACAGAGTATGAAAAAATGTATTGAAATGAAACTGCCACTTTGAGATTGGATGATTGTTTACAGCCCTTGTCTATACTGCTGAGGAACAGTGTTTTTTTCTTCTTACTATTTGTTGAACTCTTTACTTAGTGTATGGTTATTCTTATGAGTATGAAGTAAACTAAAAGTAGACCACTATAAAAACTGAGAGAGAATAAAACAGGGAGGAAGAAAAAGGGTGGGAGTGTGGGCAGGAGAGAGGATAAGGTGGGGAGTATCACTCTGTTCCTAAATCTATATATATAAAATAAATGAAATTTGCTTACCTTTAAAAATTAAAATAGATTAAAAAAAAGAAAAATTCAGCTTGTGTTGGAATAAACTTTCTGAATTTTTTTTAATCTTCCCCAATTCCAACATGCAAGTCTAAATTTATTATTTAGTAGGACTAGGGGAGACTTAAAAATTTATATTTTAAACAAATTCACAAGTAGGGTTATGTTCCTTTTCTGATGAGCATACTCGCAGAACCACTAAATTGTGGTGATACCCATGTCATTTAAAAAAAAGTTACTATGTATAATTACAAACCCAATGTGTACAAAAGAACATTAAATATCTTGTTGTGGTTTATAGTAGCTCCTTAACCAGGATCCACTGAGATTGTCATTCTATTATTTGAAAATAAATGTAAACACTACCAGTCTCCTTTGATTCCCAAAGTTACATGAGAGATACATGAACAATACACCTCACAAAATACAGCTTTCAAAGGGAGGAATAGCACTCTACTTGCAATTTTGCTTACTAAACTTTTGAGTAATTATTTAACATACAGGAACCTTGGTATTTATATTTTTAAAAAAGTGATCATATAGCTACATGTATATACAAGTATTAGTTGAGATATATCTGCTGATACTAAACAGTCTATTCAAGTTGAAAAATCATGATACATGAAAACATGAAGTTAACATGATATGAAGGAACATCAGAAAGCAATTGGAAAACAGAATTAAATGTATGAGATTATATTACTGAAAACATTTTTAAAAATAAGTTGAAAATAGATATTACAAAAATATAAATGGATTTTATATTCTACCTCCAATACATTGATATTTGAATTATGAACAGCTTCCAAAAATGACACAATAGGACAATATCAAATTATACTCATTCAAGTGTGTTTTGGCCACTCTGCCACTTTCCTATATACTTTTTTAAATTGTTAATTCATCACATACACATAAAAAAACTCACTAAACTTTTACAAAGTTTATACTAGATAGATAGATGGTAATCCTGGAGAAAATTGACATCTCTGTATTACTTCCTGTAATGTTGTTAATGTTTTATGGAATTTCATGTTCGATTGCATGTGTCTTTCTCTGTATATATCTAACATTTATCTGCCTATCATATATCATCTACTTTATATTTTATACCCACATATATGCTGTGGTATATTATATTTGAGTTACTTGTTTTTCTTTTTGAGTTGTTTTGCTATAAATAAAAGTATAATTGTTTTACAACTTATGATCAAAAGTAAAAATTGATATTATCTCTCATTTCAGTGTTTAATATATAGTTCAGATATAGTAATCTATTGTGGGATTTTTCTTTGTAAGATTGTTTCATAGTTGTGGGAAGATTTATGCCATATATTTTATCTGTTTATTTTTGAAAGTGCTATTTTCTTAGCGATTTATCTCTTTGGTCTAGCTTTTCAAATTTATTGATGTAAATTTTCTTGTAATACCCTCTTTGAATTTCAATATTAGATTTTCAGGTTTGTAGTCATGACACTTTTTGATCATTGTTGTTGAATATCTGCATTTCTTTCCTTTATTCTTTTTAGTTTTGTCAGCTAGTTGGTTGGATTATCAAAGGAATCAACACCTGCCTGTGTTGCCTTATGTGTTATACATTTTCTATTCCATTATTTCCCACAATTATCCTTATGATATTTATTATTCTTGTCTTCTTTTAGCTTATTTTTATTTACACAAGTTCTTATTTTTTTTACTTTTTTAAAAAAGATTTATTTAGTTATCTTAAATGGAGAGAGAGAGAGAGAGTTCTTCTCTGCACTGGTTCACATCACATCTGCTATTTGCAACAGCGGGTGTTGGCCAGGCTGAAGCCAGGAGCCCATAACTTCGTTTCAGCCTCCCACATTGGTGGCAAGAGTCCAAGAACTTAAATCATCTTCCACTGCTTTCTGAAGCACATTAGCAAAGAGATCAGGAGCTAAGCAGCTGGGACTTGAACCAGTACTCCAAATGGGATGTAGGCATTGGAGGAAGCAGTTTAGCTATCCTCACCACAATGCCAGCCCCTTTATACAACTTCTTGAGTTAGTTTTTTTTTTATTTATATATTTGACAGAATTACAGACAGTGAGAGAGAGACAGAGACAAAGGTCTACCTTTTGTTGGTTCACTCCCCAAATGGCTGTGACAGAGCTGCACTGATCCAAAGCCAGGAGCCAGGTTCTTCTTTCTGGTCTCCCATGTGGGTGTGGGGGCCCAAGCACTTGGGCCATCCTCCACTGCTTTCCCAGGCCACAGCAGAAAGCTGGACTGCAAGAGGTGCAATCAGGACTAGAACCGGTGCCCATATGGGATGCCAGCGCCACAGGCAGAGGATTAACCTAGTGAGCCAAGGCACTGGCCCCAAGTTACGTTTTTTAATCATTAATATTCTGTTATGGTCTTTTGCTCATATAGACATTTTAGGTATTATTGTGTCAACACTCATATAAACATTTCCAAGTTTTGTTTTCTAATATTTTGATTACATTTATTATAAAATATTTACTTAATTCCACTATTATTGTTATTTTTGAAGAATGAGTTACTTAGGTGTTAGCTGGATATGTTTCTTTGTTTTGTTATATTTCTCTTCCTCTGCCATGTGTGACTCATACCTCCCTTATTTCCAGAAGGGCAGAACATCTCCCGATACAAACCTGCTGCCCACTTGAGGCAGGGACTCACCACCAATGAATGTTTGAGACATTGCAGTTACCCAAGAGGTCCCTTGTCCTCCAAGAACTGGTCATCAGGCTAGTAATGTTCCTAATATTTATGATCTAATTTATTTGTTTGAGAGGTAGACTTACAGGCTGTGAGAGGGAGAGACAGAAAAGTCTTCCATCCACTGGTTCACTCCCAAATTATCACAATGGCTGGAGCTTGGTCAATGTGAAACCAGGAGCCAGGAGCTTCTCCCACACAGGTACAGGGGCACAGGCACTTGGGCCAGCTTCTACTGCTTTTCCAGTCCATAGCAGAGAGCTGGACTTGAAGAGGAGCAGCCATTACTAGAATGGGATGTTGTCATTGCAGGCAAAGGACTAATCTAGTGCACCATAGTGCTGATCCAGCATTTGCTTTTATGTTTTCATATTTTTTCAATTGTAATGTTTGGATTATTGTTGAGTAAATTCCTTTATATCTACTGGAAACCCTGCTATTGCTCCTATATTATAATGCTGAATACTGCTTGTAGTAAAATACTGTAATTTACATCATAATGTGTGCATTTCTTTTATTTTATTTTCACTTACTAGTACCACATTTATACATTATCAGTATTCTTGTATAGGCCGATCTTCATAGCTGAGACATAACTAGTATATCCCAGGTCTTTATTTATAGGAAGTTGGAGTCAGGAAACAGAGCGAGGAATTCAACACATTTTTTTTCAAATTGAAACATGAATATTTTAACTACAGGTCAAATGCTCACCTTTGATGTATTCACTTTGTATTAAAAGTACTTAAATTTTTATCACTAATATACATTCTGGTAATTTACAGAGGAGAAAATGTTGTCTTGGGGGATGTGAAATTCTTAAATTGTGACTACAGTAGGTAAAACTGTCATTTGATAAGAGCCATAATAAAGTGACTATATATATATATATATATATATACACACACACATTATGTATGACTGTATATTATAAATACATATATATTTAATGGATTTTATAGACAAATAGTTCATTTCATTTACACAATAATGAAAACTCCATTTAAGATAACTAAATAAATCTTTTTTAAAAAAGTAAAAAAAAACTTGTGTAATAAAAATAAGCTAAAAGAAGACAAGAATAATAAATATCATAAGGATAATTGTGGGAAATAATGGAATAGAAAATGTATAACACATAAGGCAACACAGGCAGGTATTGATTCCTTTGATAATCCAACCAACTAGCTGACAAAACTAAAAAGAATAAAGGGAAGAAATGCAGATATTCAACAACAATGATCAAAAAATGTCATTTCAAAATTGTGAGTTCAATTAACCAATAAAATATAATAATTCTAAATATTTATGCATCTAATAAGGTCAAATGCATGTTATAAAATAAGATAGTTTAAAAAATTAGAAATATCATTTGAGATTCCAGAACTCCTCACTCAGCAAAAGATAGAACAAGTAAGAAGAAATTCAGTAAAAATATCCAATTCAAAACACTACTCTCAAGTAACCATAGAACACTTACCAAAATAGAAGTCATAGGACATAAAACATACACTAATAAAAGGATAAAATCAAATGATATGTTATGCTCTGAATATGAACCAATCAAATCAGAAAGAAATAACACAAACAAGAATCAGGAAAATATTCAAATACTTGGAAAGTAAGCAGCACACTTTGCAATAAACCTGAGTCCAAGAGCAAACAAAGAGAAAGAAAGTATTTAACTGAATGGGAATACAACATAAGAGGACTTGCTTAATGTAGCTATCAGGGCACATCAATGAAAAATGTGCCGGCGCTGTGGCTCAACAGGCTAATCCTCCACCTTGCGGCGCTGGCACACCAGGTTCTAGCTCCGGTCGGGGCACCAGATTCTGTCCTCATTGCCCCTCTTCCAGGCCAGCTCTCTGCTATGGCCCAGGAGTGCAGTGGAGGATGGCCCAAGTGCTTGGGCCCTTCACCCCATGGGAGACCAGGAGAAGCACCTGGCTCCTGCCTTCAGATCAGCTTGGTGCACCGGCTGCAGCACGCCAGCCGTGGTGGCCATTGGAGGGTGAACCAATGGCAAAAGGAAGACCTTTCTCTCTCTGTCTCTCTCTCTCACTGTCCACTCTGCCTGTCAAAAAAAAATTTTAACAAATAAAATAATGAAAAATGTTAGTGATAGATGTCTGTAGAAAGGGGTTCAGAAGCTTTTTAAAATAAAGAACACAATGAAAATATTTTGAAGCCCCTGATATTAGTCTCAAATCAATGAACTTAATTTCCAACTAAAGACACTAGAAAAAGAGGAGCAACTTAAAGCCACAGCAGCAAGTAGAGAGTGAAAATATGCATCTGCCGTGATCTGAAGATACCATTTAAATGCTGAAACATAATCAGGATGGTGTTATTGCCTGATAAGGCTGTAAAGTGCTCAGGTGGGATCAGCAGCCTTATAAAATAGACACAATGAGAATCTTTACCCTTTATCCACCTGAGGATTCTGGGAAAAACCATCTAGGAACCAGGAAGCAGGCACCTGAGAGACCTCCAACCCTGCCAGGGCTGCATCCTGAGACTCCCATTTTAAGATTCATGGTTATTTATTTAGTTTATAAGCTGCAAAGGCTATGATAACTTCCTACAGGCATTCCAATCAACTACAGCAACCAAGATACAACCAGTACAATTTAGCCCCAAGAGCTGCAGCACCTCCCGCAAGGGACCCAAGGCACCTCTGGCCTTAGCCACTTCAATCCTGACACAGCTCCCCAATCTCTGATCCAGAACCAGGGTCACCAGTGCTGCCATGGAGAATAAGGTCAGCCTTTGGGAGACAGAGGTGGAGCCTGGGACTGGAGTCACTGCTGGGTACAGGGACCCGTGGTTGTGTAGGCCAGGTGGCTCCCTGAAGGACCATGTCTCAGCAAAGCCAGCGAGTGCACCTCTGGTGGACTTCTTGTTATCAGAAGATTGCCCAAGTGTGGTATCCTCCTGAACCTTGCTGGCTATGAGGCCTCAGACTCATGCATAACTTGGCTCACCCCTTGCTGTCCTCTAATCTCAGCCAGAACCAAGCATACCTCACAGCAGTACATGGTGCAGGACATGGCCTCTGGCAATGAGCATGGCCTCAAGGTCAAGAAGCTGCACCACTGCCCCTGAACCAAGCAAACTAAATGTGCTTGTCTGTCAATGCCTGCACACCAGCCTGTTTTCATGACCAACTTCATTGTGACAGAAAAAAAAAATCAACAAAACTGGGGAAAATGGGAAAAGCCACTGTAACAAAGCCATGTGTGGAAACAGTGAAGGTGATAAACATTTATCCATTCAGGTTGATCAAGAAAAAGTGAAAATGCACAAATTATGAATGAAGAAAATAGTTATGTTAGTACAAATTCTTGAGATATTACTAATATAGATGTTCATGAAGAAACATGCTAACATAAATAAAATAGACAAGTTCCTTGAAAGATAAACTCAGTCAAGGAGAAACTCACCACCTGTATTAACCTATTTCTATAAAGCAAAATACAGTCAGAGTTACAAATCTTCCTAGAAAGCACCACCTGGCCAAGATATCTACACTGATGCACTGTTTCAAATATTTTAGAAAGAATTTATATAATTCTACATGCTTTTCAAAAGATGAGGAGGAACAATCTGAACTAATTTTATAAGGAAAATATTATCCTGTAAAAACAAACACAGCAAGTAAAGAAATCAAATTTCCTCATGAGCAATGATATAAAAATACAAATAAATTTTCAAATAATCAAGATATTCTCATATAGGTGAATGTATGAGTGAACTGTGTTGTATCATACAAAAATAGTTTATTTCTAAAACAAAATGAGCTAACAAATCATGAAAACACACAGAGGAATCTTTGGTGTATTACCAAGTAAAAGAAGTTGATGTGAAAAAATATACGTGATCATCACTATGTGACATTTCAGAATGGCACAATCATGAATCTAGTAAAAAGATCAATTGTTGACAGGATTGTAGAGGGAAGAAATGGATGACTAGGCAGACAAGATTTTAGGGTAATGAAATGCTGTATAATAAAATGATAGATATACATTATTATAACTTTAATGAATTCATAAAGATTTTTTTAAAACTTTTATTTAATGAATATAAATTTCCAAAGTACAGCTTATGGATTACAATGACTTCCACCCCATAACTTCCTTCCCACCCACAACCCTCCACTTTTCCGCTTCCTCTTCCCTTCCATTCACATCAAGATTCATTTTCAATTCTCTTTATATACAGAAGATCAGTTTAGTATATATTAAGTAAAGATTTCAACAGTTTGCACCCACATAGCACCACAAAGTGAAAAATACTGTTGGAGTACTAGTTATAGCATTAAATCACATTGCTCAGCACATTAAGGACAGAGATTCTACAAAATATTTTTTAAAAATTGATTAATTTTGTATGCAATGTCCAATTTAAAACCAAGTTTTTTTTTTCATTTTCCTTTATCTTTATATACAGAAGATCGATTCAGTATGTACTAAGTAAAGATTTCATTAGTTTGCACCCACACAGAAACACAAAGTGTAAAAATATTCTTTCAGTACTAGTTATTGCATTACTTCACATTGGACAACACTTTAAGGACAGATCCCACATGAGGAGTAAGTACACAGTGACTCCTGATATTGATTTAACAATTTGACACTCTTGTTTTATGGCATCAGTAATCCCCCTAGGCTCTAGTCATGAGTTGCCGAGGCTATGGAAGCCTTTAGGGTTCGCCGACTTCGATCTTATTCCAACAGGGTCATAGTCAAAGTGGAAGTTCTCTCCTCCCTTCAGAGAAAGGTACCTCCTTCTTTGGTGGCCCCGTTCTTTCCACTGGGATCTCACTCGCAGAGATCTTTCATTTAGGTCTTCTTTTTTCTTTTTTGCCAGAGTGTCTTGGCTTTCCATGCCTACAATACTCTCATGTGCTCTTGAGCCAGATCCGAATGCCTTAAGGGCTGATTCTGAGGCCAGAGTGCTATTTAGGACATCTGCCATTCTAGGAGTCTGCTGTGTCTCCTGCTTCCCATGTTAGATTGTTCTCTCCCTTTTTGATTCTATCAGTTAGTATTAGCAGACACTAGTCTTGTTTGTCTGATCCCTTTGACTCTTAGACCTATCAGTGTGATCAATTGTGAACTGAAGTTGATCACTTGGACTAGTAAGATGGCATTTTACATGCCACCTTGATGGGATTGTATTGGAATCCCCTGGCACGTTTCTAACTCCACAATTTGGGGCAAGTCTGATTGAGCATGTCCCAGATTGTACATCTCCTCCCTCTCTTTTTCCCACTCTTATATTTAACAGGGATCACTTTTCAGTTGAAATTTAAACACCTAAGAATAATTGTGCATTAATTACAGAGCTCAACCAATAGTACTAGAATAAAAAATACTATAATGGATAAAATATTTCATTGTACATCGATAGTCAGGACAAGAGCTGATCAAGTCAATGTTTCTCATAGTGTCCAATTGACTTCAACAGGTTTCCCCTTTTGTGCTCAGTTAGTTGTCGCCGATCAGGGAAAACATGATATTTGTCCCTTTGGACTGGCTTATTTCACTCAGCATAATGTTTTCCAGATTCCTCCATCTTGTTGCAAATGACCATATTTCTTAATTTTGACTGCTGTATAGTATTCTGTAGATGTCCCATAATTTCTTTACCCAGTCTACTGTTGATGGGCATTTGGGTTGGATCCAGGTCTTAGTTATTGTGAATTGAGCTGCAATAAACATTAATGTGCAGACAGCTTTTTTCTTTGCCAATTTAATTTCCTTTGGGTAAATTCCAAGGAGTGGGATGGCTGGGTTGTATGGCAGGGTTCTATTCAGATTTCTGAGGAATCTCCAAACTTCCATAGTGGCTTAACCAGTTTGCATTCCCACCAACAGTGGGTGAGTGTCCCTTTTTCCCCACATCCTCTCCAGCATCCATTGTTGGTAGATTTCTGAATGTGAGCCATTCTCACTGGGGTGAGGTGAAACCTCATTGTGGTTTTGATTTGCATTTCCCTGATTGCTAGTGATCTTGAACATTTTTTCATGTGTCTGTTGGCCATTTGGATTTCCTCTTTTGAAAAATGTCTATTGAGGTCTTTGGCCTATCTCTTGAGTGGGTTGTTTGTTTTGATGTTGTGGAGTTTCTTGGTTTCTTTGTAGATTCTGGTTATCAACCCTTTATCTGTTGCATAGTTTGCAAATATTTTTCCCTTTCTGAATGTTGCCTCTTCACTTTCCTGAGTGTTTCTTTTGAAGAACAGAAAATTCTCAATTCGATGCAGTACCAAATGTTAATTTTGGCTTTGCCTGTGCTCCCGGGGTATTTTCCAAGAAATCTGCCAGTACCTATATCTTGCAGGGTTTCTCCAATGATTTCTAATAATTTGATTGTGTTGGGTCATAGATTTATGTCTGTAGTACATGTTGAGTGGATTTTTATGTAAGGTGTAAGGTAGGGGTCTTGCTTCATGGTTCTACATGTGGAAATCCAGTTTTCCCAGCACCATTTATTAAACAGACTGTCTTTACTCCTGGGATTGGTTTTGGATCCTTGATCAAATATAAGTTGGCTGTAGATGTTTGGATTGATATCTGGTATCTCTATTCTGTTCCATTGGTCTATCCATCTATTTCTGTACCAGTACCATGCTGTTTTGATAACTACTGCCCTGTAGTATGTCCTGACATCTGGTATTGTGATGCCTCCGGCTTTGTTTTTGTTGTACAAGATTGCTTTAGCTATTCGAGGTCTCCTGTGTCTACATATGAATTTCAGCATCATTTTTTCCAGATCTGAGAAGAATGTCCTTGGTATCTTGATAGGTATTGCATTGAATCTGTAAATTGCTTTTGGCAGAATGGACATTTTGATGATGTTGACTCTTCCAATCCATGAGCATGGAAGATTTCTCCATTTTTTGGTATCCTCTTCTATTTCTTTCTTTAAGGTTTTGTAATTTTCATTGTAGTGATCTTTCATGTCCTTAGTTACGTTTTTTCCAAGGTATTTGGTTGTTTTTGTAGCTATTGTGAATGGGATTGGTCTTAGAAGTTCTTCCTCAGCGTGGCATTGCCTGTGTATACAAAGGCTGTTGATTTTTGTGCATTGATTTTATATCCTGCTACTTTGCCAAACTCTTCTATGAGTTCCAATAGTCTCTTAGTAGAGTTCTTTGGATCCCCTAAATGAAGAATTATATCATCTGCAAAGAGGGATAATTTGAGTTCTTCCTTTAATTTCTTTTTCTTGCCTAGTTGCTCTGGCTAAAACTTCCAGAACTATGTTGAATAGCAGTAGTAGGAGTGGGCATACCTGTCTGGTACCAGATCTCAGTGGGAATGCTTCCAACTTTTCCCCATTCAATAGTATATTGGCCGTGGGTTTGTCATAAATTGCTTTGATTGTATTGAGGAATGTTCCTTCCATACCGAGTTTGCTTAGAGTTTTCATCATGAAAGGGTGTTGTATTTTATCAAATGCTATTTTATCAAATGCTTTCTTGGTGTCTGTTGATGTAATCATATGGTTTTTCTTCTGCAGTCTGTTAATGTGGGGTATCACATTGATTTTTTTTGCACAAATTGAACCATCCCCGCATACCAGGGATAAATCCCACTTGGTCTGGGTGGATGATCTTTCTGATGTGTTGTTGCATTCTATTGGCCAAAATTTTATGGAGGATTTTTGCATCTATGCTCATCAGGGATATTGGTCTGTAATTCTCTTTCAATGCTGCATCTTATTCTGGCTTAGGAATTAAGGTGATGCTGATTTCATAGAAAGAATTTGGGAGGATTCCCTCTTTTTCAATTGTTCTGAATAGTTTGAGAAGAATTGGAGTTAGTTCTTCTTTAAATGTCTGGTATAATTCAGCCGTGAATTCATCTGGTCATGGGCTTTTCCTTGTTGGGAGAACCTTGATTACTGTTTCAATTTCTGTCTCAGTTATGAGTCTGTTTAGGTTTTCTATGTCTTCCTGGTTCAATTTAGGTAGAGTGCATGTGTTCAGGAATCTATCCATTTCTGATAGGTTTTCCTGTTTGCTGGCATACAAGTCCTTGTAGTAATTTTTGGTGATTCTTTTTATTCTTTGGTGTCTGATGTTATGTTTCATTATTCATTTCTGATTTTATTGATTTGGGTCTTTCTCTTCTGTTTTAGTTAGTTGGGCCAATGGGGTGTCAATTTTGTTTATTTTTTCAAAAAACCAGCTCCTCGTTTTTTTTTGCATTCAATCTTATTGATTTTTTCTCTGATTGTAATTATTTCCCTTCTCCTACTAGATTTGGGTCTGGTTTGTTGCAGATTTTCTAGATCCTTGAGATGAATTGAAAGCTAATCTATTTGGTGCCTTTCCAATCTTATGATGTAGGCACCTATTGATATAAACTTTTCTCTTAACACTGCTTTTGCTGTATCCCATAAGTTTTGGTATGTTGTGCTGCTATCCTCATTTACTTCCAGAAAATTTTTGATTTCTCTTTTAATTTCCGCTATGAACCATTATTCATTCAGGAGCATGTTGTTCAATCTCCATGTGTTTGCATGTGCTCTAGGGATTTCTGAGTTGCTAATTTCCAACTTCATTCCTTTATGGCCTGAGAAGCTACATTGTATGATTCTAATTCTTTTGAATTTGCTGAGACTTCCTTTATGACCTAGTAAGTGGTCAATCATACAGAAGGTTCCATGTACTGCTGAGAAGAATGTAAATGCATTATCTCTAGGATGAAAATTTCTGTAGATATCTGTTAAATCCATTTGGGCTATAGTGTCATTTAAATCAACTGTCTCCTTGTTGAACTTCTGTCCTATTGACCTGTCTATTTCTGAGACTGGAGTATTGAAGTCCCCCAGTACTATTGTATTGGGGTCTAGGTCTCCCTTTAAGTCCCTAAAGAAATCTTTCAAATAAACCAGTGCCCTGTAATTAGGTGCATATATATTGATAATTGTTACATTTTCCTGTTGAATTGATCCCTTAGTCATTATAATGTGCCCCTCTTTGTCTCTCTTAACAGTTTTTGTGTTAAAGTTTATGTTGTCTGATATTAAGGTGGCTACGCCACTCTTTTTTCATTTCTGTTGGCATGGTATATCTTTTTCCAGCCTTTCACTTTTAATCTGTATGTATCTATGTTGGAAAGATGCATGTCTTGTAAGCAGGAAATAGATGGGTTTTGTTCTTTAACCCAGTCATCCAATCTGTCTTTTAACTAGACAGTTCAGGCCATTTACTTTCAATGTGACTATTGATAAGTGGCAACTTTTCCCTGCCATTTGACAAAGATATTTTCTAATATATGCTTTGAATTCCCTGTGATCTTTTGTTGTGAGGTTTCCTTAGTTTACCTTCTTTCATACTGATGGCTGTGTCTCTGTGTTTCTGTGTGTAACACATCTTTAAGCATCTTTTGCAGGGCTGGACGAGTGGCGACAAATTCTTTCAATTTTTGTTTGCTATGAAAGGTCTTTTTTCACCTTCATTCACAAATGAGAGCTTTGCAGGATATAATATTCTGGGCTGGCAGTTTTTCTCTCTTAGAGCCTGGGCTATGTCTCACCATTCCCTTCTAGCTTGTAGGGTTTCTGATGAGAAGTCTGCTGTGAGTCTAATTGGAGATCCTCTGAGAGTAATCTGACGTTTCTGTCTTGCACATTAGGATCTTTTCTTTCTGTTTTACTGTGATGAGATTAATTACTACGTGTCATGGTTAGGATCTCTTTTGGTCATGTTTACTAGGGGTTCTATGAGCTTCCTGTACTAGGATGTCTCTGTCCTTCTCCAAACCTGGGAAATTTTCTGCTATTATCTCACTAAAAAGGTATTCTAAACCTTTCCTCCTCTCCATGCCTTCAGGAACTCCCAGAACCCGAATGTTGGGTTTTTTAATAGTATCCTGTAGATTCCCAACAATATTTTTTAGATTTCTAATTTCCTCTTCCTTTCTTTGGTTTGACTGTTTCCTCTTCTGTTCTCTGTCTTCTAAGTCCGATATTCTCTCTTTTGCTTCCCTCATTCTGTTTTTAAGGCTCTCTAATGTGTTTTTCATTTGATCTATTGAATTCTTCACTTCATTATGATTTCTCGTCACTATCACAGTTTCATGTTCTACTAGTTGTTTCATTTCAGCTTGATTCCTCCTTAATATTTCATTTTCTCGAGAGAGATTTTCTACCTTGTCCATTAAGGATTTCTGTAGTTCAAGAATTTGTGTTTGAGTACTTCTTAATGTTCTTATCAATTTTTTTAGATCTGCTTCTTGCATTTCTTCTATCTCATCATCTTCATAATCTTGAATTGGGGTGTCTTTTTCATTTGAGGGCATCGTAGGGTCTTCTTTGTTTTTGTTACCTTGGTTTCGGCGTTTGTTTGGCATTGTGGAGATATTCTTTGGTTTCTTTGCTGTGGTGTTTTTTCTTGTTATACTATGACTCCTGATTAAGTGGACTGTCTGCTTTTGATGGAGCCTTAGAGGCTTGAGATTGGTGTGGCCTGAGAGCTCTGTTTGGTTCCTCAGGGTTAAGGGTGTGCCAAAGGTGACACTCCCAGCTTAGGCGTGGTAAAAATCTCTTTTTTTCTTTCTTTTTTTGATTCAAAATTGATGTAATTCTGCACAGCTGAATGGAATTGGAGATAGTTAGCAGGTGAATGATATACCCACAGGAGCCAGAGATCAGAAACTCTTTCCCAAGGACCATACAGGGAATCTGTGCTGCCCTCTGTGTGGGCTCAGATTCTCCTGCAGTCTCCCACTCGGTTGCCAAGGTTACCAAATTGTAGCTTCTCTGGAGAGTACTCACATGAATTCTGTGATTTCTCTCTCCCACCGTCTCTTTTTTCACAGTCTCAGTTCATTAGCACCACGCATTCACTAGAATCTAATCTCCTGTTATTTCACCCCTCCCACCCAGAGTCAGGTTTTCCTGCTAGGCTCAGAGCCGGTGCAGACCTGAAGTCACCCTGCTTATGACATATGTCCAAAATGGCACCTGCTCTTTGTCTTGCTTGCTTTTGAGAGGTGAGCAGAGAGAGAAACTTGTGTCCATATCAGTCACTTTTTTTCTCTCTCTCTCTCTCTCTTCTAGTTAGCCTGGTGAACTTTTCCCCAAAGGGTTTCAAGCCTTGTTCGCTCTAGTCTCCTCTTTCCACTTCCCTGCCAGTGTCTTGTGCTTTTGAGGTTCGGCTTACCTCGCATTCCAGCGCTAGTGTGTTGAGTTTGCCATTGATGTCCCAAACTGTGGGCTCCCACACTCTCCACGCAGGTCCGCTGTGAATCAGTAGTTCTGGAAGAGTTTCCTCTGCTGTTTCTTCCCCTACTCTTTCTTGGCCCTGCAGTATCTCCACTTTTATTAAACTGTCTCCTCCCAGACTATCAGTGTGCTCCTTTCCTATTCCACCATCTTGCTGTTCTCTGGCAAGTGCTTTTTAATTCAGTGCTTGAAAATATGGACAAACTAACCATAAGGGTAGTAGCATGATAAAAATTTCTCGGAGAGCGGCAAGATGGCGGAATAGGAAGGGAGTACACCGATAGTCTGGGGAGAGACAGTTTAATAAAAGTGGAGATACTGTAGGTTCAAGGAAGAGTAGGGGAAGAAACAGCAGAGAAAACCCTTCCGGAACTGGAGATTACAGTGGACCTGCGTGGAGAGCGTGGGAGCCCGCAGTTTGGGACACCAGCAGCAGATTCAACACACCAGCGCTGGAACGCGAGGTGAGCAGAACCTCAATAGCCCGAGATACAAGAAGAGAAGCGGAAAAGGGAGCCTAGAGTGAACAAGGCTTGAAACCCTGTGGGGAAAAGTTCACCAGGCTAACTAGAAGAGAGAGAGGGGGGGGGAAAAAAAGTGACCCATACGGACACGAGCTTCTCTCTCTCCGCTCACCTCTCAAAGGTGAGCAAGACAAAGAGCAGGAGCCATTTTGGAATACGTCATAAGCAGGGCGACGTCGGGTTGGCACCGGCGGCCCCAAGCCTAGCAGAAAAACCTGACTCTGGGTGGGAGGGGTGAAATAACAGGAGATTAGAACCTAATGAATGTGTGGTGCTAATGAACTGAGACTGTGAAAAAAGAGACGGTGGGGGAGAGAACTCACGGAAATCATGAATTCATGTGAGTACTCTCCAGAGACGCTACAGTTCAGTAGCCTTGGCAGCCCAGTGGGAGACTACAGGAGAATCGCAGCCCACACAAAAGGCTGCAAAGATTCCTTCTCTGGTCCTTGGGAAAGAGCTTCCCATCTCTGGCTCCTGTGGGTATATCATTCACCTGCTAACCACCCCCAATTCGATTCAGCTGTGTGTAATTACTTCCCTTTTGAAACAAACAAACAAAAAAGTAACAGAGAGAGATTTACCACGCCTAACCTGGGAGTGTCTCCTTTGACACACCCTCAACCCTGAGGAACCAAACAGAGCTCTCAGGCCACACCCATTTCAAGCCTCTAAGGCTCCATCAAAAGCAGACAGTCCACTTAATCTAGAGTCATAGTATAACAAGAAAAAAACACCACAGTGAAGAAACCAATATTCGAAACAACAAACGCAAAAACCGAGGTAATAAGAACAAGGAAGACACTATGGCATCCCCAAATGAAAAAGACACCCCAATTCAAGATTACGAAGATGATGAGATAGAAGAAATGCAAGAAGCAGATCTCAAAAAATTGATAAGAACACTAAGAAGTACTCAAAAACAAATTCTTGAACTACAGAAATCCTTAATGGACAAGGTAGAAAATCTCTCTCGTGAAAATGAAATATTAAGGAGAAATCAAGCTGAAATGAAACAACTAGTAGAACATGAAACTGTGATAGTGACGAGAAATCATAATGAAGTGAAGAATTCAATAGATCAAATGAAAAACACATTAGAGAGCCTTACAAACAGAATGGGTGAGGCAGAAGAGAGAATATCGGACTTAGAAGACAGAGCACAGCAAACTATACAGTCAAACCAAAGACAAGAAGAGGAAATTAGAAATATAAAAAATATTGTTGGGAATCTACAGGATACTATTAAAAAACCCAACATTCGAGTTCTAGGAGTTCCTGAAGGCATGGAGAGGGAGAAAGGATTAGAATGCCTTTTTAGTGAGATAATAGCAGAAAATTTCCCAGTTTTGGAGAAGGACAGAGACATCCTAGTACAGGAAGCTCATAGAACCCCTAGTAAACATGACCAAAAGAGGTCCTCACCATGACACGTTGTAGTTAAACTCACCACAGTGAAACAGAAAGAAAAGATCCTAAAATGCGCAAGAGAGAAACGTCAGATTACACTCAGAGGATCTCCAATTAGACTCACGGCAGACTTCTCATCAGAAACCCTACAAGCTAGAAGGGAATGGCGAAACATAGCACAGGTAATTAGAGAGAAAAACTGCCAGCCCAGAATATTATATCCTGCCAAGCTCTCATTTGTGAATGAAGGTGAAATAAAGACCTTTCATAACAAACAAAAATTGAAAGAATTTGTTGCCACTCGTCCAGTCCTGCAAAAGATGCTTAAAGATGTGTTACACACAGAAACACAGAAACACGGCCATCAACATGAAAGAAGATAAACGAAGGGAACCTCACAGCAAAAGATCACAGGGAATTCAAAGCATACATTTGGATAAAGAAATTATGGGACATGTACTCTATAGAATACTATACAGCAGTCAAAAACAATGAAATCCGGTCATTTGCAATAAGATGGAGGAATCTGGAAAACATCATTCTGAGTGAATTAAGCCAGTCCCAAAGGGACAAATATCATATGTTCTCCCTGATCGATGACAACTAACTGAGCACCAAAGGGGAAACCTGTTGAAGTGAAATGGACACTATGAGAAACAGTAACTTGATCAGCTCTTGTGCTGACTGTTGTTGTACAATGTAATACTTTATCCATTTTAGTAATTTTTTTTATTCTAGTACTATTGGTTGAACTCTGTAATTAACAAACAATTATTCTTAGGTGTTTAAATTTTAACTGAAAATTGATCCCTGTGAAATATAAGAGTGGGAATAAGAGAGGGAGGAGATGTACAATTTGGGACATGCTCAATCGGAACTGCCCCAAATGATGGAGTTAGAATTGTGCCAGGGAATTCCAATACAATCCCATCAAGGTGGCATGTACCAAGGCCATCTCACTAGTCCAAGTGATCAATTTCAGTTCACAATTGATCACACTGATAGGTCTAAGAGTCAAAGGGATCACACAAACAAGACTAGTGTCTGCTAATACTAACTGATAGAATCAAAAAGGGAGAGAATGATCCAACATGGGAAGCAGGAGACACAGCAGACTCCTAGAATGGCAGATGTCCTAAATAGCACTCTGGCCTCAGAATCAGCCCTTAAGGCATTCAGATCTGGCTCAAGAGCCCATGAGAATATTCTAGGCATGGAAAGCCAAGACACTCTGGAAAAAAAAGAAGACCTAAATGAAAGATCTCTGTGAGTGAGATCCCAGTGGAACGAATGGGGCCATCAAAGAAGGAGGTACCTTTCTCTGAAGGGAGGAGAGAACCTCCACTTTGACTATGACCCTGTCGGAATAAGATTGAAGTTGGTGAACCCTAAAGGCTTCCATAGCCTCGGCAACTCATGATTAGAGCCTAGGGAGATTACTGATGCCCTAAACAAGAGTGTCAAATTGTTAAATCAACTTCAGGAGTCACTGTGTACTTACGTCTCATGTGGGATCTGTCCTTAATGTGTTGTCCAATGTGAAGTAATGCTATAACTAGCACTGAAACAGTATTTTACACTTTGTGTTTCTGTGTGGGTGCAAACTGATGAAATCTTTACTTAGTATATACTGAATCAATCTTCTGTATATAGATAATCAAAAATGAAAAAAAAAATCTTGGTGTTAAATTGGAAATTGCCTAGAAAATTAATCAATTTTTTAAAAAAATATATCATGTAGGATCTCTGTCCTTAATGTGCTGTACATTGTGAATTAATACTATAACTAGTACTCCAACAGTATTTTTCACTTTGTGTTGCTATGTGAGGGCAAACTGTTGAAATCTTTACTTAATATATAGTAAACTGATCTTCTGTATATAAAGAGAATTGAAAATGAATCTTGATGTGAAGCAAGGGGAGAGGGAGTGGGAAAGGGGAGGGTTGCGGGTGGGGGGGAAGTTATGGAGGGGGAGCCATTGTAATCTATAAGCTGTATTTTGAAAATTTATATTCTTTAAATAAAACCATTATAAAAAATAAAAAAAAATTTCTCATAAGAAAATGAAAACTGTTAAGATATTAACAAGAAATAAAATGAAATCCTAAACTGAATGCCTTGAATGTATCTCAGTTACATGTATTTGGGAATTGTAACAGATAAACTACAGAAAATACTTTTCATTTTATTTTCTACAAATGCTATCTCATCTGATAATTATGTAGCTGTATCAATTTTCCAGTAACTTTATATGAAAAGGAGGGAGAAAGATAAAGAGAGAGATATATTCAGGGGTACAATATATCTTTCAATATATATGTGTAATGTGCACTTATCAATAAGAGCAACAGGCCATCTTCCTTCTCTCTCATTATTTTATGATTGAAGCTTAGAATTCCTCTGTTTTATTTACTCATAAAATATCTAAAAAACAAAATGGATGGAACTGGAGGACATCATATTAAGCAAAATAAGCCAGAGACAGAAAACAGATACTACATATTTTCCATCATATGTGGAGCTAAATGCAAGAATACAAACCCCAATCTAAACACAGAGTGGTGGTCACTAGAGGCTGGAACGGGTAGGAATAAATAGGCACCAAATCCAATGGCTGAACACGATACAATAAATAAGTATTAAGTTGGAGGAGTAAATTCTTAGTGTTACATAACATAGTGAAATGACTATAGTTCAGTATAATTAGTATAAATCTTATAAAATAGAAATAGCTCCAATTATCCAATCAAAGTAATGTCAAGAAGGATCAATGTTAACTACCCTGATTTAATTAGTACATGTTGCACATATGTATTGAAATGTTAATTTTGCCCCTATATATTGTACAGCTATTAATTTTAAAAAGGACAGATGAACAGTCCAGTTGAGCTGAACTTGGATCTAAAATATATATATATGTATATATATATATAATAATGATAACACTGATATAAAGCAAAATGATGACCATGAAGGGTGTAACAGTCTAAGACCACATAAGTGTTTTAACCATTATGAATGTTAACACCCTTTCTTTTAATGCATAGGTAATTGGAATCCAATGCATATGAAATGATATACATAAAAAGAGGTTATATGAAGTCTGTGCTTTCACCAGGCCACTACCCTAATACACATGATGATGTGTATCTATAGCATTTAAATTCTGTATTGAAGCCTTCACAATTAGATAGTTGACACAGACAAAAATGCTGCTGGAGGAAATTTAATCCAAGGACTATTCTGAGGAGTCAAACCTAGATTTATTTTTGGAATTTCAGGTCCAATTTACTATATTTAGACCAATTATCTGGCTTAGATGTTCAGGCATTTTCATTGTCCCTCCCTCATCAACCAAGGGTATTTTGTATACACTAAACTCAAGAAAACCCCTACTGTTTCAGCATAAAGTTTAAGGATTATAATCTAAAAGTGTACATAAATAACTGTAAATGACTTGACAATAATTTAATCAGTAAATGATATTTTCTAAAGGGTGGTAGCTTTTCAACTTCTAGAGTTTTTAGTTCCCACCTGCATTAGGGTTTATGGGGATACCCTCGTATGCATATGTTTGTCCCTGATGATGTACCATGTATCCCATCCTTACTACTGTAACTGGAGAAGTGTGTGTTCACCTGTGTGTTTACAAGCTCAGGGAAGTGAAAGGGTAGCTTTCTGTTGCTTTTTACTTCATCCATGAACTACCTGATTTTCTTCCTGCCATTAAAATCCCTGCCCTCCAGCCAAATAATGTGCAATGAAATCATTAGAGGGTGACATAGGAAAGTGTCTGTTTCATAGAGAAGCATACAGAAAGACATATCTGTTAACAACCAACCCTGAGGGACTACATGCAGGTGACTGCATCAGAGGAGACATTACAATTCATATGATTTAGGTTCTATATTGTTTTGTTTGTTTCAAGCACATATTCATAGATGTTGCATGAGGGGAAGGTGGAGAAGGATTAAACAGAATGGGGTGAAGTGCAGTATCTTAGATGGAACATGAGATTATGAACAAGGTTTTCTGTCTACAAGGAATGAGAGAGTCTTCAGAAGGTAGAGTAGATCATGCAATGGGAAGAGAACTAGAATTTGCAGTCTTATGTCAGTTGAGAAGTGTCTTCCCTAAATTACTGCCAAGTTGCCATTTATCTGCTGTAACACTGCTGATAGCTCTAGATTTGTCATATATGCTTCCCATAGTCTTGAAACTTCTCTCTGCCTATCCCATCCTCTTCTCCACAAGGCTACCACAGGGGTGCTTTCAGTGTCCCCTGTCCTCTTATGCAGTTGACAGTAGCAGGAAGAGGCCTCCTCATAGTGAGATGTGCCCAGTACTCCCTGGGTTCTGCACAGCTCTGTGGGTGTTTTCTTCAGAGCTGGAACCACATTTTGACCAGGGTCCTGGGGAGTTGTAGAGGGGATCTGCTCCATCTACCTGCAGTACAGCCATGGTGTTCTCCAATTAGACAATAGAAGTGTCCTAGATATCTGCATTCAGTCCCTGGGCCTTTGTGGCTCTGAGAAAACCAACACACAGAAAAAATGATGGCTTTTCTTCTTTGGTAGCAAATACTCAGCCAATCTATTAGGAAACTCAGGAAAATTTGTAGGTCCCATTCTATGGATGACTTCCAGAGAATGGAAGATGAGATCTAGATGTGATCATGACTTAGAGACCTATTCTATGATGTGAACCCGACCTTGCAAAAATGTCTGTTGCATTTAACTCCTCCATGGTTGTTACTTGTATAACAAAGTTAGTGCTGTAAAAAAAACAAAAGAAGAAGAAGAAGTGAGAATTGTGAAGGTTCCTCAAAGGACTAAGGAGTCCTTCAGGAAGAAAATCACATTGCAAGTAACTGACCATGATCCATGGCAGGAGGAGAACATCGATGTCTTTCCTTCCCTGTTCCCATAGCATCTTTGAGAAAAGAGCCTTTATACCCAGTTCCTACCATGTGCCATGGAAATTTTTCCCAGGGGAAAAAAACAACAGCATGTACTCAATGTGGGTGGAATAATGGTTGAAGTTTCTCAGCATTCTTCTCCTAGGCATGCACCTCACAAGACAGAGATTGAGATACTACATTCTAGGAAATGGCAGGGCACAGTTGGAGGCACACTATCCCTTCCTTCTAGACAGAGGCGTATCTGTGCCTGGTCTTGCTCCCATTGGAAGGGAGCCAGGCTAAGAACTAAGCCTCAAGGGGCTGTGGTTCTGGTGATCCTTGGTTCACCTAATAAAGGGGGACCCAGCCTGCTCCGCTCAGCTGAACAAACAGGCAGGACTTTTCTCCCATCCCTTCTCGAGGCATGGACAGGACACATCTATGCACATCCATGCATAGATGATTCTGAAGGAGTTCCTTCATCACAGTGACTGTAAGTCCTAGGAGGCATTTCAGGGGAAGTTTCCTGCTACCAATCTCCACTTAGGACCAGACTCTCGAGCACTTTGTGATGCTTTCCTGCCTGTAGATCCTCACCTGTTATACATTCAGCACATGGCAGTTTCCAATTCCAGTGATTCTCTATTACAGATAGAGATGAGGATGTAGTGGTGGGGATGACATATGGGTAAGCCCTGGTGGATGGACAGTCAGACATGTTGCTCTGCTCTGTGGTATCTTCCCTCTTCTACCTGTGGAGAGGAGTGTATTCTTCCAAAGGGGTCCCCTGACCTTAGTGGCCTTTTGTTGGTGGATGTGTGGATGTTTAGACAATGGGAATACCTTAGTAGATTATGGCTGCCCCATGTACTCTGTGTAGGGGCTGGCAGTAGGATGTCCCCACTTCTGGATATTTCTCCTTGTATCTATATGTCTTATTGAAGCTCTTCTTCCTCTTCTCCTTCACGTGTGTTTTATTTTTTAGCCAGGCTTGGGCAAGATGGAAAATGTGGCAGATAAAGCCCTCCCTGATCCTATTCTGCACATATTCCTGAGTATCTTCCAGGCTGTAGATGTCACAGCAGCAGGCCATGCACTTGAAGCCTCTCTCTCTCTCTCTCTCTCTCTCTCTCTCTCTCTGACAGGCAGAATGGATAGTGAGAGAGAGAGACAGAGAGATAAAGGTCTTCCTTTACCATTGGTTCACCCCCCAATGGCTGCTATGGCTGGCGCGCTGCAGCTGGTGCACTGCGCTGATCTGAAGCCAGGAGCCAGGTGCTTCTCCTGGTCTCCCAGGCAGGTGTAGGGCCCAAGGACTTGGGCCATCCTCCACTGCCTTCCTGGGCCATAGCAGAAAGCTGGACTGGAAGAGGGGCAACCAGGACAGAATCTGGCACCCCAACCAGGACTAGAACCCAGTGTGCTGGTGCCACAGGTGGAGGATTAGCCTATTGAGCTTTGGCACTGACCTCAACTTGAAGCCTCTCTTGAGGATCACTAGCCACTAAAGGTTTGCTGGCCCTGGCCTGTGGCCTCTCCTCTACAGCTGGTGGCACTGCTTGGCAGCTGGCAGCCTCCTGCTCCTACTCCTGCTCCTCTATACAGAATTTGGAGTCATCAGTTAGGAGGTTCTCTGTAGACTCATAGGAAAGGTTGGGTTCTTCAGTAATCTTCCCAGAAAAGGCCACTTTTTCTATTTTTGTTCTCTTTCTGGGAGGCACCAGTCCTTCCTGAGTGTTCCACACAACATTGACCCTTTTTTTTTACTCTAATATAATAGACTTTTATGACCCTTTCCTTTCTCCCATGTGCTGCATATACTCAGGGCTCATTGTCCAGATAGAAGTGATACAAAGATGTTGGCAGGGGAGGGAAGTATTTTCTTCTTCTAGATCCTAGAGTAGAGGTACTTCCAAGGATTGGAAACAGAGAGACTCTTTCTGGGACTTATGTATTGCTGAAGGAGAAAGTGCCAAACCGAACACTAATAAAGTTGTCAAGTCTGTGGGATTCAATATGACTCCATGAGGATCCTTGCATGTGGGCAGATTAGTCAGAAGTGCATGCATATGTGATGAGTCACAATCCTTTTGTGGTAGGTGTCAGGTAAGTGCATGTTCTATGGAATGCGTGTGTGTGTTTCATGTGTGATGTGTGTATGTGTATTCTGAGGGGTGTGTGTATGTGTGTTCTGTGGTATGTGTAGGGTGAGTTTTGTAGTGTGTTATATATGTGGCTCTGTGGTATGTGATGTGTCTATGTCCTATGATGTGGTGGGACAGTATATGTGAGCATGTTCTGGAGAGGTTCATGCTCAGTTGGTCCACAGACAGTAGACATGGTGCTGGGGAAGCAAGCTGAGTCTCAGCTCATGTGAGTCTTTGAAGAGCTGAGGCATTACAGAAGCAATGATGTAAGAGGAGAAAAGCTTTCTTTGAAAGTGAATTCTTTCAGACATAGGAGTGTTCTGGGTTGTGGCCTAGCACTAGGAGGTTAAAATGGTTTATCTGGATTAGGGAAAGTGAAGTGTTTTGGGACTACTTAGAAATGGGGATTTGCAGGAATGAGATGACCCTGTGCAATACTACAAGTAAACAGGAAGTATGGGCAGGGTGAAAGTAGGTGGATTTGAGAGGATCAGTTTATGGGAAATGGGGCCATCCCTTGTATGAATGTGTAAACGTAAGTTGGTGACTGTGTGTGTGGGTAGATTCTGATCAGCTTTCCCTACACATCAGCACTCCCCACAGCCTTACCTGAAGCTGCCCCAGTGCTCACATATGCCAACTTGCTTCTGAGGAGTTGTGATCCAGTCTTGGGAACATATTGTCTATGTTATGTTTTGTAATTTTCATCATAGAGATCTTTGACTTCCTTTGATAGATTTATTCCAAGGTATTTTTTAGCTATTTTCAATGGGATTTATCTTAAAAGCTCTTTCTCAGCCATGGCATTGTCTGTGTATACAAAGGCTGATGATTTTTGTGTATTGCTATTGTATCCTGCTACTTTATCAAACTATTATATGAGATCCAATAGTCTCAATCTTTTGTATTCCTTATATACAGAACCATGTCATTTACATATAGGGAATTTTTTGACTTCTTCCTTTCCAATTTGTATGATTTTTATTTCTTTTTTCTTGTCAAATGGCCCTGGATAAAATTTCCCAGACTGTATTGAACAGCAGTGATGAAATGGGCATCTTGCCTGGCTCTGGATCTCAGTAAGAATCCTCCAAACATTTCCACATCTAATAGGACACTGGCCATGGGTTTGTCATATTTTGCCTTGATTGTGTTAAGAAATGTTACGTCTGTACCCAATTTGCTTAGAGTTTTCACCATGAAAGGATGTTGTATTTTATCAAGTGTTTTCTCTGCATCTATTGAGATAATCATATGGTTTTAGTTTAGCAGTTTGTTAGTGTGATGTATCACATTGATTTGTGTGTTGAACCATCCCTGTATACCAGGGATAAATCCCACTTGGTTCAGATGTATGATCTTTCTTATGTATTATTGGATTCAATTGCCTAGAATTTTGTTGATAATTTTTGTGTCTCTCTTCATCAGGGAAATTGGTCTGTAGTTCTCTTTTTCTGCTTCATCTTTTTCAGGTTTGGGAATTATGGTGATGCTGCTTCATAGAATTAGGGAGGGGTCCCAAATTATTTTCAATAGCTTGAAAAGAATTGGAGTTCTTCTTTAAATGTCTGGTAGAATTCAGCAGTGAGGCCATCCAGTCCCAGGCTTTTCTTTGCTGGGAGGATCTTTATTACTGATTCAATTTCCATCTTGAATATGGGTCTGTTTAGGTTTTTTGTGTATTGATGGCTCAATTTCAGTAGGTTGTATGTTTCCAGGAATCTATCCATTTCTTCCAAGTTTCCTGGTTTGGAAGCATACAGCTCTTTGGAGTTATTTTTGAGATGCTTTTTATTTCTGTGATGCCTGTTATATTTCCTTTTTCATCTTTAATTTTATTGATTTGCGTCTTCTCTCTCCTTTTAATGGTTAGTTGGGCCAATGGTGTGTCAATTTCTGTAATTTTTTCAAAAAAATGTGCTCTTTGCTGATCTTTTGTAATTTTTGTTTCAATTTTATTGATTTCTCCTTTAATTTTAATTATTTTATCCTACTCATTTCTTTTGGTTTACTGTTGTTTTTCCAGATTCTTGAGATGCATTGATAGCTCACTTATTTGGTGCCTTTTCCATTTCTTTATGTAGGCACCAACTGCTATAATTTTCCTCTTAATATGGCTTTTGCTGTATCCCATAAGTTTTGATATGTTGTGTTCATCTTCATTTGTTCCCAGAAATGTTTTGATTTCTCTTTTCAACTTCTCACCAGTGCATGGAACTTTCTCTAAGATTGACCACATAATAGCCATAAAGCAATTCTCAGCAAATTTAAATCAAATTAATAAATTTAAATCAAATTTAAATCAAAATCAGACCATGTGTCTTCTCAGACCATAAGAGAATGAAGCTTAAAATCAGCAACTCATGAATGTCTGGAACATAGGCAAACACATGGAGACTGAACAACATGCTCCTGACTGAACAGTGGTTCATTGGAGTAATTATATGCCTTATTTTAAAAGATTTTTTAATTTATCTGAAAGTCACTGGAGGGGAGGCAGAAAGAGAGAGAAAGAGAGAGAGAGAGAGAGAGAGAGAGAGAGAGAGAGAGACTGACTTTCATTTGCTGGTTCACTCCCCCAAATGGCCACAGCCACAATGACCAGGACTGGACTAGACTGAAACAAGGAAACAGAAGCTTCTTGCAGTTCCCCAACATGGTTCCAGAGGCCCAAAACTTGTACCATCTTCCACTGCTTTCCCAGGCCATAGCAGAGAACTTATTGGAAGAGGAGTAGTCAGGACATGAACCAATGCTTGTATTGGGTATTGTCATAATAGGCAAAGGCTCAACCCACTACACCACATCACCAGCCCCGAGATAACTTTTTCATATGTTGATTTATTGAGACAAGATTTTTGCATTTTTTTCTGTGTGGGCAAGACTTGTATAAACTGATGAGCACAATCATTCAACTAATCTCTATATGCCTAGATCCTGGCTTCCCTTCTGCTTCCTCTGTAAGAGTCTCTCCATCCCTGCCTCAGTGAACTTGTCTTCAGATGGGAAGCAGGAGAAGTAACACAAAAAGGAAGAAGCACCAGCCCTTGCTTTTGCTGCCATGTTGTCTTTTGTTGATGCTGCAGATCATTTTTGTAATTAATCTTTGCTGAGAAGTTGAATAAAAGTAAGAGGTGTGGTTTATGTTTGGTGGATATTTATCCATCCTTAGACAATATATCACTCTTTGACAGACTCCGTGAACATATATGATCTCCACAGTCCACTCCTACAATGAAAACTTGTAAAGTACTATAGTATTTTATTATTGTGTCAGTGCATGTTTTAGATGATGGGACTACACAATGTTTCATTTGTCAAGAGAGCAGAGACTATTAGTAATTTTTCCTTCTGTGCATTGGACTGTATTGTATATCTAGTCCTTTATAGTTCTCACCATGTAACTAAATTAGTGGAAAAGGAATCAGATGTGCCCCTTCTAGGCATATGCATTCAAACCTCTGTATCTCTCCATGTGCTTTCCTTTTCCAGTGGTCTGCAATGTCGATTTGCCAGGTTACCCTTGAAAATTGCCTGTACCAATGACAAAGTTTTCATCAATACCAGCCCATGAATTATCACATGAAGATGATCTGCCCTACTGACCTGTCCATGCATCCTGAATTCCTATATAAGCAAGAAATATGTGCATAATATGCTGATTTAATTAAGGCCTTGTGTGTGCCAAATGAAGTCACGATGTAATGTGTTTTTTTCCCTGGCAAATTGTATTTATAATATTGTATTAGATGTTAACATTTGTTTCTCTCTGGACTGCTTGTGTGTTATATGTGTGAACAGGTATGACTATGTGCTTTACATGTCCATTTACACACCACATCTTTGGATTTGCAACTAACTTTACTGCTGTTGCAATGAAGATAGCTCTAATCTCCAAGTCTCCTTCCAAGGAACCAGCAGAATATGCAAAGTGCCAAACTTTGATGGAAATTTCAGGTAGTCCACAGGAATTTGAACCACTATTTGGATTATTCTGGTTGGCTTCATCCAATGAGCAATGGTCCTACCTCATAGGCGTTACTTGTTTACTGTTAAGGACCATGGTAACCATAAATGTCTAGTTTCTCATTTTTACAGAAATAAACAAACATTATGTCCTATATTCAATAATTATTTATAAATCAGATTTTCCATATATGTACCTCATTTTTTCTTACATTCACATGGGAGTACCACATTTATATCTTCACTGTCCAAAACACAAGTGGTAGTTTTCATTCCTTAATAAATGAGTTCTTTTTTTTTCTTTTTTTAACTTTTATTTAATAAATATAAATTTACAAATTACAGCTTATGGATTACACTGGCTTTTTCCTCCCACCCTCAACCTTCCCATCTCCCACTCCCTCTCCCATCCCATTCACATCAAGATTCATTTTCAATTCTCTTTATATACAGAAAATCAATTTAGTATATATTAAGTAAAGATTTCAACACTTTGCACCCACACAGAAACACAAAGTGTAAAGTACTGTTTGAGTACTAGTTATAGCATTCATTCACATTGTACAACACATTAAGGGCAGAGATCCTACATGAGGAGTGTACACACAGTGACTTCTGTTGTTGACTTAACAAATTGACACTCTTGTTTATGACATCAGTAATCACCCTAGGCTCTTATCATGAACTGCCAAAGCTATGGAAGCCTTTTGAGTTTGCTGACTCTGATCTCATTTAGACAAGGTCATAGTCAAAGTGGAAGTTCTATCCTCCCCTCAGAGAAAGGTACTTCCTTCTTTGATGGCCCGTTCTTTCCACTGGGATGTCACTCACAGAGATCTTTCATTTAGGTCTTTTTTTTTTTTGGTGAGAGTTTCTTGGCTTTCCATGCCTAAAATACTCTTATAGGCTCTTCAGCCAGATCCAAATGACTTAAGGGCTGATTCTGAGGCCAGAGTGCTGTTTAGGACATCTGCCATTCTATGAGGCAGGATACACAGCATACTTCTAGTAAATGAATTCTTTGATCTTGAAATCATCCTTGCCCAGTTACAGTTTTTAAAAAATATGTTTGTTTGTTTGTTTGTTTATTTATTTATTTATTTATTTATTATGTCTGCCAAGAAAGCAAGAGAAGAACAAAGACAGAGAGATCTTCCATCTACTGGCTCATTCTCCAAAAGGCAGAAATGTCCAGGGCTGGAGTAGTCCAAAGCCAGGTGCCTGGGACTCCATCATGGTCTCCCACGTGGGTGGTATTGACTCAATTAATGCTACCATATTCCACTGCTTTTCCTGGTGCATTAGCAGGAAACTGGAATGGGAGTGCTACAGCAGACTCAACAAGCACTTTGATATGGGAAGCTGGCCTACTATATGGTAGCTTAACCCGCTGTGCCACAATGTCAAACCCTTCTCAAATACTTAAGTGCTCAAAAATTTTTTTTAATATTCCTAACATCTAGTAATCACACTTTCTTTTTCACTATAAAAAGAAATCACTAGTGAGAAATATAATACTGTTACTTCTCCAGTGCTTTCAGAAAGAAACTGTTTCATTCTAGACTAAGCCATCACCATGTCTGTGACTTAGCAACCAAGAGTGAATGATCTGTAGTTATCACAAGCCTTAAACTGCACAGATAAGCACCTGGGTTATCAGAACTTTCCCTTTACTCTCAGACACCTGAATCCTCAGGAAAACTGGTGTACACTCACACTCACACACACTCACACACACAGACATACACAAACACATATACACACAGACACACACATGCACACACACTCACACACACAGACACACACATATACAAACACACACACATACAGACACACACATACATGCACATACTCACATACACACACACACAGACATACACAAACACACACTCTTCATACACAGACCCATGTACACACACTCACACTCAGACACATACTCTCACACACACTCACACACACTTACACACACATGCACACATGCAAAGTTTTCCCTCTTTTCCTCCATCTTACCCATAACTCCTCCCTTTTCTCTTCTCCACAACTAAGAATCCCCCTTCCTCCTTTATAAGAGACAAATTTCTGAGTACCCTATTCCCAGAAGATACCCTGAGACATAGTTCTTGCTATCATTGCAGCTTGGGGACAGTATGTGTTTGCTAGATGACTTGTTTTTGGTTTCTGCTTCAAGATTCAATCTTTGCAAACTTACTCAAATCTAGCACCTTTCTCTATGTGATTATGCTCTTGGAGTGTTAGTCTATGGTGATAAAGAATGAAATAAGAACATTCAAGCACAACAGATTGCATAACCAATTCTGCTCACCTAATCACTGACCTGCTTGGTACTCAGTACAGTGTGGGGACTGTAACATGTCATCACTAAGGCCTCAGCAGCATTCTGTGACCTACTGATGACATCACTACATTCCAGGGTCTCAGGACATTGACTTTCATATTTACATACTTTACTTGATATGAAAATAAGAAGATAGATTAGTTGGATTAAACAAAAAAGGCATTCGATGTGTCTAGTGAAACTGTTATTATATTACATCTCCTCAACGGTGAGAATATGGGTGTGTCCAAGAGGACTAGGATTAGAGCCATGATTATTGTTGTATTATGGAAGATAGTGAATATTATTATTAGTAGTATTTAACTTATGTACAATCATAATAAAATGTTTGAAAATATATATTTACATTGATTGATCTTTAAACAATGTATACATATATCAAAACATCCATAGCATCCCATAAATATGTACAACTTTTGTAAAATTTTTAAAGAAAATTTGGAAGTTTTTAAATATGGGATATATGTACATATATGTGTGTGGGTTTAAAAAAACTCATTTAAACATACAGCATTTACTGAATTTCCCTTGATACTGTGATAAATCTCATGTATCTTCATGATGAAACCTCTTTTGACACTCCTCCTCATCACTTCTTGTTTAATATGAGAGAACAGATAGCCCTTGACTTTTTAAAAAAGATTTATTTTATTTATTTGAAAGACAGAGTTACAGAGAGAGGTAGCAGAGAGAGACATCTCCCACCTGCTGGTCCACTCCCCAGATGGCTGCAATAGCCGCAGTTGTGCCAATCTGAAGGCAGGAGCCAGGAGCTTCTTCTGGGTCTCCCACATGGATGCAGGGATCCAAGGACTTGAACCATCTTCTACTGCTTTCCCAGGCCATAGCAGAGCTGGATAGGAAGAGGAGCAGCCTGGAATAGAACTGGCTCCCATATGAGATGCTGATGCTTTAGACTAGTGCTTTAACCCTCTGTGCCACAGCGCCAGCCCAAGCTGTTGACTTTTTAATCCCTGCCTCTTATCTGGAATTATGTTGCATCAATCCTCCTGGTCCCAGTCTATGTCATGTGAAAATTTCCAGGTCCTCTTATATAATTTCAACTCTGGGGCAACTTCATTCTACCTACTACCAAGTATAGAATATATTTCAAATCTGAGGGTCAATATATGTTTACTTTTGATGACCATATACTAGCCTCTTTCATTCTCCTTGTCACTGGTACTTCCCCCCATTCATTATGAGCACTTAATGAAGATGAGGTTTATAAAGAAATTCTCACCCTAGTTACCTAGCAGAAAAAAATAAAGTTAAATTGAGAGATAGAAACTATCTTCCATATATCAAACTGTTCAAAACTAGCAGGTAAGACTAACTCAAGTAATTGGGAGGACATGTAGGAAGGAGGAATCTTCAAGAAGTAAAATTCAGTTTAAATCTCTGTAACAATATTGCAGAGCAATTAGGCAACACCTTATAAAATGAAATAAATGTATAAGCCATGGCTGCATAATCTCACTCCATAAAGAAAAATTCAGAACAATGATTTTTGTGGCATTGTTTATGCTATCAAGGTGTCATAATTTTTAGTTTCCAACTAAAGAGGAAAGGATGAACAAATTACAGGTGGTGCATGATAGAGAATTCATTCCTAAGAAGAGAAATCAAGTCAATTAAAGTCTATGCCTGGGGGTAGTGCCCTGGCATAGTAGGCTAATCCTTGACCTATGGGACTGGAATCCCCTGTGGGCTCTGGTTCATGTCCTGTCTACTCCTCTTCTCATCTAGCTCTCTGCTTATGGCCTGAGAAATCAGTGGAAGATGTACCAAGTGCTTGGACCTCTGATTTGGCATAGAGACCAGGAAGAAACTCATGGCTCCTTATTCCTGGCTTTTGATCAGCCCAGCTTCAGCCATTGCAGCCATTTTGGGAAGTGGAACACCTTTCTCCCTCCCCCTCCCTCTCACTACAGCTCTCAAATAAATAAAGATCTTTTACAAATAATGTATATTTGTATCGGAGGAGTGTCAGGAAAGTACTGGTGATCAGAGATTTAAAAAAAATAGAACTCAAGGAAATACAAGTGGCTACCTTAAAAGGGTAATGATTTGAGGGTATTATTAAACCAATTCTCTGAAATATTTAAACAAGAAAAAAGAAAGAAAAAACCTTGTCCAAAAGTAAACATGGTCCATATTGGGTCTAGATCTAAGAGAAGCTCTGTTTTGACTTTATTTTCAATCTCTGGTATAGCAAATCACTGCAAATTTTATGGTTTAAAATACAAATCTGTTACAAATGTTAAAATAGAAATCTATTGCCACATAGTTCTGGAGGTCAGAAGTTCAATCCAGAAACAAGGGTCTAAGATCAAGGTGTAGGTGTGGCTAGTTCTGACTGGAAGCTTTGAAGAATCCATCCCTGCCTCTGGAGCTTCCAGAGACTGCCTGCCTGCAGCCTTCGTCTCTTGTTCAGTTTTCATCTTCATAAGGAATCTTGCAAAAACCTGCCTCCACTGCCATACTTTCACTCTAGCTGCCACCCTCTTTGCTCCCTCTCACACAAGACTGTATGATTATGTTGACCTCATTAGGTCCCCCACATAAAGTTTTCTAGTTAAAAATCTTTGACTTAACCACATATGCAAAGTCTGTTGTGCCATGCAAGGTGCCACATTCACAAACTGTGGGGATTGGGAGATTGACATTTGGGGAGGGAGTGCATATTTTCAATATTACCAAAATAATGTCAAAAGATATCATTGGCCAGCGCCATGGCTCAATAGGCTAATCCTCCACCTTGCGGCGCTGGCACACCAGGTTCTAGTCCCGGTCAGGGCACCAGATCCTGTCCTGGTTGCCCCTCTTCCAGGCCAGCTCTCTGCTGTGGCCAGGGAGTGCAGTGGAGGATGGCCCAACTGCTTGGGCCATGCACCCCATGGGAGACCAGGAGAAGCACCTGGCTCCTGCCATCAGATTAACGCAGTGCACCGGCTTCAGCGTGGTGGCCATTGTAGGGTGAACCAATGGCAAAAGGAAGCCCTTTGTCTCTCTCTCTCTATCACTGTCCACTCTGCCTGTCAAAAAAAAAAAGATATCATAAAGACTTCACCTTTAGTAAAATACAATAGCATGAGTGTAGAAATCTCACAGGAGGCAAAAGCAATAGGGAAATATAGCTACATACAAACATGTAAACATGCTGAATAAAGCAAAGAAGAATGAAATAAAGAAACAAAATATATAGTAGGAAGTGCAAGCTAATCAAAGAAATGCAAGATAATTATTCAAGCTCTAAAATTTAGGCAACTGCACTCAACAAGAACTGTAGGATGATATGATCAATTCAAAGAAACAAAAATAGATTTGAAAAAAAAATGCTTGGGTTCCTGAGGTTGTAATTTTTTCATAGTGACAGTCTTGGAATAAAAATCAGGAGAAGGGAAGAAGAATTCCAGTTTGGAACCAATCACCCATACAGAGAAAGACAAAGTGTGCAGTTGTCATTTGCACACTGCAGTCACAGATGTCTCACACAAACCCTAACAACAGCTGACACTTTAAACATTGATCAGGTACTTTGCTGAATATTGTATGTGGATTATGATGTCAGGATGGGATGAAAACCCAAGTCAAATGCAAAATCAAATGAGTTCTAAAATGAACTATAGTGGCTGTTAATTACTAACAAGAAATTCAGGTTGCAAAAGGCATTTATGCTTGGGGATAAACTGATATCAGAAAGTGTAGACTCATCATTTTCTACTAAACGTCAAATTCTTTTTCCATTTTAAACTGAGTTCAATGGTAGCCTTGGAAAAACAATCAAATCTTGAAAATCATTTTTGGATTTTGTTGGTCACAGTAAAGATAAGATGTAGAATTGAATGAGAATGTACTGATACGACAAAAGTTACATTGTATTTCAGAAGCATGCTGGCTTCCTTCAAAGATGTAGGAAGTCAGTGTTGATAACAAGTTTCCTTTGTTGAACACTCACCGTGTGTCAACCACTGCTCTCTGGGGCCTGCAAACAGCCTCTCCTTTAACCCTCAAAGTGACCCTGAGATACATGAGCTTAGCTTTTCTTCCTTGATGGAACTGGTCATGAAAGCACACATTTTAAGTTAGTTTTCCAAAGTCTCAAAATCATTCTGTCAAGCAGGCACAATTCAAGAGCTCACCTTCTTAATTACAATGAAATGCTGGCAGTCATAGTATGCAAAAGTGGTAGGAAAATATAGATAACAGCTCACCATTGGAGAGACAACAACATCATGATTTAGCAGTCATAAGAATGCAGTCTGCTAATTTTCAGAATTGATTATATTTACAGCCTTTATCTCTGTTATTTAGGATTTTTTTATTGTTTTGTTCTTCTTAGTTTTTGTCAAATGTTTTACTTAGTGGAAGGTTAAGTCCATTGGTTTGTTTGAAAAGTTCATCTTCAGTTACAAGTGAGAGCTTTTCTGGGAATGATCTGAGCACCCAAGTACAGGAAGTACAGACAACTACTAATACATATTATCAGAAAAGTCCTCCACCACAACACATTATTGTCAAACTTTCAAAAGTAAAACATAAATCAAAGCTCCTAAAATGTACCTGAGAGAAATGCCAGCTTAGCTTCAAAAGATCTCCAATTAAATTATCAGCTGACATCTCATCAGAAACCCTACAAGCTAGGAGAGAATGCAGAGAAATGGTCCAAGTCCAAAAATAAAACTGAAAAAAAGAAAAACAAAATGAAAACCCATTCAACCCAAAATATCATTCTCAGAAAAGCTCTCACTTGTAAGTGAAGGTGAAATAAAGGCCTTCCAAACAAATGGAAAGAACTTGTCGCCATTCATCCACACTGACAAAGTACATACCTAAGGATGTACGAAACACAGGACCAGAGAAGGATATTCAGCATCATGAAAGCATATGAAGTCAGAAAATCCAGTAAAAGTCCAAACCTTGTAAAGCTTTTTCATTTTATTTGAAAGGCAGTGTTACAGAGAGATGTGTGGAGAGAGATAGAAAGACAGATCTTCCACCTGCTAGCTTACTCTCCAATAGACCACAATGGCCAGGACTGGACCAGACCAAAGCCAGATGCCAGGGACTTCTTCCATGTCTCCCACATATGTGCAGGGACCCAAGGGCTTGAGCCACTGTGTACTGTTTTCCCATGTTCACAAGCTGGGTTGGAAGTAAAGCAGTCGGGACTTGAACTGGTGCCCACATGGGATGCCAGCTCTGCAGTTGCTGGTTTAACCCACACACCACAACATCAGCCCCAAAGGTACAATCTTAACTGACATAATAAGCACTAGACCAAATGGTTACCTCTCATTTTTTGTCTTTGCCATATTTAAAGCTAGTATACATGATTGTCCCTTGAAAATTCTTATCTGTTTGTTTCTCTCTTGACCTTATTATTGATTTCTTGCATTTCTCCTGGAATTGCATTTTTCTACTAGTAACACATTGAATATTCCGTGTGGTCTCTGATTTATCCCATTATGCAATTCTCCTTGACATATCTGGCTGTCTGTGATCCGTTGCTCCTATTTCCTACAGTTTAAGCCTTAAATATAACTTTAGACCATATTTTCTACTCTATTGAGAGATTCTTTGTAGCTTTGCAAATGGCATCTCAAGCTCAGCAAATCTGAAATGTAAACCATAGCATTCATTCTTCCTTTATGCTTGCATAAGGAATTACTACCAGCTAGCCTTGACCCACATTACCAAAATATGATTTTTTCCTTGGGCTCCTTCCTCTTTCATGTAATAATGTCATCTGGTGTCAAATCCTGTAACTTCTATTTCCTCACTTTTAGATCTTTATTCTATATTTTATTTACATGCAGAGTATAAAATGAGAAGGAGTGGCTGCTCATTAAATTATTTTTTTTTCTGAGTTCCCACGCTTTATCTCATGGCAGTTATCATGATAGTCCCCCGCAGTCCTCCGCACACGCGCAGCCCGTCGTGGCGTGCCTTCCTGGCAGGTGAGGTAGGGTCACACGCAGGCGCACTCGCGCGCTGACAGCTCGCGCGCCGTGTGGTAGCTGTTGTGCACGTCCAGGAAGGACACCTCGTCCTCCTAGGCCTTCAGGCGGCAGCAGGGCTGCGCGCGCACAGGATCCGGATCGCGCCGCCAAGGCCCTCCCCGAGGGCGCGGAATTGGGGGCCGGCCCGCCCACGGCGTCAGCTTGCGCAGCTGCACCGTGTCCGGCGCGCCCTGAAGCAGTGCCCGGCACTGGGCCAGGCGGGCAATCCGGGCGTCCAGGGTCTGAGGCGGGCGGCGCAGCGGGGCCAGGGCGGGTCCGAGGCCCTCTGAGCACATCCAGGCGGTCAGCAGAGAACTGCACAGCGCCCAGGCCAAGGCCGCCGCCTTCCAGCGCTGCATGCTGGCTGCGGGCAGGGGAGGGTCAGCCGCGCGCCGCTGACACAGCCGGGCCCCCTGGCTTCCGATAGCTCCTGCTTCCTGATCCATGGCGCCCACGGGAGATGCAGGAAGGAACCACCGAGCCAGGTTGCGGGGTGCCGGGCTGTGTGCCAGGGTGCAGGGGAGCCACCCCATGGGGGGAGGTGGTAGCCCCAGGGTGCTTCCCCCAGGAGTTGATGACAGATTCCAGGTATGACGCAAGGTAGACGCTGGCCAAGCACCAGTGCAAGGCCTGAGGCTGGACCAAGCTCCGGGTCTCCTAGCAACAGCGGGCTGCAGTCTGCTGCCCGGTGCAGGAGCGTCCCCAGCAAGTGGCGCTGTGGGGCCGGGGTGCCAGGGGTGCCGCGGGAGGCAGGGCTCTGTCCCCTGCCCAGAGAGGCCCCGCGGGCCTTCCCGCCCCTTCCCCAGCCTCTGAGCGCGGCGAGGCCCCCGCCGGGGTCTCCACCGGCCTTGCCTTCCATCCCTCCCCATTCCCATTCCCCGCGCGCAGCGCCTCCTCCGGGAAGCCGCCCCTCCCCTAGCCGCAGGCCAGCGCGGAGGCCCGAAATCTGCTCAGGGAGCGCACTGATCCCCGAGCGCGGCTGTCGGCCCGCCCGCCCGCGTTTACATTCCCCGCCTGGCTGCCTGCTGTCGGCCACGGAGCCTGGCTGCCAGCCCTGTGCACACATTTACATACACGCGGCGCTGCAAGCCCGGACGGACGCCGGGGCGCCCCGACGCGCGCGCCAGCTCAATTTCGTTTGCATGAATTTGCATCTCATTTGCGCACCATTTGCATGGGCAGGGACTGGACTCGCCTCTCCCCCATTCCCTCGCTGGTACCCTTATCCACGGGTTCGCGAATGCGGGGCACGGGAGCAGCTCCCCACCTGCTGGGTCACTCCCCAAATGCCCCCAACGACCAGGACTGGGCTGGGCTGGAGCCAGGAGCCAGGAGCTCCATCCATGATGGGCGCCAGGGATGGCCCATCCATGATGGGCGCCAGGGACCCCAGCTCCTGGCCCATCACCGCTGCCTCCCCGGCGTGCATTCGCAGGGAGCTGGGATGAGGGGCAGAGCTGGGGCTGGAGCTGTGGGGTGCAGGGGTCTCAGCCGCCGTGCTAGCGCCCACCCCACAGCCAGGGTCCCTGTTCCCTGGGGCAGCAGACCGGGGCGTGCAGAGGCTCTGGGGCAGCAGGAGTAGTCTCAGGAAGGGGGCATTTCCTCCCCGAGCCAGGGGCCGACCCCGCACCCTGTGCCCAACCCCAGTCCACAAATGTGCTCAGAGGGAACCCGGCAACCCGACGGGAGCCCCCAGGTGCCGCTGACGCCCGGGTCTGCACTGATCAGACGGAAAGGCCCAGGCCCAGGCCCAGGCCCAGGCCCAGGCCTCATGAAGTTTTTCCAAGACCACAGCGGGAAACGCGCTGGGCGCGGGGTCTCCCTGGACCCCTCCCCCCGGACAGCGCCTCGGGCCGCGGCTGCCCACCACTGTCAGGGGCTGAGTGCCCGAGGGATCCCCCAGCTCCGGCGGGGGGGTGGGGGACTGACAAGCCTGCGTAGCTATGGCCTCTCCCTGTGGGGGTCACCGAGGGGGCCCTGGGGAGCCAGGGCGCGGCCACGCCCACCTGGGCGTTGCGCACGAGAGGTCTCTGGGCCACACCTCTGCTTCTGGCTGGAGCCTGTGGAGACTGAGGCTGGGCACATCCTTCAGGTGCGCGGCTTCCTCGCTGGTGTGGGCGGACCTTGCTGGCCTCTCCTAGGCTGGGTGACGCCCTGGAGCCCCTCCCCAGGGAATACCTCCAAGCAGACGGGCCTCTGTGACTCTCCCAGGGAGAGAACTCCTACCTGTCCCTGTCCCGCAGCACTCTGCCTCCGCAGCCCCTAGGTATCCCTCATCAGCGGGTGGCCCCTTGGGGGTTCCCTGGGGTTCCACTGATGGGGAAGCCTAGGGCACTTGAGGGACGGGCCCTGCCCAGGGCGAGACTCCGTGGCTCCGTGGAACAAGACATATTCCGCAGCCACTAGACGATGCCCCTCCCCCGCGGGCGGGCGGGGGGAGGGGGCCCGGGGCAGCCGCCGCACATCTGGGACAAACCAGGAACTTGTGGCGGTGCAACTGTTCCTGGGGCCGGGGGCCAGCCGGGGGTCGCCTCGTGAGAGAGGTCCTCCCTCTGTGCTCTGTGTCCTTGAGGGCAGGGACCCAGGAGCGCTGACTCCACGCAGCTCTGGCGCCCGCCTCTTCCCCAGACGTCTGGAGCCGTCCTGTGCCTGGCTCCTGGCCACAGCCCTGCAGGTCCCTGGGGCCTGGCAGGACCACTGGTGGTGGAATCACACACGGAGCCCGCGGCCAGGGGAGGCCTGGGTTTCTCCCCCGCTCCCAGGAGCAGCTCTGTGCGGGCCCCGGGGGCGGCCGGGCCCTGGGCAGGGAGCAGGGGGACAGAAGCCCAGCTGCTCTCGCCCATTGGGGCTCTGGGCCTGGGGGGCCAGGACACAGTCTGGGAGGGCGGGGGGGTGGGAGGGGCGGGGTCCGGCCCTGGCTCTGACCTGGCTCCTCTGCCCAGGCCAGTGACCCGCGGTACGAGCCGTGCAGCGCCCCCAGCAGAGACCGTTTCTCCGTAGCCCCAGCGCTGCCCACTGGCTGCAGCCCTCCCCCCCCCCCCCCATCCCTCGCAACCCCGGAGCCTTCTATGGGCACAGGGGGGTCCCGCCCACCCTGAGTCACCTCTGGTGGCCGCACAGCCTCGACCCCGCCGGATCCCCCTTTACCCTTAAGGGACGCCCCCACCCCCACCCCCCGCTCCACGCCCTCTTGCGGCCGAGCGGGCACTGCAGAGCCCAGGGCCCTGCGCTCACCGGAGGACACTGTGTCCCAGGCTGCGTGTCTCCCTAACAGATGTTTAGCTCTGCGCGCAGCTGGGCGTCGCCGGCAGCCGCCGGCCGCGGTCTGCGAGGTCCGGGTCCCCCCCAACCCCGAGCAAGCAGCCCCCCGGCCGGGAGGGGCGTCTGGGTCGCGGCTGGTTAGCGGTTGGGGAGGGGGCCCCGCTGTCCCTGCTCCCACCCTCCAGGGCGGCGCACGTGGGGGCCCGAAGCGGCAGAGGAGCGCGCGCCCCGTCGGACCCGGGCCACCCCCGCCGGACATGGGCCTGCGCGCACGGCGGACCTGTCGCCCCCCGACCCCACCCTCATTCGCCCGCCCGCCCCAGGTCGGGAGCCGAGCCACGGGGCCACCGCAGTCCGCACCCCCACCCCCAGCCCCGTGTGCGGGCCGGGCCTTGCGCTCACGCCGCTCCCCTGCGGGTCCCCCTGCTTACCTGCTCCGGGCGGGGGGGCTACCCGTCAGTGGCGGCCGCGCTGGCCCCAGCCCTTGCCCCGGTCGCTGCGACCGCCTTCTGGGCCGCCTGGGCCCGCGGGTCCCGGGGGGACCCGGGCCAGAGGAGGCGGCCGCGGGGGGTGCGCGGCACGGCCCGGCCCATGGAGCCCCCGGGCTCGCTCAGCCACGGGCTGCGGCCATCCCGGCCCGGTAGGGGCGCGGGCGGGGGCTGGGGCTCGGGGTGCCCTGGATGGCCGGAGGCTCAGGGGGCGCAGGGGCGCACGGACGGCGGGGGCGGCCTGGGCGCGCGGCGCGGGCCTCCGGGGCTGTGGCGCGAGGGGCCTGGGAGATCCGAGCGGCTCCAAGGAGCACGCTCTCCCGCTGCGGATGGCTCGGCCAGCGCCAAAATTTATTTTTATAATAATGTCACTCTTTTAAAATATTTGGAATAATGCAGTAACCCATTGACGAGTTTTGATTCCTCCTGAGATGTGCTGGCACGTAACAGTCAGTAGGAAAAAGCATTCTGGAGTTAGAGCAGTACATGTGTACCGTTATCAAGAGAAAAGTGCATAACAACACTGGGAACACAGTTTTAATGCTTCTTACCTGTGTTACGGATTTGGTAAAAAGCTCAGGTGTACCTTCAGCTTTTGGCCTTTGGCACAAAAATGTAACTTGCCACTTGGGATGTCAACATCCCGTATCAAAGTACCTGATTTGGGTCCTTGATAATCTCCACATCACCCACCTTCTTGCTAATGCTCAGCTTGGAAGGCAGCATATAATGAAATTGCTTTAGTCCCTGCCACCTGCTTAGGAACACTAATCAAATATCAGACTCCTGGATTTCTCCTGGCCCAGCTCTGGCTGAAGTGAGCATCTGGCCAGTGAATCATAGAATAGAAGATCTTTTCTTCTCTCTCTGCCTTTCAAGTAAAAATTAAATCGATAGTAAATTTGAGTTATTCTTCTTGCCTCATGTGAATCCATTTGGAGTGGGCTTCCAATCCCAGCTTCTGGCTAATGCAAACACTAGGAGTTGGCAGGTGTTTCTTCAAGTCCTTGGGTTCCTGTCACCCACGTTGGAGACCTGGATTGAATTCTAGACACCTGGGCCAGGCCTGGCATTGCTGGTTGTGTGGGGAGTAAATAAGCTGATAGTCGTATGTCTCTGTCTCTGTTACTCCTTCTGTCACTTGTGCCTTTCAAATAAATAAGTAGAAAGGTTTAAAATGATGGAGCCTGCATGGATGACAGTACTGAAGGGCTGCTTCTGGGGATGGCATTGTCGTTGGCAAAGTCCAGAGGGAAGCACAGGGCTTCACGTGGCAAAGGAAAGGGAGCGTGCAAGTGCCTCTTTGGTGTCTTTTAAAGTCACCGGTATTCAGCCAATCCTGAGAGATCCACCCTGATGACCTCATCCAATCTTATTTCACCTCTTAACCCCCCAACCACAAGTCAGATTAACTTTCCACTCTCTTAATATCTCAAATCGGTAATTGTCCCCAATAAATGATATTCAAACCACAGACACATACAATGGACTATTACTGTGATTTAAAAAGAACATTTTGATAATTTGATAAAATTTTGATAAATACTACAACATGGATGAATGTAGAAAACATAATGATCCATGAAATAAGTAAGTAGGAAGAAGACAAATGTTTTGTATACATTCACACCAGCAGCAAACAATATTCTTCTCCAGCCTTGTCAACACATTTTTTTTTTCCATAATGGGCACTGTAATTGATGTAAAGTGGTGTTTCATTGTGAGTGTCATTTGCAGTTACTCCATAGTGGGATTAATTCAGAACAGTCTTCATGCTCATGTTCCTATTCATTACTGTATAATAGTCCACTATGATGCTCTCAGGAAGTAGATTCACAGAGTAAGGACCATATCCATCCAGCATGTACTGCCAGCTTTTCTCTCACTGTAGTCCTCTAGTCATCACCTATTTCTCCTAATCACAGCGTGTGACAATACCAACTAAACATGAACAGTCTCCCCTGATCTTGTGTGCAAAGTCTTTTTTCAAGTTTGGTCACATAGACATGGTTGAGCAACCCTATCTTTGCCCTTACTCTCCAGTATAGTCACAGATTGAGTTGCTACCCCATGATCCAAAACCTGCCACTAGAAATCATATTGCAAGACTAGACTGTCCATGTTGCCACAGACCAGCTTCAGCCAGTCCAGAGGCCCCAAAGTGTGAGAGGTGTTGGTGCTGGAAGAAATGAGAGACACACACACAGCAAGGCTGATGGCACAGCTCTGGCTCTCGAGCACCAGACTTTATTTTTATATCATGTCACACAATGATTGTTTCTTCTTACAATGAAAACTTTTGTCCATTTTTTTCTAATTATAATTTCTTTGATTTTCAAGGGCATATTCAGAGCATGGGTTACAATCACAGACAGGTGTCCACACAAGCCAAGGCCTCGAGTGCTGAAAGAATGCTTGCTTGGACTAAAGTCTAAGGTTTACCTTTAGGACTTTATAACATTTATATATTTGAAAGGATGAATGAAAGAGAGAGAGAGTGTGTGTGAAAATTTTTCTAGTTTAGAACTCCCCCATCCCCTGCCAGGGGGAAATGTTCCCTCCAAGCACCCCCTGGAAGTACAGGACCTCCTGCTCCCCTGATCAAGGCAGGAAGGCCAGAGGAGGACACAGAGAGTAGCACAGGTTGTCATCTGATAGTAGCCCTGCTGCAGGCAAAGCCCCAGAGAACATTTCCCAGGAACTGGGATTGATGAAGGTGAAGGGTGACAATCAAATCAAAGCAACCCACAAGAAACTGCAATTTGACAAGAAATAAAAGAACTAGAAAAGAAGAACAAAAAAAACAAAAACAAACAAACAAACAAAAAACACCGTCTCATCCTCATCCTAAGACACAAGTCACCACTCCAGAACAAGGAAGCAGCAGGCAGGTAATGTAAGGGTCTGGACCACAGGGTACAGGAACCTCTTAATCAAGTGGTGACTCTTCCCATGCCTCTGACCTTCACACACCATGATGCTAGCATTTAACATCAACTCCCCCTCACAGCAGAGGCTGGACAGACCCAAGGGTTCCACGCTGTTCCAGCTAGTGAGCCTGTAGGAAGGCTGGTCCAATAAAGAAGTGGGCCTAACCCCATGTTGTCAACCCATTTTATTTCAATACAAAATATTTTATATTTTACACACACGCACACACACACACACACACACACACACACACACTGAAATAATCTGACTCTGCTATTCAAGCCAACATACTCAGAAATCTCAACCTTAACCAGCTCTGAAGACATAGAGGGGCCCAGTCTTTAGCTCATGCCATGCCACTTGGTCTCTGACTATGTGGCTTTATCTTTTGTTGTCAACTTTTCTAGCTGGGTTATTTAAAAACTCAGAAGAAACAACTAAAGGAAAAGTCAGTGAGTGCATTTGTCGTACTGAACATTATAGGTTAACACAGTACACTGTAAAGAATTAGTTGTTTCCCTCTGTGTACATGTGGCTCATGCGGGAGCGTGACTTGCTGCTATTGTCCAGAATTGCACATATTAATATCCTAAGAAAAGATCAAATGAAAAACTGTGATAACTTCTACTGAATATATGTTTGCCTTATCATAAAGTAGAAAAATCCATAATTGAACCCTCATAAGGTGAGAACTGTCCATTTTTTCACCTCTCCCCAATTTTTTCACTCCTCCAAATCAAATACGTGGAAGCTTCTTTCCACTTACCTTGAAAATATTCTCCTTGTTCTTGTAAAGTCTTTGGTTCTTTTCATAGCCCTCATTTGCACCAACGTTACCAACTTCCTGTTCTACTAGATAATTCCTAACCACTTTATCTAACTTTACTCTTCTTGAAGTTTTCCCTTATTAAGGCAAATCAAAACCACCTTCCAGCCCAATATAAAAACCTAGAAGTCATATTTAAGTATGACTGTTTTGTAACATAAAATCACTCACTAATCTTATGATTGAGGTTTTTTTTAATATATTGTGATTACAGTGAGGATCTCAGTTTCTCCATTGTCCCTCCTTGGTTCAAGATACCATTAGCTCTCTCTGGAAGAACTTCTGCTATCTCTTAACTGGTGTTACCATTTACACTTACCCCTCTGCTGTCTAGTCTCAACAATGTATGTGATCTTTTAAAAATTGGACATAAAAAACTATGCTTAAAACCTACCAATAGCCCTAATTTCACTTCTTAAAATTTTAATTGAAAAAAATAGTTTAATTAAAATATAATCTGTATATACACACTTCTATTATGTGTATCATGTATACATACACTTTAGTTAAATTTTGTGTAGAATGGAATTAAAAGACATTTATTTTTAGAGCTAATATTTGAGAACAAATGATACGTGGATTGGCAGAAAGTATTATCTTATTAACCTTGTATTTCAAGTGTAAACCTTACATAATGATAAAAGAGATTAAAATTAATAAATTTTCTTCCCCACACCACTTCTCTTTACTTCCTACTGAAAAGTCCTTCATTAATCTAAAGCAAGAAGACAGAGCTTAATAACAATATAGCTAGAAAAGAAATCCCGGTGGGGAAGTGGCACAGTGGAGCTGAGTGTTTGCATGAAAGCACTTTTGAGAGCATCTACAACAGCTTCCGAATAACAGTATCATGATGTCATCAGCTTTAATAATATCCACAGGGATAATGAAAGTTTAGGTAATATAAAGAAACATGTATTGAACAGCTATTATGTACTGCAGTTTCCACACTTCAATTTTTTTAATGACAAGCATTTTGTGATATATGTAAAGAACAAATAGGCTCAGAGAAGATAAACACTTTACTCTTAGTAAAATAGCAAGAAATAAGCAAGGCTGAAATTTAAATCAGGGTTATTGATACCTAAGCCATGATTTTCCCTATAATGTCTCATTTTTTTGGACACCATCTAAGAAGTTAATCATTCAATAAAGAATTAATTGTTACAAAATTGTTTTAAATGCTTTCCTGATCAGAGATACATGTACCCTTTGTTATGGATTATGAAGAAAGATCATCTAAGGGCTTAGAATGATGTGTAGGAAGGTGGTAATGACCTTAACATATGTAATTTAGTGAAGCAGAGATACTTAGGTTGTATAATAAGCTGGTGAATTTATAGAGTCTAACATACATCGAGAACATTCAAGATTCCTTTTATTAAAAAAAGATTATTTATTTCAAAGGCAGAGTTACAGAGAAAGAGGAAAGAAGAAGAAAGAGAGAGACCTTTCATCTGCTGGTTCACTCCCAAAGGGTCACAATAGCCAGGACTAAGCTGGCCTGAATCCAGAAACCAGGAAACTCTTCTGGGTATCCCATGTGAGTGCAGGGGCCCAAGCACTTGGGCTGTCCTCTGCTGCTTTCCGAGGAGCATTAACAGGGAGTTGGGTTGGAAGTGTAGCAGCCTGGACTGCACCCGGTGCCCATATGAGATGCTGGTTCTGCAGGCTGTGGCTCTAACTTCCTGAGCCACAGCACCAGCCCCTCAAGATTCCTATTCTAGTTAATAAAGCTTATCGATCCTATTATTAGCAATCTGGATATTTAGAAACAATATACATTATTTTAGATTCTGATTTCTAAATATATCATAACCAATAAAAAAATCTATTTGTCCTTAACAAGTTACCAAGGCAATGCTGACAACCAATGTGACACTATTTAGAGATAGGACTTTAAGCAGATAATTGACATCAAATGATATCATAAGCGTGAAGCCCTGATTCAAACTGGTCAATGTTCTTATAAGGAGGGATGCACATAGACAGAGGAACTGCCATGTAAGAATGCAGCAACATGGTGGCTACATGGTAACCAAAGAGAGGTCTCAAGAGCAGCCAAACCCGTTATCATCTTGCTCTCAAATATTTAATCTAGAACTATGAGAAATATATTGCTGTGATTCAAGCCATATATTCTACAGTATTATGTTATGGCCACCCTAGCAGAGCAACGCACTCTTATCTCTGCATATATTTCCTACAGCAACTAGAAGGCCTTCACAATTACCAAACACAGAAATAAAAAAGTCATGGCTGGGGGCCAGCACTGTGGGACAGCAGGCTAAGACTCCACCTGCAGCACCAGCATCTCATAATGACACTGTGTTTGTCACCTGGCTGCTTCACTTCCAATCCAGCTCTCTGTTTATGGCCTAGGAAAGCAGTGGAAGATGGCTCAGGTCCTTGCGCTACTGCACTGATGTGGGAGACCTGGGGGAATCTCTTGGCTCCTGGCTTTGGATCAGACCACCTTCCAGCACTTGGAGCCATTTAGGGAGTAAAGCAGTGGATGCAGACTTTTCTCTCTCTCTCTTTCCATCTCTGTCTGTAACTGCTTCCCAAATAAATAAAATATTTTAAAAAAGAGATAATTGATATCACAGAAATATAATAGATCACTGGGACTATTAACAGCAACTAATAAACCAACAGGTGGCAGCTCTACCTGGTATGCCACAGTGTCAGCACCATCTTGCAGAAATTTAAGGAGTGAAGCAGCACATGGTAGATCACTCTGTATCTCTGCCTTTAATGAATTAAATAAATGAATAAAATTTTAAAATATAAGATTACAAAAAATGTTTAAAAACAAGAATCGGCATGGGCACTCGGTACAGCAGCTAAACATATCAATTTTCTTTTTAACTTTTATTTAACAAATATAAATTTCCAAAGTATAGCTTATGTGTTACAGTGGCTTTTTCCCCCCCAATAAATTCCCTCCCACCCACAACTCTCCCATCTCCCACTCCCTCTCCCATTCCATTCACATCAAGATTCATTTTCAATTATCTTTATATACAGTAGATCAATTTAGTATATATTAAGTAAAGATTTCAACAGTTTGCACCCACACAGAAACACCAAGTGTAAAGTACTGTTTGAGTTCTAGTTATAGCATTCATTCACATTGTACAACACATTAAGGACAGAGATCCTACATGGGGAGTAAGTGCACAGTGACTCCTGTTGTTGACTTAACAAATTGACACTTCACTTTTGATAACCATGTCCCATAACAGAGTGCCAGCTTTGAGTTCAGCAACCCCACTTGTGATTCAATTTCCTGTGAATGCACTCCCTGGGAGGCAGCAGGTGATGGCTCAAGTTATTGAGTCCCTGCCACACATGTGCGAGACCAGGATGCACTTCCTGTCTCCTGTGTTCAATCTGGCTGAGTTGCAGCTGTTGTAAGTTTTTTATTTTTTTTCAAAAGGGGGTGAAATAGCCGATGGAAGATCTCCTCCCTCCATCTCTCTGCCTTTCAAATGAACAAAAATCAATAAATAAGACTTTTAGAAAAAGAATAACAGAAAAAATAATTGCAACCACATTACATACTAACCCACCTACATCAATAATCACTTTAAATGTGCATGATCTAAATACACTACAGATAGAAATTGACAAGGGAAAAATAAAACCAAGACCCAACTTCGTGCTGTCTATAGGAAAACCATTTAAATATACAGACACATGAAGGGGATTTGAAGTCATCTTGGCCAACCACATTTGGTTTGCATAGTAGGAATACATTCAAGAAGTCTGTTGTGCAACATGGTGAGAACAGTTAATAACAGTGTGTTCTACTATAGGAAAATAAATAAGAGTTTAGACTTTTAAGTATTCTCATAATGAAAAATAGGTACATAATGTAGTGGATATGATAACTGCCCTGCTTTGTTCATTTAAATTATATAAATATTTCCAAATTCCGTTCTCATCAACTTAAGACACATATATACACAACGGCTTAAAAATAAAAATATGCAGAAAAATAGTCCATCACAATAAAAATCCAATGAAATATAGAAAAACAATATTCATTTCAGACTAATCAGAATTTAGGTCAGACTACTACATGGATTACACAGTGAGACACCCGGCAGTTCTCCAGGAAGACATTACAAGGCTTCCTACCAGTGTCCCTAAATAGAGCATTAAGATACGTAAGAGAAAACTTATATAACTCCAAGCAAAAGTATAAATTCAGCATTTGTAATCAGTACAAATAGATCAACAGTATAAATACCTAACCAGTGGTCATTAGTAACTAGGGATATGTTACCAAACAGAAATGTCAGTTAACACCAGGTGGGATAAATAAATAAGGTAAATCTAAGTGCTGGGAAATCAAAAATTAAGTAAGCGCATAAGCATGAGAAGTTAGATACTTAATCCTCATACTCCACTAACACTGCCTATGGAAGTAGAATTTATTCACAACCTAGAGCCTAACAACATTTTCACATTATTTTTTAAAATTACTGTGAAGTAACACATGAGAAAAAAATTAAGTAAAATATTATCACAAATATCACAAGATAAACCAAGAAAAAACTCACTGCTGAGAGTAATAGCTTTATTTTTTTTGACAGGCAGAGAGAGACAGTGAGAGAGAGAGACCGAGAGAAAGGTTTTCCTTCCGCTGGTTCACCTCCCAAATGGCCACTATGGCCGGCGCGCTGTGCCGATTCGAAGCCAGGAGCCAGGTGCTTCCTCCTAGTCTCCCATGCGGGTGCAGGGCCCAAGCACTTGGGGCATCCACCACTGCCTTCCTGGACCACAGCAGAGAGCTGGACTGGAAGAGGAGCAACCGGGACAGAACTAGTGCCCTGACCAACACTAGAGCCCGGGGTGCTGGTGCCGCAGGTGGAGGATTAGCCCAGTGAGCCGCGGCGCTGGCCGAGAGTAATAGCTTTATGCCAAAATAAATAAATAAATAAATAAATAAAAAGAACCTCAGCTCATTCACCAGTGGGGGCAGAGGTAGAAGAGATCAAGAAGACCCCTGGGGCCGACAATGCAGCACAGCAGATAAAGCTGCCGCCTGCACCCCCAGCATCCCATACAGGTGACGGTTCCCATCCCACTGCTCTACTTCCCATCCCGCTCTCTGCTATGACCTGGGAAAGCGGGAGATGCTCAAGTTCTTGGGGCCCTGTACCCCCATGGGAGACCAGGAAGAACCTCCTGGATCCTGGCTTTGGATCAGCACAGCTCTGGCCATTCTGGCCATCTGGGGAGTGAACCAGCGGATGGAAGATCTCTCTCGCTCGCTCGCTCTCACTCTCGCTCTTTTTCTCTCTCTACACCTCGCCTCTCTCTAACTCCGACTTTTAAATAAATAAATCTTAAAAAAAAAAAAAGACTCCCGAACTGACCAAGGCCCATTCATTTAACTGGGCAGCCATTCCATTAGTGTTCACATTATTAATCAAACCTAGCAGAAAACAAAAGATCCTCTTTCCTTTTCACATCTTACCACTGAATAAACTCAGGTTCCATCAAGAAAACCGCAGTGTAACATTCACATCACGGCACACAGTTCCCACACAAGTGGGCAGACTGTGAATAACGGAAGCAAATTTCTACAAAGACAGGAGTGGAAGGAGCGCTGGGAGGAGCCTGCTGAACCCACACTCAGGTGCCCCAGGCCCCAGGTCTCGGTGCTCCCAGCACCTGGGGTCGGCCTCCCCCACACCCCAGTTGTCCACACGGGATCTGCGCCATCCCCGCCTCCCCAGCAGACACTCCGTCCCCACACCCTGCCCCTCGCCCTTGCCCAAAGCCTGTGGTAAATGCATATGAGTCTGTGCTGTTACGTCATAATAACAAAACACTGACTCAGACCCTAGGGAAAGCTGAGGACCCCAGACCCGGTGCCCGACTCAAAGAAATGAGGTCACGCGTGAGGTTCAGACTCTCCTACTCCTCGCACAACCTGGAGAGGGGAGGCCGGGTCAGGCGGAGTCGCTGCGCGCTGAGACAGGGCACACACCAGGGTCCCAGCTGCCCGCCCCTCCCCTCCTGTGGGCCCGGGACCTCACACTCCCCGCTGCCGGCATCCAGGGGCTCTGGGCGTCCTCTCAGGGCTGCGCTGAGGGAGGTCAGGGTAGAAGCGCTGAGCCGACCGGGGCTCTCGGGAGCTGAATTCGGCGGCAAAGGGAGGAGGATCCCGAGGGTCTGCTGTGCTGCCCTGGCGCCTGATTATACAGTCACAGAGGCCGCGCGACGTCACAGAGGACGCACCCAATCAGCATCATCCCTAGCCTGAGGGCGGGCCCTTGGGGTTGCACCAGGTGGGGGAGTGAGAGGCGGGGCCTGGCCTCAGGCCTGAAACTTGGCCTTCCCGACAGCAGGGGGCGCTGCCCCGCCCCAGGATCCCATCTCCTGAGATCCTGTTCAGATCTTGAAACTGGAGCTTGTCATAATCCTCAGGTGAGTTACAGTCACTGTTTACTGGATTCTGGGCCTTTTTCTCTCTGTGTTCTTGGCTTATTTTTCTGTTAGGTCATTTGATTGTGTTAAGTATGGATTTGAAGAGTATTTCTCATACAGATATTCATTTTCTGGATTGTACTTTGTTCGTTATCATTGTTTTCTATTTGCGTTTATTTGGGGACCTGGTAACCCACTTGATTGTATTGATCCAGTACCCAATAATTTTGTCTAATTCACCTCTCAGCTCATATTTGGTTTTGGCTAGTGTTGGATTTTCACTACATATCCTAGTATCATTAACATACATTAAGAGATCTGTTTCTTGAAAGCTGACCCTATACCTTACATTCTTTTTGTTTGTTTAATTTCTCTAATTATGACTCCAGGACAATGTTGAAGAAAGAGAGAAAACCTTGTCCAAGATTATTTCCAGGGAAAAATAATTTAGTGTTCTGTGTTAATTATGCTGTTTATTATTACTTCTCTGTAGCTAGTCTTAATTACAATTAGGGAATTGCTATTATTTTTTCTATTCTTTTTATGGTTATAAGCTATTCATGAAAAGCTTTTCAACATTTTCTCAACGATCATGTGATTTACTTATATTTTTCTTACACATGAATTATTTACTTGGTTTATTTTGGAATGTTAATCATCTTTGCATGATCTAATGTATCCTGCTTGTTATTGATGTCTTCTGTTTCCATATTTTGCTTAAAATACCTGTATCTCTTATTAAAGATGTATGTTTAGTTCCTTTAACCTAATCTATGTCACTAGTGTAAAGCAATGCATTCAAAAGAAATTCAAATATTTCTCTGTCTATTGCCACTTTGGATGAATCTGGGAAAACGAGGAACAACCTTCCTTGAATGTCTGGAATTTTCTAAGTCTGAGTCTGAAATTTTGCTTGTGGAATTTTAAAATTCATTGATTTGATTTTTCAAATACTGATTAGTCTTATTTAACTTATATGGAAGTTCTCTATGTTATGCAATATCTGTGTTATGGTATATTGATTTCCAAAATATCGTGACTTTTGATATCTCTAAAAAATTTTTACTCCTATTTCTCACAATCCTTACTATCTTGTTAAGGTTTATAAATGGAGGGGGTAGCTGGGGTGTGGGGACCCATGGATAGGCCTGCCATGGGACCCCCCATGCTGGGCTTGGCTTATAGCAGTAATGCGGATGTAGCAGCTGATTGAACTTTCCATCTAGCTGAGGATCGTGGAAAACAACAAGATGGCGCTGATGCCCTGCCTGCTGCGTGACTCCACAGCTGATCTTGATCAAGTGCTGGATTGGAGAGCTCTGTGCATGGACTGTAATTGATTGACTGATTGGTTGAATTCTGGATATAAGCGGAGAGCGAGAGCGAGAGCGAGAGCGAGAGCGAGAGCGAGAGCGAGAGCGAGAGCGAGAGCGAGAGCGAGAGCGAGAGCGAGAGCGAGAGCGAGAGCGAGAGCGAGAGCGAGAGCGAGAGCGAGAGCGAGAGCGAGAGCGAGAGCGAGAGCGAGAGCGAGAGCGAGAGCGAGAGCGAGAGCGAGAGCGAGAGCGAGAGCGAGACGTCAGCTTTCCACCTTAAGGAACGTGTGCGCCATCTCTCCCTCTTCTCCCGGTCCCCCACTCTTTTCCCCACTCTTTTCCCCACTCTCTTTAAGTAAAAGTGTACTGAAGACCGATTAACTGCGAGCAGCGTCGTTCCTTTTATGGCCACAAGGAGCCAAAACAAGTGGTGCCGTGACTCGGACCGATCGCTGGAAGCAGGAAGTAAGGAAAGGATAAACGTGCATACACGGGAATCTAGGCGGGTGAAGTAAAAAGCCTAGGATTATAACCACGGTTCCGTCGACAAAAGACGGGGAGTAGAACACCAGGAGACAGGCGGGAGTAAACCTACGACAAAAGACGGAGTAAAATGCCAAGAGAAAGGCGGGAGTGAACCGTTGTAAAGACCGGGAGTGGAACACCAGGAGAAAGGCGGGAGTACTGATTGTGATTGATCTTACCATATGTTTCATAAGCAATAGAGCCTGTTCGTCAGTGACATGGAGAAGCAAAAATCCTCCACTATATGGACGATTTACATATTGGAAGCAGTGTTCATAACATTAAGCTCATGTCTGCACGCGGCAGGATTACAGATAAACTTTATGAGGTTGTATTTAACAATATAGGCCTCACCTTCCTCGCCAATTGGGTGAAATGGGAGAATTTTTAGGTAACTAGTGTTTAAAGCAAACAAGATATGTGGAGTGGTTGTCTGCATTTGGAACATGTGGAGAATAGTACCAATTAAGCATTTTACTTTGATGTGTTGGATTTAAGTAGCAAGTAGTAAGAAAGCTGACCTAATTTGATTTGTTTTCTTGAATGTACTTAAAGCTGTTAAATTATGAAACTGTTCTGGTTTTCAAAACTCCAATAATCCAGAAGTTCTGATCAGAACTGTAACACTCCGCCAGCAGCGTACCAACCTGGTAATTCAGCAGGCTATGCTAGCCACCTTGAGTTCTTACCCCCATGGAGAAGTGTGGCTTAACATGATGGAATGGTAGCCAATAATGGGTAATCGCCGATGGGCGCACCTAGCAACCTAAGACAGAGGGTAGGACAAGCTTCCTATTACCTCCATGACGGGTAAGCAGGTTGCGCGCCATTGGGAACCCAAGACAGGCACGTTTCCATGTCACTTAATATAATAAAAATGGGGGAGATGTGGGGACCCATGGATAGGCCTGCCATGGGACCCCCCATGCTGGGCTTGGCTTATAGCAGTAATGCGGATGTAGCAGCTGATTGAACTTTCCATCTAGCTGAGGATTGTGGTAAACAACAAGATGGCGCTGATGCCCTGCCTGCTGCTTGACTCCACAGCTGATCGTGATCAAATGCTGGATTGGAGAGCTCTGTGCATGGACTGTAATTGATTGACTGATTGGTTGAATTCTGGATATAAGCGGAGAGCGAGAGAGAGAAGGGGGCACGCCAGCTTTCCCCCTTAAGGAACATGTGCGCCATCTCTTCCCCCTTCTCCCGGTCCCCCACTCTCTTTCCCACTCCTTCTAAGTAAAAGTCTTTTGAAGACCGATTAGCTGCCAGCAGCATCATTCCTTTTATGGCCGAAGGAGGGACACTGGAGGTCTTTGTGGTGTAATGAGTAAAGCTGCAGCAGGGATGCTAGTATCCCATAAAAACACCAATTTGAGTCCTGTGTGCTTCACTTCTGATGTAGCACCCGCTAAGTAGCCTGGGAAAGTAGCTGAAGATGGCCCAAGTGTTTGAACCCCTGCAACCTACACAGGAGACCCAGATGAAGCTCCTGGCTCCTCACTCCTGGCTTCTGCCTCCCCAGCCACTGTAGCCATTTGGAGAGTGAACCAGGGGATGAAAGATTTTCTCTCTCTCTCTCTCTCTCTCTCTCTCTCTGTGTGTGTGTGTGTTCATGTGTTTGTGAATAACAGGTTTTTTTTGGACAGGCAGTTAGAGACAGAGACAGAGAGAGAGAGAGAGAAAGGTATTTCTTTTTTCTCTTGGTTCACCCCCTAAATGGCCACTATGGCCAGTGTGCTGCACCAATGCAAAGCCAGGAGACAGGTGCTTCTCCTGGTCTCCCATGTGGGTGCAGGGCCCAAGCACTTGGGCCATCCTCCTCTGCCTTCCCAAGCCAAAGCAGAGAGCTGGACTGGAAGAAGAGCAACTGGAACAGAATCCAGCACCCCAACCGGGACTATAACCCAGGGTGCTGGTGCCGCAGGTGGAGGATTAGCCAAGTGAGCCGTGGCACCGGCTCATAACTATTTTTTTTTACTCTGCTGCCTCTCTTATAATTCTTTCCAATAACTAAATAAATATTTAAAAGGAAAAAAAGAAAGATGATTCTATTTGGATTCCTGAACCTGGTTGTTTGTATGGTATTTCTCTTTTCTTTCCTTAATGACTTATACTAGTTTTTATTAATTTTTTTAATATGCTTTAAAAACTTTTTCTTTATTGTGCATTTTTCTACAGGTATTTCATTGATGCCTGCCTGTTTTTACTTGCCTCTATTGTATGGTTTATTCTATAGTTAATTTTAGTTCTTAAGAAAAAAACTGCAGGGGGCTGGCATTGTGGCATAGTGGGTAAAGCTGCCACCTGCAACCCCAGCATTCCATATTGGTGCCAGTTTGAGTCCAGGCTGCTCTATTTGCAGTTCACCTTCCTGATAATGGTCTGGAAAAGGCAGCAAGAGATTGCCAAAATGCTTGACCCCTACACTTATGTGGGGAATCCAGAAGAAGCTCCTGGCTCCTGGCTTCAGACTGGCCCAGCTCTGGCCATTAAAACCATTTGCGAAGTGAACCAGTGGATCGATGGAAGATTCTCTCTCTCTCACCCTCTCTCTCTCTCGGACATATAAACAAATCATTTTTTAAAAAGGAAGCTGTAGTGACTGGTTCTCATTAACTGGAGGCTCTAAATTTTCTCTAAGCAGGTCTCCACCTACTGTGACAATTTATATTGCATCTCCTGTAGTTTTTGCTGTGCTTCCAAATCCTGTAAAATATGCCCTGTCTGCCCCCTAATGTTTCCAGTTCCATGTGTTTGCTCACTTTGCATATCTCTAATCCTGCTCCTAAAACCCATATGTTATTTGCGATTTCAACATCTCCTTTATCTGGGACCCTTGTTCATTTTGATAGTTTTGTCATTGAAAGTGTCATCCAAGCCAGCTCTTTAAAGCTTCTACTCCTTGTGTCTGAAGCATGTACCTGCTGTGAGAGTCCTCATCCCTTTTATGTACAGCACATCTCTGTTCAAGTCTCCTGCTGGGCCTGCACACCATGCCAGTCCTCATGGGTCCCCAGCCACTCTGTATGTAGCCCTAATTTTCCCTAAATGCTGACCTCCCTTGTCCATACCACCTGTCAGGACTTCTGTGTCCCCAGTCCTTCTCTTTATAGAGTGACCTTTCTTCTGCCCTGCAGTGACTTCCTCCCTTGACTCCCAGTTCATGGAAGCCTGTGGGTACCACTCTGCCCTTTGCCCTTCAGTTGTCCGCATGCCACTTACCTGAAGCCAATGTCCTCCTTGTGTCTCTGGAACCCCTGTGACTCCAGCCCACGCCTTTTCTCTTGTGTCCCCATGTCCAGGGTTCAGGCCCCATGTTTCCTAGTCCCATGTGCCTTCAAGAGCCTCCATCTACTGGGACAGCTTGGTATCTGTTTATCTACTAAAGAACATTGTGATTTCATTCAGGTTTTGGGCGTTATGAATAAAGCTGCTGTCTATGTTTTTATCCTAGATTGTGGGTTTAGGCTTTCAAGTTAGCTGGGTAAATATATCAGGACATCTTTCCTGCACTGTATGAGGATCCTATCATAGGCTTTATAATAACTTATCCAGATATCTTGTAAAGGATTTAGCCATTTTGACCAGTAATGAATAATATTTTTGAATACTCTACATCCTAGTAAACAATTGGCACAATCATGATTATTTATTAAGACCATTTTATAAATATGTAGTGTTTCTAACTCATTGGCATTTAATTTGTGTTAATTTTATGAAACATTCATTCTTTTATCTCACAATTCCCTAAAGTTCAATATATTGTATGTATTTACTTATAATCTGCATATATCCGATGTAAATATAACTCAATTTATTTAGGTTTAAGTTGAAGGATTTATCACATTATTAAATGTCACAAGCTTCATGAAATTTGCAGGCAATTCTTGTGGATGTAAGTTTTACAAGTATTATCTCCCATTGTGAGGCTTATCTTCTGCTATTTAAATAATATGTTAGATATAGAACATCTTTAGTTAACACAGCTCACATTATATATTTTTATGGATCATGCATTCAATGCTGTATGCAAAAACTCTCATATAAATAAATTCATGTCTTGTTTAAAAGAAGAATAAAACAATGTATGTACATTATGATTATACCTGTGTAAAAACACTTGGATAGGAAAAGGTGTCAAAACTATAGTAACTGAGATTTTATCAAGTTAGCAGACTCATGAGTAATTTTTTTTCATTTATTCTAAAGAAAATGTTTGTTTTGGAAAAAGGGAATTCTGAAAAGCATCAACATGAACAATAACCCTGTGATTCCATCATCCATGAAAGTCACTGCCAATTCTGAAGTAGGTTCTCCTTTGTTTCTGGATTTCCCCATGTAGCCTATTCTTCAATTGATTGTATGGTGTTGACACACCATAATCTGCATATTTTATAGTATAGCTTAATGGCAACTTTTCATTGGAAAAGAAATGACAGAGCCATGTCCTTACTCAAATTCGAAAAGCCCTTCTAGGGACTGGCTTTGTGACCTATGAAGTAAAGCCACAGCCTGCAACACTGTTATCTCATATGGGCTCCAGTTCTCCAGGCTGCTCCTCTTCCAATCCAGCATTCCACTAATGGCCTGGGGAATGCACTTTAACTCTGTGTGTGTGCAAACTGTTGAAATCTTTACTCAGTATATACTAAGTTGATCTTCTGTATATAAAGATAAGTGAAAATGAACCTTGATGAAGAATGGGATGAGAGAGGGAGTGGGAGATGAGTTGTTGTGGCAGGGATGTTATGGGGGGGAAAGCTGCTATAACCCGAAAGTTGTATTTTGGAAGTTTATATTTATTAAATAAAAGCTGAAAAAAAATCAAAACACAGAAAGAAAGTCCTAGGTGTTTAGCCCCTGCCACCCACATGGGAAACCTGGAAGAAACTCCTAGCTCCTGGCTTCATCCAGAGAGTTGGCATAGAGGTGGATGGAAGTCAGGAGAAGACTGAAGCAAAGGGGAGCACTGTGGCTCCCCCTCCACCCCATGTCATCTGGGGGAATCCTAAAGCTGTGAAATCTCTATCAGCAGCATTCCTGACCTCAGTGCTCCCCTCCAGGGCAAATGAAATTTGTCTCAGGCCTTAGTCTTAGACAGGTGTGGGCTCCCAGAGCAGGAGGCACAGCTAGGCATAGAGGAGGAGCCCTCCCCTATTTAACTCTCCTAATCTGAGCTCGGGGTTGAGGCAGTGGAGAGGGAAGCTGAAGCCCAGCATTATGTGCTAACTGAGAAGAGGGAACCTGAGGGGCCCAGTGACAGACTCAGAGGCCTTCCTAGTCCAGAGCTGACCAGAGCTGACCACGGAAAGGAATGGGGATGGAAGACTGAGACTTTCAAGGCAGATGTTCAGAAAGGCATGGGTTGGCCCTGAAATGTAGATGGCAAGGAGGAAAGAGAGAATCTGACAGCCAGGAGGAGGAAAGCAGCAGGCTGATGAGAGCTTTCCCAGCAGTGCAGGAGCAGGCTGGTGAGTGTGGAGGGTGGGTAGTGACAGTGTCCTGAGTGTGCCTGGGGCATAAAGGAGATGAGAGATGGGCAGTGGGCTGGTGGAGCAGAGGTGGGTGCACGAGTCAGGAAAGAAGGGATGGGTGACGGGAAAACAACAGGGTGGTGCATCTTTGGCCCTCATGTCACCTATTGCTACTGTCTGGATGTACACAATTTTCTCCTTTACTTGAAGAGAGGCAGGATTCAGTGGCACCAGATGCCTGGAGTTTACTACATCTTTGGGGGGGTAGGTGGGGTGGGTCCCACGGGTACAAGCTCTCCTTGCTGGGGGACCAGCACAACCCTGTAGCTGTGCTGCAGCCACCTGGGGTCAACAGGAACCCCTGATTTCTGAGCAATCTGGTGGCTTTGATGGCCACCTCGTCTCCAAGCTCCACAGCCAGCTAGGTTCCTGCCTCGCACTGCACCCCAAGACACAATGCTGCCAGCTGGAGTTGAGGACCATGAGGATAGGGGAGCTTGGGAATAATATCACCAAAGGGATCCCAGGCCCTGTGCTGCCAGCACAGGTAAATCTACCTGCAGCACCAGTATCCCATATTCCCTACTAATTCCATAACCCCATTTTCTGCAAATGATGCTGGGAAAGCAGTGGAACATGGCCCAAGTGCTTGGGCCCGTACACTCCCCATGAAAGACCATCAAGATGTTTTGGAGCTCCTGGCTTCAGCTTGGCCCAGTCAGTGGATGGAAGGTCTCTGTTTCTGCTTCTCCTTCCCTCTCTGTAACTCTGCCTTTCAAATAAATACATAAATCTTTTTAAAAAGTTAAAATTATCAACTTCTTTTACAAAGATGAGTAGTCTTAAAACTCTCTATCTAGTCTATATATATTCTTGATCAAAACATCCAATTATGTGGAGTCTTATTTTGATGGAATGTTTTAAACCAGAGATTGTGGGTTTTTTTTTTTTTCAGATCCAAAATTCTGAATTAAATCTTTGAACATTGGAATTTCTTGTTAGATTTCTTGAGGAATAATGTTGTATATAATGCACTGTCAAGTTATTTAGGGATATTTCAGAGTCTTCAAGACTTCCCTCCCACACGTTGACAATGCTGCCTGTGTACTTTAGTCAACCATCTCACTTGGAACTGAGTATCAGGGCTGAGTCTTTCTCATGGCCTGACTAAGCATCATTAGGTCAGGATATGGGTTAAAAGTGGAAGGTTCTGCAGCCAATACACTTGTGGTGTCATCTCATAGAGGCATTGGTTGGTGCCTTGGCTGCTTTACTTCCAATCCACTCCCTGCTAATGTGCCTGGGAAGCAGAAGAAGATGGCACTAATCCTTGGGGCCCCTGCACCCATGTGGGAGATTTGGAAAAAGCTCCTCATTCCTGGCTTCAGATCAGACCAGCTCTGGACATTACTCTCATTTCAGGGATGAACCAGTAGATGGAAGTTAGCTCCTTACCTATGTATTTCTCCTCCTCTCTGTGTAACTCTGCCTTTCAAATAAATCTTTTAAAAAATGTAAAGTTCTGCCATATAGGGAAGGACCCTATGTGAGATTTAGAAATATTCAGGATAGGGCTATTCAGTAAGGACTAGTTGATTCTATCACTGGGATTATTTGATTCCATAAACCCAGAAGTATTGCCAGGCCTGTTCTTCCTCAAATGGGAGATCAAACAGGAATGGCTTATTATCTCCTCTTCTTTGTTGGAAATGAACAGAAATGCTTGTCTTATTGCCACTATTTCTCCTTTATTCTGTGACAGGTGAGACCCATGGCTTTATGATAATACTGTATTGTATAAAAACTGTTCATGGTTTTATCCACAGACCTTAAAGAAGGAATGATAAATCATTTTCTGTAGTATTCCTTGGCTGCCGTAAATTTGAGGGAAGAAACACAGCTAGATAATTGGAGCTTAAATTGTAATACCATTTTATAGCTAGAACTATTGTGTCATGTGTGTGGTAAATAGATATCCCTTATGTAGAGGCCTTTATGGCAGCTTAACCCACTACTACTGAGAGCCCACTGTAAGGTAAAGCCTGTCAATCTACTACTGATCCCTTCTGGAGCAAAGGAGCCTTCCACTAGCTATGGTAACTCCTTACTGTCCATAGTCTTCTTTTTAAGACTGATTTATTTATTTGGAAGGCAGAGTTAGAGAGAGAAAGGGAGAGAGGCCTTCCATCTGCTTGTTCAGTCCAAAAATGGCTGCAACAGTCAAATCTGAGCCAATCTCAAGCCAGGAGCCTGGAGCTTTTTCTGGGTCTCCCATGTGGGTGCAAGGGCCCCAGCACTTGGACCATCTTTACGCTTTCCCAGGCCATTAGCAGACATCTAGATTATAGGGGAGAAGGTAGGACTTGAACTGGTGCCCATATGGGATGCTGCAGAGAGGCTAACCTACTATGCCATGGTGCCAGCCCCCCATAGAATCTTTGGAAAGGGAGAATCCAACCTCCAAAGATGACCATCAGTTGACCGAGGCTGGCGTACCCTTGGGTGTCACTGGGTAAGGGAGGTGGGTATGCTCACAGAGATAAGATGAAGAGGATGGAGCAACTGGGGATGATATGGCACATTGCAGGAAGCTTGGATTGTGCGTAAAGACATAGCACAGACCTCATACGTCTTGTCTAGATTGTGAGTCTGGTCTGTGATGTGATGCAGATCCTGGGTGCTGAGACAGCCCAGGTGGTGCAGAGAACATCAATGAGAGTGGCTAGGAGCTCACTTGTTTATTGTTTGCTGTCATTTGTGTAGCTGCTCATGGAGATGACTAGAGTTCAGGATTCCTAGTGCCCCCCCCCCCTTGATGCATACAGCTTCTGTCTGGACCCATGTGTTATCCCTGGGTCATTAGATAAGAATGGAAGTAATTTGGCTGTTGTCAAAATTGTGTGCTGAATGGTGAGTAGCATAGTCCTTTGCCTTGGATGCAGATCTCAAATATCCTGCCAAGATCTATGATATCCAAACAGTGTCACTGCTTACAACTGAAGCATGGTCTACACCCTGCACATTTCCTCACCCAGCCAAGCTGGTAGATGTGTAGACAAGATCAAGTGGGTGATGATAGCAAGTGTGCCACTCCCATAAGTTTGATGCAGACAGCAAATTAGTACTAGGGACAGTATAGCTGTTATAGCAGAATCCATCATCAAGAAAAGAAGTAGATGTTATAGTTTTCAATAAAATCCATTAGAGAACTTGGAAGTAGTTGTTGGGTTTATAGTTAGAGGCATACTGATGGACAGAGGGATCAGCTCCCATTGCCATCAACCCAGCCCCAAGTTTCTCAACAACAAATGGTCCTTTTGCACTGAGTCTATTTATTTTTTCTTTTTTTGACAGGCAGAGTTAGAGAAAGAAAGAGAGACAGAGAGAAAGGTCTTCCTTTTCTGTTGGTTCACCCCCCAAATGGCCTCTACAGCCAGCGTGCCATGGCCAATGTACTGTGCTGATCCAAAGCCAGGAGCCAGATGCTTCTCCTGGTCTCCCATGCAGGTGCAGGGCCCAAGGACTTGGGCTATCCTCAATTGCCTTCCTGGGCTGCAACAGAGATCTGGACTGGAAGAGGAACAACCAGGACAGAATCTGGCACCCCAACTGGGACTAGAACCTGAGGTGCCAGTGCTGCAGGTGGATGATTAGCCAAGTGAGCCACAGTGCTGGTGAGTCTGTTTCTTTATGATGCTATTTTTAGAGTTTAGTTTTCCCAGCTTTTTCTAGTTTTTTTTTTTTTTTTTAGATGGGAAGTCTGCCTTATGGATTTTATATATTTCTTCTTCATAAAATAGAGATTTTAGATCTGATAATTTCCATCTACCACTCTTTTATTCATGAGTTCTTGTATAATGTGTGTTCATTTTCAATCATTTCCTAATATTTTATAATTTCCCTTGAGTTTTTTTCCATTCCATTACTTACTTTTTTCCCACAATATACTGCTTATTTTCCACTTATATTACAGCTTCTCATGTATCTTTCTGGTTCTGGCTTTTAGAATTTATTAAAAAACATTGAAAGAGAGAGAGAGAGAGAGAGAGAGAAAGAGAGAGAGAGAGAGAGAGAGAGATTGCCCAGCTTCCTAGATACTCACAACTGTTGGAGTTCATCCAGGCAAAATGGAGCCAGAAATTCAGTGTAAGTCTTCCACATGGGTGGCATGATGCAATTACTTCAGCCATCACCTGCTTCCTACCAGGATTCATATTAGCAGGAAGCTGAAATGAAAGCAGAGCCAGGACTTGAACTTAGATGCTTTGATTTTGATTTGGATATAACACACATCTTTTTTTTTTAAAGATTTATTTAATTTTATTTGAAAGAAAGTGTTACAGAGAGAGGTAGAGACAGAGAGAGAGGTCTTCCTTCTGCTGGTTCACTCCCCAGGTGGCTGCAATGGCTGGAGCTGTGTCAATCTGAATCCAGGAGCCAGGAGCTTCTTCCAGGTCTCCTACGTGGATGCAGGGGTCCAAGGACTTGGGCCATCTTCTACTGCTTTCCCAGGCCAAAGCAGAGAGTTGGATTGGAAGAGAAGTAGCGAGGACTAGAAACAGTGCTCATATGGGATACCAGTGCTTCAGGCCAGGGTTTTAATCCCTGTGTCACAGCACTGGCCCCAACACACATTATCGTAACCACTAGACCAAATACTCCTAATTGTGATCAGAGAAAATATCTTAAATAATTTCAGTTTGTCAAGGTTTATTCAAGTAATTTTATGATGTAGCAAATTGTTTTCTGTGGAAAATATTGCATGCACACTGAATGAAAGCCATATTCTCTTGATTAGTGTGGTATATATCAACTTTGTTGTTTTACCATATTCAGATCTTCCATATCATTTTCAGTCTGTTTAATAGTTGTGCCACCCATTCCTAAAAGAAGGATACTGGCAAATTCAAATGCTATTGTTGAAGACTATACTTATCCCTTTGTCTTGTTTTCCTATAATGTTGAACATTTCTGTAGATATGTGTGTGTGTGTGTATATATATATATATATATATATATATATATATATATGTTATCTTATTTACATTGCTTGACATCTATATAACTAAAAGATGTCCCACTTTATCTTTCGTAACACTGTTTTAAAATTTTTCTATTATTGAGGTGGCCAGCCACTATAACTCTCTCTCTTTGTTACATTTTGGTATATCTTTGTTTCATCATTTAAATTTTCAACTCTTTATATATATTAAAGTTTTCTTCTCCTGTATACAATATATTTTTTGATAGCATTTATTTGAAGCCCACATGAAAACCTTTGACTTTGGAATATTTCTTTATTTAAAAGGCATAGTGACAGAAAAAAGAAGAAGGGAAAGAGAGAGATACTTTTCATCTACTGTTTTAGTTCTCAAATACCCACAAAATTTAGGGCTAGGACATGCTGAAGCCAGAATCCAGGAGCCACTCACAGGTCTCCTAAAGGGTGGTAGCCTTCAAACCATATTGGCCATCATACATTGCCTCCCAGACACATTACCAGGAAGATGAATCAATAGTGTAGAGCAGCAGAAATTCAAACCTGGCTCTATTGGAAATGAAGGCATCACAAGCAGTGGCTTAACCTCTGTACCAAAATTCCCACCCAATCTTCACTTTTTAAAAACATTTTATTTTTAACTGACAAATAGCTACATATATTTGTAGGTAAGTACATTATTTTTGATAAACAAGATTATTTGTAAATCCAGTCAGCATACATAATTGACCTAAAAACTTCAAAAGAAAAATAAGTTTTAAAATCACTTAGAAAGCTATCTCTAGGAAAGTGGTTTTCCTCAGACAACAACCAGCCGAAATCTAACCAACACCAGCTTAATTGGCAAAAGTTCCAAAAACTGGAGGTGTGTGCTGCTTGCTGCTGCTCCTCAGCAGGCTTACACTAAGAGTTGCACTATAAACTCTGAGAGAAAAAAGAACATCTGCATTGTTTCCTCTTGGTAGGAGAGAAGATAAATCTCAGTTATGGGATCAACCATAACACAACAAAAACCTGAATGAACTAGATCAAAATATTAGTAACAGAATTTGGTGTGAGTTGACTTAAGGTAGAATGAGGACTTATGCAAGGTATATTGCACAAAGCATGTTACTACAATGAAGACAAGTGCAGTCTAGATAGAAAACCAGATGCAAATGGCACATGTCTATGACAAGACTCTCCACCACTTGTGAATGTAGAAGACTAATTTAAAATGTTGACACTACAATATATAAGTGCACATAGTGTATTCTATAGCTGCCAGGTTTACTTTTTTAAGAGAACTGTAAGATACGTTGTGGTTGAGACTTGGATCTTCACCCTTGTAAAAGTCCATGTTCTATCACCATGATGCATGGTCAGACTTAATAGCCCCATTCACTAAATATTTGGATCAAGATATAACCAGTTTTCTTGCAAAGGTCATTTTTAAGTCAATTCTAGTAATTAATAGCTACACAACAAGTCATTAATACACAGCAACATGCATCAAGAAAGCAAGAAATATCACCCATCTCTTCTGCATTTTAGGAATATAACTTCTGAGCAATAGGGCTCACATCATTGAGATCTGTGAACATTTTTCATATTCCTACTGAAAGATGTAATGTAACCAATCCAAAGCCAGGAGCCAGGAGCTTCTTCTGGGTCTCCCACATGGGTGCAGGGGCCCAAAGACTAGGGCCATCCTCCACAGCTATTCCAGGCCACAGCAGAGAGTTGGATCAGAAGTGGAGCAGCTGGAACCAGAACCAGCACCCACATCCACTGGTTTACTCCCTAAATGGCTGCAATGGCTGGAGCTTAGCTGATCCAAAGCCAGGATCCAGGAGCTTCTTCCAAGTCTCCCATGCTGCTTCAAGTGCCCAAAGACCTGGGCCATCTTCTACTGCTTTTCTAGATCATAGCAGAGAGCTGGATCAGAAGTGGAGCAGCTGGAAATTGAACTGGCACCATATGAGATGCCAGCACTACAGGTGAAAACTTTACCTGCTATACCACAGTGCCAGGCCCATGAAGCACCATTTATTAAAGAGATTATCCTTCATCTAATGTAGTCTGGGCACTTTTATAAAAAATCAGTTGGCTGTATGTATGTGGATTAATCTCTGGGTTCGCTATTCTGTTCTGTTGATCCATGTGTTGGTTTTTATGTTAGTATCATGCTATCTTAATTACTACAATTTTGTTGTAAGTATTGAAATCTGGTATTATGACACCTCCATCTTGATATCTTTGTCTCAGAATCACTGGCTATTCTGGGTCTTTTGTGATTCCATATGAATTTTATGGTTGTTTTCACTAATTCTGTAAAGAATGTTATTGGTGTTTTGAAAGGAATATCATTGAATCTGTAGGTTGCTCCAGGAGGTATAGACATGTTAATGATTTGATTCTTCCAATCCATAAACAATTAATATCTTTCCATTTTTTTGTGTCCTTGATGATTTCTTTCATCAATGCTTTAAAAATTTCTTATAATTTCCTTTTTTGTGGGGTATGTGCTGCAATTCATAGAACTAGAAATGTGACTTAGAGGGAATGTAGACTTCCTATGGTGTGTATCTTCAGTTCCCAGAGCATTTGCTTTCAGTTTGTTGTCAGTTTCTGGTTGGAAATGTGACCACTAGAGCCTTGTTCTTGTTGTTGAGGGACACAAAAGGGACAATTATTGTTACACTAGCAAGCCTGAGTGATTCTGGGGTTTGTGGCACCAATAGCTCTGGCTCTAGGACTGTGTGATGTGAATAGTCCCTTTCTCAGTTCTTTCACGCTCATCCGATGGCAGGAGCCAGGTGCCAGGTGCTTTTCCTGGTCTTCTATGGGGTGCAGGGCCCAAGCACTTGGGCCATCCTCCACTACACACCCGGGCCACAGCAGAGAGCTGGCCTGGAAGAGGAGCAACCAGGATAGAATCCGGCACCCTGACCGGGACTAGAACCCAGTGTGCCAGCGCCGCAAGGCGGAGGATTAGCCTGTTGAGCCACGGCACCGGCCTCTCAGTTCTTTCTAAGAGAGCGCAACAGGGGCTTGTATCATCAAAACCCCTCATCCCAGGACTGGGTGATGTTGACTAAACCCTGCCCTAGTCTTGCAGGATGACTACAAGGTATAAAGAGGATTTTGTCTAGGTAGATACAGATCTGGAGAGGTAGAATGCATGCAGGTTCTTCCAGAAGTGCCACCAGGTAGATTCTAGTCTCCTTAAAGAAATTAGTACTGATCATTACAGCCTTGGTATTGCATGGTACAGAGGGGTTATTATCCAGATTTCTTATGGTGTGAGGCAAGTATTGTAGATAGTGGTGTCTGTCTGAAACACAGCAATAGAAATAGCACAGCACTCCAAATAACATAAGTGAATACAAATTACTCCAAGGATTATAATACACAACTGTTCCTGAGGATTCATTCTGAGAGAAGGGCAGTGGGAGCAAGAGGCAGGGAGTCACAGCACAGACACTGGGAGTCAGGTGAATCCAGGCTATAGGTGAACAGCTCACAGACTCATTTATTTCAGTTGGTACTGCAGCTTATAGCTGAGGCAGCCAATCCGGTCAAGGGGTGGTTTATGCTGTAACCAATCACTGCCTGTTGCCAGGCAGGCTCCTTTCCCAGGTGGGTTCTGAAGCCATTCCTGAGTAACTGATACTTGCTTGCCAGTGGCCATCTTGGCACGGCCTTCTCATTCCACCACATCCAACATTAACAATCTAAGTTCCACAAGGCACAGGTGAAATTGGACCTAGTTCTCACACTACAAAGCTTTTGCTGGGGTTTATGCCTGGGACTGCATCACCATGAGCTAAGAAATGCAGAGGCAAATTCCTCAGGTCAGGTTAGGATTTTTATGGGATTTTACTTGTGCTATTCCCAATAAGATAAGGAGAACCCTCTTGGATCTTATAGAGTGAATGAGCATAGCTTTGGGGTTTATGACCCAAACTCCCACAATTGCAGGATGCAGTAGGCATGCTCCCCACCACCTAATTTGTCTCTAGTCACTTCTGTGAGCAGCAGAACAAAAATAAACTATGTGTGTGTGTGTGTGAGTGTGTGTGCGCGTGTGTGCGTGTGATGTTCTGTTATGTACATGCATTTTCATGTTTTGGAATACAGACAGCCTGAAAATGTCCCAAAGCTTTATATTTTTATTCTGATTTTCTATCAGTTCCTCCTTCAATACATTGCTTTTTGCATTTTCCTGTAAGCATTAAAGAGAAACCAAACCATTATTTAAATATTTTATTTAGGAATCACAGTTGGTGACATGGCAGCTGATCCAGTTCCCTGCTAATGTGCTTTATAAAGCAGAACATAGTCCAAGTTCTTGGAACCCTGCTAACCATGCAGGAAACCTAGGATGGAGTTCCAGGCTTCTGGCTTTGGCCCGGCCCACCCTTAGCCATTGCTTCCATTTGGGGAATGAACCGTAAGTTAGAATATCTTTCACTCTCTGTCTCTCCTCTGTCACTCCATACTTCAAATAAATAAAAGTGATTTTTTAAAATAAGGCATCTCCTCTGTTAAATATATAATTTTATTTTTCACAAGTTTGACTTTAACAAAATCCAGAATCAAGTCTCTTTATAAATTGAATTGCCTTTGCTCCAGATTCTTATAGCATATTCTTCATTTTCCTTTAAAGCAACATCAGAATCACCTACTTGTATCCATGTTTCTTGTATGTGCATTAAAACTATTCCAGGCTGTACCCTCTTACCCACCTCCAATTCTGCTTGTATATGTAATAGTAGTTGTTAGCAAAGTACCCTAATAATAGCCACACCATCTGTCTTAATCTTCTTGGGCTGCCATAGCAAAATACTACAGCCTGTGTTAAACAAAATAAAATTTATTTCTCATAGTTATGAAAGTTGGACAGTTCAGTGTGGTGGAATGAGAAGGCCATGCCAAGATGGCCGCTGGCAAGCAAGTATCAGTTACTCAGGAATGGCTTTGAAACCCACCTGGCAACAGATCCTGCCTGGCAACAGGCTGTGATTGGATGGCTTTGGAAACTGCCTGGCAACAGGCTGTGATTGGTTGGGGCATAGACCGCCCCTTGACTGGATTGGCTGGTCTTGGCTATATAAGCTCTTGTACTACCTGAAATAAATGAGTCTGCGGGCTGCTTGCCTCAAGTCCGCTTTCACCTGACTCCTGGGGTCTGTGTGGTGACTCAGTGCCTCTTGCTCCCACCACGCTCCTCCTCTCAGAAACCAATCCACTGCAACATTGTTGAGAAATCAACTGCAACAGTTCAGTATCAAAGTCTTGGCTAAATTTGGTTTTGTTGAGCTCTCTCTTTTGTGGATTGATTTCATCTCACCATTGCCTGAGATATTCTTCCTTCACTATGTGCATGCAGTAGGAGAGGGCAGTGTTCTTTTTTCCTATACCTTTGAGTACACTAATCACAAGAGGAGGGCCACACCCTTATTATTCTAAAGACCTCATCTCAAAATGTCAACACTATGAAGGGAAACATTTCAACATACATATGATAACAACATACAAAATGGTAGAAAAATAAAATATAGGTTCATTTTGGTGCAAATTTAAAATTATACCATTTATATAATATAAATTTCCATAGACTTATCAAAACCTCCTTATATGAATAGATTTTTAAAAATTGTGCAACATAGTAAACATATCCTTTGTTTCATTTTCCACCAATGTATTGAAGTGTGGATGACATGAACATTAAGTCCATATAGTCCATACCATTCCCAGAAAGGTGTATTTGTGGTGATCATGGTTGGAGGCTAAGGCTGGGTGTTCATGATGGAAAGCCAGGCCACTACAGAAGGAGAGGAACCAAGAAAAGTTTTATATTCTCAGAGAATGGAGCAATTTACAGACATGAGACAGCTGACTCCTGGTGATAGAAATAATCTTCATGAATTGTTAGAAAAGCACAGATAGTAACAACCTCTACCAGATTTCCTTTTTAGGCCTTTAAGCATAGCATGTGTATTTTGGGAGAGTTCAAGGACTATCCCAAGACCCTAAGCAGTTATTTTAATATGAGGACAACATAGGATCTGGGAGATTTATTTGCAGTTTCCTTTAAACCCTGTGATTAGAAGCATGCAAGGACAGGAAAGGTGATGTTGGTGTTGTGTTACTGTCAATGCAGCTCAGGGCACTAGAATCCCTCTCACACAATTTTGGTACAGAGGTGTGATGAAAGGAACTCTGTTGTAAATGGGCTTTAAAACATATCGCCAAATTTGAGCATTAATTAATAGAATGACCAATTGTTTGTCAATGAATATATCTGTAGGTGACATTAGATTTCCACCATTAACTTCTAAGTTGATCTGACAATTAGGTCAATTATTTTGTCTCTTTGCCATGGTTATTATATTTTGTCACAAAATCTTTGGAAGATGAAGATTGCATTAGCCAAAATAGGTGGTATAGAGCCACACTATTTGTCACCTTTGGTTCAAGGAAGTGCTTCCTTTTAGTTTGGGTCTCTGCTGACAGAGATTTGGGATTCAAAAGGCTCCCATAACCTTGGCAACTAGTGTTAAGAACCTTGGGTGATCACTGATATCATACATGAGTGTCAATTGCTAAATTAACAACAAGAGTCACTGTACACTTACTTCCCATGCAGGACTTCTGTCCTCAATGAATTGTATTATGAGAACTAACTATAAAACTTGTTCTCAGTTTTGTGTGTGTGTATGCAAATTATTGAAATCTTTACTTAGTACAGAGTTGGTCTTCTTTGTATAAAGTTAATTGAAAATTAATGGAAAATGGGACTGGCAATGGGAGAGGGAGGAGTAAGTGGTGTCGAGTAGGAATGGGAAGGTGGGTATGGTGGGAAGAATCACTATATTCCTAAAGTTGTACTTATGAAATTAGTACTCAATAAATAAAAGGTTTCTTTGGGAAAAACAAAGGTTTGGGTCCCTGGTTTGCAAACTGAGGCATGCATCCAGACCAATAATAATACAATCAACAGTCAGAAGAATGGTGTGAAGATGAATTTGGATAACTTTTTCCTAGGATTTATTATATAATTTATTTGAAAAGCAGAGTTACAGGAAAGGAAGGAGAGAGGGTTCCCTCCTCAAATGGATGCCATAGTCACAATTGGACCAGGCCAAAGCTGTGAGCCTGGGAATACTTCCAGACCTCTCATATGGGTGGCACTGTCCCAAGCACTTGGGCCATCCCCTGCTTCCCACTCAGGCACATCAGCAGAGAGCTGGACCTGAAATTGAATGGCCAGGACTTGGACCTGGACTCATAGAATGCCAATGCTACATTCATTTATTTAACCAGCTGATTCAAAATTCCAGGCCTTGAATTGCTTTTGTCATTTCATGCTGGGAGGTGACCACTGCCAGAGAGGATAACAGTGTTTGCTGTCTAAGGCTACATGTCAGGAACAGGATAAGGAAACTCTCCAACATCATGTAACAAAAGCTATTCAAGGGCCTGGTATTGTGGTTCAGTTGGTTAAGCCACCACCATATGAATGCCATTTTTCTTTCTAGTTTTAAGAACAAGGCAAAATTGGACTGCATCAGAAAGCAGTGGGAATACTCATCCCTTTGTTAATTGTTTCTTTTATCATAAATTGCGATACTTGAAGCCTTTGAATTTCCTTATATTTGGCCATCTTACTCATTTTAATTTGGCCTGTGGATTTCCACTTTAGCCAAATTTTAACTTCCAAAAACTTAGTTTACTTTTAATGTGTTACTTATTCTGTTAGTCACTCTGCCTCCTATGGAATAATTGAGTTCATTTGACCATGGAAAATTGAAGCATTGTCATAGTTAAAATGAAGTATAATAAGTGAATACCTTATTTTTTCTTCTCTTTAATTTTTATAATTTTCCTAAGATCATATGTTGTATTTTGGTTAAATTTAGGGCTATCTATAACAACAATTGTAACTTGGGCCACACTATGGATTTTATTCATGAAAACAGGTGCATATTGGAAGCTGTGAAAGTTAATTTTAATGAAGACTTGTTTATTTTAAAGGCAGAGTTAGAGAGAGGGTGAGGGATGGAGCAAGGGAAGGAGGAAGAGAGAGAGAGAGACAGAGACAGAGAAAGATCTTCCATCTGCTAGTTCATTGCCCAAATGGCTGCAATGGCCAAGGTTGGGCCAGGCTGAAGTCAGGAACCACGAGCTTCATCTGGATCTCCCAAATGAATGCAGGGACCCAAGATGTTGAGCCATCATTTATTGCTTTCCCAAGCACATTAGCAGGGAGCTGGATTGGAAGTGGAGTAGCCAAGGGTTGAATCAGCATTCATATGGGATGAAGGCATCATAGGCTCTGGCTTAACCCATTAAGCCACCATGCTGGTCTCAAGAGTTAATTTAGACCCTGTTCCATGGGAACACCAGAGTCCATCAGTGTCCTTTTAAATCTGCTTATTATATCATTAAGCATTATAATTTCTACTTGGATCAAAGTATGGGCTTTTTAAAAATACACGCATATAGACAAGAATAATTTATTCATTTTGTATTTTCTGTCCCTTCCTCTGATTTCTAGATTTTAATGAACATATTTCTAGTGTTTTATTTTTCATTCATCATATTTCTCTCCTTTTCTCATTTAGGCATCTGGGCACCTAAAACCACAGTTTTTAATTTCCATATTTCTTTGAAAATGTTTTTGTGGAGCTTCTGGGTGGGTGCAGGTAAAGCAGGTAGGTATTGGGTATATGACTTTGCCAAATTCACCATGACACTTTACAACAAATGGGATGGTTTAGATCACCAGAAGTTGTTTCTCATAGTCCTGCACATAGGAAGTCTGAGATCAAGGTGTTTGCAGGCTTGGTGACTTCTTCGACCTTACTCCCTGGCTTCCAGTCAGCCACTAACTTGCTGTGTGCTCACATGGTATTTCCTTTGTCCATGTGAATCACTGGTGGCTCTCCTTACAAGGATAGGTGTGAGTCTGAATTAGGGCCTCACACTTGATATCATTTTCTTTTTGTTATACCTTTAAAGGTCTGTATCTAGAAACAATCACATTGGGGTTTAGGGCTGAAAGATATTCACTTTTGGGAAAATCAGTTCATCCCATTACAGTGAGAGGTCCTAGTGCTCTGCCTCCAGGAAGCCAGGTCTGAGGAGGGATTAGTGTTTGAAAGAGGGTTAGGATGCCTCATAATATTATTTTCTATTCAATCTATCATAGGCACAAATACATATACACTTACAAACTCCTGTGTATGCATACACAAAATACAAATGTCTAAATGTTGCATTCAGGTAAAATCAACATAGTAATCCATAAAATGGAATGTTAGAAAATATTAAAATGAAAGTACTAATGAAGTAAGGGGAGAGGGAGTGGGAAAGGGGAGGGTTGCGGGTGGGAGGGAAGTTATGGGGGGGGGAAGCCATTGTAATCTATAAGCTGTATTTTGGAAATTTATATTCTTTAAATAAAAGCATTATAAAAAAAGAAAAAAAAGAAAATATTAAAATGGAAAAGAAATAGGAAAATGAGAACACAGGTAGTTATATAAGAGTATATATGATTCCATCATTCATCATTCCCAAAACACATGCATCATAGTATGAGAAACAAAACTAAAACTATTCTTTATAGGAATACAGGCCAGTTTACAAGAGGGATGTTGTCCTAATTATTTTATAAACTTTGAATATATGTTAATCTGTTTGAAATTATGATTATATGATAAATAGGGAAGATAGGTTCTGAGAGAGTAACTGTTACTATAGCAAAAGGTTTAATACTTGCTTTCATTATCAAACATTATCTACTAAAGTAACTGCAGAGTGGTTCATTATGGATTTTTCAATTCTTTACCAGTTTTATTTTAAAGATTTATTTTATTTATTTGAAAGAATTACAGAGAGGTAGAGATAGAGAGAGAGGTCTTCCATCTGCTAGTTCACTCCCTAGATGGCCACAACGGCCAGTGCTGTGCCAATCTGAAGCCAGGAGCCAGGAGCCTCTTCCCAGCCTTGCATATGGGTGCAGGGGCCCAAGGACTTGGGCCATGTTATACTGATTTCCTAGGCCATAGCAGAGAGCTGGATTGGAAGAGGAGCACCCGGGACTATAACTGACACCCATATGGGATGCCCTTGCTTTAGGCCAGGGCTTTAACCCACTGCACCACAGCGCTGCCTCCCCCCCCCCCATTTTTACATAATAACATTTTAAAAATCATAGCTAGATTTTTAAAAAAGATTTGTTTATTTACTTTTAAGATAGAGTAGATAGAAGTAGAGGCACAGAGAGAAAGAGAGAGAGAGCAAGAGCGAGAGAGAGAGAGAGAGAGAGAATCATTCTTCCACTGGTTCAGTCCCCAAATGGCCACCATTGCCAGGGCTGGGCCAATCCAAAACCAGGAGCCTGGAGCTTCTTCTGGATCTCCCACGTGGGTACAGGGACCCATGCACTTTGGCTGACTTCTATTGCTTTTCCAGGTGCATTAGCAGGGAGCTGGATTGGAAGTGGAGCAGCCAGTATTCTAACCGGTGCCCATATGGGAGGCTGGCACTGCATTACCTGATAATGCCACAGAGCTGGCCCATAGATGTGCTTTTAATTCTTGTACTTATTTTACCAATTTGGTGAATTAGATATGATTATTGCTAAACTTGTGATAAAATGTTAAATGGACATATATGTCATATTAGTTTGTTCAAAGCCAACAAAGTGCATTAGTAATAATGTGCTAAATTCACAGAATACTGACAACTTATTGAGTTTATTTTTAGTAGCTAATGGATAATTACTATGTGGTAGTTGCAAACATAATTCATAAGTTACTGAGCACTCATGTATTAAAATTGAATGGGGGGGTGGCACTGTGGCATGGTGGATGATGCCACCACCTGCTGTGCCAGCATCCCATATGGGCACCAGTTAGAGACCTGGTTGTTCCACTTCTGATCCAGCTCTCTGCTATGGCTGGAGGGGGTGGGGTGCAGTGGATGATGGTACAAATCCTTGGGCCCCGGAACAAACGTGGGAGACCCAGAGGAAGCTCCTGGCTCCTGGCTTCAGATTGGCTCAGCTCCAGCCATTTGGGCCAGTTGGGGAGTGGGCCAGCAGATGGAAGACCTCTCTCTCTCTTTCTCTCTCTGCCTCTCCTTTTCTTTCTGTGTAACTCTTTCAAATAAATAAATTAATCTTAATAAATGAATAGGGAGCCCTCACGTCTGCAAGGTGTTTCACCTGCCTTGTACTATGCCTGAAAGCAGAATCGAGTATACGCATGTCATGGATGCACTCTCCTGGAGGCAGAATACTCAACTTCTAAAAGTGAAAGACCAAAAGACAGCAACACAATCCAAGTCTCCTACATGGATGGCAGGAATCCAATTACCTGGGCTATGACCACTGCCTCCCAGGGTCTAAATTAGCTGGAAGCTAGAGTCTGGAGCTGGAGCCGGGCTTCAAACCTAGGCACTCAGGTGTGGACAGAGGTGTCTTAACTATTAGACCAAATGCCTGCTCTGAGGCTCTGTGTTTAATTAACTTTCTTCAAGCAGAAGCCTCATGGTGTAATGGGAAAAACAGCCTTGGAATCTAACAAATCTGATTCTTGGATTGAGTGACCTTGGGCAAGTTGCTTTCCTTCTATGAATTTCTGTTTCTTTCTCAATGGACACCTTGCAACCCAGTGTCTAGGAGTGCCCCTAGCACAACCCGAATTGGCCTAAAGGACTAGCAGCCATGATGAGTCAGCCACTCCGAGACCCTCTGGAGGCCAGCGCCCTCTCTCAGCAGGTGTGTGCACAGCCTGCTCTCTGAGCTTGGAGTCTGCCCTCTGGGTGTCCTTTCCCAGACCACTGAGGGCGGTGGCAGCGCGATGGCCTCTTGGTGTCCCCTGCTCATTCCCAAGCAGAACCAGCCAAGGGGGAGGAGAGATGGAAGGGACCTTCGCTGAGGGCTGTGCCGAGGCCGCGACCCTCAGAGTGCAGGAGATCTAAGGAGCAGGCCTTGGCGCCAAGCCCCGACCTAACCTGTGAGGGGCCACTGCGCCCTTGGTGCTCCCCTTGGCCCTCGCTCCCCCTCCTCCGCCCTCCTGTGCCTCCCACGCCTCCTGCCCGGGACACCACCAGGCAGTGGTGTCTGTGCAGAGCGAGCAGAGCCAGTGGCGCCCGCACGCCCTGCGCTGCTGCACAAGCTGGGCCGGGCCTCCGGGATGCCTAGGCGGCAGCCTGGAAGAGAGTCCCTTCATCGAGGCCTCAGCAGGAGCCGTGTCCGTGTCCCGCAGTGCAGGAGATCCAAGGAGCAGGCCCCACATGTGCGCGGCCACCGCCCCTTCGGCGATCCCCTAGGCCCTAGCTCCCCCTCCTCCACCCTCTCGCGCCCCCGCCCTGGTCACCACCAGGCAGCAGTGTCTATGCAGAGCGAATGGCGCCCGCAGGCCCTGCGCTGCTCGCCCTCCACAAGCTGGGCCCGGCCGCCCGGGATGCCCATGTAGCAGCCTGGAAGGCTGCTGGTCTAGTGCGCCCAGAGCGGAGATCCTCGGCCCCACGCAGGCCGAACACCCTCAACCCTTGCGTGATGAGGCGCTGAAGCAGCCACTGGTGCTGGAGGGCCACCCCCAAAGACGAGAAAACGCCCTGGCCGAGGGCGTTGGCACCGGCCTGCTTGAGTGGAGGGGGGCGGGTGCATGGCGCAGAAACGTTCCCTGCCACTCTTTCTGCTCCCTGGCCCTGGACTAGGCGGTCCAGCCCCCACCTCTCCTACTCGACCACCATTGCCTCCACCATGGGCAATGACAGCGGCGGGCCTGGGGGTCAGGGACAGAGCAAGGGGACCGGCAGAACTGTGAGCCCTGTGGGAAGATGCAGAGCCCGCTGTGCTGCAGCCGCACCAGCGCCAGGACTGGAAGGAGCAGGAGCTCCTGTGCCAGGGCAGTTAGGGCGCCTCTGGCCGCGGGGCAGGCCTGCACCAGCACCCAGGCCTTTCTCCTACACCGCGGCCCAGGGCCGGTGGGTTCAGAGCCTGGGAGGCCAGGTAAAGAGCGACACGTCGGGATAGTGCCTCCGCAGCAGCCAAGGCTTCGGGCACAGCTGCCAGAGATGCGGCCAAGGCAAAGGCCGAGTCCCTGGCCCACCCTGCTGTAGCCCGGAACCCTGGCCTCTAGGGCCCAGCAGTGGCTGAAGTGGAGCCGGGGAAGGAGGAGCCGCTGACCTGCCAGTCACTGTTTCTGGAGAAGGCGACCCTGTATCCACCTATCAACACACCTCGCCAAGGGCTGGGCCACAGCTGCGGTCTGCAGCCCAAAGGGCAGACAAAGCCGCTTCCAGCGCTGCCTTGCATGAACAAGCAGGACATCTGTAGTGGACGACTTCCTGAGCAAGACAGGCGAAGAGGTGCGCGCCCTGCACTGCAGAGGCAAGTCCACGGACAGCCAGCTGGGTAGTCAGAACAGCGACTCTCCTAGGGCATCAGAAGGGATAAGATTACCTGGATCGAGGGCAAGGAGCCCAGCTGTGAAGCCCCTGGGCTGCTGCTGAGCAGCATGGACGACCTGATCCTCCACTATAATGAGAAGCTGGGCAACTATAAAATCAATGGCAGGACGAAAGCCATGGTTGCTTGTTATCCAGGCAATGGGACAGGTTATGTGTGGTATGTTGATAATCCAAATGGAGGTGGGAGATGTGATATATATATATAAAAGACTGGGGTGCCAAGGGAAGTGGAGGTATACTTCGAATTTTTCCAGAAGGCAAGCCCAGTTTGCTGACATTGAACCCAAATTTGCTAGACTGCTGTTCATCTGGTCTGACCCTCGCAACCCTCCTGAAGTACAACCAGCATATGCTACAAGGTGCAAAATAACTGGTATTTTGATGGAGATGAGAGAGCAGGAGCTAAAGTAAAATATCTACCAGGTGAAAAAGGAGTGAGGGTTGAACTCAATAAACCTTCTGAATTAATCAGTAATACGTCTTATAGAGCCCGTTATCCAGCAATACCCTCGGTTCACTACAATAATTATTGACACTGTTTGTTAACTCATGAATGCAAATAAATGGGATAAATAAAAATAGAAAACAACTGGGCATTTTAATAAGGAAAATATACAACTGTTTTGTGTTGCATCAAACAAGATTTCACTGCTGTGGCTTTATACTGCATGATCCACTCAGAATCTGTGATTGCTTATGGGAGGAAGGTAAGCTGTCAGTGGAAAATGGTTTTTACATCTGGACAGGAAATAAGTGCCCTGTGTGAAATTTTTTCATTCTTTTTTTAAACTTTTATTTAGAATATAAATTTCCAAGGTACAGCTTATGGATTACAATGGCTTCCCCCCCATAACTTCCCTCCCACCCACAACCCTCCCCTTTCATTCACATCAAGATTCATTTTCAATTCTCTTTATATACAGAAGATCAGTTTAGTATATGTTAAGTAAAGATTACAACCGTTTGCCCTCACATAGCAACACAAAGTGAAAAATACTGTTGGAGTACTAGTTATAGCATTAAATCACAATCTACAGCACATTAAGGACAGAGATCCTACATGATATTTTTAAAAAAAAATTGATTAACTTTCTATTCAATTTCCAATTTAACATCAAGTTTTTTTTCATTTTCAATTATCTTTATATACAGAAGATCAATTCAGTATATACTAAGGAAATTTTCATCAGTTTGCTCCCACACAGAAACACAAGGTGTAAAAATGCTGTTTCAGTACTAGTTCAACCGGGATCTCACTCGCAGAGAACTTTCATTTAGGTCTTCTTTTTTTTTTCCAGAGTGTCTTGGCTTTCCATGCCTAAAATACTCTCATGGGCTCTTCAGCCAGATCCAAATGCCTTAAGGGCTGATTCTGAGGCCAAAGTGCTGTTTAGGGCATCTGCCATTCTATGAGTCTGCTGTGTCTCCCACTTGCCATGTTGGATCTTTCTCTCCCTTTTTGATTCTATCAGTTAGTATTAGCAGACACTAGTCTTGTTTGTGTGATCCCTTTGACTCTTAGACCTATCAGTGTGATCAACTGTGAACTGAAATTGATCACTTGGACCAGTGAGATGGCATTGGTACATGCCACCTTGAAGGGATTGTATTGGGATCCCCTGGCATGTTTCTAACTCCATCATTTGGGGCAAGTCCAATTGAGCGTGCCCCACATTGTACATCTCCTCCCTCTCTTTTTCACACTCTTATATTTAACAGAGATCACTTTTCATTTAAAATTTAAACACCTATGAATAATTGTGTGTTAATTACAGAGTTCAACCACTAGTACTAGAACAAAAAAAATACTAAAATGGCTAAAGCAATCTTGTACAACAAAAACAAAGCTGGAGGCATCACAATACCAGATTTCCGAACATACTACAGGGCAATAGTTATCAAAACAGCATGGTACTGGTTCAGAAAGACATGGATAAACCAATGGAACAGAATATAAACACCAGAAACTAATCCAAACATCTACAGCCAACTTATATTTGATCAAGGATTCAAAACTAATCCCTGGAGTAAGGACAGTCTATTTAATAAATGGTGCTGGGAAAACTGGATTTCCATGTGCAGAATCATGAAGCAAGATCCCTACCTTTCACCTTACACAAAAATTCACTCAACATGGATTGAAGACTTAAATTTATGACCCGATACCATCAAATTATTAGAGAGCATTGGTGAAACCCTGCAATATATAGATAGTGGCAAAGACTTCTTGGAAAATAACACCAGAAGCACAGGCAGTCAAAGCCAAAATTAACTATTGGGATTGCATCAAATTGAGAAGTTTCTGTACTGCAAAAGAAACAGTCAGGAAAGTGAATAGGCAACTGACAGAATGGGAAAAAATATTTGCAAATTATGCAACAGATAAAGGATTGATAACCAGAATCTACAAAGAAATCAAGAAACTCCACAACATCAAAACAAACAACCCACTTATGAGCCAAAGACCTCAATAGACATTTTTCAAAAGAGGGAATCCAAATGGACAACAGACACATGAAAAAATGTTCAAGATCACTAGCAATCAGGGAAATCAAAACCACAATGAGGTTTCACCTCACCCCAGTGAGAATGGCTCACATTCAGAAATCTACCAACAATAGATGCTGGAGAGGATGTGGGGAAAAAGGGACACTAATCCACTGTTGGTGGGAATGTAAACTGGTGAAGCCACTATGGAAGTCAGTCAGGAGATTCCTCAGAAACCTGAATATAACCCTACCATTCAACCCAGCCATCCCACTCCTTCCAATTTACCCAAAGGAAATTAAATTGGCAAACAAAAAAGCCGTCTGCACATTAATGTTTATTGCAGCTTAATTCACAATAGCTAAGACCTGGAACCAACCCAAATGCCCTTCAACAGTAAACTGGATCAGGAAATTATGGGGCATGTACTCTACAGAATACTATACAGCAGTCAAAAACAATGAAATCCGGTCATTTGCAACAAGATGGAGGAATCTGGAAAACATCATGCTGAGTGAATTAAGCCAGTCCCAAAGAGACAAATATGATTTGTTTTCCCTGATTGTCGACAACTAACTGAGCACCAAAGGGGAAACCTGTTGAAGTGAAATGGACACTATGAGAAACAGTGACTTGATCAGCTCTTGTCCTTACTGTTGATGTACAATATAAATCTTTATCCATTTTAGTATTTTTTTGTTCTAGAATTTTTTCATTTTTATAATTTGTCTGATCTGTCATCTAGCTGAGTTCATGTCATCTCCCATGTTTTATATAAAGTTTGAATTTGGTGTAATTTTTATATGATTAGGTACAATTTATGAACAGTGAATTGAGAAAAAATCACATTATTATTTCTTAATCTATTGTAAACCTCTTCATACCATTAATTTTTTGTCCGAAAAAACCTTTTAAAATGATTGTTGCCATTGGATGATGATTAATTAATTTATTTCTCACTTAAAAGAAGGAAAGGAACACTTTAGCAATGGAAACATCAGATTTTTGTAGTCCTATTTTGCTGTAATATGGATCCTTAACCATTGTTGCTGTCATGTTTTTGGTATTGTTAATAATGAAACCTAACAGTGAAATAGTCACCATTTATTACCAGTAACTTCAGTTTATGTTTTATAAGGAAAAATACACTGTAAGAAGGATTTATCCTTTCAAGTTTTTTTTTAAACTTAACTAAAGTGACTGGCACTAAGTGAACTTTAGATTATCCTCAGCATCAAGTGCTTAAAATAAAGGGCTTTCTTCTGCATGCAGGAGTTTCCTATGGAGGTAGATGATAATTTCCCATTTCTAAGGTTTTCCCTTTTGCTTCTCAAATTGAGTGTAGTTTCAAAAACTTGTTTTCTTCCTAATACTCTAATCCATCTGATCTTCAGATCAGAGCGCTGTTTCTTTTGAAGAACATCAGGGGGAGATTATATTTGCATTGAGGAGGAAATGTGTTTATTTATTTATTTTTTTTATTTTTGACAGGCAGAGTGGACAGTGAGAGAGGGAGAGACAGAGAGAAAGGTCTTCCTTTGCCATTGGTTCACCCTCCAATGGCTGCCACGGCCAGTGCTTTGTGGCCAGCGCACTGCGTTGATCTGATGGCAGGAGCCAGGTGCTTCTCCTGGTCTCCCATGGGGTGCAGGGCCCAAGCAGTTGGGCCATCCTCCACTGCACTCCCGGCCACAGCAGAGAGCTGGCCTGGAAGAGGGGCAACCAGGACAGAATCCGGCGCCCTGACCGGGACTAGAACCCTGTGTGCCAGCGCCGCAAGGCGGAGGATTAGCCTGTTGAACCGCGCACTGGCAAGAAAGAAACGTGTTTTTACAGACTTGATGTTCAGTGAGTCTTCAGACAACTCTTGAGACAGTGCCCAATTGTGATGCCAGCCTTCTTGTCAGAACTGAAAGATGTATGCTTAGTTTAGAAAAACAAACAAGCGCAAACCCAGATAATTTTATTTTTATTTTTGGGGGGATTTTCTTTTTTATATTTTAGAAAAAGAAGGAACATTACCTAATCACACAGGCCTCTCAGACTTCTGTTATTTAAAGAATGAGTTGAGATAGGCCGGCGCCGTGGCTCAACAGGCTAATCCTCCGCCTTGCGGCGCCGGCACACTGGGTTCTAGTCCTGGTCGGGGCACCGGATTCTGTCCGGTTGCCCCTTTTCCAGGCCAGCTCTCTGCTGTGGCCCCGGAGTGCAGTGGAGGATGGCCTAAGTGCTTGGGCCCTGCACCCCATGGGGAGACCAGGAAAAGCACCTGGCTCCTGGCTCCTGCAATCAGATGAGCACGGTACGCCGGCCACAGCGTGCCATCCGCGGCGGCCATTGGAGGGTGAACCAACGGCAAAGGAAGACTTTTCTCTCTGTCTCTCTCTCTCACTGTCCACTCTGCCTGTCAAAAATAAACAAATAAATAAATAAAAATTAAAAAAATAAAAAAAAGAATGAGTTGAGATAGACATCTTAGATTTCACTCTCCTAGGCTCTTTAGCAAAGAGCCCTTACCAATTTAAGTTTCTAACCCCCTTCTTTAATCTTCTTTGCCAAAGTCTCAGTATACAGAAACATTTCTATGTATTTCTTTTTAAAGGTTTATTTATTTGAAAGTCAGAGTTACACAGAGAGAGAATGAGAGGCAGAGAGAGAGAGAGAGAGAGAGGTCTTCCATCCACTGCTTCACTCTCCAGTGATCAATGCTGAGCTGATCCGAAGCCAGGAGCCAGGAGCAGGAGCCAGGAGCCTCCTCCAGGTCTCCCACAAGGCTGCAGGGACCCAAGGACTTGGGCTATCTTCTACAGCTCACCCAAGCCATAGCACAGAGCTGGATCAGAAGTGAAGCAGCCGGGACTTGAACTGGTACCAATATGGGAAGCTGGCACTGCAGGTGGCGGCTTTATCCATTATGGCACAGTGCCAGCCCCTCTTTATATTAAAATTTATGACAATTTTAGCATCTGTATAGTTTGTATGCAATTAGAGACCTTTTCTATGGAAAGCCCAGTGATTTTTATTAAAAGATTGCTATTGTTCATGTAAAATATGAAAAAATTATTTAGTGAAACTGACAGTGTGAATTTAGAATGATTAATTATTCAATATCGTGTTCTCACTTAGGAGAATCTGCAGAAAAAAAAAAGTGATAGTTTATTACTTTTCTTTGCTTATGTTCAGCTTTGTCCACTTCCTCCTCCAGATGATAACATAACATCTCTATAGCAAGTGCCTCTTTGCCAGCCCATCCTGGGAGTGCAAGTTATCCTTGACATCTGGTCTATAGTGCAGTGCACTGCCTTGTGCCAAAACTCAAAAGCATTGTCATTTTTAGAGTTAGTAGAAATTGTTTTAGGTAGACTGAAGTCTATTAAGATGTACAGCGTAGCCTTTAAATTTGGGAGCTCCTGTTCACATGTGTGTACCTTTGCAGTTGTACAGTTATCAGATTCTACTGTCTATTGGTTGTGCTTGATAGGTCTTAAATTGTATATTTTTTGGAAAAGTTTATATGCTTTCTTGGAGATTAGTGTGAAAATATCAAGAAATCAGGATAGTCATTTCTTTTAATATTTGCAGAAATTATTTGTGTTAGGGAACCATTCATGGAGAAAGTAATTGTAGTGCTGTTTGAAACAAAGTAACTATAACACCCTTTGAAAGAAAGTAACTGGGAAGTAGTGCACAGGTTGAAAGAAAAGTAGAGAGGTAACCACCCTAGCTGGTAAGATTTGAGGGCCTAACCACAAACTGTCATTACCATGATGACGGGACCCTGGGGGGTCAGAATGTGGGCGGGGCTAGCCTCTAGAAACTGTATATAAGGGGACCCTCAGATGCTGTGAACCAGAGGTTGCTCAGCCTCTCTCCTGGGTCCATAGTGCCTAGTGCCCACGGGGAGAAGCTCCTGGTCCGTAGTGCCTAGTGCCCACAGGAGTAGGCTTCAGCGATCTCTTCTCCTAGTCACCTAGAGTATGAATAAAGTGTGTTTAGCTTGACTTTCCTCAGTCTCCTTGACTCTTCCTTTGTGGTAACCTGGCCAATTCCCAAAGGGGGAGATCCTGACAATTTGATATTAGTGGGGTCGTTAACTTGTCACCGAGCAGGACTATATTTAAAACTAAATTGAAAATGTTTTTTTTGCCTATATGTGTTTATTTCTGGTTAAAGATAATTCTTCACAATGCTTATTTTTTATTAAACTCATTAACCAGTTGTGAAAATGAAACTTTATCAATAGCAGGCAAAGAATTTCAGGATTCCTTTATAGACAAGACTATAACGTCATAATTTGGAAAGCAGTGTTTCATTATGAAACAGCTCTCAGGTTGCTTGTAAAGCTAATCTGATTAAAAAGATGTATACATGTTTTTGAAAAAAATTGAATGGTTCCTAGAGAAAATTCTGGCATGATAGACCCCCATTGTAGCAAATTACTTTAAAGAAAAACAAAAAGCCAACCATTTAAATGTTCTGTAAATGGTCTGAAGGTCATACAGCAAATAAAAGAAAAATCGTTACTGAAGAAGGTTTTCTAAGAATCAGAAAGAGCATGGAGATCCAGTGGTATTTGAATCCAGACCTCCTCTCCCCCTCCTGTCAGTGAAATGGGAACTCTGTTTCAGACACATGGAGTCAAGAGCATGAGGCTTCCTCTCCGAGAAGTTGGCTGGTGAGTATTCTGAGTGTGACAAGACATGTTCATTTTCCTCCTTCCCCAGGTACCTGCTGTTGGTCATGTTATATTGAGTGCAACTCAGAAGTGGGCTCCTGACCTCATTTGTTGACAGGGGATCCACATTGTGCATAAGAACACTTAGATACCATCATCAACTGCATGTAATGTTTACAACAGGAAGATTTCTCAAAATAGTAGATTTGTGGTTGCTATGGATTGGAAGAATGAGCATGAGTATATAGTTAAAAAAGAGTTAAAAGGCACTAAATTTTGGGGGGTTTTGCACTTTAATACAATTGACAACTTTTTTACACAAAAGACATAATTTCCATCTTTAAAAATATTTTAAAAATTATATTTAAATTACACAATCTCATGTATTTTCATATTAGAGATTTAGGAGCATAATGATACCACCCTACCCTCCCTCCCACCCATGCTTCAACAATTCCTTCTCCTTTTCATATTCCCACTCTTAATTTTTACAAAGATCTTTTCTGTTTACTTACTGATTGTATAGTTAACCCTACACTAAGTAAGAGTTCAACAAATAGTGTGAAGAAAAAAAACTTTTCCTCAACAATTGAGACAAGAACTGTAAACAACAGCAAGTCTCAAAATGTCCATTTCACTCCAACACAGTACATTTTGGGCACTTTATTAATTACCCCAGGTTGGGAAAAGCATATATCTATCTTTTTGGGATGGGCTTATTTCACTAAGTATAATAGTGTGCAGATGAATCCATTTTGTAGCAAAGGGCAAGATTTAAATTTTTTTTTATATAATGGAGTAGTGATCCATAGTGTATATATACCATAATTTCTTTATCATGTCATCAGGTGATGGACATCTGGGTCAATGCCTATCTTAGCTATTGTGAATTCAGCTGCAATAGACATGGGGGTACAGATAACTCTTTCATATGCTGATTTCATTTCATTTGGGTAGATTCCCATGAGTGAAATCAGTAGGTTATATTGTAAATTTATTTTCAGATTTCTGAGGTATTGCCATACTGTCTTTCACAATGGATCTAACCAGTTTACACTGGCTTAGGTTACCATTTTTTCCCCCACATCCTCACCAGCATTTGTTCTTTATAGATTTCTGTATGAGAGCTGTTCTAACTGGGATAAGGTGAAATCTCTTTGTGGTTTTGATTTGCATTTCCCTGGTGGCTAATGATCCTAAGCATTTTTTAAAGTGTCTGTTGTCCATTTAAATTTTCTCTCTTGAAAAATGACTATTCAAGTCCTTTATCCAATTCTTAACTGGATTGTTTTGTTGTTGAATTTTCAGTAGCTTAGTTTGAAAATATTTTCTCCCATTAAGTTGCTTGTCTCTTCACTTTTCTGAGCATTTCTTTTGCATGCTGAAGCTTTGTCAATTTTGGCTTAGATTCCCTGTGCTTCTGGGTTCTTTTCCAAGAAGTCTGCTTATGCCAATATCTTGCAGTGTTTCCCTAATGTTCTCTATTATTGGATGTATCAGGTCATAGATTTAGGCATTTGATCCATTTTGAGTGTATTTTTGTGTAAGGTGTAAGGTAGAGGTCTTGTTTCATACTTCTGCACAAGTGGAGATCCAAACTTCCCAGCACCATTTGTTGAAGGGATTGTCTTTCTCCAGGGATATTTTTTAGTTCCTTTGTCAAAAATAAGTTGCTTGTGGATGTGTGGATTGATTTCTGGAGTTTCCATTCTGTTCCATTGTTGTGCACATCTATTTTTGTGCCAGTACTAGGCTGTTTTAATCATAACTACCCTGTTGTGTGCCTTGAAATCTGGTATTTTGATGCCTCAGGCTTTGTTTTTGATGTATAGCTTTGCTTTAGCTATTTGGTGTCACTTTTGTTTCCACATGAATTTTAGAATCATTTGCATAGAATGGGAATAGGAAAGGGAGAAGGTAGAAAGGTGAAAGTGTGGGTAAGAGGGCAGTTACAGTGGGAGAATCATTATATTCCTGAAGTTGTATTTTTAAAAAGCATAAACTTTATATTCCTTCAATAAAAGGTTTCTGGGTTGGGGCCGGCACTGTGGTGCAGCTGGTTAACACCCTGGCTTGAAGTGCTGGCATCCCATATGGGTGCTGGTTCTAGTCCCATCTGCTCCACTTCTTATCCAGCTCTCTGCTGTGGCCTGCAAAAGCAGTGGAAGATGGCCCAAGTCTTTGGGTCCCTAAACCTGCATGGGAGACCCCAAAGAAGCTCCTGGATCCTGGCTTCAGATCAGCCAAGCTCCAGCCATTGTGGACAACTGGGGAGTGAACCATCGGGTGGAAGACCTCTTTCTTTTTTTTTTTTTTATAACGCTTTTATTTAAAGAATATAAATTTCCAAAATACAGCTTATAGATTACAATGGCTTCCCCCCCATAACTTCCCCCCACCCGCAACCCTCCCCTTTCCCACTCCCTCTCCCCTTGCTTCACATCTAGATTCATTTTCAATTCTCTTTATATACAGAAGTTCAGTTTAGTATATATTAAGTAAAGATTTCAACAGTTTGCCCTCACATAGCAACACAAAGTGAAAAATACTGTTGGAGTACTAGTTATAGTATTAATTCACAATGTATAGCACATTAAGGACAGAGATCCTACATGATATATTTTTTTAAAAAATTGATTAATTTTCTAGGCAATTTCCAATTTAACACCAAGATTTTTTTTTTCATTTTTAATTATCTATACACAGAAGATAGATTCAGTATATACTAAGTAAAGATTTCATCAGTTTGCACCCACACAGAAACACAAAGTGTAAAATACTGTTTCAGTGCTAGTTATAGCATTACTTCATATTGGACAACACATTAAGGACAGATCCCACATGAGATATAAGTACACAGTGACTCCTGATGTTGATTTAACAATTTGACACTCTTCTTTATGGCATCAGTAATCTCCCTAGGCTCTAGTCATGAGTTGCCAAGGCTATGGAAGCCTTTAGGGTTCACCAACTTCAATCTTATTCCGACAGGGTCATAGTCAAAGTGGAGGTTCTCTCCTCCCTTCAGAGAAAGGTACCTCCTTCTTTGATGGCCCCATTCGTTCCACTGGGATCTCACTCACAGAGATCTTTCATTTAGGTCTTCTTTTTTTTCCAGAGTGTCTTGGCTTTCCATGCCTAGAATACTCTCATGGGCTCTTGAGCCAGATCTGAATGCCTTAAGGGCTGATTCTGAGGCCAGAGTGCTATTTAGGACATCTGCCATTCTATGAGTCTGCTGTGTCTCCTGCTTCCCATGTTGGATCTTTCTCTCCCTTTTTGATTCTATCAGTTAGTATTAGCAGACACTAGTCTTGTTTGTGTGATCCCTTTGACTCTTAGACCTATCAGTGTGATCAACTGTGAACTGAAATTGATCACTTGGACTAGTGAGATGGCCTTGGTACATGCCACCTTGATGGGATTGTATTGGAATTCCCTGGCACAATTCTAACTCCATCATTAGGGGCACAACTGATTGAGCATGTCCCAAATTGTACATCTCCTCCCTCTCTTATTCCCACTCTTATATTTCACAGGGATCACTTTTCAGTTAAAATTTAAACACCTAAGAATAATTGTTTGTTAATTACAGAGTTCAACCAATAGTACTAGAATAAAAAAATTACTAAAATGGATAAAGTATTACATTGTACAACAACAGTCAGCACAAGAGCTGATCAAGTTACTGTTTCTCATAGTGTCCATTTCACTTCAATAGGTTTCACCTTTGGTGCTCAATTAGTTGTCCCCGATCAGGGAGAACATATGATATTTGTCCCTTTGGGACTGGCTTAATTCACTCAGAATGATGTTTTCCAGATTCCTCCATCTTGTTGCAAATGACCGGATTTCATTGTTTTTGACTGCTCTATAGTATTCTATAGAGTACATGTCCCATAATTTCTTTATCCAAATGTATGCTTTGAATTCCCTGTGATCTTTTGCTGTGAGGTTCCCTTCGTTTACCTTCTTTCATGTTGATGGCCGTGTTTCTGTGTTTCTGTGTGTAACACATCTTTAAGTATCTTTTGCAGGGCTGGACTAGTGGCAACAAATTCTTTCAATTTTTGTTTGTTATGAAAGGTCTTTATTTCACCTTCATTCACAAATGATAGCTTTGCAGGATATAATATTCTGGGCTGGCAGTTTTTCTCTCTAAGTACCTGGGCTATGTCTCGCCATTCCCTTCTAGCTTGTAGGGTTTCTGATGAGAAGTCTGCTGTGAGTCTAATTGGACATCCTCTGAGTGTAATTTGACGTTTCTCTCTTGCGCATTTTAGGATCTTTTCTTTCTGTTTCACTGTGGTGAGTTTAATTACAACGTGTCGTGGTGAGGACCTCTTTTGGTCATGTTTACTAGGGGTTCTATGTGCTTCCTGTACTAGGATGTCTCTGTCCTTCTCCAAAACTGGGAAATTTTCTGCTATTATCTCACTAAAAAGGCATTCTAATCTTTTCTCCCTCTCCATGCCTTCAGGAACTCCTAGAACTCGAATGTTGGGATTTTTAATAGTATCCTGTAGATTCCCAACAATATTTTTTAGATTTCTAATTTCCTCTTCTTTTCTTTGGTTTGACTGTTTCCTTTCCTGTTCTGTGTCTTCTAAATCTGATATTCTCTCTTCCGCCTCACCCATTCTGTTTGTAAGGCTCTCTAATGTGTTTTTCATTTGATCTATTGAATTCTTCACTTCATTATGATTTCTCATCACTATCACAGTTTCATGTTCTACTAGTTGTTTCATTTCAGCTTGATTTCTCCTTAATATTTCATTTTCACGAGAGAGATTTTCTACCTTGTCCATTAAGGATTTCTGTAGTTCAAGAATTTGTTTTTGAGTACTTCTTAGTGTTCTTATCAATTTTTTGAGATCTGCTTCTTGCATCTCTTCTATCTCATCATCTTTGTAATCTTGAATTGGGGTGTCTTTTTCATTTGGGGATGCCATAGTGTCTTCCTTGTTCTTATTACCTCGGTTTTTGCATTTGTTGTTTGGCATATTGGTTTCTTCACTGTGGTGTTTTTTTCTTGTTATACTATGACTCTAGATTAAGTGGACTGTCTGCTTTTGATGGAGCCTTAGAGGCTTGAGATTGGTGTGGCCTGAGAGCTCTGTTTGGTTCCTCAGGGTTGAGGGTGTGTCAAAGGAGACACTCCCAGGTTAGGCGTGGTAAATCTCTCTCTGTTACTTTTTTTTTTTTGGTTCAAAAGGGAAGTAATTCCACACAGCTGAATGGAATTGGGGGTGGTTAGCAGGCGAATGATATACCCACAGGAGCCAGAGATCGGAAGCTCTTTCCCAAGGACCAGAGAGGGAATCTTTGCGGCCCTTTGTGTGGGCTGAGATTCTCCTGTAGTCTCCCACTGGGCTGCCAAGGCTACTGAACTGTAGCGTCTCTGGAGAGTACTCACATGAATTCGTGATTTCCGTGAGTTCTCTCCCCCACCGTCTCTTTTTTCACAGTCTCAGTTCATTAGCACCATACATTCATTAGGTTCTAATCTCCTGTTATTTCACCCCTCCCACCCAGAGTCAGGTTTTTCTGCTAGGCTTGGGGCCGGTGCTGACCCGAGGTCGCCCTGCTTATGACGTATTCCAAAATGGCGCCTGCTCTTTGTCTTGCTCACCTTTGAGACGTGAGCGGAGAGAGAGAAGCTCGTGTCCGTATGGGTCACTTTATTTTTCCCCCCCTCTCTCTCTCTTCTAGTTAGCCTGGTGAACTTTTCCCCACAGGGTTCAAGCCTTGTTCGTTCTAGGCTCCCTTTTCCACTTCCCTGCTGGTAATTCGGGCTATTGATGTTCTGCTCACCTCGCGTTCCAGCGCTGGTGTGTTGAATCTGCTGCTGGTGTCCCAAACTGCGGGCTCCCACGCTCTCCACGCAGGTCCACTGTGGATCTCCAGTTCCGGAAGGGTTTTCTCTGCTGTATCTTCCCCTACTCTTCCTTGAACCTGCAGTATCTCCACTTTTATTAAACTGTCTCTCCCCAGACTATCGGTGTGCTCCCTTCCTATTCCACCATCTTGCCGCTCTCCCGGAAGACCTCTTTCTCTCTAACTCTCCTCTCTGTGTAACTCTGAGTTTCAAATAAATAAATAAATAAATAAACCTTTAAAGAAATCATTTGCATATATCTGAGAAGGATGTTCTTGGTATTTTTATTTGAATCACTAAATATGCCTTCTAGTCCATTCTCTGTTTCCACACCTTCAGGAACTCCTAAGAACTATATGTTGGGTTGTTTGAAAGTTTCACATAAATCTACAACACTATTTTTAAGTGTTCCAATTTCTTCTTTTTTTGGTATGACATTTTCTAATTATTCCTCCTTCTCCTTCCTCTCCTCCTCCTCCTCTTCCTCCTCCTCCTTCTCCACATATTTGTATTCTAGCTTGGATATTCTTTCTTCTTCCTTATAAGTCTGTTGTTAAGAGCTTCCACTGGATTTTTATTTAATCTATTGAATTCTTAATTTCTAATATTTAATTTTGATTATTCTTTTAAAATCTCAATTTCACAAGAAAAATTTTCTTTCATGAAATTCCTGGCTTTCTTTAATTCATGGATTTGCTTCTGAGTGCTTTTGAGTAATCCTATGATTAATTTTTTGAATCCAATTTCCAGAATTTCATTGATCTCTTCATTTTTACATTTTAATGTTGATGTGTTGTGATTCTTTTTTTGGGGGGTGTCATGTATTCTTTATTCTTGTTTCTTGAATTGAATCTGCATATATTTTAGGCATTTGTGGATATACTTGTGTTTTTTTTCTCTGACGGCTTTTATCTTTGAGGTATGCTTTGTGGCTTGGTGGAATGCTTGTGCTTTCTGTGAATGTCCAGAGGTGTGTGCTGGGTGTGGCCAGGGAGCTGTGGTCAGTGCTCTAGCATGGTGCGAGTATCCAGGGTAAGTCCATGTTGGATGAGGTAGATCCTCTTGTTAACAGAAGGGAGTTGGTCACCTCTAATGGTGTGATCACAGCCTCATCTGCTCTCCTCCAAGTTGATTAATGCTCAGGTGTTAGCCCCCAGTAGGTGCAACATTCATCTGCACCCATGTATGAGCCACAGAAATTATCTGCACAGCCCTCGCTCCAAACACAGGTCACCTGCAGTGACCTGCCCCAGGTCACCATGTAGGTCTAAGTGTGTGGAGCCACACATAGTGATTTCTCAGAGGCCCAGATACATGCTGTATTCTCTCATGGAGCCAGAGTGTTCTCACAGCCTCAGCACACAAGGACCCTGTAGTTGTGGGGTGCAGTGAGTCTGCTCCACCTCCCACCTGTCCAGTCCACAGAGAGGCAGACTTTTCCCTGAGCCCACTCTCTGTTAGAACTCAGCCTAAGTGGCTTGAGCCCCAGAGCCTGTGGTATGTTAGGAGGCCGGGAGTACCTCACAGTCTCAAATGAGTGCCCAGCTCCTTGTCAATTCTTGCAGCCAAGTTCAAAGAAGGTAAGGACCTTGGATTTTTTTCCTTTGGTAGAATCTCTGGATCACATGTATACAGAAGAGCCACTGGCCAACTGTTGCCATCTCCCTGCCACTGCTGTGAGTTAGGACACTAAATTTCTTTTTGTGGTATTAAAAATGTTCTAAACATGGCATTCATTGTGGTTGCACATTTTTAAGTACCCTGAACTTTACACTTTCAATGTAATAATATGGCAAGTTAATTATACTAATATATAATATATATTTTAGGAAATTTATGATTCTTAATAATTTTGAAATGTATATATTTAATTATTCCACTTTTTGTATGTGATACTAACACACTAATATTCAAGATTCCTGGCTACATAAAATGTGACTTCCTTTATGTATAATACATATAGATAGCTAGATACAGATAGATAGATATGGCTGTAAATGCATGAGAAAATGTCTGCATCATGTAAACTAAATTAATAATAATATTTAATTCAGAGGGCAGATCCTTAATAGATTGTTGATGAAGGAGATGTTAATCTCATCTATGTCTGTTTCTTTTTTTTTTTTTTTATAAAGCTTTTATTTAAAGAATATAAATTTCCAAAGAACAGCTCATGGACCACAATGGCTCCCCCCCACACAACTTCCCTCCCTCCCCCCACCCTCCCCTTTCCCGCTCCCTCTCCCCTTCTGTTCACATCAAGATTCATTTTCAATTCTCTTTATACACAGAAGATCAATTTAGTACATATTACGTAAAGATTTCAACGGTTTGCCCTCGCATAGAGACACAAAATGATAATACTGTTGGAGTACTAGTTATAGTATTAATTCACAATGTACAGCACATTAAGGACAGAGATCCTACATGATTTTTTTTTAAAAAAATTGATTAATTGTCTATGCAATTTCCAATTTAACACCAAGATTTTTTAATCATTTGCAATTATCTTTATATAAAGAAGATCGATTCAATATATACTATGTAAGGATTTCATCAGTTTGCACCCACTCAGAAACACAAAGTGTAAAAATACTGTTTCAGTACTAGTAATAGCATCACTTCACATTGGATAACACATTAAGGACAGATCCCTCATGAGACGTAAGTACACAGTGACTCCTGATGTTGATTTAACAATTTGACACTCTTGTTTATGGCGTCAGTAATCTCCCTAGGCTCTGGTCATGAGTTGCCGAGGCTATGGAAGCCTTTAGGGTTCGCCGACTTCGATCTTATTCCCACAGGGCCATAGTCAAAGTGGAAGTTCCCTCCTCCCTTCAGAGAAAGGTACCTCCTTCTTTGATGGCCCCGTTCTTTCCACTGGGATCTCACTGGCAGAGATCTTTCATTTAGGTCTTCTGTTTTTTCCAGAGTGTCTTAGCTTTCCATGCCTAAAATATTCTCATGGGCTCTTGAGCCAGATCCGAATGCCTTAAGGGCTGATTCTGAGGCCAGAGTGCTATTTAGGACATCTGCCATTCTATGAGTCTGCTGTGTCTCCTGCTTCCCATGTTGGCTCATTCTCTCCCTTTTTCATTCTATCAGTTAGTATTAGCAGACACTAGTCTTGTTTGTGTGATCCCTTTGACTCTTAGACCTATCAGTGTGATCAATTGTGAGCTGAAATTGATCACTTGGACTAATGAGATGGCCTTGGTACATGCCACCTTGATGGGATTGTATTGGAAACCCCTGGCACAATTCTAACTCCATCATTTGGGGCCGTTCCGATTGAGCATGTCCCAAATTGTACATCTCCTCCCTCTCTTATTCCCACTCTTATATTTCACAGAGATCACTTTTCAGTTAAAATTTAAACACCTAAGAATAATTGTGTGTTAATTACAGAGTTCAACCACTAGTACTAGGATAAAGAGAAAAAAAAAATACTACCATGGATAAAGTATTACATTGTACAACAACAGTCAGCACAAGAGCTGATCGAGTCACTGTTTCTCATAGTGTCCATTTCACTTCTACAGGTTTCCCCTTTGGTGCTCAGTTAGTCATCGCCAATCAAGGGAAACAAATGATATTTGTCTCTTTGGGACTGACTTAATTCACTCAGCATGATGTTTTCTAGATTCCTCCATTTTGTTGCAAGTGACCGGATTTCATTGTTTTTGACTGCTGTATAGTATTCTGTAGAGTACATGTCCCATAATTTCCTAATCCAGTCTACTGTTGAAGGGCATTTGGGTTGGTTCCAAGTCTTAGCTATTGTGAATTGAGCCGCAATAAACATTGCTGTGCAGACGGCTTTTTTGTTTGCCCATTTAATTTCCTTTGGGTAAATTCCAAGGAGTGGGATGGCTGGGTTGAATGGTAGGGTTATATTCAGGTTTCTGAGGAATCTCCAGACTGACTTCCATAGTGGCTTCACCAGTTTGCATTCCCACCAACAGTGGATTAGTGTCCCTTTTTCCCCACATCCTCTCCAGCATCTATTGTTGGTAGATTTCTGAATGTGAGCCATTCTCACCGGGGTGAGGTGAAACCTCATTGTGGTTTTGATTTGCATTTCCCTAATTGCTAGGGATCTTGAACATTTTTTCATGTGTCTGTTGGCCATTTGGATTTCCTCTTTGGAAAAATGTCTGTTGAGGTCCTTGGCCCATCTCTTAAGTGGGTTGTTTGTTTTGATGTTGTGGAGTTTCTTAATTTCTTTGTAGATTCTGGTTATCAACCCTTTATCTGTTGCATAGTTTGCAAATATATTTTCCCATTCTGTCGGTTTCCTATTCACTTTCCTGACTGTTTCTTTTGCAGTACAGAAACTTTTCAATTTGATGCAATCCCAGTAGTTAATTTTGGTTTTCAGTGCCTGTGCTTCTGGGGTCTTTTCCAAGAAGTCTTTGCCAGTACCTATGTCTTGCAGGGTTTCTCCTATGCTCTCCAGTAATTTGATGGTGTCGGGTCGTAGGTTTAAATTTTTAATCCATGTTGAATGAATTTTTGTGTAAGGTGAAAGGTAGGGGTCTTGCTTCATGGTTCTGCACGTGGAAATCCAGTTTTCCCAGCACCATTTATTAAACAGACTGACCTTACTCCAGGGACTGGTTTTGGATCGTTGATCAAATATAAGTTGGCTGTAGGTTTTTGGATTGATTTCTGGAGTTTCTATTCTGTTCCATTGGTCTATCCATCTGTTTCTGTACCAGTACCATGCTGTTTTGATAACAACTGCCCTGTAGTATGTCCTGAAATCTGGTATTGTTATGCCTCCGGCTTTGTTTTTGTTGTACAAGATTGCTTTAGCTATTCGAGGTCTCCTGTGTCTCCATATGAATTTCACCATCATTTTTTCCAGATCTGAGAAGAATGTCCTCGGTATCTTGATTGGTATTGCGTTGAATCTGTAAATTGCTTTTGGGAGAATGGACATTTTGATGATATTGATTCTTCCAATCCATGAGCATGGGAGATTTCTCCATTTTTTGGTATCCTCTTCTATTTCTTTCTTTAAGGTTTTGTAATTTTCATTGTAGAGATCTTTAATGTCCTTAGTTAAATTTATTCCAAGGTATTTGATTGTTTTTGTAGCTATTGTGAATGGGATTGATCTTAGCAGTTCTTCCTCAGCCGTGGCATTGTCTGTGTATACAAAGGCTGTTGATTTTTGTGCATTGATTTTATATCCTGCTACTTTGCCAAACTCTTCTATGAGTTCCAATAGTCTCTTAGTAGAGTTCTTTGGGTCCCCTAAATAAAGAATCATGTCGTCTGCAAAGAGGGATAGTTTGAGTTCTTCCTTCCCAACTTGTATCCCTTTAATTTCTTTTTCTTGCCTAATAGCTCTGGCTAAGACTTCCAGCACTATATTGAATAGCAGTGGTGAGAGTGGGCATCCCTGTCTGGTACCAGATCTCAGTGGAAATGCTTCCAACTTTTCCCCATTCAATAGGATATTGGCTGTGGGTTTTTCATAAATTGCTTTGATTGTATTGAGGAATGTGCCTTCTATACCCAGTTTGCTTAGGGTTTTCATCATGAAAGGGTGTTGAATTTTATCGAATGCTTTCTCTGCGTCTAGTGAGATAATCATATGGTTTTTCTTCTGCAGCCTGTTAATGTGGTGTATCACGTTGATTGTTTTGCGAATATTGAACCATCCCTGCATACCAGGGATGAATCCCACTTGGTCTGGGTGGATGATCTTTCTGATGTGTTGTTGCAGTCTATTGGCCAGAATTTTGTTGAGGATTTTTGCATCTATGTTCATGAGGGATATTGGTCTGTAATTCTCTTTCAATGCTGCATCTTTTTCTGGCTTAGGAATTAAGGTGATGCTGGCTTCATAGAAGGAATTTGGGAGAATTCCCTCTTTTTCGATTGTTCTGAATAGTTTGAGAAGAATTGGGGTTAGTTCTTCTTTAAATGTCTGGTAGAATTCAGCAGTGAATCCATCTGGTCCTGGGCTTTTCTTTGTTGGGAGGGCCTTTATTACTGATTCAATTTCTGACTCACTTATGGGTCTGTTTAGGTTTTCTATGTCTTCCTGGTTCAATTTAGGTAGGTTGCATGTGTCCAGGAATCTATCCATTTCTGATAGGTTTCCCTGTTTGCTGGCATACAAGTCCTTGTAGTAATTTCTGATGATTCTTTTGATTTCTGTGGTGTCTGTTGTTATATTTCCTTTTTCATCTCTGATTTTACTGATTTGGGTCTTTTCTCTTCTTTTTTTAGTTAGTTGGGCCAATGGGGTGTCAATCTTGTTTATTTTTTCAAAAAACCAGCTCCTCGTTTGGCTGATTTTTTGTAATGTTTTTTTGGATTCAATCCTGTTGATTTCTTCTCTGATTTTGATTATTTCTCTTTTTCTACTAGATTTGGGTCTAGTTTGCTGCAAATTTTCTAGATCCTTGAGAAGCATTGAAAGCTCATCTATTTGGTGCCTTTCCAGTTTCTTGATGTAGGCACCTATTGATATAAACTTTCCTCTTAACACTGCTTTTGCTGTATCCCATAAGTTTTGGTATGTTGTGCTGTTATCCTCATTTACTTCCAGAAAATTTTTGATTTCTCTTTTGATTTCTTCAGTGACCCATTGTTCATTCAGGAGCATGTTGTTCAATCTCCATGTGTTTGCATATGCTCTAGAGATTCCTGAGTTGCTAATTTCCAACTTCACTCCCTCATGGTCTGAGAAGTTGCATGGTATGATTCTAATTCTTTTGAATTTGCTGAGACTTGCTTTATGGCCTAATATGTGATCAATCCTAGAGTAGGTTCCATGTACTGCTGAGAAGAATGTGAATGCATTACTTGTAGGATGAAAAGTTCTGTAGATATCTGTTAGATCCATTTGGGCTATAGTGTTGTTTAAATCTACTGTCTCCTTGTTGATCTTCTGTCCTGTCGATCTGTCAATATCTGTGAGTGAAGTATTGAAGTCCCCCAGTCCTATTGTGTTGGGGTCTAAGTCTCCCTTTAAGTTTCTTAACAAATTTTTTAAATAAACCTGTGGCCTGTAATTAGGTGCATATACATTGAGAATTGTTATATCTTCCTGTAGTATTGATCCCTTAATCATTATATAGTGCCCCTCTTTGTCTCTCTTAACAGTTTTTGTGTTAAAGTTTATGTAGTCCGATATTAAGATGGTTACACCCGCTCTTTTTTCATTTCTGTTGGCATGGTATATCTTGTTCCATCCTTTTATTTTCAGTCTGTATGGATCTTCGTTGGAAAGATGTGTTTCTTGTAGGCAGCAAATAGATGGTTTTTGTTCCTTAACCCAATCAGCCAATCTCTGTCTTTTAACAGGACAGTTTAGACCTTTAACGTTCAATGTGACTATTGATAAGTGGTAAGTTTGCCCTGCCATTTGCCAGATATTTTCTAATGTATGCTTTGAATTCCCTGTGATCTTTTGCCGTGAGGTTCCCTTCGTTTACCTTCTTTCATGTTGATGGTCGTGTTTCTGTGTTTCTGTGTGTAACACATCTTTAAGTATCTTTTGCAGGGCTGGACGAGTGGCAACAAATTCTTTCAATTTTTGTTTGTTATGAAAGGTCTTTATTTCACCTTCATTCACAAATGATAGCTTTGCAGGGTATAATATTCTGGGCTGGCAGTTTTTCTCTCTAAGTACCTGGGCTATGTCTCGCCATTCCCTTCTAGCTTGTAGGGTTTCTGTTGAGAAGTCAGCTGTAAGTCTAATTGGAGATCCTCTGAGAGTAATCTGACGTTTCTCTCTTGCACATTTTAGGATCTTTTCTTTTTGCTTCACTGTGGTGAGTTTAATTACAATATGTCGTGCAGAGGATCTCTTTTGGTCATGTTTATTAGGGGTTCTATGAGCTTCCTGGATTAGGATTTCTCTGTCTTTCTCCAAGCCTGGAAAGTTTTCTGCTAGTATCTCCCTAAAAAGGCCTTCTAATCCTTTCTCCCTCTCCATGCCTTCAGGAACACCTAGAACCCGAATGTTGGGTTTTTTAATAGTATCCTGTAAATTCCCGACGATATCTTTTAGTTTTCTAATTTCCTCTTCTTGTCTTTGGTTTGACTGTTTCCTCTCCTGTTCACTGTCTTCTAGGTCCGATATTCTCTCTTCTGCTTCACCCATTCTGGTTTTAAGGCCCTCAAGATTGCTTGTCACTTGATCTATTGAATTCTTCAATTCATTAAGATTTTTTGTCACTATCGTAGCTTCTTGTTCTACTAGTTGTTTCATTTCGTTTTGATTTCTCCGTAGTACTTCATTCTCGCGAGAGAGATTTTCTATCTTATCCATTAAGGATTTCTGTAGTTCAAGAATTTGTTTTTGAGAACTTCTTAATGTTCTTATCAATTCTTTGAGATCTGCTTCTTGCATTTCTTCTATCTCATTATCTTCATAATCCTGGCTTGGGGTGTCTTTTCCGTTTGGGGTCATCATAGCGTCTTCCTTGATCTTGCTCCCTCGGAATCTGTTTTTATTTGGCATTTTTTTTTTTTCCCCACACTCTTTCTCTGGGTTGTCAAGGTAACGGAGTTTGTGTGCGCGGTGTGTTCCCAGTTTTTGGATCCCCTTCAGGTTTCTACAGCCTCGGGTTTTTGGTTCCGTCTGCCTCAGTGATGGGCGGGCGCACCTTGTCCCACTGCGTTTAATCAAATTCGACTTCGCAAGGTGGGCGGCGAGAGGGGCTAGTGTCCGTGCGGGCTCGCCTCAACTGTGCTGTTTCCCCCGTGGGGGTCTGCTTCCCCCCGCCAGTGTCTCGGGATCCCTGTATCGGCTCCCGTTCACGTGCGCAGATCCTGCGGTGATTGTGTTCCGCCTGGCTCCTGTCGCAGCCTGCGGGCGCGCACTGTGCCACTGCATTTAATCTAGCTCGAATTATCAGGGTGGGTGATGAGAGAGGCTAGTGTCCATGCAGGCTCGCCTCAATTGTGCTGTTTCCCCCGTGGGGTCTGCTTCCCCCCGCCAGTGTCTCGGGATCCCTGTATCGGCTCCCGTTTAAGCACTCAATTCCAATGGCGACTGTGTTCCGTCCAGTTCCCGTCCCTCCCGGCAGCTCCCGTGCCACTATGGCACGATTTGCCGTTCGCAAACTTACTTTCCCCTAGGTCCTCTGCGTCTCATTCACTGGGTCCAGAAGAATTTCCACTGCATTTTTTTCCCTGAGATTTTTCTGAGGCTACAGTAACTCTGTTTTTATTAAACTATCTTTTTGCGGACTGCTAGTGCGTGTCCTTACTATTCCGCCATCTTGGCTCCGCCCCCGAATGTGTTTTCATTCTTGCCTAATTAATCTCATTAAGTCTCCTAGGGCCATGTAGATTATAAATGGTGAAAGTGTACATTTTACCTTGTACCTGATCATTGAGAAAAAGTTAATGGTAACTTTGTTTTTTCTTTCATTATTTATTACGTTGAGATAATTTTCTAGTACTAATTTTTTGAGTCTCTTTATCATGAAAAGGTGTTGTGACTTTTTTTCCATATCAGTTTAAATGGTCATATTTTCCCCTTCATTCCGATAATGTGGCATTATGACAACGATTCATTTTCATAAGTTGAACTAACCTTGCTTTCTAAGAATAAATCTTTTGTGTAAAATCTTTTAAACAAGCAGTTGCATTTATTTTGGAATTGTTTTGTACAGATTTATTGTATCAAAATTCATAATAGGTATTAATTTTTGGGATCCCTTTTTCTTTTTCTTTTTTTTTTTTTTACAGGCAGAGTGGACAGTGAGAGAGAGAGAGAGAAAGAGAAATGTCTTCCTTTTCCGTTGGTTCACCCCTCAATGGCCACTACAGCTGGCACACTGTGGCTGGTGCATCACGGGGATCCGAAGCCAGGAGCCAAGTGCTTCTCCTGGTCTCCCATGCGGGTGCAGGGCCCAAGGACTTGGGCCATCCTCCACTGTACTCCCAGGCCATTGCAGAGAGCTGGACTGGAAGAGGGGCAACCGGGACAGAATCCGGTGTCCCGACTGGGATTAGAACCCAGTGTTACAGCAGCGCAAGGTGGAGGATTAGCCTATTGAGCTGCGGCGCTGGGGAGGAACAGTGTTTTCTTATTCATACTATTTGTTGAACTGTTTTCTTATTGTAGGGTTAATGTAATTAGTATAAAGTATACTGAAAATAGATCTTTGTAAAATTAAGAGTGAAAATAGGGGAGAAAGGAGGATGAAATGTGGGAGCATGGGCCATATGGAGGATAAGGTGGGAAGTATCACCATGTTACTCAATCTGTGTATATGAAATATATACCTTAAATAAGATTTTAAAATATATTTCTCATTGGGAAATTTTATTCATGGACTGATGAATTAATTTTGGCAACAAAGTACATAGTTTTGCCATGTTCTGTGTTGTCTTTAGGTCTTGTATTTTCTTTTTTAATGTTTCCTACATCATAGGCTTCCTTTGTGTTGAACTGATTTCTTTTATTGTGACTCATCCTGATTACTTTCTCATTTCCTTTTATATATAAAAATGGCTCTGTGGTTATTATGGGGATCATGCATATTGTTCTAAATTACAATGACTCTTGTTAAATTGACACTACATTAAATGTATATGCATACAAAATTTTATTGTTTGTAAAATTCATTTATAATAATTAAAATTATATCTTTTTATACTACAAACCATCAGAAGTGATTCAATTGGAAAATTATGATTCATTCATTTATTTGAAAGGCAGAGTTACAGAGAGAGAGAGGGAGACACAGAGGGATGCCTTCCATCCACCATTGACTCCCCAGATGGCCACAACATCCAAGGCTGGGCCAAGACAAACACAGGAGGAAAGAACTTCATGTGGTCTCCCATATGAATAGCAAGGACTCCACAGTTCCAGCTCCTCCTCGGCTCCTGGCCACTTGGCATCTCCAGCTCCTCCTCAGTGTCCAGCTGCTCCAGCTCCAGATCCCCCTTGGCGTCCAGCCACTCCACAGCTCCAGCTCCTCCACAGCCTCTGCCGCTCCTCAGCTCAGGCTACTCTTTGGTGTGCAGCCACTACACAGTTCCAGCTCTTCTCAGCCCCCGGCTGCTCCACAGCTCCAGCACCTCCTTGGTATCCAGCTGCTCAAGCTCCAGATCCTCCTCATCATCCAGCTGCTCTGCAGGTCCAGCACATCTCAACCCCCAGCCACTCCGCAGCTGCAGCTAACCTCAGCGTCCAGCCACTCTGCAGCTCCAGCTCTTGCTCGGCATCCAGCCGCTCCAGCTCCAGCTCCTTTTTAGCATCCAGCCACTCTGCAGCTCCAGCTCCTTCTCAGCTCCTGGCAGCTCAGCAGCTCCAGCTCCTCTTCAGTGTCCAGCTGCTCCAGCTCTAGCTCCACCTCAATGTCCATCTGCTCCGGCTACAGTTCGTTAACATCCAGCCACTCCAGCTCTAGCTCCTCCTTGGCCCCCAGCTGCTCCAGCTCCAGCTCCTCCTTGGCATCCAGCCACTCTGCAGCTCCAGCTCATCAGCTCCCAGCTGCTCAGCAGCTCCAGCTACTTCTCAGATCCCGGCAGCTTGGCAGCTCCAGCTCCTCCTCAGTGTCCAGCTGCTCCAGGTCTAGCTCCACCTCAACATCCAGCCACTCTGGCTGCAGCTCCTCAGTGTCCAGCCACTCCAGCTCTAGATCCTCCTCGGCCCCAGCCACTCCACAGCTCCATCTCCTCCTCAGCATCCAGCCACTCCAGCTGCAGCTCCTCCTCAGCATCCAGCTGCTCCAGCTCCAGCTCCTCCTCAGCCCCTGCCACTATGTGGCTCCAGCTCCTCCTGGGCATCCAGCCACTTGGCCAGCCCGGCTCCTCTGACATCCAGCTGCCTCGCGGCTCCAGCACCTCCTGGGCTCCCAGTCACTCAGCATCTCCAGCACCTACTCGGCATCCAGCCACTCCAGCTCCAGCTCTTCCTCAGCCCTGGACACTCCGCAGCTCCAGCTTCTCCTTGGCATCCAGGTGCTCCAGCTCCAGCTCCTCCTCAGTGACCAACCACTCCAGCTCCAGCTCCTCATCAGCATCCAGCTGCTCCAGCTCCAGCTCCTAGTTGGTTCCCTGCTGCTCCACAGCTCCAGCTCCACCACAGCCCCCAACACTCCACAGCTCCAACACCTCTTTGGCATAAAGCTGCTCCAGCACCAGCTCCTCCTGGGCATCCAACCACTTAGCAGCCCCAGCTCCTCTTCGACATCCAGCTGCCTTGCGGCTCCAGCACCACCTGGGCTGGGCTCCCGGTCGCTCAGCATCTCCAGCACCTACTCAGTGTCCAGCCGCTCCCAGCTCCAGCTCATCCTTGGTGTCCAAATGCTCTGCAGCTTCAGCACCTCCTCAGCGTCCAGGTGCCTGGCAGCTGCAGCTCCTAATTGGCATCAAGCCACTATGCAGCTCCAGCTCCTCCTTGGGTCCCGTCCACTTGGCAGCTCCAGCTCCTCCTCAGTATCCAGCTGCTCAAGCTCTAGCTCCTTCATGGCATCCAGGCGCTCCAGATCCAGCTCCTCAGTGTCCATACGCTCCAGCTCCAGATCCCCCTCAGCATCCAGGACTCTGCAGCTCTAGCTCCTCCTCAGCCCCCACCGCTCTGCAGCTCCAACTGCTCAGCATCCAGCCGCTCCAGCTCCAGCTCCTCCTCGGTGTCCAGGCACTCGGCAGCCCCAGCTCCTCCTCCACATCCAGCTGCTATGCAGCACCAGCACCTCCTCAGATCCCGGCCACTCGGCAGCTCCAGCTCCTCCATGGCTCCCTGCCTCTTGGCAGCTCCAGCTCCTCCAAGGAGTCCAGCCACTCCAGCTCCAGCAACTCCTCAGCATACAGCCACTCAGCAGCTCCAGCTCCTCCTTGGCTCCCAGCCACTCCAGCTCCTCCTTGGTGTCCAGCTGCTCCAGCTCCAGCTCCTCCTCAGCATCCAGCTGCTCTAGGTCCAGCTCCTCCTCAATGTCTAGCCACTTCAACTCCAGCTTCTCCTCAGCATCAAGCTGCTCCAGCTCCTCCTTGGCTTCCAGCTGCTTGACAGCTCAAGCTTCCCCTTGGCATCCAGCCGCTCAAGCTCCAGCTCTTCCTCGGTGTGCAGCCACTCCACTGCTCCAGCACCTCCTCAGCTCCTGGCCTCTCTGCTGCTCTGACTCCTGCTTGGCGTCCAGCCACTCCAGCTCCCCCTCAGCGTCCAGCCACTCCAGCTCCTCCTCAGCCCCTAGCCTCTGCGCAGCTCCAGCTCCTCCTTGGTGTCCAGCTTCTCAACAGCTCCAGCTCCTCCTCAGCATCGAACTGCTCCAGTTCCAGCTCCACCTAAACATCTAGCCACTCCACAGCTCCAGCTCTGCCTCAGTCCTCGCCGCTCCAAAGTTCCAGCTTCTCCTTGGCATCCAGCCTTTCCAGCTCCACGTCCTCCTCGGCTTCCAGACCTTGCAGCCCCAGCTCCTTCTCGGCATCGAACTGCTCCAGTTCCAGCTCTGCCTAAACATCTAGCCACTCAACAGCTCCAGCTCCTCCTCGGCTCCCAGTTGCTCAGCAGCTCTACCTCCTCCTCAGTGTGCAGCTGCTCCAGCACCAGCACCTCATCAGCGTCCAGCCACTCCAGCTCCAGCGCCTCCTCAGCTTCCAGCCACTCTAGCTGCAGCTCCTGCTCGGCATCCAGCTGCTCCAGCTCCAGCTCCTCCTTGATGTCCAGCCACTCCCGCTCAGCACCTCCTCAGCGTCCAGCCACACCACAGCTCTAGCTCCTTGGCTCCTGGCCACTCAGCAGCTCCAGCTCCTCCTCGGTGTCCAGCTGCTCCAGCTTTAGCTCCTCCTCAGCCCCAGCCAATCCATAGCTCCAACTCCTTCTTAGCATCCAGGTGCTCGGTAGCTCCAGCTGCCCCTTGGCATCCAGCTGCTCCAGGTCCAGCACCTCCTCGAAGTCCAGGCACTCCACATCTCCAGCTCTTCAGCTCCCGGCCTCCTGGCAGCTACAACTCCTTCTCGGATCCCGGCAGCTTGGCAGCTCCAGCTCCTCATCGGTGTCCAGTTGCTCCAGCTCTAGTTACTCCTCAGCGTCCAGCCGCTCCAGCTCCAGCTCCTCCTCAGCATCCAGCTGCTCCAGCTCCAGCTCTTCCTTGACATCTAGTGACTCCAGCTCCAGCTCCAGCTCCTCTTCAGCGTCCAGGCATTCTGAAGCTCCAGCACTTCTCAGCCTCCAGCCGCTCTGCATCACCAGATGCTCCTTGGAGTCCAGCTACTCCAGCTCCAGCTCATCCTCAGCTTCCAGCTGCTCTGCAGCTCCAGCTCCTCCTCGCGTATTTTTGAACCCGTTACTTAATGTAGGGCTAATCTTATGAGTGTGAAGTATTCTGAAAATAGATCTTTCTAAAAATTAAGAGTAGGAGTAGGAGGAAGAAGGGTAGGAACATGGGGGAGAGGGAGTGTTAGGGTGATAAGTATAAGCATGTTCTTAAATCTGTTTATGTGAAATAAAGAAAATTTACATACCTTAAATAAAAATTTTAAAAAATAAAATAATCTTTAAAGAAAAAGCATTAAATTATTTTTTCTTTTACTTGTTTATTTAATAAACTTGAATTCTACAGCATGTCCATAATCATTTATTATTCCAAGGGCTTTTTGGTTCATTCTTTGAAGTTTTCTGAATAGAAATTTGTGTCTTCTGTATACATACTCTTATCTCTGTGCAGCAACTTCAGTAGCAATCACAGTGCTGTCTTGTGGTTAATGGTTTTCTGATGTTATTGGATAGTTTAGGATATCTTGGTCAGGATCTTGAATGAGGATGGATGAGTATAATACCTTCATTAGGAGGCTGGAGGGATTCCTTATGTTGTTATTCCAGATTGCAAGTCATGCCAAAAAAATAAATGAGAAGAAACTCAGGACAAGAAACCCAAGAATAAGCCTGGTATGATGATGAGAGTGCACTGAGCAGTTATAGGGCAATGGGAGCTGTGAGATATAGGGACACAGTAGGGCCAAGACAAGTTATGTGTGCTGAGCCAGCGCCGTGGCTCAACAGGCTAATCCTCCGCCTTGCAGCACTGACACACCGGGTTCTAGTCCCGGTCGGGGTGCCGGATTCTGTCCCGGTTGCCCCTCTTCCAGGCCAGCCCTCTGCTGTGGCCCAGGAGTGCAGTGGAGGATGGCCCAGGTGCTTGGGCCCTGCACCCCATGGGAGACCAGGAAAAAGCACCTAGCACCTGGCTCCTGCCATCGGATGAGCGCGGTGTACCGGCCACAGCATGCCATCCGCGGCAGCCATTGGAGGGTGAACCAACGGCAAAGGAAGACCTTTCTCTCTGTCTCTCTCTCTCACTGTCCATTCTGCCTGTCAAAAAAAGAAAAAGTTATGTGTGCTGTTAATGGACTCTCTTCTGGACCTTTGCATGCACTCATCCAAGTTTGTTTCTCTTGACAATCAGGCTAGCGTCACCTTTACCTGCTTCAGAAAATATCTATGTATGCCATGATTTTAGACCTCTCAGACATAGTTTCTCATGCCTTAATTGGCATCATCTTTTTCTTTTTGGGCTGTTAACTTCATTTGTGAAGAATCAGATAGTTCTAACCTTCATTGGGGAAATGACCTGGTCCTGCCCTGTTAAAGTGGGAATCTTTAAAGCTTTAATCTTTAAAGCTGCAGGGAGCCTGAAGCTCCCAGTAACCTCTTCAATTCAGCCCATCTCCAGCCCCCAGATGCCTGATCTGGAAGATCTAATGTTTCCCATGAGCATGTGTTTTGTCTTGTGAGCAGTGAACTCAGCAAACAATGTGACAACAAGCCATATTTCTGCTTTTCATATATTTTTGCTTTGCCTGGAGTCAATAATTATGTTAGCATAATTTTCTGTGTACTTATTAGGTAACTGTGCACATACCACAGCTACTATGCTGTATGATACACTCAGTTTATGAGGTGTCTGTAAGTATTGATAAAATTTTCTGAATCTAGGTATTCACATGTTGAATAAAATATTAGTACACTAGGCAGCATAACATTTTATTGCTTTAAAAAATCTCAAAATTTTCATTATTAATTTGAATGCAACTTTAAGAATTTTATATCTCTATCCTTTATATAGAATTGTTACTCCATTACTGATTTTAAGTTAATTACTACATCCTATAATCAAAATCAAACATCTTCTATAAATGAGACATTTTCTCATTTTTATCTTAGAATTTATTATTCCTACCTGAATAGAGAGCTAAGAAAACCCTACATTATGACCATCCTAACAGAGATACCATGAGTGGCTTTATCATTATTTGATCTTGCTCTAAGTGCTGCAAGTTGTCCTAACTCAGGTTAACAGGACTTAAGCATTCAAAAGCCAGCAGAATAATTATCAGTAGCGGATATATGTTTGTTTATTTTTTTTATATATTCTTGGATCTGTTAACTAACTTCTGTTTTTTTAAAATTTTCCAAAATGTATCATACCACATTTTTGCATTTCAGCAAATATGCATGCATATGCTTGTCTTTTAATTATGGCTCACCCTAAAATATTCATTATTGGAAAGGGGGCTCAAAGCAGAAAATTACTTTGTCATATCCATCAGATTTATTTTTTTAATTTTTTTCTTTTGTTATTTTTATCCCATATTATCAAAATTAATAAGCTCAGCAATCTTTTCACTACAAATATATGATTGTTCTTTTGGACATTTACATTTTAATGTGATAAATTCACTGAAAATTGTTTGACTTGTCCTAGCAACTTCCAACTTCATGGTCTATCAAATCATTTTAGGATTATATACGCTTTTACACATTTGATGAAATACCTTTTTCACATGTTTATTTTTTAGTCTCACCATTTGCCATTCACTTTAAAAATGCTCATGCATTAGATTGAGACACTATTTCAAGATTATATGTGAGAATATGAGGGGAAGGAGGAAGAAGAGTTGGAGGGTGGGAGGGAGGAGAGGGTCATATCTCCATGTTCCTAAATCAGTATGTATGAAACACAGGAAACTTGTATGCCTTAAATAAAATTTCAAAAAAAAATACTGCAATAAACTGGGGCTGAAAATGTTGCATAGCAGGTAAAGCTGCCACCTGCAGTGCTAACATCCCATATGGGCACCAGCTCATGTCCAGGCTGCTACACTTATGATCCAGCTCTTTGCTATGGCCTGGGAAAGCAGTAGATGTTGGCCCAAGTCCTTGATCCCCTGCACCTATGTGGAAGACCTAGAAAAACCCCTGGCTCATGGCTTCAGATAGGTGCCTCTGGGGAGTGAACTAGCAGATGGAAGACCTCTCTCTTTATCACCTTCTTTCTCTGTGTGACTCAAATAAATAAATCTTTAAACAACAACAAAAAAGAAATAAACTGCTTATGATTCCCTGATTTAAATGCCTGCAACATTTCTGTATTTTAAATTAATTTTGACTATTTTATTTATATCCATTATATCTCCTGTGAACCCATTCTGCTCCTATAAAATTCCCACTGGTATACCCAGTAGTCAAAATATAATATACATAGAAATATGCACATTTATCTGTTGTATTTGAATTTATATCTACCACATGACTAAATACTCAACCTAATTTATGTCAAATCTAGCACAAGAAATTTCAGGGTACATTATTTTGCTTTGTCTCTGGTAAGGCATCATCTGTCTAAATTCTAGAAGTTACCTGAGCAAATTTTATGTTCATACTATTTGAGAACAATCTAATGCCACTTCCAACACTCTTATTTGCATTCTTTTATAGCCTTTGTGTATTATCATGAAACTTTAACATTTAATGAAAGGCATTTAGGCTATTTACTTGTTTGGTCTTTGAATTCATGGAGCTCACTTTTTTTGGAATGTTGAAGTAACCCAGTATAACAAGGATAAATATCATTTGGTCCAGATGGATGATCTTTCCAATACATTTTGGAGTTGATTAGCTTGTATCTTGTTGAAGGGTTTTGCATCTATGTTCAGTCTTGTTTTATTTTTTTCTTCAAGTTTTATTAGTTGTTTCATCCTACTAATTTGGGGTTTGGGTTTTTTTTTCTTTTTTTCTAGGTCCCTGTGATGCATTGTTAGACCATTTTTTGGTGCTTTTTTAACCTCTTGATGTGGATGCTAATTGCTGTAACATTTCCTTTTAACATTCCTTATGCTGCATCCCATAAATTTGGATATATTCCTCAGATATTATTTTTCCATTTTTTATCCACTGTTCAAAAGGGACATGTTATTCAATCTCCTTGTGTTTGTAAACTCCACAGTTGTGGGGTGAACTTTACTATAGGTGTCAATTAGGTTCCTTTGGTCTGTTAGGAGATTAGTCATATTTCTTCATTTAATTTTGAGTATTTCGTATGTACGTTGATAAAAGGTAGGTGTTAAAGTCCCCCATTATTATTTTTAACACTTACTTATTTATTTGAAAGGCAGCATTACAGAGAGGCAGAGGTAGAGAGAGAGAGAGAGAAGTCATCCATCCGGTGGTTCAGTCCCCAGATGGCCACAACAGCAGGAGCTATACTGATACAAAGTCAGGAACCAGGAGTCTCTTCCAGGTCTCATATATATATATATATATATATATATATATATATATATATGGCAGTGACCAAAACTTAGAGTCAAATCACTTCTCAGTAATTAACCAGATAACCAAGCCATCAAAGTAACTGGAGACCTTGGAAGGAGAACAGATCAACACATATGATATGTTTAGAATGTAGTCATTGGGCATACAGACACAGGAGAAAACCCTGAGATGTGGTAATATTGGCTCCAGAAACATAAGGAGGAGAATGGCTGTAGCTAAATGGCATTGATACATCTAATAAAGACAATTGCTTCAAGCATTGGCATAGAGATATCTAAAGTCTTGCATGATAGGGAAGCTCAGGAAATAAAGTAACTCCATGGTAGGCTCAAAACCATTCTGAACAAGGAATGTAGATAACTGAGAGAAGATCAAGACTACAGGCAGAGAGGCTGGAGGACATAAAGATCATTATTGAATGCAGAGTGGAGACAAGCAAAGAAAGTTCTGCTGTAGACACAGGGGTGGAAACTCATATGACTGGCACATGGTGTAGGCACAAGCGATGGTAGGAACTTTTGAGAGCTGATATAGATGATAGATTTTAAAACTAACACAATAGCAGCTCTTTCTCCAGAACATACCTGTGTTGCTTGTCAGTGTGCCTTATGCTTTAAATAAGTCTTGCCTCTATTCATTTTCCTTAAATCTCTTTCTTGAGTCCTACTGGATAGGGGTCAGTAAAAAACCTAAGAGACTACAGATTTTGAAATAGATGATGAATGGTGACTAATATTCTGATAAAGTAAATCCCAAGTAGCAAAAAACAATGCAGTTATCTGAGAAAAGAGCCTTCCAGGAAGGAAGGAAGGCCACATGCTGTTGAAAAGAAGGGGGTGAAAGGTCTCGGGAGGATGGGGGAGACAGGTGGAGTATTGTTGAAGTCTGGGAAGGTGCAGAAGGTCGTGTAGAGCTTGCAGGCCCTAGAAATGCTTCAGATTTTTACTCCCAAATCAAGAAGGCACTGAAGGAATTTGACCTCACTTCAATTTCACAGAAATGTCTCTGGTTGCCTGCTCTGGGGAGCAGGAGGGAGGCAGCTGTGTCCAACCATAACCTGAAGGATTAGTCCAGATGACAGGTGCAGGAGCTTGAGAGAAATTATGAAAAGGGAGAGGAACTCCTGCGTGTCCACCATGATACCTCTTTTCCTCAGACTTCCATCAGTAGCCCCAGTTCACTGCAATATTGACATCTCTGATGTCCTCCTCCTTTCCCTTCCAAAACCTTCTTCATGTGTTATTTCCCATTCTCTTCATACAAGCACTTGCTGCCTAAATCCAACACCTCATCTCTGAAGCTAAGAGGCAGTCATAGCTTATGCCTGACCCAGCTTCTCTAAGGAAGTTTCTAACTTATGCTTGGGGAAAACATACAGCCCAAATCCAGACTTTTCCAGGGTTCTAAAAATAAAAAAAAAAATTAAAATTAAAATAGGACAACAGACAACCTGAGTCACAGTTAAACAGAACTGTAGGTTTAGAGCATCAAAATTGATTAGGATGGTAACTATGACAGCACAGTTGTTTCTATGTTGTCACAATTTATGTTGCCTTCAAAAGTGTTTTATGACATCACGATGATATGTTTGTGTTTTTGCTAATCATACATCACACTTTATGGCATATACTTGATTATGAAATCACAGTGGATTTTAGGACATCACACTTATGACATGGCAATTGTTTATGAATCCAAACAGTGGTTTATGACATCACAGTTATTACAAAACAGTAGCAGATTTATGACATCATGATCATAGTTTTAAGAATAAGATATTGGTTTGTGATATCATAATCAACTTTTTTTTAGCATTTCAACTGGTAAGGACATAAGGATGGATTTATACATCACAGTAGATTTGGACATCACAATGTTTTTAGGACCTTCGAGTTGATTGCCCATCTCTTTGGTGATTTAAAACATCACAATTGCATATGAAAACACTGTTGGTTTATGATATCTCCATTGATTTTGACATAAAAATTCTTTATTACAGCATGATGGCTTATAGCATCATAATTTATTATGCCATCAAAAAGGTCATTTTATGTCACAGTGATTTTATCTCTTCAAAATCGATTGTGATTTCATACCATTGGATTATGATCTAACAATAGTTGTTTATCATATACAAATTGATTATAAATCAGAAACATTATTGTGAAATTATGATTATGAAATAACAGTGACTGCTTTATAATACCACAATATTTATATGATGTCACATTTGATTTTGACAGCCCAATTATTTTTAAATTTTTACAGTGTTAGATGTATGGATATAAAATTGTTTAGGACAGCAGAATGCTTTTTATAACATCACAATTGAATTTTATATCCTACTGAAGTTTATAACATCACAATTGATTATGAAAAGAAATTGGTTCATTTACAAAACTGCCATGGTGGACTTATGGTGTAATGATATTGGTTTATGGTATCACAATTTATTTTGACATGACAACCATGACTTATGGCATTATAATTGCATTCATTACATCACAAAAATTGGAATTTAACCTCCCAATGGTAGGGTTACTGTATGGCAATATTAGTTTATGACCTCACATTGATTTCCTGACATTATAACTGATTTCTCACACAATTGTTTCATGACATTAGAATTTTGGATTTGTGACTTCACAATTGTTGCTTATAAATCACAATTCTTTTATGGCGTCAGAACAGATAATGGCATCCCAATGATTTTTAGAACATCATAATTGATTATTACATAATATTGGTGGCTTATGACATCAAAAAGATGACATTGTAATGGTATTATGACATCACACTAAATGTCAACATCATGTTGTATTTATGAAATCACAATGGCAATTTTATGACTTCAAAGGTTTATTATAGTACAATGTATTTATGACATCATAGTTATGGCAGTAAAGTATTAGTTTATGAAATCACCTTATGTTTTGATGTCATCATTGTTTATGACATGATATTGTGTTTTATGACTTTACAATTGCCTATATCACAATGGTAGTTCTTAAATTTGAGAATTTATTTGTGCTTGTAGTATGATAAAAATGTGTTTAATATCTGTCCGCAATTTCTGGTGTGAATATATTAAGGGTTCAAACAAATTACATCCTAATAGTGTGACTATCATTTGCTGAGGAGACAGACTATGCCTTTCTGTTTATGGATCCAATGAATTTTATATTCAATTATTTACTTTTGTTGAGAACTTTGATATTGATAGTATTACTCTGCGTATCTAATATTAGCTCTTTCCTCCTATAAATTTTAATTTTCATGGTTATATAATCTGAATTTTTGTCATGAGTTCTTTCTTGTGGACACACAATGACAGATGATACACAAATAGCTTTCTTAGTGTACATATTCCAAGGTCCACCAGGGTGACAGCTATTATGAAAAGAGCTATAAATATTTACAGCAAATATGCTGCGAAGTTCAAATGACTGCTGTGCATCAACAAGAGGATGTTCACAAGAATTTATTAATGAATTTGGGCTTATTTCACGTGTAATGATTATTATTCCAAGCAATAAGATGCTTCTCTGTATTGTATGTATTGAAGAAGTTTTCTCTGCCTAATAGTCCTTACCAGGAAGGTAGCAAGAATAGAGTGGAGCTACAGATATTTGGAATGAGCACCAGTCAGTGGTAGTAACAAGAGGGAAACAATGGGCATTTCCATAATTTTAAATGTGTCCCATTCCATTTTTGAAACTTGTTTACACAATGCTATTTTGTTTTTTTGAAAGATTTATTTATTTTTTACTTGAGAGAATTACACAGAGAGGAGAGAAAGAGAGGCAGAGACAGAGGGGGAGAGAGAGAGAGAGAGAGGGCTTCCATCCATTGGTTGACTCCCCAATTGTCCACAGTGACTGGAACTGCACCAATCCAAAGCCAGGAGCCAGGAGATTCTTCAGGGTCTCCCACACAGGTACAGGGGCCCAAAGACTTGGGCCATTTCTACTGCTATCCCAGGCCATAGCAGAGAGCTGGATCTGGATCAGAGGTGGAGTAGCCAGAACTAGAACCAGCGCCCCTATGGGATGCCAGCACTTCAGGCCAGGGAGTTAACCCATTGTGCCACAGTGCTGGCCCCTTATGTTTTAATCCAAGGAAATCATGGGGAAGTAGTTTATGATGCTGACAGTGTATGACATACTCATGAGTCTCTTCAACAACCTAAGTCTGATTTTTGTTGAGGTGAAACCAGTCCTGGTCTCCATGACCTATTTTATTTTTGCCTGTGTAATTAAATAGCTAAACTTGGAAAGATCTCCTGCATTGTATAGGGCACTGTTTCCTATTAGGTACTCCATTTGAAAAGAAACCTATGTAACATATTATTAAAACCAACTTTTTAATTCAAATGAGATCAAGTTGAGGAAGTTGACATAATGCAAATATACAAAAAAGATGAGATATTATAAAAATTTCAGTCAGGCTTTTTTTGCTGTTTAGAAAATGTGTTCTTGATGCTAATTTTTCAACATACAGTTAGATACCAAAATATTATACTTGAACTGTAAATAAATCATCACAAATAATCTAGGAGCTAAAGGCATTGGATATAATTACACAAAATAAAATCTTAAAATTCAGTGCATCTGTTTTTGGAAAAAATAAGGGTAGACAATAAATAGTAACCATTGTTTAATAAAGTGGAATAAAGCACACTTTAATGAAATAAGTGATGGCACCTGAGCTTTTCAGGAACCCTGGGTGTGTGTATATCTTCCCTAAGTGGGGAGGGATGTCTGACATGATGTCATCATTCACTATGTATTTCTACTTCTAATACATATTAAGCATAGTTTTAAAAATGTCTCAGGCATGGATTGTATGTGGTTGAAAAATAGAAAAATAGATAGTCTTTCCTTTTTGATTCTCCATAATAAAAAGTTATATTCATGGTTCATATTCATATTTACAAGCATTAATTATTCCAATACTGCTTGTTTTTCATTTGTTTGATGAATTTCTGCTTCTCTTTAATGTCACTTGAATGATTTCAAAAGTGTCTTTTACTTCCTTGGTTAAGTTTATTCCAAGGCATTTGATTGTTTTTGTAGCTATTGTGAATGGTTTTGATTTTAGCAGTTCTTTCTCAGCCATGGCATTGCCTGTGTATACAAAGGCCGTTGATTTTTGTGCATTGATTTTATATCCTGTTACTTTGCCAAACTCTGAAGAGTTCCAACAGTCTGTTAGTATAGTTCTTTGGGTCCCCTAAATAAAGAATCATATCATCTGCAAAGAGGGATAATTTGACTTTTTCCTTCCCAATATGTATCCCTTTAATTTCTTTTTCTAGCCTAATAGCTCTGGCTAAAACTTCCAGAACTATATTAAATAGCAGTGGTGAGAGTGGGCATCCCTGTCTGGTACCAGATCTCAGTGGAAATGCTTCCAACTTTTCCCCATTCAATAGGATGCTGGCCTTGGGTTTTTCATAAATTGTTTAATTGTGTTGAGGAATGTTCCTTCTATACCCAATTTGCTTACCGTTTACATCATGAAAGGGTGTTGTATTTTATCAAACGCTTTCTCTGCATCTATTGAGATAATCATATTTTTTTTTCTTCTGCATTTTGTTAATGTGGTGTATCACATTGATTGATTTGGGAATGTTGAGCCATCCCTGCATACCAGGGATAAATCCCACTTGGTCTGGGTGGATGATCTTTCTGATGTGTTGTTGCATTCTATTGGCCATAATTTTATTGAGGATTTTTGTGTCTATGTTCAACAGGGATATTGGTCTGTATACTTTTTTTTTTTTGACAGGCGGAGTGGACAGTGAGAGAGAGACAGAAAGAAAGGTCTTCCTTTGCCATTGGTTCACCCTCCAATGGCCGCCATGGCCAGAGCACTGTGGCTGGCACACCACGCTGATCCAATGGCAGGAGCCAGGTGCTTCTCCTGGTCTCCCATGGGGTGCAGGGCCCAAGCACTTGGGCCATCTTCCACTGCACTCCCTGGCCACAGCAGAGAGCTGGCCTGGAAGAGGGGCAACCAGGACAGAATCCGGTGCCCCAACCAGGATTAGAACCCGGTGTGCCAGCGCCACCAGGTGGAGGATTAGCGTAGTGAGCTGTGGCACTGGCTTGTATACTTCTGCTATTAGCATTTGCCCCTATACACAGTGAATGATACAAATGGGTAAGCTACACAGCACTTTTCCATGACCGGGTTTTCCTGTGACTAGAATGTATAAATGTCAAATTACTGTAATTGTCTCATTGAAAGATTAAAGGGAGGCTGGTGCCATGGCTCAATAGGCTAATCCTCTGCCTGTGGCATCAGTACTCCAGGTTCTAGTTCCGGTCAGGGCGCTGGATTCTGTCCCGGTTGCTCCTCTTCCAGTCCAGCTCTCTGCTGTGGCCTGGGAGTGCAGTTGAGGATGGCTCAGGTCCTTGGGCCATGCACCCACATGGAGACCAGGAGGAAGCACCTGGCTCCTAGCTTCAGATTAGCACACTGCTCTGGCTGCAATGTGCAGGCCGTAGAGGCCACTTACGGGTGAACCAACAGAAAAGAAAGACCCTTCTCTCTCTCTCTCTCACACTGTTTAACTCTGCCTGTTCAAAAAAAAAAAAAATTAAAGGAGACTTTGATTTTTTTTAAAACTTTTATTTAGTAATATAATTTTCCAAAGTACAGTTTATGGATTACAATGGCTCCCCCCCCCATAACTTCCCTCCTACTCGCACCCCTCCCATCTCCCGCTCCCTCTCCCATTCCATTCACATCAAGATTCATTTTCAATTATCTTTATATACAGAAGATCTATTTAGAATATATTAAGTATAGATTTCATCAGTTTGTACCCATACAGAACATAAAGTGTAAAATACTGTTTGAGTACTAATTATACCATTAGTTCACATTGGACAACACATTAACGACAGAGACATTTATTTTGAATTCAGTTATCCCAAGAATCATTGAGATTAACAGCACACAGAGTTTCTGACCTTGAGTATGTTTCTAATTTAGTGGAGGCAAATGTATAGTTGAGATTCTAAACTTGGGAAATTTAAATACCTTGCTTTAAGAGAAGAGTGACTGGAATATTTGTGCTTTGCCTACTTGTAGAATGACCATAGTCATTTTGTTTTCCAAGCACATTTTACATAAGTTTAGTCATCTACTCCAGGCTGTGGCAGAAGGGGATACAGTAATAACTTTTTGGAGCTAACATTGTGCAACAAGCTATGCAATTGCCAATGATGCTGGCATTGGAAATGGGTGCTGGTTCAAGTCCCAGCTTCCTCATTTATGATCAAATTTCCTGCTAATGTGCCTTGGAAAGCACCAGGTGATGGCCCATATCATTGAGTCCTTGCATCCTAGTGGGAGACCCAGATCATGTTGCATTTTTTTGGATTCAGGCTACCCTAGATGGGCCATGGTTACCATTTGGGGAGTGAATAAGTTTAATAAATATTTATCTCTTTCTTATCCTTGTCCCTGTAACTATGCATTTCAAATATAAACAAATCATTCAAAAGTAAATAACAGCTTTTTATGTTAGAAGGAAGAAAATCCATTTGTTGTCTATTTTTACATTTGTTAATGTTTGTACAGCTAGAGAATGGACAATTTCCTGATTATTGCTATATCAATATATCCATTTTATTTTATCCAACTTGTACTGCTAAAATGAAATATCTCTGGATAGGTAATTCACAATATGCACAAATTCATCCCCTCATATTTGGGGACTATGCATTTTAAGATTGACTCTTCACTATAATAAGAACCCAGTCACTGATTCCAGATGACACTTGTTTTCTGTAGTGTAAGACTATGTCTTCACTTAGAAGATGACTCAGGTAGCTGAAATGAATGAGTCCCCTTGGTTATGTTTGCCCAAATAACAGCCCATTTATACATAAGTGTGTACTCCATGACTCTAATCACCTGACAATGGCCTTCCTTCTCAACTCCACTGTCTTGTTGATTGCATATCCACATGAATTTTGGAGGGAGACATCCAGATCATAGCATTCCCTTCCGTGTGAATCCTTCCTTTAATCTTAGAAAAGAACAAAATTAAGAACAAACCCATAGACCTAAAATGAAATACTTCTTTAAGTGGAAATTCCCAGTGCTGGCTGAGAGTATGACCATATAACCTGCTCACTGTTAGAATAACAAACCTAGGAGAACACTCACTAATTTTAAATAATTATCTGTTTAGTAAGTTTTATAATAAACATATAATAAGATTTAAGGCAGGGCCAGAAATGTTTGGACTATAATTTTTTTTAATTCTGTAATATTTACATGCACATTTCTCCCATGGCTTTTCATGAGATATGCATGGGAGATAGACTGCTTGGATTGTTTCAAGGATTTGGTCCCCTGGAAATGCTGAATGAACCTTGAATTGTACCCTATGTTTTGAATATAATCCATCACATTAGGTTGTATATGAAATTTCCAGTAATTACATCATGTCAGCACATAAAATGTCTCAGAAATTAAAGCTTTTGGGATTTTGTGTTTAGGAATATGCAATCTAGAATGTTGAAGCATTTACACTGAACTATTTCATTTATGTCCAGAAATACCAAACATGTTCCCTCTTTCAGTAGCAAAGGCCTTAGTCCCTAAATTTCTTCCCAGAAGCTTGAATCACAACTCTATATTGAGTCTTTCATGTTTATTCCTGGTCTCCATGTCTGGGTTCCTGAACCCAAGCATTTGTTCTTAGATTCAAATTGTTTCCTGGGCTCTGAGTACATCCCTTCAGTCCCCAGTCCTAGTACCTAGGTGTGATGCTACAACTTAAATTCATGATTCTGTCCCTGGGAGCGTCCTCTAGATAGACAAGGCCCACATTTATAAATTGGATGTGACTCCACATCCTCCACTTCCACTTTGAGGTTTAGAACACTGTCTCCTGCACTAAAGTTCCTACATGCAGAATAGCCCTTGGCATTCACAGACTCCCATCATGCATTTCATGCACTGCAGTCTGGAGTGACAGAACTACAGCAGTTTAGCACTCAGTGTTAACTCTTACAGGCAGATGATGGGGAAGGTGGACTGATCCTCTGTGCACCAAATGGGTTCAGCTGGGTAAGGGAAAAGGGTGTTTTCTCTGTGCTCATATTTGGTGCTTCTTCCTTTCTCCTTGGAATTGCTCTCATGCACAAGTTCAAGATTACATATCAGCTCAAATTGCAGTCAAACTTGCTGTCCCATGGAGAAAGGGTCTCCCAAGAGAAGTGTCAATGCCCTGGCACCAGTGGCCCAGCTGAGCAGATTAATATAGAATAAGTCTCTCCAGGTGCAGCTGTGGGAACATCAGAAAAAGTTATGAAATGGGACTCAGCCCTTGGGGATCTGATATGTGACTGAGCTGAGAAGGAACAGGTAGTGCGGAGGTGGATTGGATGAGCCAGAAGGGACAGAAGGCCTTTTCAGAGAAAGGAAGTTGAGCTCATTTCCTCCCGCCCACAGGAAAAACCCCCCATTGCTACAGCACTTGCCATATGAACTGCTCACATTGTTTATGGCATCACATGAATGGTTTATGATATATGTTTAGAATATGACAACAAAATCATGAATAATGTCACAATGGTTTAGGACTTCATAATGGGTGCTTTATGACAACACAAATATTGTTAACATGCCATGGGTTGATTTATGATGTCACCATATTTATGATATTAAGATGATTATTTTATGATATCACAATGGAGAATAATATCACAATGTTTTGTGGTACCACCATGTTTAGCTTATTATATCTCTGCCTGGTTTATGAAATCCCAACTGTGAATGGCATCATGATGTTTTATGACATCACAAGTTTTGATTTATTACACATGGTTTGTGACATTATGATGTGAGTGACATCACTGTAGTTCACAACATCACAATGCTTATTCTAGTGCAGCACAATTCTGAATGTTTATGACACCACAACATTTGGTATATGGCATCTAGAAATTGAATGACATCACAGTGCTTTGATTATGTCTCAGTGGTGAATGACACAAACTATTGTTCAGTCTTGTCATTCCAATGTTTGTTTCATAACATCACATTAGTGAATGACACAATTTTAAATTCATGATGGTTTATGACATCAGAATGTGATTGACCTAGTTTTACTTCATCAAATGGTTGGTTTATGACATCACAGAGTTGAAAGGGATCACAAATCTTCATGACATCGCAGTGTTGTTTTATGACCTCACAATGGTACAAAATATTACTAATGTTTATGATATAAGTGTTTTAGAGACTAAAAATGGTAAGTTTATGGAATTATAGTGCTAAATTATATCAAACTTTATTATCACACAACAATGGTTTAAGAAAACAAAGTAATTCATTTATGATATCACAGTAGAATAACCACAAATATTTATGGTATCACAACATTCAGCCTAGGACATATCAAGTGATGGGAATGTACATAAAAAGTATGAATGACATCATAATATTCCATGACAACACAATGATTGCCATATGGCATGTCAATGATTGACATCACAACATTTAACACATCACACAATTATAAAAACTCACTAGTTTAGTATGCCAGTATGCTTTTTATGACTTCACAATTGATTGTATCAGTGATAAGTATATTAAAACAAAATGGAAGTGTACAACATCCCAATTGATTGATTCACTGCAATTGCAGCTTTAGAATTCACAATTATTTTTATGAAATTCCAATGGTTGGTTTATGACATCAAGATGGACTTACATCAAAATAAGTTTATGATATCACAGTGAATTTTATGACACATTTGATTATGATGTTACAACCTTTTTATGCCACAATTGATTAAAACATCATAAATGCAGTTTGTGACATCACAATTGTCTGGTTGTGACATCACAGTGCCTTCATAACACCTCAACAGTGGTTTATAACATCAAGATGTGTTGTGATATCACAATATTTTTTCATGACAACACAACTGGTTATGATTCAGCAATGCTAAGTTTATTACAACACAATTAGCTTTTGGATATCACATTTGAATAGACATCACAGTGGTTTTTGTTGCATCATAATTGTAGATAACATCACAATACTCATTTTACAATATAAAAGTGTGCTTTAATGCATCACAATTCAATACAACAGTATTTCAGTGATGATATCACAACAGTTTTTATACGATCATAATTTCTAAATGGTTTTTATGACTTCACCATTATAATGTCACAATCATAGCATCATGATATCACAGTGGTGGGTACCACATACCAACTATTATATAAAATGCAATTTTATGTCATAACAAATGATTGTTTCATCACTATGTTAGCTCTATGATCACTATGATGTTTCGAGTTTACTGTAAATTTTGACATTGCAAATATTTTTCATGAAATCACAATGTCATTTTCATAAAATTGCAAATATTTCTAGCAACATAATATATTTGCCATCACAGTGATTTATGGCATAACAATTGTAGCTTTATGACTATATTTTTACTTAATATCACAATTGATAATGACATCATACTGCATTTACAGCATAATTTTTATGATATCATAATTGGTTCTGACATTTCTAAGATATTTTATGGTATTATAATGGCTTACAATATCACAAATGTGGTTTATGACACCAAATTGTGGCTTATGACATCATAAGTGATTATAATATCACAATTATTTTGATGACATTACAATGGTAGTTGTATGGAGTAACAACATTAGTTTCTAACATTACAATTATATTTATGACATCAGAGATGATTAGAACAACAATGTTAGTTTTATGATTTCATGACTGAAGTTTTTATGACTTCACAGTTTATTATTAAATTACATTGTTAGCATTATAACATCACAATATTTTATGACATTGCAGCAAATTTTCACATCACTGCTTTTAATGACATCAGAATGCTGTTTAGGGCATCGTGATAGAATATGACATTGCAAATCAGGTTTATAAGATCACAATTGTGGTTTGTGACATCACAACAATGACTCAGGACATCCTAATTACAATATCACCAGGGTAGTTTTTGACATCACATTGTGATTTCATAGTTTTGGATTAAGACACCACAATTGATTATGATATTGCAATAGTACACTTATGCTTTCAAAAAAGTTTTATCACATTGAAATCCATTACAACACCATAATGGTTCATTAAGACATCAGAATGTTAGGGTTTATGACAAAAATTTATTGTAAACTCACAATGTAGTATATTATGCAATTAGAGCTTGTGATTTGACAATTGACTTTGATATCATGGGTTGCTTTATAGCAGCACAATCATGGCCTAATCATGATACTTTTATAACATCACAATAATGACTGTGCAATGATTGGTTTATAAAATCACAATTGAATGTTTAGTATATCACATCAGTTGTTTATAACATTGTAACTTTATTACATAATGATTATGTTGTCACACTATATTTCATGGAAACAAAATCACTTATAATCACAAAATTTTTGACATCACAATTGATTACAACATATCATAATTATTTTATAACATCAAAATTGTTTCTATCAACAATATATTTTATAGTACCATAGGTTTAGGTAGATTAAATTGCAATTGATTATGATATCACAATTGTGGGTTTCGTTTGATATCACAATTATGATGTCACAATGGCAAGTTTCTGATATCACATCACACTTGTGTCATCATGATTATTTTATAACATCATAATTGATTATGAAATCATGCTAGTTGCTTTATAACTTCATAATGGTAGTTTCATGGCAATCTTATGTTAGTTTATCACATCACAATGATTTTATGACATCAAAATTGATCATGACATTACAAAGAAGATTTTTCATATCTAATTATGACAAGTGTTCTATGATGTAAAAATTGATTATGTAAAACAATGGTTGGTTTTTCTTTACATGAAGGTGTATTATCACATTGAAATTGATTATGAAAATAATGGTTGCTTTATGAAATCACAATGGTCTGTCTTATAATCACAATGTTGATCTATAATATCAAATTGCTTTTGTGACATTAAAATTGATAGACTCACAAAGGTGGTTTATGACATTAAATGCTTATGGCAAAACAATGGTTTATGACATCACAATGGTAGGTTGATGGCATACCAATGCTGGTCAGTTCAATGGTTTTTAGATTTGTACATGTCATTACATTGATTGTGACATCACAATATTACTGTATGATAAAATTAATTAAGAATAAATATTGGTTGACCTATGACATCACAATGAATTTTATAACATCACAATTGACATCAAATGCTTTTAATAACACTGAAATTATGATTTCACAAAGGTGGCTCATGATATCACACTGTTTTTATGAGCCTAGCATATTGTTTTATCAAATAAAATTATCACAGAGTGAAGGTTTTTTTGGTATAAAGTTATTGTAGCATCACAAGGGCAGAATTATGATAAAAATGGAGTGGTTAATCACATCCATTGATTATGACATTGCAGTGCCTATATGACAACAATTATGATATCACAAGGGTGGTTTATGTTTTCACAGGTTTATGTCATAGAAATTAATTATTATAAAAATGTTGTTTTATCATATAACAATGATAGGTTTGTGACATCTATAAGATGTTATTGACATATTTCATGATATAAGGTTTATTATGATATCAAAAAGCTGTAATACCATTAAGAAAGTAACAAAATATGGTGGTTTATGACATCTCAGTTTTTTATGACATCACATGGTAAGTTTTTGATATCATAATTTTGGCTTATCTCATCACCATAGATTATGATATCACCTGCATTTCTTTTACATCACAGTTGGTTATAATGTCACAAAGTAGGTTTATGGCTTCACAATGGGTTTTACGGCATCAAAACTGTTTTTATAACAATTCATTTTGATATAGCAATGGAATCTATGACATACCAATCAGATATGAAATCATAAATTTTATGATACCAAATAATTTATGAATTCACATTGGTTGTTGATAAAATTATGATTGATTACTGCATCACATTCTTCAGTGTTTGACATTACAATGATTTTATAACACTAAAATTGATTATGATATCACAATTGGTTCATGTCACCACATATTATTATAATATACAATGCTGGTTTATGACATCACAATGGTATGTAAAATGGATTACAATGGATTTTATAAAACCACAATGGTATTTTATTAAATCCCAATGGTGATATCATGATTGATTATGATGTCCATGCTAGTTATGACATCTAATAGTTTTTATTATTTTGCAAATGATTATGACATCTCCATAAATCTTATGACATTGTAATTGATTATGTGGGAGTCTGTTACCTGTGCTCAAGGTCAACCTACTCACTCAGGCCATACCAGCATGCCATATCTCTACTCCTTCCCTACCTACCAGAGCAGCTGACTCTCTTTGACAAAGACAACTTTATGGCTTAAGGAGTCAAAACTGGATGGAGTATAGTTTAAGGTGCTGGTCCATGGGAAGGTTCTCACGCTAGCCACCAAACTGAATGTCTGGGATCTATGGGTACAAATTGCAATGCCAAGACCCTAAGAAAGCCTGTGGAAAGACATACGTCCTTGGGTCCTGGACTTCTTTTGCATAGAAGCCAGGGGAACCTTTCCCTAGAGCCAGTCAGCATATGGGGAGTTGCCAGTGCCAATGCAAGCCAGTTGCCTGTTGCAGGTGGAAATCTATCGGAGTGAAACCCTCTGCCTGTGATGTGTGTCCAGGCTGAAGTCCTTGGAGTTTCAGAGAAGAATCTCTTCACCTACCCTAACCCCAACTCTCACCACAACCCCAGCCCCTCCTCTACCCCTCCTCTGCCCCTCATCACCCATCTTCCAAGAACTCTGAGCTAAAGGCTACAAGCTCAGCTCAAAGCTTTTATAGTCAGTTTCTGGACCAACTGTGGTGTCCCATACTGGTGCCACTTAGCAACCACCTCCAAAAATCTGAAATCAGCATTGAGGTGAGACCCCATCCTCTGGGCCTATGGGGTCAACTAAGCACTCAGTTCCTGGCCTGGTGGTTTTGAGCTGCATGCTTCATACAATAATAGGTCCTGGTTGTTTGCTGAGTCTCCCATCTGCTCCCTTCCAAACACCAACATTGACCTTGACCCTGGCACCTAACATGCTGGTCCACTGATTTCAAAAGTCCCCAGACCAAATACCCCATCCCTAGTGAATTAATCCTTCAGACAGGACCCTTGTTTCTCACCATGACAGGATTTTTGTCCTCCATCTCATGCTCTCTCCAGCAATTCAGGGAGACAGCTTTACAGCTCCCCACCCAGGCTTGGTGGCAGGCTCATCCACACATGCTACACTGCAAGTTTATTAAGGTCACTCAGTTGAAGTGCGTAAAGCTGTTCAGGTATGTCACTCACAGTGCCTGACTCATCCATTCTCCACTGTTTAGGCTGACAAAATACCCTATGGCTTCAAGTGTGACTACTAGCCTACAGGCAATGTGGGTGAAGAACACATACTTTTTGCCATGTGATCACTTCTTCACAGGTCCTGTGGGACACAGCAAAACTCCTGCAGACTTTGCTATGACATCCTTTCATTCCATGCACAATTGTCCCTAGATGTCTCTCTCACTTACCTTCTTGCTAATTGTCCTTGCATTTCCTATCTTTATTTATACAATTCTCTGCAACACCAAATTGCTTTGACCTTACTGTGACCATGGAAGTTGTGCAGTCCCTTGCTCCCACCCCACCCAACTCCCACCCTCACCCACACTACATGCTGTGCAGCAGCCATCACTGCAGTGTTGCTTTTTCTTTATATAACATTTACTTTATTTTTTTGAGAGGCAGAGTTAGAGAGTGGGAGAGACAGAGAGAGACTCCACATCTGCTGTTTGGTAAATAAGTGCAGGTTTTTTGAAAGCATAAATCAAGGTGGCCCAGCTTGGTTCCAGGCTGGGAGAACTGCAGGTGAAATCTGCAAGGCTGTTAAGAAGAAGCAGAACTTAATTATAAGGTACTGTCTTAGGCAGAGAGAAGACTCAATGCAAGAGTCCTGCCCCTTAATGTAACTTATAGAACAATACTTCAGGTGGGGCTGAGGTGAGGCAAGAATGGAGGAGACTGAAGTGGACCATGACTGGATCTGAGAAGTTTACATGATGATAATAATGATTTGGATTTTGTCCTAAGACTGAAGAATAAATAGGAAGTGTTTGATGAAGAAATTGCTATATTGTTTTAAAATGCTCATATGAGCTCTAGGACTCTTCCAGGGTAGGAGGTGAGTGGCAGCTTCTGGAAAGAACAGGTGTGTGCCAATGAGAGTGAGGTGAAGCTCCCTTCATCCATGGGGAGAGTTAGAAGAAACAACAGATGGTACAACTGTTTCCTTATCACACATACACTTTCAAGGTGCATATGTGTGTGTGTGTGCATGTGCATGTGTGTCTCTTCCTACTCATTTAACTGGTTCATTCACTCATTTAATCGGGTAACTTTTGATGTGGATTTACATTAACAACACTGTTCTATGAATGAGACAAACTTAGATTGTGCTTGTGGGAGTTCATGGTCTAGAGGGGATAATTATTAAATAAGAACCGTCTTCATTTTTGTAATTGATCACAGAAGCATCTGGACCTCCTAACTGGATACCATGTGAAACCCTTCATTCAAATCTGCATGAGTCAGTTCTGGCTGTTATAAAAAATATCAGATTTTAGAATCTTATATTCTATCAAAATATGTTTGAAAGAATTAAAATATATTTGAAAAATACATATTTTCTCATATGACAAACCAGCCTTTACTCCCAATGGATCAAAATATGGATGTAGAAATCATATCAGATAATTTTTATTTTCAATGCCTTGTTGAAATATTCTGCCATAACAGCATGACAGCAGGAAATATATGATTGAGGTAACTGGGCAGAAAATTTCAAATCAGATAATATAGCTTTTTGGGTAATTCTGGGAAAAGAGATTCCTACTGTACTGGATGGGATTTCAGGCACAACTTGTCAGTACAGAACTGCAGAAGCTGTCAAATTTTGAGGCAGCTAACATATCTTTAATCTGTACAGGAAAGAAGTTAAAGAGGAGGAAACATCAAAGATGAAAGCTTGAGTCCCTACAAGTCCATGATCAAGGGGTGGATGACCATGGTTCAGGTGAACTACATGAGGCTCAATGGAGAGAAACTGCTATTGGGATGAGAGGGGTACAGCTATATTACAGGCTGTACCTGGATCAGGAGTCTAACCAAACAAAGACTTTGTTGACATATTGTTAACACCAAAGGCATCTAAATGAGAACACAGAAATTTGTATATCAGCAGTAAGTAGACTTATTTTATAACTTACTAAAATACTTTGGAAACCAACACTAAATAAGCTCAGATTTGTTCAGATGAGATGGCCATAGGATGCAAAGAAAGCTGTCTGTTCCCTTTGGTTATGTTGGAGTAGCATTGACTAGTCATCCCACTTAAAGCATCTATAATGCTGGATTAATGATATTAAATTACCCTTTAAGGTATTGGATTTTTAACTAGAAGAAATGCACAAACTCCTAGAAAAAAAAGCTATGTGTTTCAACTCACACCAGAAAAAGTATGCATTCTGAACAGGCCTATATCTTAAAGGAATTGAATAAAGTGGTGTTGTGTGTTTTGCATTGGAGGGGCTGGATTTCAAGATCTGGCTCCACTAACAGTTTTGGCTTCCTGAAAATGTGCACTCTGGTAGGGAGCAGTCAACAGCCCATATTATTGTGTCCCTGCATTCCAGATAGGTGACTTGGATTATGTTTATGATTCTTGGCTTCACACTGGTCCAGTTTCAGCTCCTGTTCAACCAGGGAGCAAACCAGAGATGGAACATTCCAGTTCTTCAAAAAATTAAATACATTTTGAAAAGACCCTGGGTCAATATTTGATATTTTTCCACAGCAGAAAGCAGCAGGCCCTTATGAATTTGCTTGATAATTCTATAAAATGGTTAAGAATTTCCAACAATTTTTAAAATACTTCTCTAGAAGATGGAGACAAGGAGGGTATTTTATTACCTGATATGAGGATAGCATTCTCCTAATATTGAAACTGTACAGCAAGAGTACAGGAAACAAAATTACTAACCAGTATCTCTCATGAACTTAGATGCAGGTAACCTTAAAATGATATTCTAAACTGAATCAAAAAGATATGAATATAATGACACTTCATAAAAACTGGTATTAACTGCATAATTTGGGACATCAAATAATAAAAACAATTATTTGGTTCGTCACATCAACAGACAAAAAGAGAAACATAATTTGATCAATTCAATAGATCAAAGGATGAATTCAGTACATCAAGAAACACTGGAAAAAATTCAATACCAATATGAAATAAATAGTTGGATAAAAAATGAAAACATCAAGCAAACTAGAATGGAGGGTGAATTTTCTCAATCTAATTAAAGGAAAACTCTACATCAACAGTTCAACTAACATCAAAGATAATGGTTGAGAACTATACATTTTTCTAAGATCAGTAACAGAGCAAGCAAATTCCTTCTTACTATTGCTTGTAAACATCCTCCTAGAAATTCTAGCTAATGTAATAAGATGAAAAATGGAAATATAAGACCTATATATTGAGAAGGAAAACAGTCAGTACATGAGGGACATAATTATAGATTTGAAAATTTCTAACTGATCAACTAAATTATTCCTTGAACCAATGATCAAACATACTAAGATTGTATATAATTTTGTTCAGTTTCTTTCCTACATACCAGCAATAATCCAATTGAATTTAAGGAAAAGCACACTACCATTTACATTAACCCCCAAAGATATATCTTGGTATAATTCTAACAAATTATGTAAATGTAGGTAGAGGATAAAAAATACACAAAAGCTCTATATGAGGGAACTCATAAGACTTTGCTGAATGTTGTTTCAAATAAATATTTGGAGATACATTCTATGGACTGCATAAGAATACCCAATATAACCAAGATTATTAGTCCTTCCCCACTTGATATATAGATGAAACATAAGCTCAACCAAAATATTAGCAATTGATTTTGTGATTATAAATGAAAGTTGACTCTAAAGTTAATGTAGGAAATTCAACAATACAGAATAGCCAACTCAACTCATTAAAGAACCAGAAAAATACACTTGGAGGATCAGCAATATTCAACTTTCCTGCTTACTAGAATGTTAGCCAAGACAGTGCAATATTGGTGAAAGAACCAGCAAACAGATAAACAGCAGCATAGAGACCCAGAATTGATCTTTCCAAGTATAAGTAGTAGATAACTGACAAAGGAGTGAATGCAATATAATGGATTAGAGGTAACCTTGCTACAAACATTGAACACATAATACAATGAAAATCTATGAATAGATTTTCAAAAATTAACTTAAATATTGTAGTGGGTTATACATCCAACCACAAGAAAACAAAATTATTAGTCTCCCAGAAAATAATTTTGCAGAAAAATTAAGGTAATATTGGGTATGATGCTGAGTTTTTAATACAACACTGAAGGCATAATCCATGAAATAAATGATTACTAATTGAACATCATGAAAATGAGAAGCATCTCTTCTGACAATGTCAATGAAAAAGGGTAAAAATGAAAGAAAATATTCACAAAAGTCATTTATGTTAAATAATATATGCATTATTCAAAATTTAAAAAGCAAATTTTACAATAAATGAAATAAAAATGAAAGCAGATTTTAGATGGGCTCCAAAAAAGGAAATATGTGCACACTGAGTAGACCCGAGATGAGTAGGGGTACTCTGGAGTTTTGTAGCTGAAGACTGGTCAGGACATGCCTGAAAGATGACTAATGCAAGGGAATCATCCACAGAATCAGAGCAAACAATATCAGTGCTAACAGAGCTCGACATAGAGCCTCTTCCCTACAACCAGGATAGAATCATCCATTCCAGAGGCATGCGCTAGAATTTTAATATATTTGCCTTGAAAATGGGAAAAAGTTATGAAGAATTTAGTGCTGATCCATAATCACCAACAGAAGAATAAAATTAAAACTTGAAAGGACGCAACTGGTTTTAAATGATTCAGTGATTCCCAGAACAAAACTAATAAAAGTATTCACCTAAAATATTTGGACAAACATACAAAAAAGTATCATATATACAGACTTTAAACAATTTAAATAAAAATGAATCATACCCTTAAATTGCAAATGTGAAAGAACAGAATTGCTACATCAAAAAGGATGACCCTGTGTTTGATAATTAGATTTCAGTGTCATACCAATAACATAATTTCTAAAGAAAGAAAAAATAGGAACAGTATGAAACTTAAACATATATTTTGAAAGAATTTTTAAAAAATGATGAGAAGTTACAACTAGAAAATGCATCTTGTCAAAACTGAGATAAAATATTATTCATGGAAGAACAGCAAGACATCACAATAGGGAAAAACTTCTTGGAAAAGACACTAAAAGCAAAGCCAAAAAAACAAAAGAGAAATAGGATTACTGATTTTTTGTAATTTTTTTTAGATTCAATCCTGTTGATTTCTTCTCTGATTTTAATTATTTCTCTTCTCCTACTAGCTTTGGGTCTGGTTTGCTGCTGATTTTCTAGATCCTTGAGATGAACTGAAAGCTCATCTATTTGGTGCCTTTCCAATTTCTTGATGTAGGCACCTATTGATATAAACTTTCCTCTTAACACTGCTTTTGCTATATCCCATAGGTTTTGGTATGATGTGCTGTTATCCTCATTTACTTCCAGAAAATTTTTGATTTCTCTTTTAATTTCTTCTATGACCCATTGTTCATCCAGGAGCATGTTGTTCAATATCCGTGTGTTTGCATATGCTGTAGGGATTCCTGAGTTGCTAATTTCCAACTTCATTCCTTTATGGTCTGAGAAGCTGCATGGTATGATTCTAATTCTTTTGAATTTGCTGAGACTTGCTTTATGGCCTAATATGTGGTCAATCCTAGAGAAGATTCCATGTACTGCTGAGAAGAATGTAAATGTTTTATATGTAGGATGAAAAGTTCTGTAGATATCTGTTAGGTCCATTTGGGCTATAGTGTCATTTAAATCTGCTGTCATCTTGTTGATCTTCTGTCCTGTTGAACTGTCTATTTCTGTGAGTGGAGTATTGAAGTCCCCCAGTACTATTGTATTGGCATCTACATCTCCCTTTAAGTCCCTTAACAAGTCTTTTAAATAAACCAGTGTCCTGTAATTAGGTGCATATACATTGATAATCATGAAATCTTGCTGTTGAATGGATCCCTTAATCATTATATAGTGTCCCTCTTTGTCTCTCCTAATAGTTTTTGTGGTAAAATTTATGTAGTCCAATATTAAGATGGCTACGCCTGCTCTTTTTGCATTTCTGTTGCATTGGTATATGTTTTTCCAGAATTTCACTTTCAGTCTGTGTGCATCTTGGTTGGAAAGATGTGTTTCTTGTAAGCAGCAAATAGATGAGTTTTGTTCCTTAACCCAAACAGCCAATCAGTGTCTTTTAACTGGAGAGTTCAGGCCATTAACGTTCAATGTGACTATTGATAAGTAGTAACTTTGCCCTACCATTTGCCAAAGATATTTTCTAATATACGCTTTGAGTTTCCTGTGATCTTTTGCTGTGAGGTTTCCTTCCTTTACCTTCTTTCATATTGATGACCATGTTTCTGTGTTTCTATGTGTAACACATCTTTAGGCATCTTTTGCAGGGCTGGACGAGTGGCGACAAATTCTTTCAATTTCTGTTTGCTGTGAAAGGTCTTTATTTCACCTTCATTCACAAATGATGGAGTTAGAAATGTGCCAGGGAATTCCAATACAATCCCATGAAGGTGGCATGTACCAATGCCATCTGACTTGTCCAAGTAATCAATTTCAGTTCACACTTGATCACACTGATAGTTCTAAGAGTCAAAGGGCTCACACAAACAAGATTAGTGTCTGCTAATACTAACTGATAGAATCAAAAAGGGAGAGAACGAGCCAACATGGGAAGTGGGAGACACAGCAGACTCATAGAATGCAAATATCCTAAATAGCACTCTGGCCTCAGAATCAGCCCTTAAGGCATTCAGATCTGGCTCAAGAGCCCATGAGAATATTCTAGGCATGGAAAGCCAAGACACTCTGGAAAAAAAAAAAGAAGACCTAAATGAAAGATCTCTGTGAGTGAGATCCCAGTGGAACGAATGGGGCCATCAAAGAAGGAGGTACCTTTCTCTGAAGGGAGGAGAGAACTTCCACTTTGACTATGACCCTGTCGGAATAAGATTGAAGTCAGCAAACCCTAAAAGCTTCCATAGCCTCGGCAACTCATGACTAGACACTAGGGAGATTACTGATGCCATAAACAAGAGTGTCAAATTGTTAAATCAACTTCAGGAGTCACTGTGTACTTACGTCTCATGTGGGATCTGTCCTTAATGTGCTGTCCAATGTGAAGTAATGCTATAACTAGCACTGAAACAGTATTTTACACTTTGTGTTTCTGTGTGGGTGCAAACTGATGAAATCTTTACTTAGTATATACTGAATCAATCTTCTGTATATAGATAATTAAAAATGAAAAAAAAAATCTTGATGTTAACTTGGAAATTGCATAGAAAATTAATCAATTTTTTAAAAAAATATCATGTAGGATCTCTGTCCTTAATGTGTTATACATTGTGAATTAATACTATAACTAGTACTCCAACAGTATTTTTCACTTTGTGTTGCTATGTGAGGGCAAACTGTTGAAATCTTTACTTAATATATAGTAAACTGATCTTCTGTATATAAAGAGAATTGAAAATGAATCTTGATGTGAAGCAAGGGGAGAGGGAGTGGGAAAGGGGAGGGTTGCGGGTGGGAGGGAAGTTATGGGGGGAAGCCATTGTAATCTATAAGCTGTATTTTGGAAATTTATATTCTTTAAATAAAAGCGTTATAAAAAAATAAAATAAAATAAAAAGAATATTTTAGGCATGGAAAGCCAAGTTACTCTGGAAAAAAAAAAAAGAAGACTTAAATGAAAGGCCATTGTGAGTGAGATCCCAGTGAAAAGAATGGGGCCATCAAAGAAGGAGTTACCTTTCTCTGAAGGGAGGAGAGAACTTCCACTTTGACTATGACCCTGTCGGAATAAGATTGAAGTCGGCGAACCCTAAAGGCTCCATAGCCTCAGCAACTCATGGCTAGAGCCTAGGGAGATTACTGACGCCATAAACAAGAGTGTCAAATTGTTAAGTCAACAACAGGAGTCACTGTGTACTTACGTCTCATGAGGGATCTGTGCTTAATGTGTTGTCTAATGTGAAGTAATGCTATAACTAGTACTGAAACAGTATTTTTATACTTTGTGCGTAAAAAAACAGTATTTTTACACTCTGTGTTGGTGAAACTGATGAAATCTTTACTTAGTATATACTGAATCGATCTTCTGTATATAAAGATAATTGAAAATGAAAAAAAACTTCAGTTGGAAATTGCATAGAAAATTAATCAATGTTTTAAAAATATCATGTAGTATCTCTGTCCTTAATGTGCTGTACATTGTGATTTAATGCTATAACTAGCACTCCAACAGTATTTTTTGCTTTGTGTTGCTATGTGAGTGCAAACTGTTGAATTCTTTACTTAATATATACTAAACTGATTTTCTGTAAAAAAAAAAGAAAAAGAAAAGGTTTTAAATTCAAGATGATGGTAAAATCAACACACATATGTGTGAGAGATGAGAATTAAGCTGCACATGATATCTGAGAAAACTCCCAACATTAATTGCTGCTTGTAGATATCAGAAAATGAAAAATGATTTGCAGTTGGCTTCACTATGAGAAAACAGTATTACTGACAAGTGTTTGTGAGAACTATTTACTGTATCAGAATATCTGATGCACAATAGATATTATATATAAGTATATGCCAGATTAATTTAGAAAATTTTATTGATTATAATTGTAAAATATGCTTCCTGTATTCAGTTTTCTGTTCTTAGAATAGCCTGATCACACTGTTAAGAAGCAATTTAAAACCATGGACTACAATATTCAATAAATGTTTCCTGAAAAAAAAAAAGAAATGGGATTACAACAACTTTAGAATATTCTGCACAACAAAGGAAACACTCAAAAAGTGTAATTGCAACCAGCAGAACAAGTGAAAATATTTGCAAACTATGGAAATGATAAATTATTAATATTCAAAATCTGGAAATAACTGAAGAAACTCAACAACAAAAAACGCAGTTTGGAAATAGGCAAATGACATGAATAGTCATTTTTCAAAGGGTGAATTACAAATGGCCAACAGACACAAGAAAAAAATGTTGCAGATCACTAGTCATCAAGAAAATGCAAATTTGCTGGCGCCATGGCTTACTTGGCTAATCCTCCTCCTGTGGTGCTGGCATCCCATATGGGTGCCAGGTTCTAGTCCCAGTTGCTGCTCTTCCAATCCAGCTCTCTGCTTTGCCCTGGGATGGCAGCTGAGGATGGTATAAGTGCTTGGGCCCCTGTACCCGCATGGGATTCCAGGAGGAAGCATCTGGCTCCTGGCTTCAGATCGGTGCAGTGTGCCAGCCGTAGTGGCCATTTGGGGAGTGAACCAATGAAATGAAGACCTTTCTATCTCTCTCTTTCTCACTGTCTATAACTCTACCTATCAAACAAATTTTAAAAAATAAAATGCAAATCAAAATCACAATGGGGTTTTATTTCAACCCAGTTAGAATGGATAGCATTCAAAAAACAAAAACAAAAAACAGGGGCAGGCACTGTGGCATAGGGGTTAAAACTGCCACCTGCAGTGCTGGTATGCCATAGGGGGGCCAGTTTGGGTCCTGACTGCTCCACTTCTGATCCAGCTCTCTGCTATGTCCTGGTAAGGCAATAGAGGATGGCCCAAATTCTTTGGCCCCTGCATCCGTGTGGGATACCCAGACAATATACCATTAAGCAACAAAGTACACATATCTTGGGTATTCCTGAAGGGGTGGAAAGGCAGAACGACTCAGAAAATATATTTAGTGAAATAAAAACAAAAAATTTTTCTCATTTGGACAATGAGATGGACAACCAAGTACAGAAAGCACACAGAATCCCATACATCCCAATAAGAGTAGATCTTCAATACTACACATTATATTCAAACTTTCAAAATAAAAACACAAAGAAATTTTATTGTCCTAACATGTGCAAGAGAAATGCCAGATTATTTTTAAAGGACCTCCCACTTGATTAACAGTAGACTCATCAAAAATTTTACAGGTGAGAAGAGAATGGATAGTTCAAGTCTAAAAAAAGAAGAAATTGTCAACCCAAAATGCTATACACAGAAAACCTCTCATTTTTAAATGAAGATGAAATGAAGACCTTCAAAACCAAACAAATTGAATTTGTCATGATTCATCCAGACTTACAAATGATAGTTAAGGTTGTCTTACAAACATCTTACAAACAGAAATAGAGAAAGATAGTTTCTTTGAAGAATTTGAAGCTACACAATCTAATAATAGTATAAAGGAGATCCAAAGCAAGCAACAGGAATGTTTACAGGAAGCTGATATGACCCAGTCATCACTTATCAATGATCAGCTGGAATGGAAATGGATTGAACTCTCCATTTTAAATAAACAGACAGGTTGCTTGGATTAAAAGCCAGAGCCATTTATATGCTGCCTACAAGAAACATACCTCACCAACATACACACAAACTTAAAGTGAAAGGATGGGAAATGATGTTCCATGCAACTATAAATCAAAAATGAGCAAGAGTAACTCTTTTAATATGAGACAAAATAAAATCAAGACTGTAACTGTTAAAATAGGGAAAGAATAGGCATTATGTAATGATAAAAAGATCGACTCAACAGGAAGATGTGACTATAGTAAATGCATATCCATACAATGCTAGAGGACCCAGTTACTTACAACAAATGTTAATGGATTTAAGGAAACAGAGGCTCCAAGATGATGATAATGGAGGGCTCCAACACCCCACTTTGGTCATGGACGATCAACTAGGTGAAAAATCAACAAACAATAGAGATCATCTACACTACAGACAAAACGGATCTGATATCTGGAATGTTTCATTCAGCAGCCACAGAATACACAGATTTCATCTGTAAATGGAACATTCTATAGGATAAAGCAAGTCTAATTTTTTTTAAATGAAGTCACATCATGTATCCTTTCTGATCACAATGGAATGAAGCTGGAAAATAATAAAATAAGGCACTCCAGAGAGTTTGCAAACACATGATGACTGAACAAAAAGCTACTGAATAAATAAAGGGTCATAGAAAAATGAAGAGGGAAATTTTAAAATTCTTTGAAACAAATTTCAATAAAATAGCACAGCAAATCTTTATGATACAGCAAAAACAGTATTAAGGGGAAAGATTATAGCAATTACTCTTTACATCAAGAATTTGGGAAGATTGGCCAGCACCGTGGCTCAACAGGCTAATCCTCCGCCTTGCGGCGCCGGAACACCGGGTTCTAGTCCCGGTCGGGGCGCTGGATTCTGTCCTGGTTGCCCCTCTTCCAGGCCAGCTCTCTGCTGTGGCCCGGGAGTGCAGTGGAGGATGGCCTAAGTGCTTGGGCCCTGCACCCCATGGGAGACCAGGAAAAGTACCTGGCACCTGGCTCCTGCCATCAGATGAGCATGGTGCGCCAGCCGCAGTGCGCCGACCGCGGTGGGCATTGGAGGGTGAACCAATGGCAAAAAGGAAGACCTTCTCTCTGTCTCTCTCTCTCTGTCCACTCTGCCTTTCAAAAAAATTAAAAAAATAAAAAAATTAAGAATTTGGGATGATATCAGTATATGTACTAAAAACAAATCTCATGGACATTGAAAAATAAGCACAAATTAGATGTCAAATTAGTAGGAGAAAAATAATGAAAATTAGAGAAAAAACTAAAAACACAGAAATCAAAAAATGATGCAGAAGATCAGTGAAATAAAGAGTCATTGCTTTCTGGAAAAAAATAAGCAAAATCAATAAAGCACTGGCCCAACTAATGAAAAATGCAGAATACCCAAATTAATAAAGAGTAGAAATGTAAAAGAGTTCTTTCAACTGCTGGTGCTGATATAAAATAATCATTAAATTATTACAAATAACTCTATGGCAGCTAATGTGTAGATTTCTGGATACATCCAATCTACAAAAATTGAGGCATGAAGATTCAGAAATTTTGAATAGAAAAGTAATCAAGATTGAGGAAGAATCAATAATAAAGACCCTCACAGTAAATAAAAGCTCAGGACTGGATGGCTTCAATGCTAAATTTTACCAAACTTTTAAAGAGCTAATCTAAATTCATCTTAAACTATTTGAAACACTTTAAAAAGGGAAGGTCAAAAAAGGCTCTTCCCCATAGAAGGATGCCCATCACACCTCATGGCTCTGTGGTGTCAATATATTTTTCATATGTTGAAAAAAATATTGAATGAATACTATGTCTACATAACCTTTTTTAACATTAGCAACAAAAACAAACAATAAAGTTGATGTACATGCTATGAAATAAATGTTTTAACTAATGTACAGTATATAGATTTTGTGGGCAAAATTTAGTAATGCAATATGAAAAGTAACACAGTGACAAGTCAGAATAGTAGTATTTGGTATAAAAAGATATTCCACTACACTTAAAAAGATAAATTTCTCAATACATTGAATCAAGGAATAATGAAATCATTTTTGAAAATGAACTTAAAGGAATCATGCTAGGATCTAGAACTATATTTTAGAAAATTTCTAAAACCAAAGGTCAATTTACATTCTATAAATTCTGTTAAAAAGTAGATATGAAAGAATTTGGTGAAAATAGTTAATTACAATTAATTTTGAAGTGAAATCAAAAGTAAAAATAAATCCATATAAAACAACAAGAGATCATTCCACCTACTGCAATAATTTTAAGAGAATGTGTGCCAGTGACTACATTTAGGGAAACATCTGTAAATAATAACTTTGCAATCATAAAAGTCAACTAAGGTTACAATATATAACTTTGAAGGTGTGAAAGGTTAAACTTACCCTAGATAGATCAGAGATACTGTGTACATGAATGTTGCCAGGGCATATTTCAGAATTTTGAGTGACCTGATCACATCACAATGAAAAAAAATCAAGCAAGATGGCCACAGGGTCATAGTAGTAGGTCTTATTTAAAAGAGGATATTAGATGTATAGATAGGAGAGAGTCAAACACAATACCAAAAACAAAATGACATGTTCATTATATTAAATATTGTCCTAAAACTGTAAGTAGAAGTGAAAAATTTGGTTGGAGTAATAATAGAGTAACTAGCAGACATAAAGTGAATTAGTGAAAAATAGTCCATTACAACAAATCTTAACATATATTTCAGGGCCTGGTGCTGTGGTGTGGTAGACTAAGCCCCACCTGTGGTACTGGCATTCCAGATGTGTGCTGGTTCATGTCTTGGATGCTACTCTTCTAACCCAGCCTTCTGCCTTTCTGGTCTGGGAAAGCAGTAGAGGGAATGGGCCAAGTACTTAGGCTCTTGAATGTGTTTGGGAGACCCAGAAAAGCTCTTTGCTTTTGGTTTGGATTGGTCCTTCTCCAGCTGTAACAGTGATTTGGGAAGTGAATAGAGGATGGAAAAAATTTCTGTCTCTCCTTCTGTCTATATGTAACTAAATGTACCTCTAAAATAAATAAAAACTTTTAAAGTATTCTTAATTGGAGTCCCTTAAATCATGAGATATTTCCATTTTACATGGCATATTACAGCAATTATAGCAATGTCTAGAGTGCATGATAGAAAATGTCATACACAAATGGTAAAAATCTGAAAAAGGTAAAAATATAATTGGAATGGGAGAAGAAATACAACTGAGCTAAGACTCTGAAGTATATACATGAAATTTTCCAGGAGAACTTAAAGATCTTTGAGCAACCTGATGAACTCACAATGAAAATTCAAACCAAGTTTGACACAGGGTCATTGTATCACCACTGTCTTACTAGGATGTTAGTGATACCCAGGTTATAACAGTACATTAAAAATAAAATAAAAATAAAAAATGACACATCTGTTATAAAAACGTGATTACTGACAAAAATAAAAATGGACATACACATTATGAAATAAGGTATGTCACGATTACTGTGAGAAATAATAAGTAATTTGAAAGGGAGAAATAATGGTATGAAAAATAGAAATAGGGAATTATCTGATAAACAGTTCAACACAATTACAATAATATTAGAAAATATAAAAAAACTCAGAAATTTAAATAAAAAAATCATGATATGTTCTACAATATATGAAAGTACAGATTCACATATCTTGAATACTGTTTTGCATTTTTAAAAATCTAGAGTTTCATAAACATCCAAAAAATATAAAACCGTTACCTGCTACATGAACTAACATGCCTTTGAGAAACTGTGTACATGACAGTTCCAGAAAAACTACAGAATGTGAGTGTGTTGATGCCTTCACAAAAGGCTAAGCAAGCTAAACACATAGTGTTTGGTTGGCTCAGATTAAGATCTTTAAAATATATACTGGTGGGATTGGCGCTGTGGCATTGTGGGTAAAGATGCTTCCTGCAAGGCCAGCATTCCATATGGGTGCAAAATTATGTTTCAGCTGTCCCAGTTCTCATCCAGCTCTCTGCTGTGGCCTGGGAATGCAGAAGTAGATGGCCCAAGTTCTTGCGCCCCTACACCTGCATGGGGAACCCAAAAGAAGCTCTTGGCTCCTGGTTTCGGATTGGCTCAGCAAAAGCCATTGTGGCCAATTGTGGAGAGAACCAATGGATTGAAGATGTCTCTCTCTCAATCTCTGACTTTCCTCTCTCTATGTAATTCTGACCTTCAAATAAATAAACATTTAAATATATATGTATGCTTATATGTATATATAGGTAATAGATATAATTTAAAAAGTAATGCAATTGTGAAAAGCCCATTATTATCTCTGTAAGAAAAAATGAATACATTGGGAGGAAAAATAAAAATAAGCTAATATAGACCAAATGACAAAAGCACAGACTATTTAAATTGCATTAAAAATGAATGCTAAGAAATCCAATATAGTTATACCAAACATACCATCTATCACAAAAGTAAAATAAGCATGTCCAGGGAAAGTGTTCTGGTGCAGTGGATTAAGCTACCAATGGGCATGCCCTCATCAAACATTGTGGTGCTGGGTTAGAGTACCATCTGTTCTGCATTACTGATCCAGCTTCCTGCTAATGTACCTTGGAGGCAGAAGATAATGAGCTAAATAATTGGTTTCATGCCATCCCCATCAGAAGCCCAGATGGAGTCCTGGATCCTGACTTGGGCCTGCCTCAGCCTGAGTTGCTGTGGCAACAAATACATAGAATTTCCCTCCTCCATCTATCTTTTCTACTGTTCAGTTAAAATAAAACTTTAAAGAAGCTAAAAGGCTTAACTCTGTAGAAATATGCCACTTTCAAAAATAAATGGTAAATTTAGATCCCTAGAACTGCCAACTGTTATATATAAATGGTTAGTGGCCAGGTCTCGCCTTAAATTTCTCTGAAAAAAATACGTACACAAATGTGAGGTAAAGTTACAATTTCACAGGGTTGATAACATCAGAATGAAAAAGGTAACATGGAAGGCTCTGACTTCTATATAATTATGACACACAAAAGCGGTAGGTAAAATGTCAAATGTGAAAATACAAAATGATAGGGTGATGCAGATGTAATAAAATATATATTGTGATCACTGTGATAAAAATAAACAATCAGTTAAGCAACAGTGGGAGTTGACTTTCTGGTTTAATGGGTCAAGATACCATCTGTGATGCCAGCATCCTATATGGGTACCAAATGCTCCACATTTGATCCAACTCTCTGCTAATGACCTGAGAAAAGCTGTGGTAGAGGGCCTAAGGGCTTGTACCTTTACCACCCTCGTGGGAGACTCAGATGAAACTCCTAGCATTCAGCCTGGTTCAGACTTGGCTGTTGCAGCCATCCAGGAAGTGAACCAGCAGATGGAAGATCTGTCTCTGTCTCTCCCTCTTTCCCTCCTCGTAGCTCTGATTTTCAAAAAATAAAACTTTTAAAAAAAGAATGAGGTGTGAAAAACCAATTTCAGATAAGTTGTTAAAAACAGTCCATTAAAATTGAATTAAAAAGGTAAAACAAATTAAATCTTTTACAGGAAACATAAATTAAGGATATATGATGTCACTTACCTGAATAACAATAAAGAAAATATAACACATATATTCTATTGTAACTGTCAGAAATCAAAGACAAAGGTTTGTAAAAAATGAGAACAAGGAAAAATATATTACTGAACATCTGTATGCATGACAGCTTTAGCATTATTATTGTGTGAAGAAATGAGTAAGCTGGTAAGAGTCATAATAAAGTCACAACCAATTATAAAGGCATTTGCTGAAAAATAAATCAATAAAATGGGAAAATAAAGGGAAGGCAAAAAACCACATGTCTTGAAAATATTCATAAATTAATTATTACAGTACATGGGACAACTCAATTGGGTATTTTAAAAATCATAGGAAATGCAAAGTCCCCCAATAATTGAGAAAAGATTTAAAAAATTGTCATCAAGAAAAGGTGAATAATTGGTGGGACCAAAGATGGCTCTAAGATTTGTGTAAATGAAGATTGTCAGAACAACTTATAGTTTTTATATAAATGATGATATTATATTGAAAAAAGGATATTAATGATACATGGATAAAACACATGACATCAAAGACAAAATTGAAGATTTAGAAACATTATGAAATAAAATATGGCAAATATGCACAATGGAATACCACTCAGTCAGGTAAATTATGTAATTCCATCTTTTACAACAAAATGGATCGACCTGAGACCATGACCATTATGCTTAGTGAAATAACCCAGTGAAAGAAAAGACAATAGATGTTTTCTCTAATATGTGGTAGATAATATAGAATACAAAAAACACAATATACAAGACTGAACTTCATAACATGATATAGTCTTTTTTTATAGACCTTCTCTATGGTCCTATGGAATAATTTTTTTTTACTGCTTTTTACTTGTTGAACATTATGGTCAGTGGTGCATTAAGTCTTTAATTATAAAGTACATTTTAATTGTTATTGCAAAATTAAAGAAAAATGGAAGAAAGGTGGGGGGAATTGAGGAAGAGGGAAAATTGTGGTCATCTTGAAATTGTATCAATAAGCTACATGAAAGCTGTTCTCTTCAAATAAATAAAAGTTTAAAAAGAAATAAAATTCATTTATAATTACTCTGAGAAGAAATGAGTAATTTTAGTTGGAACAGAAATTTTGTGAAAAGGAAATATGAGACATTACTCTAAAACAGATGAATGCAAGTAAATTGAAAAAGGAAAACTAAAATACATATTTCAGAAAAGATAAAGAACAAATAGATTACCACAATAATCTTATTTTTTTCTTTCTTAATGACAATTGCATTAAAGGAAACATGTATCTAGGAGTATTCTATCAAACCCTTCAATAATTGAAGTTCCAAATAATCAGGAATTGTAAACATTTGCTAAATGCAAGAATGAATTTTCAGAATTATCAGACGAATCTAGGATGTCTCTGAAAATATGTGTCCATGATGGTTTGCCAGCAAAAACCATAGTATTAGGATGGTGTTGATGATATAATGAAAAGGCCAGTCATGATGACCATGCACTCATAGTGCTAGGGCTGGCATATAGTACCAACTCAAAGAGATACATAACTTGGCTATGAACTTAAGTGCAAAAGAAAATAAGAAAAGATATTATGAAATATATTATGATTACTATGAGAAAAATGAATGGATTTCAGTAGCAATGATAGAACGCCAAGAAGATATAGAATCTGTTGAAAACTAGACTATTGGGGCTGGCATTGAGACATAGTGGGTAAAGTCACTGTCTGTAGTGCTGGCATCCCATAGTTCAAGTCCTCGCTGTTCCACTTCTGATTCAGCTTTCTTTGCTCAGAAATCACTAGATGAAAGACCAATTAATTGGCCCCTGCACCCATGTGTGAGACCTGGAAAAGTCACTTGGCCTGTGGATTCAATCTGGTTTGGCCATGATCATTGCGGGCATTGAGGAGTGAACCATGATTGAAGGTATCTCTATCTCTCTTTTTCTCTCCCTCCCTCACTCTCACTCTCACTCTTTCTCCCTCTTGCCCTATAACTCTGCCTTTCAAATAAATAAATTATTTTTTCAGATTATACTATTATAATTAATGTATAAAGAAAAATAAATGAAATTTTTTCAAGAAATATAAATTAAAGGAGACACCACTGTGCAAGAATAAAAACTCAGGTAAGATATCAGTGTTTAAAACTAACCTACTTCCGGTGCCGAGGCTCACTAGGCTAATCCTCCGCCTTGCAGCGCCGGCACACCGGGTTTTAGTCCTGGCCGGGGTGTCAGATTCTGTCCCAGTTGCCCCTCTTCAAGGCCAGCTCTCTGCTATGGCCCAGGAGTGCAGTGGAGGATGGCCCAAGTGCTTGGGCCCTGCATCCCATGGGAGACCAGGAGAAGCACCTGGCTCCTGCCTTCAGATCAGCACAGTGCTCTGGCTGCAGCACGCCAGCTGAGGCGGCCATTGGAGGGTGAACCAATGGCAAAAGGAAGACCTTTCTCTCTGTCTCTCTCTTTCTCACTGTCCACTCTGCCTGTCAAAAATAAAAATAAATAAATAAATAAAAACTAACCCACTGACATTTTTCAAAAAAATCAAAGGAGATGTCACAGTTCCATAAAATTCACAATTACCAAGAAATATGATATCTTGAAGAGGGTAATGACCAGATTCTCCTAAAATGCCTCTGAAAAACTGTAAATTAAAGTTCCCAGAACTGCTTATACAATATTGTGGCCACTAATTGTCTCATAATGAAAACACTATGCAAGATGGCATGAGGTTCACAGTGGTAGGATTTGCAGAGAATATATTACTAAAGATATACATAGATGATAGTTACAAGAACAAATAGAAAAAATTAAATAATGATGGTGATTTTATGACATCAAATATACTGTAAGAAACAATAATTTCAGAAAAACAATAGTAGAAAAACCAGTAGATATAATATTTGGCTAGAAACAATATGACTACAATTACCCTCAAAGTAAAATGAATGAACAAGTTATGGAATGGAAATAAAAGATCAAACAAGTTAGAAGCAAAAATCCAAAGAAGGCAGTGTCAGTACCTATTCTAATGCAACTCAAATATACTACTATTAAAGATAGAACCCTACAAAATTCAGATGTTAAAAATATGTTGCATGGGAGCCAGCACCATGATACAGGAGGTAAAGCTGCCATCTGTGAATAAGTCATCCCATGTTGGTGCTGGTTCCTGTCCTTGTTGATTCACTTCTGATTCAGCTCTATGGTTAATAGCCTAAGAAAAGCAGTAGAAGATACACCAAGTGATTGGGCCCCTCCACTCATGTGGGAGATGGGAAGTAACTCCTGGCTCCTGGCTGCAGCCTGGCTCACCCAGACATCGCAGCAAGATGCAGAGTCAACCAGAGATATCAGAGCTCTCTCTCTCCTCTCTGCATCTCTTTCAAAGAAGTGAACAAATCTTTAAAAAAGAAAACAAGAAAAGGTGCTTTAAAAATGCATTACATGTATAGTGTGAATTATTAGGGATGCCAAGATTTCTCAAATATATGAACATCATTGTTGACATTACAACTTAAATAATTTTATTTTAGTTCATGACCAAATAGTCAAAATTCAAATTGTTTATAGGTTCACAATGGACAGACCAACTTAGACTAGGATATTAAAAAAAAAAAAAAACAGGTATTGATAATATGAAAGCTGAAACATAAAATTATTGGATATTTCATAAAACAAAAAATTGTTATTAAGTGAGGTAGAAATGAGTAATATAGTGAGAGAAATAATAGACTGATAAAAGATATATGGAAAATTGGTGATAAACATATTATTAAACACTTTAAAAAAGAAAATATTCAAGAAAAAGAAAATCAGACAATGACACCAGAATAGTCTTCAACTTATTTAGCTTTCACAATTAAAATGAAATTTAGAGTTCCATAGAAATACACTAAATATACAAAATATATTACCTTGTAGTGGTGAATGATTAACACAGTCTAAAGTGTCTCTGATAAACTGTACTTGAAGTTGCCAGGACAACTTAGAGAACATTGAAGAAGCTGATGACCTCACAATGTAAAACCCAAGCAAGATGGCCACCATTTCACTGGGCAAATAAATTCTGACTTAAACTAGGATTTTAAAGATACATGCATGCAGTAGTAAAAAGTCAAAGATGAAGAAATTCATATATGCTGCAAATATTATGCAATGTAAAGAAATGTGCTTGATTACTGTGAGAAAATATGAATAATTTCCTAGAAACAATACTAATGACAGGAGATAAGAGAAACTGTTTAAAAATAGCCCATAAAAATACATGAAATCTGTATGGGTAGCTGTTACATATTCAAAGACAGCAACAACATATAAATGTTGCAGATGTTTTAAAATAAACTATGGAAATTATCATGAGAAGGAATGATTAATTTTGTAGGAACATTTAAAATAAAAAAGCAAGATTATGTATTTTCTGTCCTTTCAGAATTTAACCGATAATAGATGTTAATCACATCCACAAAATATCTACATAGCAACATCAATAACAGTGTTTGGCCAAACTCAGCACAACAGTGCAACTAACTTGACTAATTTGAATTGTTGATTATAATAGTCTACTTATCAATACTGAATTCATAACACATCCTTAAACCAAATATAATCATCAAATAAAAGTTCTTCTTTCAAGTAAAAAATAAAACTATAATTAAAACCAAAAATGCTTGTCGTTCTCCTTTATCTCATGGGAAAAATTTTATTTCTAACTAGTGTACAAAACACAATATTCCACTCAATTACTGTCACCATGTGAGTTACACCAAATGGGCAAGATCTAAGAAAAACATTGCAAACCTCATTAAACTCATCTAACAATGTGAGAGGTAAACTGTATCAAGGTTGATGGCTTCCATATGAGTACTTATGCTGGGATCCAGTGACCGGGTTAGGCTGGGAAACATTCTTACAAAAAAGACTCCTTATTGGGCTACCAAAAAAGAAGACTGACAGTAGGTAGGCATTCAAGACTTAGCATATTTTGCACTGCTCAAACTATTTAGCTTGGTAAAAATCAGATCTATTGAACCTTTTCTTTTTTTGACAGGTAGAGTTAGACAGTGAGAGAGAGAGACAGAGAGAAAGATCTTCCTTCCATTGGTTCATCCCTCAAATGGCAGCTACGGCTGGCATGCTGCACTGATCCGAAGCCAGGAGCCAGGTGCTTCCTCCTGGTCTCTCATGCTGATTCAGGGCCCAAGCACTTAGGCCATCCTCCACTGCCTTCCCAGGCCACAGCAGAGAGCTGCACTGGAAGAGGAGCTACCGGGACAGAACCGGCACCCCAACCGCGACTAGAAACCGGTGTACTGGAGCCACAGGCAGAGGATTAGCCTAATGAGCTGCAGTGCCAGAATCTACTGAGCTTTAAAATGGATACAAATATGGAAATAATTTTGTAGTAGTTCTGAGCTGTGGGTTGTAAAATCACAACTTGGATTAAAAAACCAGGAAGATATTTTGGTAGCAGAGATATTGCTGGGGAGAAAATGCCCTCTGGATTTCATGGCTATCCTTGATACGATCATAACACAGAATATAAACATGTTCTCAAGAAAGAACATATTATCTAAGGCAAGTAAATATATGCCATTTGAAAACTAGCTCTGGTTGTGTTCCTAAGTTCTAGTAAGGACTGGGTACTTGACTATGCTGGGTCAAGGGACTATGAGGACAAACATGTATTCTGTCAGACCTACAAAGTTCTAAGGAATAGTAGCTATAGCAGCAATAAATGGAAAGATGCATCATAGCTCAGGCTACTGCAGGCCCAGAAGGTGTAAGTAAACTGACAGTGAGCCTCACCTCCCTTAGTATTAGTAATTTTACAGAGACTACCATATGACTGTCAGAGAAAGTAAAAAAAAAAAAAGGAGCTGAATCTTGTTCATTGGCTTAGCAAGTTAATGTCAGTTGAGAGTATATGGATAACAGTAGCACCCTGTTAAGGGACCTGTAAGGTAGTGGTATAAGTAAATCTCTGAGTATTATACCTGATCTAATATATGGAGAAAATATGATCAGAAACACTGATAATTACAATTTCTCTTGACATAATAGTTTACCTGGTTGATCAGAAGATTGAAAACCGTAGATTTGTACCATGGAATTTTGAGAAGGATATGTGAAATGTGCCTATCGGAGTGACTATAGTGTGTGGTCTTTATAGTGATTACTAATAATGACTAGATAGCAACTATGAAAGAAGGAACAGTAAGCACCCATGTAGACAAAGACGTGAGCCATTGGTTTCAACAGGTTCCTGCCACTGCCAAGTCCCACTTATTACACACTGGATACAAAAACACAGTGACCACGGTGGCTCAAATTGAAAGTGATCATAGACTTATTAAACACAGATCCATTAGCATGGGCTACCACTCAATAATGCTGGTCTGGGTGTTGCCACTACTGTTGGGTAATCTGCCATCCAAAGGGACTAACACTGACAATATACTTCACAATTTCATGAGGTGACCATCAAGGTAGTTGATGAAAATGATCAATTTGATTGGAATCTCTCTCTATATATATATTAAATCAAAGTTTGTCTTTTCTCCTTGCAGGTCATCAGTCATCACTAATATTTGAAGATTCACTGAGTTTTGATTCCCAGACATGAGATTATAAATACAATGAGGTTATGTATACAATTTCCTAGGAATATAAGTCTCATTTTACTTCAACTAACATGAATAACTAAATAATGACATCTACTCTTTCTATCATATATGCCATCACCCAGAATTTGTCATCCTGATAGAGTATCGACATGAATCCAGATGGCATGGTTCTGTGAGACTGAAAGGTGGCAACATCATGTGGGTCACTCTATATCTTTGAAATTAATGGGTTTTCAAGGTACTGACAGGTTATTATGTAGAAGGAATTGGCCCATGAAATCAGAATGCATGAAGGAGTATTGGCTTATCATCATCACTCACACATGGCATTTTTGTTCTTTTGTTCTCCAGAATTTTAATTTATGTGGCCTAGATGTTCTCAATCCCAATGCAGGAATGCTTCTACAGGGAAGAATGTAGGAGTTCAATGAATTTTAATGTATAGCTGCTGCCATGTTACTTTGATCCCCCTTTTGTCTCAGAAGACCTACTGGCAAGAAAAGCCTTTATCCTGGCAAAAGTAAAAGACTCTGAACATGTAATGGGTGGTGAAAAAAAGTTTTTTTCCTGCCATACGTTGTTGGACATTTATAATCTTATCACAGGCCAAACAACTTTATTAACTTAAAATTAGCCTGTTATAGATTATTGATTTATTGAATTTTGAGTTCTGCCTGTTGTTACCTAGGTAGCACATACCAAATGATTTCACAGGCCTCATAGAGCCAGTGGGCCATATGTTCCCCACTTCTGATAACAGGAAAGTGTTGCTACATAATAGGGGCAAAACTGTATATGTTTGGAGCTATGGTTGCACATTATTTGACTTCTGCTTTTCCAAAGTCCAGTTGTAATGTATGTGGGCTATTACAGCAGTCATTTCCTTAGCAAGGAATGGTAAATCAGCCACTGAAAAAACTTAGTGATGAAAGTTTTCACCCTCTCAATGGGCACTGTGGATTGTAACATAATTGGTTAACTGATAAATATTCACATTTTATTTTACTCATGGAGCAAACCAGAAATTGGAAATACTTTTGTATAAGGAGTCTATAAGGTTTGTTGGTTATATAATTTCTCTTATGACTTATCAACCTTGTTTTGTTAGTGTGAAGCCAAGTATTCACAAAGTAAAAATGATCTGTCATTGCAGAATTTATCCCAACTGAATTTGGGCTATATGAATATAGATTCACTGCAATACTATAAAGGTACATAGATAATGCCATTGATTTCTCAAGAAGGTATATTTTGCTTATACTTAGATAATCTAAATTATTGTTATAAATATATATTCTTTCTGTACCAACTAAAATTAGTAAATTAATTATTTGGTGCCCACTTATTTAACACTATATATTTGTTATATTCAGTGGCAATCACTGGAAATTCCATCTTAAAGGATTCAAAAATATATTTCTAAATAATCCTTAGATCTTTCACTACCATAAAGATGACAGCCATAAATTCAGTGATCTCTGGGGGCTGGTACTGAGGCGAGGAAGGCTACACTTTCCTGCAGCACTGGCATCCCATATGGGCACTGGTTCACATCCTGGCTGCTCTGTTTCTGATCCATCCATCTTCTTGTGGACTGGGTAAGCAGTAGAATATGACTCATGTGCTTGGGCCCCTGCAATCATGTGGGAGACCCAGAATAAGCTCTTGACTCCTGACTTTGGATCTACTCAGCTCTGGCTGTTGTGGCCATTTCACGAGTGAAGAGGAGTGAACCAGATAAAGGAAGATCTCTCTCTCTCTCTCTCTCTCTCTCTCTCTCTCTCTCTTTCTTTCTTTAAATCTACCTCTCAAATAAGATCTTTAAAAAAAGGTCTCTGAAGAAAACTTTTAGGTTTCCATAGGAATAACTAATAAAAGAAAATTTGAGCAAGGCTGTGAATCAGGCAATATCATTTTCTAGGTAAGAAAATTCTGGTGAGTAGAAGAATAAAGTGACTAGCACAAGGAAATGATCTATTATACTCAGATAGAGGAGGATGAGTGAAGGCTCAACAAATAAAGGGCAAATAGTGCTTTTTTGAGATACTAATGGATAGTTTATTTGACGATGAATAAAACTGGACATGAGTAAGAAGAATCATGATATAATCCAAGTTCAAAGTTATGAGAGCAGGACAAATTTCAAAATATTTAACAAGTGAAACAAAAGAAATATTGTTGCATTAGGTATAGAATTTTGAGGGAGATAAGTCCTAGGATAAATCCTACTGTAAGTCCAAGAAATTTAGCTTGTGAAGCCAGCTCAATTGGAGAGCATTGATGACTAAGGATAAAATGACTTGAGTTCAAACATTTTAAGTTTTAGATACCTTAAATAAAAAAAACCTCAAAAAGTTAATGAGAAAAAAAATAAAATCACAAAATTGTTTTGTGCATGTACTTTGAAATTCATGCTTGTTATTTCAAAATATCCATTTTGGGACCGTGCTAAGGCACAGTAGGTTAATCTTCAACCTGAGGCACCAGCATTTCATGTGGGAGCCAGTTCTAGTCCTGGCTGCTCCTCTTAACATCCAACTCTCTGCTATGGCCTGGAAAAGCAGTAGAAGATGGCCCAAGTCCTTGGACCCCTGCACCCTTGTGGGAGACTGAAAGAATCTCCTGGAACCCGGCTTCAGATTGGCACAGTTAAAGCCATTGTGGCCATTAGCGGAGGGAACCAGTGGATGGAAAACCTTTCTGTCTCTCCCTCTTACTGTCTGTAACTCTACCTTTCAAATAAATAATTAAATCTTTTAAAAATGCACTTTGAAACTTCTGCTGGCTGAAGAGCCCTCACTCATGAAATTAAAATGAGGTATCTCAGATCAGTACAGCTCCAGCTCTTGCAGCCAATTGGGAATTGAACCAGTAGATCTCTCTCTCTCTCTCTCTCTCTCTCTCTCTCTCTCTCTCTCTCTCTCTGCCTCTCCTTCTCTCTCTGTGTAACTCTAAGTTTCAAGTAAATAAATAAATCTTTAAAAAAATAAATAAAGTGAAGCATCTGAATAGAAGGCTGGATGGTATATACACATTGGGAAATCTTTGGTATAGAGAGTTGAAGTCATAGGACCAAATGACTGAGAATTGAAAAGAATCTTCATTACAGTATTGAGGAAATCCCACAGTTATTATTTTGGAGAAAAATATTACCTTGAGAAATAATTGACAATTAATGGGAACAATTAGAATAGTCAGGAATTAAGATAGTTAACTCTAAAGGAGAGGGAAGAAATAAACTTTGTGAAAGAATATGTTAAGTATGGGCTGGTGCTGCGGCACAACAGGTAAAGCCACCGCCTGCAATGCCTGCATCCCATATGGGCATTTGTAGAAGTCCTAACTGATCCATTTCTGATCCAGCTCTCTGCTATGGCCTGGGAAAGTGGTAGAAGATGGTTCAAGTCCTTGTGCCCCTGCCCCCATTGTGGGAGACCCGGAAGCTCCTGGCTCCTGGTTTTGGATCAGCTCAGCAGAGGATATTGTGGCCAACTGGGAAGTGAACCAGTAGATGGAAGATCTATCTCTCTCTCACTCTCATTCTCTCTCTGTATAATTCTGATTTTCAAATATATAAATAAATCTTTAAAAATTTGTTAAGTAGAAAATTATGCATTCATTGACTTATTTTGATTTCTATACAATTTTTGTTGAAGATTTATTATTTATGTCAAAGATAGAGTTACAGAGAGGCAAAGGCAGAGAGAGGTCTTCTATCTGCTGGTTCACAGTGCCCAGAGTTTGGATAACCTAAAGCCAGGAGCCAGGAGTTTCTTCCAGGTGGGTGCAGGGGCCCACGTGGACATCTTCTACTGTTTTGCAGACCAAAGCAGAGACCTGGATCAGAGTTAAAATGTAATGAGATGAGAAATGAATCCTGAAAAATTAAGGAATGAGATGAAATGAAATAGTATGTGGAAACTAGTGAGTAAATGATAGAATTAAGAGAGACTCTAAAAGGCAGACTTTGCAAAAGGCACATACTAAAGTGTAAGAAAGGATTTTTAATTCAGGAACTGGGCTCCAAGCAACTTCTATTCATGGTTCTCACATAAATAAAGAAACTTCATCACAGCCCATTTCTACACAATGAATTGTTCTTGATCAGCACTACCAGTAGCCCTGAGATAGGGAATCAGCTAACAATGCAAGGGAAAACAGAGCTCCACATTAACAAAAGAAACTGGCAAGTCCAGAAAGGAGGAAAAACAAGACTGTACTCTCTTGATTGAAAATAAAAGGTTAGGCTGGATATGTAATACCAAGGTGTCATTGAGAAGAGGACTAAGAATAAAATAAGTTGCATGACTGATATTGTACCTTCTAAAAAAAGCAAGTTTATTTTTTTGCTTTGGTTTGTATTTAGATGCTTGATGCTTTTCAGAAATCGTATAGTAAAGTTATGCAAAGCCTGAGATCAATTTTTACAGCTCTGATAAATCACTGGGAAATGCAGTGTGATGATATTTCTCATCTTTAATTAGCCCTATACTTCAAAGTTTTCCAAGAGAAAAGTAATAGTAATCTCTACTATCTCTACTTGTTTTTCCTAGAAGGTAGGTATATAAGAGAAATAAAATATAAAAACTAGGTTATTGTTAATATGTAGGGAATTATCCCATTAAAATCCAAATGAAAATAAATCTTCCTGGTTCTCATTTTCAAAACTTTGCAGAGTTTGGCAATGTTAATGTTTTTCTAATTATTAACTCTCACAATCTGATTTAAAACTGGTGACTCAATTTGCATCTGTCATATACAAAATATTGTCGATATGTTTTTCTAACATATATGTAGCCATAAGAATTTTCTTTCTCAAAGAAATAAAAAAAAAATCTAGGTGAATCTATTCTTATATTTAAGGTGCTTCCTCCCACTCTCTATACTTCATGTATGTCGATGTCTAGGAAATGTTTTCCCTGGTAACCAAAGGGAGCTCTTTACTTATTGGCTATAACTAAGTCTTATAGTGTTAGGCATCTATTTTGACAAAAAACACAAATTAAACAAAAAGTATTCAATGGGAATTTGAGTAAAAACATCTTAAACTAATAGCAATTTTGTTACTAAATAAAAGCCTTTCTGGAATTTCCCATTTGAAGATTTTTGGTATCTTGTTACACACTACATTCTCCTATAATTAGTCACAATTAGAAGAAATTACCATTTATTATAGATGCTACTTTAAGAAGATTTGCTAGGGGCTGGCACTGTAAGCCTCTACCTGTGGTGCTAGAAACCCATATGGTCTGGGAAATCTGTTGAAGAAGGCCCAAAAGCTTGGGTCCCTGGACCAGCATATGAGACCTGGAAGAAGCTCCTGGCTCCTTGCTCCTGGGTTTGGATTGGCTCAGCTCCAGCTGTAACAGCCATAGAAGGAGTGAACCAGTGGATAGAAGACCTTTGTCTCTGTCACTGCCTCTCCCTGTCTGTAACTCTACCTCTCAAATAAATAAATAAAAATCTTAAAAAAAATTATGCTATAGAGGCAGTTTCCCTTTCCAAATTCTTTTATTATTAATTGCAAATGTCATCTCAGCAGTATCCAGAGCTGAAATATTTAATGACTAAAATCACAGTAGTAAAAGAATATTATCTCTTTTTGCCACACTTGATGGACAATGACTAACACAGATGGCAAAGATAATGAAAAAGTGGCTCCTTTCAATAGAAACCTATTTGCTGTAACATCAACTAATTATAATTGCTCATTTTAAAAGAATGGGATATCTGCATTCTGGTTTCCTGCTTAGTTGTTGAATTACTTCATATATAAATTTTAAACATCTATTGAATTCATTTCTATTAACTAACTGTCAACCTCATTTTAAAGATTCATTTATTCATTTGAAAGAGATAAAATAACATAGGAAGTGGAGAGAGCAGAGGGAGAAAGAGAGGGGGATATATAGGCAGACACATTTATCATCCAATGGTTCATTCACCAAAAGACTGGAAGGACAGGCTGGGCCATGTCAAAGCCAGGAGACAGAAGATTCTTCTGCCTCTCTGTACCTTTGCCTTTCAAAGAAATAAATAAAATAAATCTTAAGAAATATTTCAGACATGGGAGTGCAAACATCTCTATTGCTACATGCAGGTCTACTGTTGTATCATGAAATCAACCATAAACAAAATGTAAAGAAATGAGCATGTCTGTGTTCCAATTGTCTCTGGTTCCTACTGACAATCTGTTCTATCAAAACACTTGGTGTCATTAGCTGAAGATCACTGTATTTACCATTCCTTAGTTTATCATTTATCTACACACAATGATTATTATAGTTGCAACTAGGAACACTACTAATAGAATGGAACAATCATAATACTCTGTAAAAGAACTTGGTATATGCATCTGTTTGTCTGTCAGATGCTGGGAAGCATGTTTACCAGGTATGAGAAGGCAGAATCGTATGTAGATCTTTCAACAGTCCCAATTGGACAAGATGAAGTCTTCTGGAACTATACTAAACTGACTATTGCTCCTGCTCTTGTTCCTCTGTGCTGCTACTTAATCTGCCTCGTTCCTGTGCTGAATGTGGATCCTGTTCCAATACTCCTATTCTCCTGTATCTGTCCACTTGGCATTGTTCATTCCAACATCTTGTTTCTAGACCTGACCTCATTGTCTCTCTAGTCAATGAGCCCCTGACATATAAAATTTTCATAAATACTTATGTTCTGTACAGTATATATATCTTTCATTTAAAAAATGATACACCACCACTTCTGTTGTTCTCTATTCCTGAGACAACTTTTTGTTGTTTATACAGTTGGCATAATTGTACAAATCCTTTAAAACCTGTAAATTGTTATATTTCTGAATTTTTCTATACAAATTCTCCTCTCCACATAATACAAATAAGAAATTTACAGGTAGATCACAAAATCAGCATTTGAAAAGTTAAACTCAAGTATTATTAAAAGAAAATGTATGTACCTCCTGGTTAAGAAAATACTTAAAAAACACAATTTGAGAAAAATGCAGAAATGCAAATATAATATTTTGCATTCTTCCCTAGTTACTCTAAAGAGAATGAGAATGAAAATCTAAAACTAGAAGATACTTGAACACATTTACTGATAAGATGTGAATACCCATAACATAAAGGGAATTTTAGAGCTATAAGACCAGAAAACCAATTAAATGACAGAGACTGACACAGTACATGAAAAACAAGACCTAACATACTGTTGCCTCCAAAACCGCATTGTAAACATAAAGACATATGAAGGGGATGGATCTGAGGCCAAGTTTCTCAAAGGACAGCAAATTTCATTCATATTGGAATAAGTTAAAATGATCTATTGTACAATGTTGTGGCACTATTTAATGGCACTATGTTCACTGTAAAAGTCACTGAGAGATTATAGATTGTTTTGATGAAGAATAAATTGTTTTTATAAAGAATAAATATATAATAAAATACACAGAGAAATCAGCTTGACTTAGCTATTCCACATTGACTTATATATTCCACATATACATTTGTTAAAGCCATCTTTTACTGACAAACATATTCAATACCGCTAGTTTGAGATATAAAATTAGGTATTTTAAAAGATAAAAAAGATTCAAATGGGTTAAAGTTATGTAGAAAGGCCATTGCAAGACCATTTAAAAGAACAGATTAATTACATTCCTATTGACTAATCAGGCCTTAGGTCAGAGAAAATTACCACGGCTACTAAAATTATTTAATGATAAAGGAGGCAGTTCACTTTATGTGTATGAACTTAACAGTACACCAAATTGCATGAGACAAAGATTACTGAATTCCAAGGAAAAGTATATGCACTAATGATAATTAGCATAAATAAATAGCAAAGTATAAATTCAAATGTGGTAATGAGTACTTAGCAGTATATAATCATAGAGAGATGCTACCTAATATTAGAGGGAAAAGATAAATTCTATTACTCCAAATATCAGCAAATCACAAGAATAAGTAAATATACCTGCATAAAAGATCAGTAAATTCATATACTGCCAACACTTCCTACTAAATTTAACTTGATCCACAACCTACAACCCAATTTTCCCCATCACATAAAAAATCACCATGCATTGTCATGAACAAGAATGACATGGACAACACCTTCAAAAATAAACTTGAAAGAAGCCAAGTCCCCTAAGCAGTTGAACGAGTGCATTTCTAAAGCACAGCTTCAGACAGCAGCACACATGCACAAAAGTCAAAAATATGTCCAGTGTAATATCAAAATTGCAATAGAGTAAAAGCCAAACAAAGTTCCTCTTTGGTAGAAATGGTACAGTAAAAAAAAAATCACAAAAAAAAAAAGGAAAAAAGAAACAAAACAAAAACAAAAACAAAAACAAGACTTTGCCACTTCTGGGTTCAGAGGTGAATGAGATCAGAAAGACATTTGCACTGACCAAGGCCCATTGATCCACCTGGGTGGTCAGTCCATGGGTCCCTCTGTTCCTATTTCAACTTAGCAGGAAGCAAACACTTCAAGAATTCTCCTTCCTTTTCCACAGACATTATCATCCCATCTAACCAGGTTAAATCCAAGAAAATGAAACACTTATGCACAAAGCATAAAACTAATTCCTAAATTAGTAGATTAAAAGGAATTAAATGGCATTAAGATTCTACACAAGATGTGAAAGGGGCCCAGCTCAGAGAAGACACCTACTTTATCCCATCTGAATCTCTTGTGAAAATTCAGTTCCCATTATCAGAAATTAAAAAGGGGTTCATTTCAGGGGCCATTAGGTCTCTCCCTCAAGAATGGCTGAAGACACACATAAGTGAGTTCTCCCCAGGGGATCTACTATGAAAGCCAAACTGAGCTGTCATCTCTTAGAGGCTCTTTCTGAGTCCACTTTGTACTCTGCCCAGTTTCAGGACTCTGCCATTTGGAACTTACTGCCTTTGAGCCTTAGACCATAACTTGCAGCTAAAATAAAACTGTTTTCTTTCCAACTTATTCCATCTGTGATACTGTGTTTTTAGGCAAAGCTAATGGACTCAACCTCTAGGAAGCACCACGCTGTTTGGCTGCAGGACAGAAAATTCAAGGGATTCAGATAACCACTAGGGAGATAGGAGTGACCCAGGACAACACAGATCAGTTTCTCCATACAGGAACCCCACACAGGCAGTCCCAGTTCTCCTCAATTGGTCTCCAGTCCTCACCACACAATGGGGAAGACACAGCGGGGCTGCAGGTGTGGAGCTGCCCAGAGAGGGCTCAGGGACCTAGCCAAAGACACTGCTTGTAGGTACTGATGGGATGACTGAGGTCTGGATCTTGGCCAAGCCCACATACCCTGGACTTTGGAGGGGAGGGGAGGCATTTAATGAGGAGATTCAGAGCAGGAAGCTCAGGAAGCTTGGGGGGTCTGTAAATCCTAGAGCTGACCACTGGGAGGACTGGAGTTGACTACAGACATTTCTAGTAGATTTCCACCAGCTACATACTAGTCTCCCATGTGATGTCCAGCCCCCTACACTCACCATTTCCAGCTTCTGAGGAGTCAGGATGTCCTCTTTGTCAGGTCCTGCTGTGAAAATAAAGCCATGGAAAGCAAAGCCTGAGCGACTCACCACCTTTCTCTTCCTGTCAGCCACACCCGTCTGGAACTACCGCTGCTCCCCAAATGGCATTACTGTGACATGGCTGCCTGATGATTGGACAGTTTGCACATCCTGAGTATGCAAGACGTCACAAAAGACGCAGCCAATGAGAATCCTCTCTGTCACAGGAGGGCTCCTTTGGGTTCTGCTGAGTGAACTGGGGAGTGAGGGGTGAGGTTTGAGTTCCGGTTTGAAGCCGCCTGTTTCTGCTTGGCTCAGAGTCTCCTTACACCTGATGGTAGATCCCATTCCTGTCAGTCCCCCTACTGGAGTCCTCCTGACCGCACATGTCTAAGATCCTGCTAGCAAGTTGTGATCTGGAGCTGCAGGGGCCTGCTGCAGGTAAGTCCCAGTCCACTGAACATTCATTGGCTTCTGCACTTTATTTTTATTATTATTTTATCCAGATTCTCAACTCACTTGTATTTCTTAAATACTGCTTGGTTGATATCTCTTTATGGATATTACATAGATTAGTCTTCTTTTGGTTAATTTTTCTTCTAAGCTTTTGCATACTAGCCTGCTTTTGTCATTTAATATTATTTTTATTTGTTTTTGGTGGTACATAGTAATTCTATGAATTTTATTTATTGATTTCGGATCCAGTAATTATTTGAAATTTTGTATTTGGGCTTAGATTATGTTGGGCTACCTATATGATAGTGTGACTTACATATGTTGTTGTATAAAAGTAGATCCTTATACCTTGTGTTTCCAGGACTTACCTCCAGTGCAATGTTATAGACAGGTAGTGAGCAGCGGCAACCTTGTCTGAGTCCACTCTGAGGGAAAAAGCTTTCAATGATTCCGTATTACTGTGTATCATGTTTGTTGTAGGGTCATCATATGCAATCTTGATCAGATAGGGAAGTTACTGTTTCTGTGTTGTTCTAATAGTTGTTTTTTAATAGGTACACGCCAGAATTTATTAAACAGTTTTAAACATTTAAAATTTAAACATTTAATCAAACATTTAATTTAATAGCTTAACCTGCTGCACCACAGCACCAGCCCCAGGATATAAGATCTTGACATAGAAAAGCATGATAACTATTTCCTGAAAAAAAAAAAAGTTGTGTGTACTTATTGAAATTGCCATTTAAAACTGACTTTTTAAATTCCATAAAATGTTTTTTTTTAAAAACCCAATAGAAAAATGTATTTTTATATATGATACTGGATACATATTAGGCAGTACTACAAACATCAATTCTTTAAACATCATAGTTGTGATGGAAATAGATACATTATTTCTTTGTGCTGTAATTTTTCATTCTGTTTTTTTTGTAATCTCTTACACAATATTAACAAAACTGCACCTTCCATTTGTTGTGAATATCCACACCTTTTTATGTAAAAGAATCATTTAGGAAATAGTTTATGTGATGTTGTATATGGGAAAAATACTTATGAAACTAAAATTCAGTAAAATAGGAAATTAAATTGTGTTAGTTTTTTAAAATATATTTTGATTATTGTTAGTCATAAATAATCATCACCAAAGACAAAAACTAGACAAATTTGTTGTCATTCTTTATGGGATTTTGTATTATAATTGTTCTAAGTTGTTAGTGAAAGAAGAAATAGGAATAAAGAAATGCCTTTTGTGTATACTTTTTTGAAATTCTAACATCATTTTTAAAAATAATTTATGTAGAGTGATAAAAGCTAGAATATTTGCACCAAAAGTTTAAGACATTGTTGAATAGATTCCCACCTTGCCTGTCAGGTGTATCTTCTCCATTAAACCATGTGACCTTCCCCAGTCT